>CM057235.1:25490677-26749427 GCA_029891385.1 Erythroxylum novogranatense
ATCTGATCGCCTCTAATCTCGCCACTGGTGCAAATATCTCATTATAGTCAAGTCCTTCTTCTTGATAGAAGCCTTGAGCTACTAATCTTGACTTGTTTTTGGCTACTTCACCATTCTCATCATATTTTATCTTATTTACCCATTTGACTCCAATGATGGTTTTATCCTTTGGTGGAGCAACTAAATCCCACACATTATTCCTCTTGAATTGATTCAATTCGTCTTGCATAGCCAACAACCAATTTTCATCTTCAAGAGCTTCTTTAATGTTCTTGGGTTCTACCAGTGAGATAAAAGCTGAGTTGTTCATATATTCGTACGTGTTCCTCCTAGTCCTTAAACCATCATTTAAACCACCAATGACTTGCTCCATAGGATGATTCTTTGCTTTTGCCCAAGTTTTCATGATAGGTACATGATTTTCTTCATCTTGTTTTTCTTCATCATTTGATTTTTCTTCAACTTCATTTTCTATATTACCTACATCATCATCAAAACAAACCTTCCTCGGGGGTGAAACCATATCATCGAATTTAACATGAATATTTTCTTCAACAGTTCTAGTTCTATTATTATAGACTCTAAAAGCTTTACTAGTGAGTGAATAACCAAGAAATATACCAATATCAAATTTTGAATCAAATTTACCCAAATTATTCTTTCCATTATTATGAATAAATACTTTACAACCAAAAGGATGAAAATAAGAGATATTTGGTTTCTTACCTTTCCATAGCTCATAAGGTGTCTTGTTTTTGTCTCTTCTCAGATGTAATCTATTTATCACATAGCATGCGGTATTGATTGCTTCCGCCCAAAAGACTTTTGGAAGATTATATTCATTCAGCATCGTTCTACTCATTTCTTCAAGAGATCAATTTTTCCTTTCTACTACGCCGTTTTGTTGCGGAGTCCTCGGAGTTGAGAAATTGTGTTCCATTCCATATTTATCACATAATTTTTCAAATGGTTCACAATCAAATTCTCCGCCGTGGTCGGTCCTTATTGCAACAATGGTCAAGTTCTTTTCGTTTTGCACCAACCTACACCACTTAGTAAACTCGTTAAAAGCATCACTTTTATGAGCAAGAAATCTCACCCAAGTAAATGTGGAAAAATCATCTACTATTACCAGAACATATAATTTTCCACTTAGACTAGCATGTCTAGATGGTCCAATTAAATCCATATGAACAAGTTCTAAAATTCTAGAAGTGCAAATTTCCTTCTTTGGTTTGAATGATTCTCTAATATGTTTACCTTTCAAACATGATTCACACAAATGATCCTTAACAAATTTTATCTTAGGCAAGCCTCTTACTATATCATTTTTAGACAATTTAGAAATCAAAGGCAATGGTGCATGTCCTAATTTTCTATGCCATAAAAAGCATTTTCTTCTAATGTCAAGAACATTTTCATTAAAAGAACTATCATCATGTAAATCAACAACATATGTATTACCATGCCTCAAACCTATGAATGCAATATTTTTATCTTTCTTAACTACACAATGAGATGATTCAAAAGTCACATTAAAATTCGTATCACATAATTGTGAAACACTTAACAAGTTATGTTTCAATCCATCAACAAGTAAAACATTATCAATGGTAGGCAAAGGTTCCTTACCCACTTTACCAATCCCAATGATTTTACCTTTATTGTTGTCTCCAAATGTCACATACCCTTGATTCTTTGGTTTGATTTCTGCAAACAAGTTTTTGTCTCCACTCATATGCCTTGAGCATCCACTGTCAATATACCATGTACTTGGTGGATTATCATTCCTTGCTTGTACCTACATCAGAAATATTTTTTCTACTCATTGGTACCCAAGCCATTTTGGGTCCATTATGGTTAGTCAAATAAACTACATTTGATGGCTTTGTTCCTTTTACTACCCATATTTTCTTCACATTAATACATCTCCTAATACTTTTATATGCAATCTCATTATGACCATCTCTCAAACATCTATCACATTTAGTAACTTTACCATCTTTTGTGAATTTAGAAGTCAAAGAGTAATCTCTATCAAAAGGATCATAACCTAAACCATGTTTAGAAATTGAGTATCTTTGTAAAGACAACATCTTTTCAAACTTCTCATTTCCATTAACAAATTTTCCAACAACATAAGAAAACTCTTTTATAATTCTATCAAGTTCACAAGATAAATTTTCTTTTTCAGCAAGGCATGCAGAGTGGTCTATCTTAGTACAATCTAAATCATCGATAGTTTCATGCAGAACACTATTTTCAGCAACAAGTTATCTTATCCTTTTTCTCAATTTCTTGTTAATATCAATGGCTTCTTCAAAATCAATTTGCAAAGCAGTAAAGGAATCTCTAAGATCTTGATCAATAATCATTACCTCATCCTCATCATCACTTTTCATGGAGCTTCTTGCCATTAGAGCTAAATTGTTTTCATCATTGCTTTGATAAGCTTCCTCATCATCGCTCCAAGTAGCTACAAGACTAGCTTTCTTTTTACCTTTGTCATACCTATCATTTTTCTGGAAAATGAAAGAACTTTTGCATTCCCTAGCATGATGTCCTTTCTTTCCACATTTCCAGCATTCTTCATTGCTCTTCTTTTCCTCATAACTTTTGGTCCTTCTTTCCATGGTGTACTTCTTTTTATCATCATTTCTTCCACCACGTAATTCTCTCTTTCTATTTTTGAGTAAGCCCTTGAATTTTCTCAAGTTTCTAGCATACATTGCTAGCTCTTCATCTTCTTCCTCCTCATCTAATTCTTCATCACTTTCATCCACAGAAGAAGTGTTAGCTTTAAAAGCAATAGATTTTTGTGGCTTACCTCTACCTCCTCTTGATTTGAGGATTATCTCATAATTTATGAGTGATCCCACCAACGCATTGAATTCCAAGTGATTGAGATCTTTCGACTCCATAATTGCTGTGACTTGAGAGTCCCATTCTTTTGGTAGTGACCGAAGGATCTTTTTCACCTTCTCGCTATCCGTCATGTGCTTTCCGGGATTCCCTAAACCATTAATAATTTCTGCAAAACGATCAAGCATAGTAGAAATTGACTCACCTTCCTTCATGACAAACATTTCGTAATCATGAAGTAGCATGTTGATTTTGGTTTCTCGAACTTGGTTGGTTCCTTCATGAGTGATCCGAAGCCTCTCCCACATTTCTTGAGCACTTGTGCAAGAATTTACTCTATTTCTCTCCTCGACAGTAAGAGCGCAATAGATTAACTTCATTACTTTGGCATTGATGTAGGCTTGCTTCCAATCATTGTCGTCATACTCCAGCTCTGTCTTTACTCGACCGCTGCTCAATGAAACATGTGGGCCGAAGATGATGATCTTCCAGTACTCTACTCCCTCGCTTATGATATGGTACTTCATAGGATTTTTCCACGAAGAATAGTTAGAACCATTAAACAGAGGAGGACGGTTATTAGTGTTACCTTCTTCCGCCATATTGTTATGTGTCATACTGAATGCCATCCCTGGATGAATCTGCTCTGATACCAATTGAAAACAATCTAGAAGGGGGGTTGAATAGATCGACTAAACTTTTTCGCAAAGTTCTACAAAAAACACGGAATTAATACACAATAAACAATCAAATTAAACAAATGAAAAAGAGTAGGGAAGAAAGCAAACACTGTTTTTATAGAGGTTGATTGCTAAGACCACGCCCCTCCGCCTAAGCTCCCACTTAGGATTTGGCAAACCACTATATTGTACACTTTTTATTTCAGTGCGAACTTTTACAACCACTTGAATTCCGGCTCAAGTAAACCTTACAATCACGATTTGATTTCCGGCACAAATCTAACCACACCAATGATTTTTCCTCTAATCACTCAACTCACAATAACAATGAAAGAAATATTAAATAGACAAGGCTCTAAACAGCTTGATAGAATTGAATGAGCAATATGCACTTTGAGAGCAATAGAATAATGATCTGAAATCAGTAAACTTTTCTATAATTTCAGGATTTGATCTCTTGAATGTTCTTCTATTTATTTGCAGGCTTCTGGATCAATATAGACGTTGTAGATCATCAACTAGCCGTTGTAGATTACTCCATAACGTTATAAAAATATTTCTTTACCGTTTGATATCAATTGACTTCGTCAAAATCAGATTTTATCTAATCCTAGTCGACTGGGATAGATTCTGGTCGACTGGTCGAGGGCTTCTAGTCGACTGGGACTGGTTCTGGTCGACTGGAACTTACGAAAAAAATAATCTCCGCTCTCCGAATAGTCGACTGAAATGATTTGTAGTCGACTGGAACACTTTATAGTCGACTGGAATGAACTCTATTCTTCAGATAAGATAATTTCAGTCGACTGGTAATGCTTGTACTAGACTGGAATTTTTCCAATGGATAAATCTTTAGATAATCTCCAATCTTTGAAGATCTCTATCCATAATCTTGACTAAGATCTCATTTTGCATGTTGTATACAATCTGAATAATCTGACTTCATGATATTTTATCCCTTGACATTTGTAGATTGAATTTTGAACATTGTCTTTCACTTGCATCCTTGGAATTTATCACTTGAAAATTTGCATTGATCCTTTAATTAAAACCTGAAATAATTTCTTAACCAATTTCAATATATTTTATAATTATCAAAATATAAAGGGACTTTTTATTTGTCAACCACCATTGATCCAACACATAACTATTGGACTTGGCATGGTTAATCATTAGATCAGACCAGTGTGCTAGGACTGGCTTTGGTTTAGATGATTCATCATCAACAAATAGAGATCATGGGGATCTTAGATGATGTGGCAGATAAGATCATGGAAGATAAACATCAACCCTAAAGGATAAAGAACACGCAGGAGGATCATCTGAAGATAGTGGACATCTTTGTTGATAAGGATAGATAATGTGTAATCTTTTATCTTATTAGTTAGGATGTAGATAGACCTTATCAGATAGAGTCTTATTTAGATAGGGATGTAATCTTACAAGATAACGATGTAATATGATAGGATAAGATATGATCATGGGTAGTGGAGTTTTGTTAGGATTCTAACTTGTTCCCCAAGCCTTGATTCCTATATATAGCTTATTTGAGCCTTGCTCCTTATACATAAAGTTGCGAGAGCATTCCTTTGTATATTTTGAGGGAAGAAATAAAGGTTGGCAGTTTGTTATATCTCTTTCTTACATTATTGTTACCTTTGAATATTCTATTGCTTCGGTAGTTTCTTACGAGTGTAAGAGTTAAACACTACGAGGGTCATGAGGTGTTCAAGAACTAGATTATTGATTGAAAATCACATAGGGAAGGCTGAGTCTTGCTTAAACAGATCTAAGTAAGATTTTCATGCAAAGGAATAAGCGCGACTTGCAGATAAATTTGGTGCTTAAGAAGACCTTTTTAATAACTGGTATCAGAGCCATGATTTCGAGATAGCAGGAGGCAGTAATTTGACAAAGCGTGTCAATAAAGTGGAGTCAGTCATCAGCCCAATTCCTCAGGGGGAGGACGAGGTCACTTCCTATAATGCTAGGATGGAGATGTTGGCGGAGCAAATCCAGGGATTGCAGCATCAAATAGCAAAGTTGATAAAGGCATGGAAGGATAATAGATTCGAGATGATGATCCTAAGACGTGTTGTTGCAATACAGGAGACTGGACGTGTCGAGAGCACAATAGTTAAGGTGTGTGAGCCCAAAGTTTTCAAAGGTATTCGAAACACGAAGGAACTCGAGAACTTTTTGTGGGACATGGAGTAGTACCTTATAGCTATAGAGATACTCGATGCTGAGAAGGTCAACATGACGATTGTGTACTTGGATGGAGATGCCAAGCTTTGGTGGAGAATGAGGACCTCTGTGGAGATCAGTGTAGGTAAAGATCCCATCGACTCGTGGGATAAGATGAAAAAGGAGTTGAAGGATCAATTTCTTTCGATAAATACTTCTTAACTCATGAGGGAAGCCTTAAAAAAGTTGAAATAGGATGGATTGGTAAGAGAGTTTGTTAAAAAGTATAGTTATCTAATGCTTGACATTAATAATATGTCAGATGCGAGCAAGTCCTTCAACTTTTTAGCTAGGTTACAACCATGAGCGTAAATGGAATTGCAGAGGCAAAATATGAAGGACGTGGTTAGTGCAATCACGGCTACTGATGCTTTTGTAGACTTTTGAGTGATGAAGGAAACTAAGGCGGGCTTATTAAATTCTTCCAAAGGCAAGAGCCTAGCCTAACAAGAGAAGAGCGAGTGGAAAAAGAAGAAAGACTCCAAAAAGGGAGACTTCAAGGGGAAAGGCAAGCAAAACGGTGGCTTCACTAGTGGGGAGATGTCCTCCAAGAAGGGCAAACTTACTTGTCACCTATGTGGTGATTCACATTTTGAGAGAGAATGTCTAAGGAAGGAGAAGCTGAATGCATTGATCGTCGAAGAAGAAGAGGATGGCTCAGAGGTGGCTCAAAATCTGATCGCCTTGTTAAACATAGTTAAAAGTGAGTCTAACCCTTTTGACAAGTTAATGTATGTAGGGATACAAGTCAATAAGAAGAGAGTAGGAAAAAGCAGTGGTAAGAGCTACTTACAACATCCCAATGAGCATAGGGAGTTGGCATGCCAAGTTCAATTGCATGGTCATATCATTTGAAGATTTTGAGTTGATACTAGGGATTGATTTCTTGAAGGGAACAAAGGTGGTGTTATATCCAAGTTTGGAAGGTATGATGATCATGCGTGAGAAAAGTTTCTTCTTTGTTAAATGTTATAGATCTAGTGGTGGAACGACAGATCATACAACGGCGATAACACATGTGTCAGTCATAAGCATCGAGAAAGGGTTGAAGAAAAGTATGGAGACCTACCTCCCTACCATGTGGGAGATTAGTGAGGACCAAGTGGTGAAATTCCTCGATGCGGTTGCAAGTTTATTGAGGGAGTTTCAAGATGTGATGCCAAAAGAGTTGCCAAAAACTCTTCCTGCTCATCAAAAGATAGATCATAAGATTGAGTTAGTTTCTGAGCAATCTCACCTACACGTGCCCCATAGAGGATGTTCCCGTTGGAGTTAAGGAAGCTTAGAAAATACCTTGGTGAACTATCAGAAGTAGGGTTTGTCTAACCATCTAAATCCCCATATGGTGCCCCAGTGTTGGTCCAAAAGAAGCAAGATCAAACACTTTAAATGTGTGTGGACTATCGATTATTAAACAAGGTAACAATAAAAACCAAGTATCCTATTCCCTTAGTTCAAGATTTGATGGACAGATTGTTGAAGATTGTGGTTTTCACGAAGTTGGATCTTTAAAGTGGGTATTGGCAAGTGTGGATAGTTGAAAGTGATGAGAAAAAGACAACTTGTGTGGCTCGGTATGGATCATATGAATTTTTAGTCATGTCGTTTGGATTGACTAACACCCTTGTGACATTTTGTAACTTGATGAATGATGTGTTGTACGATTTACTTGATGAGTTCATGGTGGTGTCTCTCGATGACATCGTGGTGTATAGAACGGATATGGTTGACCATATGGAGCATTTGAGGAAAGTGTTTGAGTGGCTAAAACAACACAAGCCCTACGTGAAGATGGAGAAGTGTGAGTTTGCATAGTCAAAGATCATATTCTTGGGTCACTTGGTAAGCAAGGGTTTGGTCAGGATAGATTTGAAAAAGGTGAAGGCGATAGTTAAGAGGCAAGTTCCCATGATAGAATAAGAATTGCGGAGTTTTCTTATACTGGCAAATTACTATAGGCAGTTTATAGTGGGATATTCAAAGAAAGTGACGCCATTACAAACTTACTAAAGAAAAAGCAATAGTGGTGTTGATCGGGTGCAAATCAGGAGGAGTTTGAAATAGTTAAAGTTGCTATCTCAGCTGAACAGGTGTTAAAGCTTCCAAAGTTTGATCTTCTATTTGAGGTACACACGGATGCTCCAGACAAAGCCATTGGTGGATGTCTTAAGTCAGAAGGAGGTGTTCGTGACCTTATATGCCATTACAAGGGTAGAGTCTAACATATTAAAGCAAATTAAAGTTGTGGCTCTAGTGGACAGCACATACTATAAGTTGATCTCATAAGTTAAGAAAGGTGTTATATGCAGGTTTTGGCTCAATGATGATAGATTGTTAATGACTAAGAGTAGTCAAGTTTAAATGCCAAGTTTTATTAGCTTGCAGAAACAACTGTTAAAGGAGACGTATGACTCACAGTGGGCTGGTCACCCTAGAGTTAAGAGGATGATGATGCTCCTAGTTCGTTCTTACTATTGGCTGAGGATCCTTATATGTTAGTTAAATAAATCAGAGAGGAAGAAGGAAGCCAGTTTGCTACAACCTTTATCCATTCTCAAAAGACCGTGGATGTCAGTTTTGATGGATTTCATAGGAGGGTTTCCAAAGGTGGACAACATGGCGACAACCATGGTGATTGTAAATCATTTCTCCAAGTTTGGGATCTTCGTGAACATCGTGTGTAACATCCCATTACCTATGGGAAGGTTAGAATAATACATATGAGTAAACAATTTAGAAATGCTTGTGCATGCTCATGCAAAATGTGACATACACATATATGTAAATAGTGAAGTTGTTGCACTTAAAAATAATTGTACATGCATTCATGAATAATTTCGGGTATAATTAGATTGAGTTGTAATTTTTGACTATTTTAAGAATTTTGAATTTATTTATGTTGAAGATTCTATTGGACAGTAAGAGTATGGTATTTGTGAATTTTGGTGAATGTAGGCATAGATTTCGGAAAATTATAGAAAATAGGAAAAAAGACATCAAATGAAGAATTCGAGATAGTTGGATTGTAAAGATGAGAGTTAATGGAGTTAGTTTCAAAAGAAACTAAGTTAGAAATTAGATATTTAAAAAGTGACAAATGTCACTTAGGTTTATATACTTTGCTAGATGTGGGTTACTATTTCTGAGAGTTGAAAGGTTAAGTTATATTTCTAAGTTCATTCGTCATTGGGATCTTCTTCAAATGTTCTTCATGTCCACAGAGTTTTCCCTCTAACACCTTCTAAGTGATTTCTCTATTTTTCTTTTCCTACACCAAACCCACCTTCCTATTTACGTATTCTACCCTAAGAAAAAACTAGAAGTTGGTCATTGTACATAGTGGAATACATAATTTGCATGGAGTTTAGGGTTTGAAGATTTTGGAGTTCTCAGCAGGTGAGTAGTGAATAAATCCTTTAGAGTTGGGGATTTATGAAATAAATTTGATGAATTACTATCTTCTACATGGAAAGTGACATTTAAGTGTATATTCATAAATACTGGGTGGTTAGGAGGAAATAAAATTTGGATACAGTGTTAATTTTAGTTTTTGAAAGATTATTAATGATTAGGTGAAGAAAAAGTGATGTTGGAGTTGAGGAAGCAAATTCGATCTGTAATTTTAGTAAAACTTCTATACCAATCTAGATAGATTCGTCAAAATGGCCTTTATGAAAGTTATAGTTCTTCCTTTTATCTTTCCAACAATATATAGTATGAAAACTATAGACATCTGAGCTGAAAGTCAGGGTCCTTATAAGGGAAGAAGTTCAAAAGTGAAATTTTCTTCTTGTCATTTTGCTTCTTCTGTGATGACGTCATCTTCTTCTGTGTGACGTCATCTTTTTCTGTGTTTTGCTATCGTCTGTGTTTTGCTTCTTCTGCCTTTTTACTTCTTCTGTGATGAATTCATCTTCTTCTGTGTGACGTCATCTTCCTCTGTGTTTTGTTCCTTTTGAGTTTTGCTTCTTTTGTGTTAATGTTCATGAACTTCTTCTGTTTTTCTGTTCATAAATTTCGTCTTTGTTTTTGTTCATGAACTTCTTCTGTGTTTTTGTTTATGAACTTCGTCTGTGTTTCTGTTCATGAACTTCTTCTTTGTTTCTATTCATGAACTTCTTCTGTGTTTCTGTTCATGAACTTCTTCTATGTTTCTATTCATGAACTTCGTCTGTGTTTCTATTCATGAACTTCTTCTGTGTTTCTGTTTATGAACTTTTCTGTGTGTTTGTTCATGAACTTCTTTTTTGTTTCTGTTCATGAACTTCTTCTGTGTTTCTGTTCATGAACTTCTTCTGTGTTTCTGTTCATGAATTTCTTCTGTGTTTCTGTTCATGAACTCCTTCTGTGTTACTGTTCATGAACTTTGTCTATATTTCTGTTCGTGAACTTCTTCTGTATTTTGTTGATGCGTTTTCTTCTGTGTTTTGCTAACGAGTCTTCTTCTGTATTTTGCTGACGCGTCTTCTTCTGTTTTTTGCTGATGCATCTTCTTCTGTGTTTTACTGACACATCTTCTTCTGTGTTTTGCTAACGTGTCTTCTTCTGGGTTTTGTTTCTTCTAGGTTTTGTTCTTCTGTGTTTTGCTTCTTTTGGATTTTTTCTTTTTCTGTCTTCCTTCGCCTAGCCATAACTTCTTCTATAGGATTTCAAATGAATTGATTCTTGAACCATTGGACTCATAAGATATTACCCTACATCTCCACCTAAAAATCATAGCCATCTGAAATGAATTAAAAAAGATTGAGTGAGAAACGTGGAACGGGTACAGTGAGTGCACTCTGACATTATATGAACTGAGGTTATTCCACTGAGCATACTTCAGTGTTTTGATTATATTTGGATCTATAGGATTCCAAATGAGAAATGAAGTGTGATTTCAATAGTTTTAGTGAGGCCTAAACCTAAGTATGAATCATACTTAGACGAGTTTTGATATCATACCAATTTTCTGATGATATTGATGGGAAATACCCTAGGATTGTCATGAATATGCATGGTACATAAGTCATTTTATACACGTGCATCATTGGATACGTATGATTGAAGAGATTGTGATCTTGTGTATATTATTTGTTATAGAGGAGCAATTGGAACGTCAACCTCCAGACGTTGCCGGATCTTCTAGGCATTAGCTTCGGGAGAAACTTGTGAGTAACCTAGACGGTCTCACTTAATTATTTGTTTGCTTAGATTATATTTTGAATAATGACTGAATGAGATTTGATTGTGGATTCTGGAAAAAAGGTCCGATGACTGTGAAATGTGGATTATGATATTGAAGTGTGGCTTGAATGTGAATGTGAAGACCTAAATGCTTATAATGATTGATTGCGGTACATGCATTCCATTCATGAATGCATGAAATATAATGGCAGTTTTGATCTGAGTAGTTAACTATCAGAGCTTAGAGCTTAATGTGTGGAAATAATCCTCGAGCTCAAAATGTTTTAGAGCCTTAGGCTCAACGTGTAATGAGCCCTATATCCTCTTTGGATAAGGGATAGTTATTAATGAGCCCGGTATCCAAATGGATACAGGACAGTTCAGGCACTCGATCACAACAACATAACAATTGGAAAAGAGTCTCATGATCATTTCACATGCATTTGGTTATATATGTTTGATTGATTGCAATGCATAATTTGCATCTGCTTAAGTGAAAATGCGATACTTATGTAAATTGCAAGGTTGTGAAATAATTGTTATATGAATTAATGTGTTGCATGAATTGAGTAAACCATCAATGATGGTTACGTAATTGAGTTCGCAAAACTCATCAAAATTGTAACGTTTTCTTTTCAGGACCGAGAGACGACCCTAACCCAGTGTTTGGTTACTGTCTTCGGGGGTGAGGACAGATGACGAGGACATAAAAGTTCTGTTGGAGTTATGTAAATATAGTGCCCTGGAAAGCAAGTATATTTACATGTAAGGAATATATATATACATAGAGATGTATGGGAAACATTTATATTATTAGAATCTGAATTAATTGATTCACAGTTGAATAATCAAGTTAGTCGCTTGATTATGGTTTAGACTGTAGTGTTGCGATTTATCTCCATATAAGTAAAGGAGTTTACTTCAAGGGAATGATGAGTTTCATATCATGATAATAGTTGACTATCGATAATGGCACTATTAAATGAATCTGGAATCAAGTATGTTTTCAAGAATAAAGTGGGTCGTTACTTTAATCTTAAAATATACAACTTAAGCATTCGCTTATTATGAACCATAATCTTGATGAGTGGTGAACTCATATATGTTTCATTATAATTCTTGATATGATCGAAATGGATTTTTACAGAGTATTAATCCGATTATGCGATGTTGGAATTATTAATTGAAACATGTATCGTGAACATTCACTCAAATAAAGAGTTTATAGTGTTATCATCTCTTCTATATGTTTTAAGGAGATTTGGTAATTAAACTGGCGCCAGTAGTTTGATGGACTATTTACCTATCAATTCTTAACACTGAGATGAGATCTTATGTGTTAATCACCATATAAAGTAAAATGAGAGATCTAGAAGGAAAAACCAACATAAGGGAAAAACGGTAATTTTACCCTTTGTTGTGCGGATGGCTATAATAAGGTTCTAAATAGGGTTTGCAATTGGACATATTCTCATAATATTTAATAATTCAAGAGTTCAACTAATTGTCTTTAATGGAATGACATTTAGTTAATAAGCTAGAATTAATTCTGTTGGATCCCGTTTTCGAAATCCAACTACAGATTCCCTCATACCTACGCATGCTTCCTTATAAACTTTTCTTGCTCTGATACCATAAATGTTGGATCCCGTATTCGGAACCCAACTACTTATACATATTCCCTCAATACGTACACATGATTCCTTATGAACTCTTATAACCCGTTACCGAATATCCAATCTCTAATTCGAAAATCCCGATATATTTTTTTTTCTTATTCATCTTAACTCCATTTTTATGAGTCGGGTCTTAACCGAAGAACGAAACGAAGAACGAAACAAAAGTAAATTCAACGGAACGGAGGAAAAGCATACAGAAACGAAGAAACATACTGAAACAAACTACGAAGCACATGAAAATCAAGACTAAAGAATTGTATCCGAAGCAAATTACAAAGCAAATCGAAGGCTCGAAATCGAAAGCAAAATAGATTTAAACGAGTCGAATCGGATAACAAAGGATAGAAACAAACGAAACGGAAGCCAACGCAACTTGAACCGAAAGGTATAAGGCGGAAGGAAACAAAACAAAAGCGGAAACAAAAGCACATCGGTTTGAAAGGCATAGTGCAGAAGCAAAGCGAACATCTTGAAGCATAATTCAAATAGGGTAAATCAACAAGACAAACGTGAGACTAATTCCGACAAAATTCAATTAAGCTAACAATTGGACATTTTTGCAAGGAAAGGTAGGACACTTGATGAGAAGTCACTGGTTCGAATTTCGGGTGAATCGGAGGCCAAACGAGAAAGTTATAAGAGAAAATGCAAAATGACCAAAGGAATAGTAATTGACCATATGAATAGTAACCGGCCAATTTCCGATCCTTATAACTTTTTACTCCGAATTCCAATTAGAACACACCATATCTCATTTTAAAGATCTTGATAAACTCTACATCTTTTGTGAAAGATGAAAAATCCCGATATCGCTCTAAAGGGGCGAAAAACCCTTCCGAGGGTTCAGCCCAAAATGGCCAGTGAATAGTAATTCGGGAAACCCAAATGCATAATGGGCAGCAAACTTAAAACGCTCATATCTTTTTCATCTTAAGTCGAAAACTAACCCATTTTATACCGTTTTCAAGATCTTAACATGCTCTAAAAATTTTTCTTAGAAGACTTCCACAGCGAATTCCCTCTCTAAGAGGGTCTAAACCTTAAGCGAAGTTGCTGCCCAAATTTAGGAAAATTTGGACAGCATCTCCCCTAAAAATGCTCTAACCAAAACCTAAAGCTAAACCATCCAAGCTCCAAACCTGCACAAAACCACTTCAATCTTCCAATCACCATAGCACATCCCAAACACCAACTCAAAAGGGCAATATCACACTCTTAAGATTCTAAATAAAGCCATACAATCCCATCAACCAACTCAAAATGGCAACAACTTCATTTTTTTTTTCGCTACTCATTTACAAAATTATAAAACAACACAAATTTACTTTTCTAACCATTCTTAAGCATACTCCCATCAATACATTTTGGAATGCATATACAAGATACATTTCTCACATTTACATGGAATTGAGCAAATACAATTCTTTCAAGGCATTTTAGCCTAAATACATCCAAAAGATAAAACTCATTTACAAAGCACAAATTAAAGCTTTGAGACTTCTAAACCAACAAAATGCATCGGATTTTCCTCAATCCCGATCGACGACCGGATTCTTGCTTGCTACCGAGGAGGGAAAATGGGGGTGAGCTCGACTATCTCGTGGGTAATAACTTAATAAACGAAATACGCGAAAACCGTTATTCATTTATTCAATCTTTTCATACAAGTCACATTGAGAAAAGCATTTTAATTTGTCAAAACTCTTCACTAATACTACTTTTCAAACAATTACAAATTCAACAAATATCAAACAGCACATAACATTCCGAATGGTTTGGTTTCGGTCTAATAGACGTATCGCACATTCCGCATAGCGGTCATGCGGCAACAGTGAATGAGGGGAGTCCAAATCGAACTCCTAAGCCACTCATTGGCAGCCGGAGAAGGCTATCGAGGAGACAAAGGTAATCGACTCTACGGAGGGACCTAACCAAACCCATACAATTCACATAATCATGCTTAAAACAAACAGATTGCTCAAGGCACTTTTCAAATTTGACTTTCAAATTGTTTTCAAATCGATCATTATCAAAACTAATTCAAATATTACAAAGCATCGAATTCATGTTACAAACCATTTAACAATCCATTCTAACATAAATTCATACTCAAGAATATCACATATAAGTGAAAGACATCACATAAAGTAAGTCATACAAACATGCTAAGTCATTGGTGGAAAACATTAGTTTGCATTTATTAGAAAAACTTTAATGCATATTATCTCAAGTATTAAGAAATCACCCACCTTGAATCCTTAAGCTTTGCAATAGGTTCACATGTCCTTCCTCAATCCCCAAACGCCTTTAATTGCCCTTAATCAAAGCATACAAAACCTTAATTAACACTAAATATCAAAGCTGGAAATTTCTAAAGAATGAAAACATGACTAAAACCCTATCTCACTTTGCCTATACCTTTCCTAAACCATAACCATCAAAGCCTATCTCAATTGTATCAATTATTTCCAAGAATCTCATGCCTTAAAAACACCACACCAAATCTGATTTTTTTTTAATAATCCTTCCTCTTTCCCTTTTCCTTTCTTTCTTATTCTTTTCAAGAATTCTTCAAACCAAGGCACAAAATTCTAACAAAGAACCATGATTTAACATAAGAGATACATGCTGAAATTTTCAAGGAATGGAACAACTTACATTTGAAATTAATCTAACCTTCCTTTTCTTTATATGCACTCTCAAACCACCATGGTTAAGGAAAAAGGCAAAACTCTAACAAAATCATGACTTAATAATGCTGGAAATTTTTCAAAGCATGGAAAACTTCCATTTCAACTAACCTAACTTTCCTTATATCTTTATATGTTATAACAACCAAAACTCATCCATAAACCAAGCAAATCAGATTTTTCTTCTACTTTCAAATCCTTCTTCTTTTCATTAAAACCTCTTTAACTTTCCTTTCTCAAGCTTACAACCCTAACCTTCTTCTTCTCTTTTCCTTCATTCTACAAAACAACCATGAATTTACATGCTGAAATTTTCTTCAAGGATTGGAAAACTTGAATTTCAATCTACATAACCTCACCTAATCTTACCCATACTTTAACTAAGCAATTTGTATCAAAACTCATCCATAAAACCATGAATTAACCAATGATACACATGCTGGAATTTTCTTTAAAATGGGAAAACTTGAAATTGATTTAACATCACCTTACCTATACTCTAACTAACTTATTAACATCAAAACCTATCTAATTAATCAACAAACCATGAATTACCAAATGAGCAACATGCTGGAAATTTTAAGAACAAGGGAAAACATGAAATTCATTCCATCTAACCTTACCCATATCTTATCTCCACCTTTAGCATCAACACTTATCAAAAAAATCAACAAAATTCAATAATCTTCTCACCCAAATGCAACCCCACGAAATCAGAATTTGGCTTCAATGAAAGATAAAACCATTCCCTTTCCTTATTCTTTCATGAATCTCTCTTCAAATCACCATCTTCAAGCAAGAAAAGAGAAACCCATACAATAAAACCAAGAGATTTTCGAAATCCCTACCTTGAGAATGACCCACGACTTTCTTCTTCCTTTGGCTCAAATGGAAGACAACTCTTCCTCTTTCCTTTGGACAGCCGAAATCATCTCTTCTTTTCTCCTTGATGATTTCGTGACTTCTTTCTTCTCCTTTTGTTCTTGAAGTCACGAGCTCTCTCCTCTTTCAACCGAAACTTCCTTCTCTCCATTCTTTCTTCTTTTCTTTCTTATCTCTTCTCTTTGGTTCTGGAATTTTCGTGAATTCTCCAAGTTTCTGTAGGCTAAAACGACACCCTCTTATGTGTTTCATTTAATGAAACACAAATTACCATCTTGCCCTCAATTAAGCCTATTTCCAAGTTTGCCCATGTGCAGGATTTTGAAAAACTGATAACTTGCGTCCTGATTTCCAACATCTAAACGAAATAATTTGGACAAACTTTCTTCATGAAAATTGTTCCTCTAGATCATACGAATCCAACGCCACCGACGGCGCTCAATTCGGATCTAAAACGAAGAAGTTATGACCGAATTAATAACTGACCTGCACAAAATCCGAAACTGAACTTTAACATAACTTCAGTCCAGAATTTGACAATCTTAGGGATGAAATTAAATTTCGATCCCTTCACAAGAATTGTAGCCCTATGTCTTAACTTTATTTTTCCTCAAGAATCACCTCAATCGGAATTGTATAACTCCCGAAAATTGCAAAATACTGAACTATGTTCAGAAAATTATCCAATTTATAACCTATAACTCATCTCTTACTTTGGTTCAATCAATCTCTTTCCATTTAATCTCCTAAAAATCATAATTCTTCATAAAAATGAACGTAATTGTCTTAGGAATTCAACGCTTCAAGAATCGAGTCAATCGGATGTCGGATGAAGGAATTATGCACAAAAGATTACAAAAAGGTCGGATTGAAAACCCAAGAACAAAATGGGTTTTCCGAAAATCATAACTCCTAACTCCGATATCAAAAAATTACAAACTTTATGGCGTCGGAAAGATCGACATACAAGCTACAACTTTCAGTAATACCACTTACTCCAATTCAGACTAAATCCAAACGACGAGTGGCCTCGAAGTATAGCACATGCAAATCTATACTTAATAACATTTTCAAAACAAAGCATATCTTCCGACATTCATATCTCTCAATCCCGACATCGAAAAATAGCAAACTTTATGTCCACGAAAAGCTCTCGACAGAGGCTACAAGTTTCACGTTGATCATTGCCTCAATTAGGCCTAGATCAAAAGTCAACTATCAACCCCAAAAGTCAAACTTCAAATAAATTTCATACTTAACTTTGATGATCATAACTTCCACTCCCGATATCGAAAATATCAAACTTTATGGCTACAGAAAGCTCTTGACATAATCTACAAGTTTCATGTAGCATATTTTCTCAAATTTTGCCTAAATCAAGAGTCAACTCTCCAAGGCCAAAAGTCAACTTTTCACAATTTCTCATATTTTCACACTTTCTCTTTTACTTCTTGCTATTTAACTTCATTTAAATAAACTCATCCACTTTTGAATATTTCTTATTTTTACTCAAAATCGGGTCCAACATTTCTCCCCTCTTAAAAGAATTTAGTCCTCGAAATTCATATTTACTTAACTCCAAGTAACTCATTCTTGCATAAATTTCTTTCTAAACAATGATCATCAAGCACTTTCTTACTAATTTCTTTCCACAACTCATAATCAATTTCTTTTTCATCACTTTTACTTTTCATACATATTCTCAATCTCTTCAAAATTTTCACTTCCTTAAATCATTATCACTCATATCATATCAAAACACTATATCTATAACTCATTATTTCTTCATATATGGGCACAAATTAATGGTCCATTTCTTAAGGAACCCTAATATGGTTTAATCATCATTATGTCATCATTCTTTCATCTATATCAATTCATCACAATTTAATTCATCACAATTTCTCAAGAAGTTCTAATCTTAATTTCTTCAACACATTCCAAAAATCAAACATATTCTTAACACTCAAATCAAACCAATCATTTGAATTCGTCAAATAGTCATGCACATCAATTTCAAATTCCTAAAGACCATCATATTTCTTTCATCAAAATCAAATGACCACCTAGCACACTCTCACAAATTCACTTTTATCTTTACAAACTCGTATCAATTCCTTATTCATACTCATACGCCCAAGTAAGATCATATTACTGGGCTCTGATACCATAAATGTTGGATCCCGTTTTCGAAATCCAACTACAGATTCCCTCATACCTACGCATGCTTCCTTATAAACTTTTCTTGCTCTGATACCATAAATGTTGGATCCCGTATTCGGAACCCAACTACTTATACATATTCCCTCAATACGTACACATGATTCCTTATGAACTCTTATAACCCGTTACCGAATATCCAATCTCTAATTCGAAAATCCCGATATATTTTTTTTTTCTTATTCATCTTAACTCCATTTTTATGAGTCGGGTCTTAACCGAAGAACGAAACGAAGAACGAAACAAAAGTAAATTCAACGGAACGGAGGAAAAGCATCTGAAACGAAGAAACATCTGAAACAAACTACGAAGCACATGAAAATCAAGACTAAAGAATTGTATCCAAGCAAATTACAAAGCAAATCGAAGGCTCAAATCGAAAGCAAAATAGATTTAAACGAGTCGAATCGGATAACAAAGGATAGAAACAAACGAAACGGAAGCCAACGAACTTGAACCGAAAGGTATAAGGCGGAAGGAAACAAAACAAAAGCGGAAACAAAAGCACATCGGTTTGAAAGGCATAGTGCGAATAAAGCGAACATCTTCAAGCATAATTCAAATAGGGTAAATCAACAAGACAAACGTGAGACTAATTCGACAAAATTCAATTAAGCTAACAATTGGACATTTTGCAAGGAAAGGTAGGACACTTGATGAGAAGTCACTGGTTCAATTTCGGTGAATCGGAGGCCAAACGAGAAAGTTATAAGAGAAAATGCAAAATGACCAAAGGAATAGTAATTGACCATATGAATAGTAACCGCCAATTTCCGATCCTTATAACTTTTACTCAATTCCAATTAGAACACACCATATCTCATTTTAAAGATCTTGATAAACTCTACATCTTTGTGAAAGATGAAAAATCCCGATATCGCTCTAAAGGGCGAAAAACCCTTCCGAGGGTTCAGCCCAAATGGCGATGAATAGTAATTGGAAACCCAAATGCATAATGGGCAGCAAACTTAAAACGCTCATATCTTTTTCATCTTAAGTCGAAAACTAACCCATTTTATACCGTTTTCAAGATCTTAACATGCTCTAAAATTTTCTTAGAAGACTTCACAATGAATTCCCTCTAAGAGGGTCTAAACCTTAAGCGAAGTTGCTGCCCAAATTTAGGAAAATTTGGACAGCATCTCCCTAAAATGCTCTAACCAAAACCTAAAGCTAAACCATCCAAGCTCCAAACCCGCACAAAACCACTTCAATCTTCCAATCACCATAGCACATCCCAAACACCAACTCAAAAGGGCAATATCACACTCTTAAGATTCTAAATAAAGCCATACAATCCCATCAACCAACTCAAATGGCAACAACTTCATTTTTTTTTTCGCTACTCATTTACAAAATTATAAAACAACACAAATTTACTTTTCTAACCATTCTTAAGCATACTCCCATCAATACATTTTGGAATGCATATACAAGATACATTTCTCACATTTACATGGAATTGAGCAAATACAATTCTTTCAAGGCATTTTAGCCTAAATACATCCAAAAGATAAAACTCATTTACAAAGCACAAATTAAAGCTTTGAGACTTCTAAACCAACAAAATGCATCGGATTTTCCTCAATCCCGATCGACGACCGGATTCTTGCTTGCTACCGAGGAGGGAAAATGGGGGTGAGCTCGACGGCTCCGTGGGTAATAACTTAATAAACGAAATACGCGAAACCGTTATTCATTTATTCAATCTTTTCATACAAGTCACATTGAGAAAAGCATTTTAATTTGTCAAAACTCTTCACGGAATACTACTTTTCAAACAATTACAAATTCAACAAATATCAAACAGCACATAACATTCCGAATGGTTTGGTTTTGGTCTAATAGACGTATTGCACATTCCGCATAGCGGTCATATGCAACAGTGAATGAGGGGAGTCCAAATCGGAACTCCTAAGCCACTTCATGGGCGGCCGGGAGAAGGCTATCGAGAGGAGGCAGGTAATCGACTCTACTGGAGGACCTAACCAAACCCATACAATTCACATAATCATGCTTAAAACAAACAGATTGCTCAAGGCACTTTTCAAATTTGACTTTCAAATTGTTTTCAAATCGAGATCATTATCAAAACTAATTCAAATATTACAAAGCATCGAATTCATGTTACAAACCATTTAACAATCCATTCTAACATAAATTCATACTCAAGAATATCACATATAAGTGAAAGACATCACATAAAGTAAGTCATACAAACATGCTAAGTCATTGGTGGAAAACATTAGTTTGCATTTATTAGAAAAACTTTAATGCATATTATCTCAAGTATTAAGAAATCACCCACCTTGAATCCTTAAGCTTTGCAATAGGTTCACATGTCCTTCCTCAATCCCCAAACGCCTTTAATTGCCCTTAATCAAAGCATACAAAACCTTAATTAACACTAAATATCAAAGCTGGAAATTTCTAAAGAATGAAAAACATGACTAAAACCCTATCTCACTTTGCCTATACCTTTCCTAAACCATAACCATCAAAGCCTATCTCAATTGTATCAATTATTTCCAAGAATCTCATGCCTTAAAAACACCACACCAAATCTGATTTTTTTTTAATAATCCTTCCTCTTTCCCTTTTTCCTTTCTTTCTTATTCTTTCTTGAAGAATTCTTCAAACCAAGGCACAAAATTCTAACAAAGAACCATGATTTAACATAAGAGATACATGCTGAAATTTTCAAGGAATGGAACAACTTACATTTGAAATTAATCTAACCTTCCCTTTTCTTTATATGCACTCTCAAACCACCATGGTTAAGGAAAAAGGCAAAAACTCTAACAAAAATCATGACTTAATAATGCTGGAAATTTTTCAAAGCATGGAAAAACTTCCATTTCAACTAACCTAACTTTCCTTATATCTTTATATGTTATAACAACCAAAACTCATCCATAAACCAAGCAAATCAGATTTTTCTTCTACTTTCAAATCCCTTCTTCTTTTCATTAAAACCTCTTTAACTTTCCTTTCTCAAGCTTACAACCCTAACCTTCTTCTTCTCTTTTCCTTCATTCTACAAAACAACCATGAATTTACATGCTGAAATTTTCTTCAAGGATTGGAAAACTTGAATTTCAATCTACATAACCTCACCTAATCTTACCCATACTTTAACTAAGCAATTTGTATCAAAACTCATCCATAAAACCATGAATTAACCAATGATACACATGCTGGAATTTTCTTTAAAATGGGAAAACTTGAAATTGATTTAACATCACCTTACCTATACTCTAACTAACTTATTAACATCAAAACCTATCTAATTAATCAACAAACCATGAATTACCAAATGAGCAACATGCTGGAAATTTTAAGAACAAGGGAAAACATGAAATTCATTCCATCTAACCTTACCCATATCTTATCTCCACCTTTAGCATCAACACTTATCAAAAAAATCAACAAAATTCAATAATCTTCTCACCCAAATGCAACCCCACGAAATCAGAATTTGGCTTCAATGAAAGATAAAACCATTCCCTTTCCTTATTCTTTCATGAATCTCTCTTCAAATCACCATCTTCAAGCAAGAAAAGAGAAACCCATACAATAAAACCAAGAGATTTTCGAAATCCCTACCTTGAGAATGACCCACGACTTTCTTCTTCCTTTGGCTCAAATGGAAGACAACTCTTCCTCTTTCCTTTGGACAGCGAAATCATCTCTTCTTTTCTCCTTGATGATTTCGTGACTTCTTTCTTCTCCTTTTGTTCTTGAAGTCACGAGCTCTCTCCTCTTTCAACCGAAACTTCCTTCTCTCCATTCTTTTCTTCTTTTCTTTCTTATCTCTTCTCTTTGGTTCTGGAATTTTCGTGAATTCTCCAAGTTTCTGTAGGCTAAAAACGACACCCTCTTATGTGTTTCATTTAATGAAACACAAATTACCATCTTGCCCTCCAATTAAGCCTATTTTCAAGTTTGCCCATGTGCAGGATTTTGAAAACTGATAACTTGCGTCCTGATTTCCAACATCTAAACGAAATAATTTGGACAAACTTTCTTCATGAAAATTGTTCCTCTAGATCATACGAATCCAACGCCACCGACGGCGCTCAATTCGGATCTAAAACGAAGAAGTTATGACCGAATTAATAACTGACCTGCACAAAATCCGAAACTGAACTTTAACATAACTTCAGTCCAGAATTTGACAATCTTAGGGATGAAATTAAATTTCGATCCCTTCACAAGAATTGTAGCCCTATGTCTTAACTTTATTTTCCTCAAGAATCACCTCAATCGGAATTGTATAACTCCCGAAAATTGCAAAATACTGAACTATGTTCAGAAAATTATCAATTTATAACCTATAACTCATCTCTTACTTTGGTTCAATCAATCTCTTTCCATTTAATCTCCTAAAAATCATAATTCTTCATAAAAATGAACGTAATTGTCTTAGGAATTCAACGCTTCAAGAATCGAGTCAATCGGATGTCGGATGAAGGAATTATGCACAAAAGATTACAAAAGGTCGGATTGAAAACCCAAGAACAAAATGGGTTTTCGAAAATCATAACTCCTAACTCCGATATCAAAAATTACAAACTTTATGGCGTCGGAAAGATCGACATACAAGCTACAACTTTCAGTAATACCACTTACTCCAATTCAGACTAAATCCAAACGACGAGTGGCCTCGAAGTATAGCACATGCAAATCTATACTTAATAACATTTTCAAAACAAAGCATATCTTCCGACATTCATATCTCTCAATCCCGACATCGAAAAATAGCAAACTTTATGTCCACGAAAAGCTCTCGACAGAGGCTACAAGTTTCACGTTGATCATTGCCTCAATTAGGCCTAGATCAAAAGTCAACTATCAACCCCAAAAGTCAAACTTCAAATAAATTTCATACTTAACTTTGGTGATCATAACTTCCACTCCCGATATCGAAAAATATCAAACTTTATGGCTACAGAAAGCTCTTGACATAATCTACAAGTTTCATGTAGCATATTTTCTCAAATTTTGCCTAAATCAAGAGTCAACTCTCCAAGGCCAAAAAGTCAACTTTTTCACAATTTCTCATATTTTCACACTTTCTCTTTTTACTTCTTGCTATTTAACTTCATTTAAATAAACTCATCCACTTTTGAATATTTCTTATTTTTACTCAAAAATCGGGGTCCAACAAATTCCAATGAGATTGAATTAATTCTGGGCTTATTAGAGCTTGAATTATCAAAGTCCAATAAGATTCCCCACTTGGCTTTAAGGAAGGTTATCAAGCTAAGTAAGAAATATAATTGGAGGTTAATTAGAAGCCCATAATTGAATCTTGGGCTTGGTCTAATTAAAGAAGCCCAAATGTACATTTAATAATGGGCTTGGTTTTTGGTTTAATGTAATTAATTAGATTAATTATATTAAAACAATTTTTTTAAGAAGAAGATAGCAATTTCGGTTATTCCTAGGTTAAATGTGTAACCACACATTTGACATTAAAAATGCTAAATAAATATGGTCTTTATTATAGTTAATCATCATTAAATGGAGTTATGAACTTACCATTAAATGGTTTAATGGTTGTCTTTTAATGTTGGCTTGTAACCTATTTGCATTCATTAGATTAAATATGAAAGATGTACATTAGATGGACCATCTTCCTTCTTTCTTCTTGGCAAAACCGAAATTGGGTATTGAATTTTAGGTTATGGTCTTTTCAAATAGCCATCATAAAGATAAATGAAGATAATCTCAATTATTGGCTATTTTATGAGTGATTAATGAAAGAAGTGATGCATTTGATGCCTATCTCTCCTTCCATCCATGCATATACGGAAATTGGTAGGAAAGAAAGAGTTCTTGCATGTTCTTTACACCTTCTCTCCTTTCATGAAAGAGAGAATCGAAAATACCAATTGAAAGAGTTTCAATTTTGCTTCTTCTTCTTCTAAAAAAATCTCCTCCAAACATTTCTTCTCCTTTCCCACCAAAGGATTTTGTTAACCTAATTGTCCTTGAAGAACAGGTAGTAAATCTAATTGGTTGAGGATACTACAACAAGGAGAAAGTAGATTGCTAAAGGAAAAGAGTCAAAGGCAAAGGACACGGATACGAAGAAGGAGAGGATAGCCAACGAGGATTTAAAGTCATGGCGAAGGAGTCGGTAATACTCCTGATCTTGTTTATATTTTATTATCCTTATACCATATCATGTATGGATTGGAATGTTGATTTGGATTTGTTGCTTCCACTGCAAGTAATGATTTCTTAAAAGTTTTGAAATCTATCGTTTACAAAACATGTTTTCTTTTTCTGATCCAACAATTGGTATCAGAGCCAGTTTCTGATGCATGATTTCGGTTCCTATATATTGGATGCATGGGTTGGCAATATTTTTGTGTATGCTGCATATTTTTTATGTGATAGAAATATACATTGTGTATGTTTGCTCTTTTGGTTGTCCATAGAAGTTAAATTTACCTTGTAAGATTTCTTCATTGGTTGTAACAAGGAGGGTGGTCTATCATCACCATGCTTCCTCCTTGGTTTCTTTTTTCTATTTTATGTGATTTTGTAATGTACAAATTGATGTAATGATGAAGATGGAGCAGCCAGGGATTGAAGAAATGGAAAGGTAAAAATTTCGGTGTATCCTTTTGTGTATTGGCATAAGTTTTGTGAAAACAGAGTTGCTGGAATTTTGTTTCAATGGATCACTTTTCGATTTTTATTGTAAAAACAAGTGCTGGAGTTTTGTTTCAAAGAATCAAATTTCGGTTTTACTAAAATACTAAGTGTTGGTTTTTTATTTTCATGAAATGAGCTTCGGTTTTAATGAAAACTAGTGCTGGAATTTTTTGTCAAAACAAAGATTTGGTTTTCTAAAAATCTGGTGCTGGAATTTTATTTTTCAAAGTGACAAAATTCGATTTTTATATTTGCCATTACATTTTGTTTACCGAATGGGCCGGATCATGTTTGTGAAGAGTTCAAAGCAGAAGATCCAAGTCCAAGAAGAAAACTTTGGGCCTAAAAGGCTTGTAATTATTTAATTTTTCTAGGATGGACAATCAAAAGTAGCTTTATTAGTTCATGTGATGAATGGAGAAATGAATGCTTATAATATGTGATATTATGTGATTGCATGTCATTTAGAAAATTGTCAACCCTAGGCTTTGCCCTGCATTCATTATGTATGAGATATATAATGAAACAATATAGGATGGATAATAAATTGCATCTAGACAAGATGGTATTTAAAACTTAAATCCCAAAAAGATTGAGTGGGAGAGGATGCTGCTGTGAGAGTCCACGGTCTCCAAAATGATGGCCCATTTGCATGTGGTGAAGTGTTACTCCCCATCTAAGGGCATGAATCCTAGATTTTGCATGGTTTGGTTCTCCTTAAGGATAAGTCCACTTAATGATAACAAATGTGACCTCCCACCGAGGTATGGTTTGTAGGTATCTTTAGTGAATGAATCAAATTGTTAAATACTCAACATTTTTTATCAGTAAACTGCCCACCGTAGCTTTGTTTGTAAAAGTATGGACCAAATTAAGACGCTTCTTAAAAAAAATTGGGCATGAGATGCTTGGTAGTTTTTTAGTGGGAGGGTCTCAGTTTTTCTTTTAATGGATAAGATGGCCCACCGTCACTTAGTCTGTTATAGATAAGAAAAATAATCGTCGTACAATGTTTTAATTTTTTAAGTTTTGTTAAATCTATCATCATACATACATGCATCATGATTTTATACAAACTTCCATAAATTGTTGACTAGTATGCTCATGTTTTAATAATTTATATTTTCAGACATAATCAACCACAAAATGAATCCACTCACTCTGCTCTTGACTAATAACAAATTGAAAAACGGAGATAATTTTAATGAATGGAGACATAACCCTGACATTGTTCTTCAATATGAACGTATTTCATGGGTGTTAACTAAAAATGAGCCTACACCTCCAAGTGGAGATTCAACTCCTAAGCAAGTCCAACAACATGAGCGTTGGCAGAATGCTGACAAGACTACTAAGTGTTATATTCTGGCTTCTGTCAGCGGCATGTTGCAAAAGAAAATTGCTTGTATGAAAACTGCTAGTGCAATGGTCCATCACCTACATGAGATGTTTGGTGTGAGGACTAGGTCTACAAGAGTAAAAGCTATCCAAACCTTTCATAATCTCATACAGAAACCTGGTGAACCGGTGCGGGATTACATGATGAAGGTAATCTCTGCGATCATTGAGGTTGAGATGCTTGGGGCGGATATGGATGCGGACACGCAGATGATTATGATTATCAATAGCTTAAACTCTTCTTTTCAGTAGTTTAAGTTGGACTATAAGCTCAACAGCAAGGATTACACCTTGAGTGAGTTGATGAATACCCTCCAGAGTACGGGGGAGATATTGAATATCAAGGCTCATGGGCCAGAAGCTAATGTCGCTTCTTCTTCTAAGCCCAAGGGTAAGGGCAAGGAAATGAAGAAGGGTCCAATGAAAAAGAAGGCCCAAACAAGGGTCAATGCCAAATTCATGAAAAAGAAGGCCAAAGAGAACATCAAAAGAAAGTGTTTCCACTGTGATGAGATGGGCCACTGGAAAAGAAACTGTCCAGTCTACCTAGAGTCCCTCAAAAGCAAACAAGGTATGGGCTTCCTAAGTTTGTTAGGAATTAGAAATGTGGCAGATTTATCTACTTCTTGGATATTAGATTCAGGAGCCACTAACCATGTTTGTAATTCTTTGTTGGGGTTCCAGCAAAGGAAAAGACTACCTAAAGGCCAGTTTCAAGTCAAGATAGCAGATGGTTCCTATGTTTCAGCAGAATCAGTGGGAGTAGTTATCTTGGAGTTTCCTAGTGGTCATAGGTTATATTTGGAGGATGTTTATTACATGCCAATGATTGTAAGGAACATGATTTTTGTTTTTTGTCTAATAAAATATGGTTATTCCTTATATTTTGAAAAGGTTGTTTCAATATATGAGAATAAGGATTTTATTTGTGATGTGATAACTAAACAGGGATTGTTTTTTATAGAACCTATGAAAGTCTCACTAAACACCACAGAATTGATAAAACCAAGACAATCCAAAATCTCTAGCAGTAATTCAAAGTATCTGTGGCACTAAAGAATGGGTCATATCAATCAGAAAAGACTTGACAAGCTAGTAAAGGATGGGATCCTTATGGGCTTGGATAGTGATCCAACCCACCTGTGAATCTTGTATTGAAGGAAAAATGACCAAAGCCTTATTTCCTTCAAAAGGAAACAGATCTGAATCCACATTGGACCTGGTACATACTGATGTGTGTGGGCCCATGAATGTACAAGCTAGAGGAGGTTATGAAAATTTCATAATGTTTATAGATGATTACTCAAGACATGGCTATTTGTATTTGATGCATAAAAAGAGTGAATCTTTTGAAAAGTTCAAAGAATTCAAAGCTGAAGCTGAGAAGCAACTTGACAAGCCATTAAAACAGCTTCGATCAGATCGAGGTGGTGAGTATTTATCTGGAGAGTTCCATCAATATTTAATTGACAATGGAATTGTTTCCAATTTGTCAGCTCCTCGTACACCTCAACAGAATGGTGTAGCAGAGAGGAGAAATAGAACTCTATTGGAAATGGTAAGATCAATGATGTCCTACGCTAGCCTTCCAAGTTCTGGGGATATGCCATACAAACGGCAACATATCTTCTTAACTTTGCTCCGTCTAAATCGGTGCCTAAAACACCTAGGGAGTTATGGACTGGCCGAGTGCCTTCATTGAGGCATTTGAGGACTTGGGGCTGCCCAGCCCATGTTCTAAAGCCTGAATCCACAAAGATGGAACCAAGGTCAGAAGTATGTTTGTTTGTAGGATATCCTACGGGAACTCGAGGGTACTATTTTTACAGTCCTCATGATAAGAAGGTATTTGTGTCGACAAATGCAACCTTCTTAGAGGAAGAGTTTGTGAAAAATCACAAAGGAAGAAGTGAAGTAGTACTAAAGGAGTTAGCTATTTCATACAAACCAATAGTTGTTTTGGATATGACAGAACAAGATGTCAAAATGGATTCAAGAGTTGAATCAGACGTGCAACTTGAACATCAAGGTGTGCCTAGACGTAGTGGGAGGGTTGTGAGACATCCAAATAGGTATCTGGGTTTAGGAGAAGGCTTAATTGCCATCTCAGACCAAAAAGAAATAGATCCCATTACGTATACACAGGCTATTAATGATGTTGATGCAGGAAAATGGCTCAAGGCGATGGAATCGGAAATAGATTCTATGTATACTAATGAAGTCTGGGTCCTTGTAGATCTACCACCAGGTCTTAAAGCCATAGGGTGTAAATGGATCTACAAAAGGAAAAGGGGATCGGATGGAAAGGTAGAGACCTTTAAAGCTAGATTGGTAGCTAAAGGCTATACTCAAAAGGAGGGTATAGACTATGAGGAGACTTTTTCTCCGGTTGCCATGCTTAAGTCCATCAGGATTCTTTTGGCCATAACAGCCTATTTCGATTATGAAATATGGCAAATGGATGTCAAGACCGCATTTCTTAATGGGGATCTTGACGAGACCATTTATATGGCCCAACCAGAAGGATTCATTGAGCCAGGTAATGATCATAAGGTTTGCAAGTTGCAAAGGTCCATTTATGGACTTAAGCAAGCATCTAGGTCTTGGAACATTAGGTTTGATAAGGCTATCAAAACCTATGGGTTTATACAAAACCTAGATGAGCCTTGTGTTTATAAAAGAATACAAGAAGGTAAGGTTACTTTCCTAATCATGTATGTTGATGACATTCTGCTCATTGGGAATGATGTGGGAATGTTATCTGCGGTTAAGGGATGGCTGAATGAACAGTTTTCAATGAAGGATTTGGGAGAGGCTATCTATGTTCTAGGGATCAAACTTATAAGGGATCAAAAGAACAAGTAGATAGCTTTGTCTCAACTAACCTACATTGAGAATATGCTCAATAAGTTCGCCATGCAAGATTCCAAGAGGGGTTTTACTCCTACTAGACATGGAATCAAACTTTCAAAGGAACAAGCACCTAAAACCCAAGAGGTGAACGCATGCGTAACATTCCATATGCTTCGACAGTTGGTAGTTTGATGTATGAAATGTTGTGCACTATACCAGATATCATTACGCATGGGGACCGGTAGCGATTTCGACCAATCCAGGAATGGAACATTGGACTGCGGTTAAGTGTATACTTAAGTATCTTCGTAGGACGAAGAACTTAATGTTGTTTACTCTAGAAGTAATCTTATTCCGACAGGGTATACGGATTCTGATTTCCAATCAGATGTTGATTCAAGGAAATCAACTTCTAGTTCTATATTTACTTTAGGAGGTGGAGCCATAGTTTGGAGGAGTGTCAAGCAATCTTGTATTGTTGATTTGACTATGGAGGCTGAGTATGTTGCTGCTTGTGAAGCAGTAAAGGAAACAGTCTGGCTCTGGACGTTCCTAAATGATTTGGAGGTAGTTCCAGAGGCGGAAAAGGCCATTACACTTTATTGTGATAATAGTGGGGCAGTGGCTAATTCTAAAGAACCTCGAAACCACAAAGCTGTCAAACACATTGAGCGAAAGTATCATCTTATAAGGGAGATAATACAACGTGGAGAAGTGGATGTGGTAAAGATTCCCACCGAGCAAAACCTTACTGATCCGTTCACAAAGACATTGACTCAAAAGAGCTTTGAGGGTCACCTAGAAGGGATGGGAATGACGGAAATGTCAAACTTGCTTTAGGGCAAGTGGGAGATTGTTGGAGTTATGTAAATATAGTGCCTCGAAAGCAAGTGTATTTACATGTAACTTTATCTTCTTGATTCTGATTTTGTAATGAAAATATTTATTATTAATAAAACAAAAGAGTTTGGTTTTATCTATATGAGCATTATATATCTGGTCATAAGGTACTAAGATTCTTTTGTAAGTAATATATATATACATAGAGATGTATGGGAAACATGTATATTTTTAGAATCTGAATTAATTGATTCACAGTTGAATAATCAAGTTGGTCGCTTGATTATGGTTTAGACTGTAGTGTTGCGATTTATCTCCATATAAGTAAAGGAGTTTACTTCAAGGGAATGATGAGTTTCATATCATGATAGTAGTTGACTATCGATAATGGTACTATTAAATGAATCTAGAATAAAGTATGTTTTCAAGAATAAAGTGGGTCGTTACTTTAATCTTAAAACATACAACTTAAGCATTCGCTTATTATGAGCCATAATCTTGATGAGTGGTGAACTCATATATATTTCATTATAATTCTTGATATGATCAAAATAGATTTTTCATGTTCAAAGCATTTTATCAAAGCTTTCATACTTTTCGTTCTTTTCATTCTTACAAAATGCCATTAGGCCTATCAAGGCCATACATAATCATAATCATCATGCATTTCCAATATTTCTTATAATTCAACACAAGCAGTGTCACACACATGCAAGCAAGCATACACATATTGCCCATACACACAATAACCATAAATATATTACCCACCTAATATCGCTCAAGTATCCGACTCACTGTGGTCCTTCCTCTTGCGATTGGATCAGGTCGGCTTGGTTTCCTATATCAAACCAAGTTCCCATTCAATTAATATTCAAAAGAACTATTCCATAAAGCTTGAAAATCGAAAGTAAAGCACTAAAAGTCTACACTCGACTTCCACCTAAATTCCCAAACTCATAAAGGCTAATTCCGAACTTCCTTTCTTCATACAACTTGTAGCCCTTTCTTCCTAGTTCACAACGAATCTAAAATCACCTTGTTTGGACATCTACACCAAAAGATATGCCCAAAAGACTAAAATTCATCGCTGCTGGAAACAGGGGGCTCGTCGCGGCGAAGCCTCGCTCGTCGCGACGTTGCCCTTCCCACACGTCGCGGCGAACCTAAAATTTGCTCGTCGCGACGTGTTCATACGCACGTCGCGACGCGCGGCCCTAGAGAACGATTCCGAACCTGATTTTCTAGCATTTTCACACTTCAATCATTCCCCAAACACAAATGCAACACACCTAAACCTTAATTCAAGTCTCAAACTACATTTCTAACTCAATCAAACCTCAAAATCAGTCACACATCCAACAACTCAAGGAAATCTATCCATTTTTACCTTTAAACCCTAAACCATCGATTCTAACTCATACAAATCAATTCTAGAGTTTAATCCAACTAAAACAAGATGGAAAGAAGCTAACTTACCAGGAATGAGCTTCAAATCTGTCGGAAATCACAAAGATCGCAAACTCTCCTTTTTCTTCTCCTTCCTCCTCACCAACGATACTTTCCTCTTCTCTTCTTCTTTCTTTTCTTTCTTCTATTTTCTTCTAACTCTTTCACTTAAGCCTAATGGATTAGACAAGGACTAAAATGCCCTCCTATGCAAAGCCTTAACCTATCTAACTTAAGCAATCTTCCCAAAAAGCCCTCGTAAACTTTTATCCTTTAATTCCTATTTAAATCACATTAAACTCAAATAAATCTCAATTGTCCACTAAAATTCCCAATTTCCTCAAACTAAGGCATAATCACATAATTAACACAATTTATGCTTAATAACATCATATAAAAAAATTCGGGGTCCAACACTTTGTGAAGTCAGAAACAAAGATGGGTTTATACTTTTTTCTGCCAAGAGAAGAAATAATCTTTACAAAATTAATTTAGAAGATTTTCAAAGTCAAAATGTTTCATGTTTTCTATCTTCCGAAGAAGAAAGACTAGTCTGGCATAAAAAGCTAGGTCATGTCTGTTTTAAACACATTTCAAAGTTGGCAAAACATGATTTGGTAAGAGGATTACCAAAAATGAGTTTTGACAAAGAGTTTTTCTGTGAAAATTGTTTGAAAGGAAAAAAGTTAAAACTTCATTTTCTTCTAAAAATTTTGTAACATCATCTAGACCTTTAGAGTTGTTACATATGGATTTATTTGGTCCAATAAGGACAATAAGTCTTGGCGAAAAGAAATATGGACTTGTTATTGTTGATGACTTTACTCGATTTTGTTGGATCTTGTTTTTATCACACAAAGATGAATCTTTTAAGTGTTTTAGGACCTTATCCAGAAAGTTACAGAATGAAAAAGGAATGTCTATAGCTAGTATCAGGAGTGACCATGGTGGAGAGTTTGAGAATGAGAAGTTTATATTATTATGTGAGGAGAATGGAATTTTCCACAATTTCTCTGCTCCCAGGACTCCACAACAGAATGGAGTCGTTGAAAGGAAGAACGGGACGATTCAAGAGATGGCAAGGACTATGCTTTGTGAGATGAATCTTCCTAAGTACTTCTGGGCAGAAGCTGTGAATACAGCATGCTATATTCAGAATAGAATTCTGTTGCGACCCATGTTGAACAAGACTCCTTATGAGTTATGGAATGGAAGAAGACCAAACATATCTTACTTTCATCCATTTGGGTGTAAATGCTCTATTCTGAATACAAAGGAGCTGTTGGATAAATTCGATTCAAAAACTTATTCAGGAATCTTTCTAGGCTACTCATCATCGTCTAAGGCATTCCGGGTGTACAACCTTATTTTAAAGACAGTTGAGGAGACCATCCATGTTAAGTTTGATGATAGTTCCTAATCCCATAAGGAAGATGACATGGAGAGTGAAGGTCCTTCAAAGAACTTAGATAACGCAACAGAAACTCCAGCACCAGGTACTCAAGAAGACAAAGTTGAAGATATTCCAGAAACTTTTAGACTGAAAAGAGACTGGAAATATAAAAGTTTTCATCCAGAAGAGTTGATTATCGGAGAGACCTCAGAAGGAGTTAGGACAAGGTCCAGATTCATAAGAGAAGCTAATGTGGCTTTTATCTCTGAAATAGAGCCTAAGAAGGTTAAGGAAGCTCTTTGAGACAAAGCTTGGGTGTTAGCCATGTAAGAGGAGCTGAATCAATTTACTAGAAATAATGTTTGGTCCTTAGTTCCGAAACCCCCTAAGAAATCCATTATAGGAACCAGATGGGTCTTTAAGAATAAGTTAGACGAATCAGGAAGAGTGAGTCGAAATAAGGCTAGATTAGTAGCACAAGGCTATAATCAGCAAGAATGAATATATTACAATGAGACATATGCTCCAGTAGCAAGACTTGAAGCCATTAGGATATTGCTAGCATATGCGGTCTGTCATAATATAAAGTTATTTCAGATGGATTTGAAGAGTGCCTTTCTAAATGGTTTTATAGATGAAGAGGTGTATGTTAAGCAACCACCTGGTTTCGAGGATGTTAAGAATCCAGACCATGTCTATAGACTTCATAAAGCCTTATACGAACTGAAGCAAGCTCCTAGAGCTTGGTATGATCGTTTGAGTACTTTTCTCTTAGAGAATAGTTTTAGTAGAGGTCAAGTTGATAAGACGCTCTTTAGGAAGAAATATGAGAATGAATTTATTATAGTTCAGATCTATGTTGATGATATTATTTTTGGTGCTACTTCAAAGAAATTGTGCATGAAGTTTGAGAGTTTAATGAAAAATGAATTTGAAATGAGCATGATGGGTGAGTTGAAGTTCTTTCTTGGGTTGCAAGTTAAGCAAACCGAAGAGAAAATCTTTATCCATCAACAAAAATATGTGAAAGAATTGTTAAATAAGTTTGATATGCAAAATGTGAAGTCAATGACTACTCCGATGCATCCTTCAAACCTTTTGTCGAAAGATGAATTTGGTAAGAAGGTAGATCAAACCCTGTATAGAGGGATGATCAGTTCTTTACTCTATCTTACAGCAAATAGACCTGATATATTGTTCAGTGTATGCTTATGTGCAAGGTTTCAGGCTGATCCTAGAGAGTCTCATTATATTCGTCATTAAGAGGATTATGAGATATCTCGCAGTACTCTACCGATCTTTGCTTAATGTTTGAGAAAGGTAAAGATTTCAGGTTAATCGGATATTGCGACGCGGACTATGCCGGAGATAGAATCGAAAGGAAGAGCACAAGTGGAGGATGTCACTTTCTTGGCTCAAACTTTGTTTCATGGTCAAGCAAGAGACAAAGCTCAATCGCTCTATCAACTGCCGAAGCAGAGTATATGTCTGCCGCAAGCTGTTGTTCACAAACGTTGTGGATCAAATATCAACTTGAAGACTATTCAGTTCAAGAAGAGGAGATTCCAATCTATTGCGACAACACTAGTGCAATCAATCTATCAAAGAATCCGATCCAGCATTCGAGAGTGAAACACATCGAAGTCAGACATCACTTCTTGAGAGACTATGTTCAGAGGAAGGTGGTTAAACTATAGTTCATCGAAACAGAGTATCAGTGGGCAGACATCTTCACTAAACTATTGAGTGAAGAACAATTCCAGAAGATCAGACGCAACCTTAACATGGTTATGTTAAGCAAACAGTCAGGCTAAAGGGACGTCAAAATTAACGGCGTCAGAAACAATGAGTTACAGCTGGTAACTTCTCTGACAAGGAAGTTTTGGAGGGAAACGCTTCACGATCTTTAGAATTCCGACGATTCTAGGGCACGCGTGATAAGACCCTTCAAGTAGCCTGAAGTTGAAATCATTGTGGTTACTCTCATCTATAGACGGTTCATCTTGCTTTCAAATTCTCTCAATCATCCTACCCTAGAAGAAAAGCTTACCAGAATCAGTTTTCATTCTGAAACAATGGAGGCAGCTATGATATTCAGAAGGCATGTGGATTTTGAGTCGCTAAGGAAAGATGGTATAGACGTAGAACCTGAGATTGAAAGAGCTGGTTGGAGGAATTTCTTCCAGGTACGAGAACCAATGTACACCGATGAGGTATTTGACTTTTGGAAGAATGCTCAACTTGTAGACAACACTATTGTATCCTCAGTAGACGATATATATGTTGTCGTGACAAAGGAGTTGATAAGGAAGGTTACCGATTGTCCATCGGTTGGTGAGACTCTATCAACCAAGGCTAAGTGGATGACAATGGTTAACATGAAGGAAGAAGATGTTAGCAGAAAGTTGTATGGAGTGAATGACCCTTCGGAGAGGAAGACTTCAAGTCTGGTCACGAAAGCTAGGGTTCTTCATGCGATTTTGTTTAATTGCATCTTACCCAGAGCAAGTTCAAGGCATTTGGTGATCACCCTGGATGAACAATGTTTGTTCTACCTGCTGAATCGCAATCCTATTGACTTACCCTTCTTAATCTTCCATTATATGATTAAGGGGATGAAGGATACAAACAGTTATCCTTACGGCATGCTTCTTAAAAGGATTTTTAAGGAATCCGGAGTCCTTCTACACAGAGGAAATAAAAGGATTGTACCTGTGAAGAGTATTATTGACTCAATCACTATACGGCGAATGGGTCTGAGGACAGTGATTAAAGAAGAAGCAGACTCTTCAAGGAGAACTAGAACTGAGGGGGAGCGTGTATCGATCTCAAGTAAGTATAAGATCGTCTGCAGATGAAATAAGAAGAATGATCAAAAGACCGTTGATAAAACAGGCAAGTCCTCAAATCGTAGTGAGACCAGTTCGGAGAACAGAAGAAGGTGCGCAGAAAAGAAAAGGAGAGAATTTTTTAGGTGAGATCTCTAAAAAGGCGAAAAGATCACCTAAGATTCGCACTCTGCGACAACAAGAAGACAAGAGAGCCAGAGAGCATAGTCAAGCAGAAATGTCTGGATCTCGCGTACCGAAAGGGACAAGATCTCTAGTCTCAATTTTAAAAGAAGACTCAACCAAAAAGGCTAAAGAGACTGAGAAGAAGAGAAAATCTGAGTCTGAGAAGGAAAAATCTCAAGTGCAGAAATCTTCAAGACTGACTGAAGCAGAAGAAAAGACTAAGAAGATTAGTCGGAAGAAGACTGTGTCCACTGCTGGAGAGGTTAGTCGAAAGAAAGATACCCTCAATGCTGCTCAAAAAGAGAAAGAAATTGAGCATAGCAGAGTTCAGGAAATTTCCACTGCTCAACAGGAGGAACCAGAGGAGATAAGCCTGGTTCAGGAGAATCCTATTGAAGCGGAACCAGAGGCAGCAACAAAACCAAACTTGGTTCAGATACCACAGGAGAAATCCGATGAATCTGGTCCAACTGTATACAACTATTCGAGAATTTTGAGAAGACACAAGTTGAAGATCATAATGGTTGAAGTTGTTACCAAGAGGAGGACTGCTATTGTTATCTGCAATCAACCAACGAAGAAGGTAATGGCTGTCGTACAACCTATTTTAATAAATAATGACACATGGCATCTACTTAAAGAAGATGAAAAGATGTTCTACGATGTCTTGAGGGATGCAGCTACTAAGCCATACCCTACGAAAATGTCCAGCAGACCATGCACTATTTATCCAGTCATAGAACAGTCGATAATAAAGGTTGTACCAGACATTCAGCCAAGATATCCTCTGGATTTCAATAAGGGGAAGTCGAAGTTATTTCCTAAAGAAGAAATCAGTGATGATCTGTCCGCAGATCAAATTGCAGAAGAAGTGCGGAAAATTGATGAGGCATGCACTTCGACAGAGACTTCAGACGGAGCTAGTTGTAGCTTTACAGACAAGAATGAAGACTGTCCAGTAAGGGGAAGACTGATAATGGGGACATTTATTGAATCACTTGTCCAGACAGTTTTGCGTATTAGGCCTTTATCTAATACACTGTCTATACAACCTGAAGGAATACCCTTGCAAGGAAGACAATTGCTTATGCTACCTGCTCCCTATGACTTGGACATCCCAGAGTCAAATGTATTCATTCATCCACCCACATTTGCGATTCGAGAAGATTACATTTCTTCCTCGGACGCATATGCTACAACAATTGCATTCACTTCACCCTCAGCAGAGAATGATCAATCCTTTTCACCGTTGGACTCATAAGCTGAAATCAGCAAATTACGCGGAGAAGTCAACGAGATAAAGGAGACGATGAATGATTTGAAGAAGATGATGACAGAATTGTTGAAGAGCCATCGTCGTTAATCATTTTTTATTATAAAAAATAGGGGGAGAAGAGAATGAGCAGAGGAGAAGAGAATAAGAATAAAAGAATCTGAAAAGGGTGTGATTGAAGGAGACGAAGAAATGAAAGGAAGAAGAAGATAAGTTTTTCTTCTTAAACATTGTACTTTGTTTTCTCTTTTGTATATAATTTGTTATCATCAAAAAGGGGGAGATTGTTAAGTCAAAATGACTTTACTTAGATATAATTTTGATGTATAACAAAGAGAAAAACAAAAGCAGACGAAGCAATACAGACAAAGCAACGCAGACGCAGACGCACAATAAAACATAGACGAAGACACAGACACGAATAAAAACAGACGCAGACCCAAAAAAAAGAAATACAGACACAAATGAAAAAAGAAATACAGACGCAGACGCAAATGGAACGCAGACGCAGACGCAGACGCAGACGGAAAGAGAAATACAGACACAGACGCAGACACAAATAAAAACAGATGCAGACGCTATGAAAAACAGACGCAGAAGAAGAATTGAAAAGCAGACGCAAGAGTCAGTTCGGGTTAGTTACAGAACTCAACTGAATAACCGTTTCTTTTAAAGATTCAAGAAACAAGATTCAAGAAGCATGAATCCAGAAACAAGAATTAAGAAGCAGTTGGAGACGAAGGCTATAAATATAAATCGAAGTCGAAGATTGCAAAGTTAGTTGAAAAATTAGCTGAATTACATCTACGGGATCGTAAAAAGCATACTGTGCAAATTAGCCGAGAGCTATTTTACTATAACAAATGTTCAAACATTTTTTGTGAGGAAGTAGTACAGATAGCCTGCAGAGGCTAAGTGTGAAAGAATACTGATTGTAGAGACCTGAAGAGGCTCGTAAAGAATACTTGTAAAAGTTGAAGAGATAATGAAATCTCATAAAGAACTCTGAGAACTGGACGTAGCCCACAGTTTGGGGTGAACCAGGATAAATCACTGTGTCAACTACTCTTACTCTATCTTTCTTTTAGATTCAAGTTTTATCATTACTTAGTTCGTAAACAAAGTTTTTCAAAGTGTTGATTAATTAGAATCTATCGAAGTTCCGTAAAAAAAAATTATTTCTAACAATCAGTTTTGAAAGGATTTCAAAAAGGGGAATACACAATTCAACCCCTCCCCCTTCTCGTGCATTCTTATATCGTTTTCTAAGCATTGTATTAACGTGTGATTCACTTCAGTTGAATCCTAAAGACGTAGACATTCTGAGGGAAGACAAAGATGAGAAGAGAACTGATCCATGAGACATAGATGAGTAAATTTACGAATCAAAAAAGAACAAAATTAAGAGTTTCGATTGGAGAGGACAAGAATAGAACGAGAGAGAGAATAAGAGGAAGAAGAATTGTAGCTTAGTTAAAAGTCTTCTATTTGCTCTGATACCATATGAATAATTCTGGCTTCTTAACCAAGATGGTTTGCTTGAGATCCTTTAAATACAAAAACATGTTACGAAGATTACATCAAGTTGTTAGGTTTAACTATATCTTCTATTGTTGGACCTTATTTTCAGAGTCCAACTATCGTTTTTTATACCAAACAATGTTGGTGTTGGGGTCACAGTACCTATTATGAGGCTTTGATTTCCCAAAAATTTTCAAACTTCATAAAAATTTTAGCTTCAACAGTGGCGAGTACGTCGTGGTGAAAGTCTAGCTTTGTCGTGGTGAAGTATAAAGATCAAGCAAAATGATCCTTCTGGAAAAATATGTCGCGACGAAGTTCCCCAATTTTTAACGTAGAAATACTTTGGGGAAGGTTCATTGTGGCGTACTCTAGGTCTCGCCGTGACGAAACCTTTGGACAAAACCCAGACCACCAACATTCAACACAAAACATACATACATTCATGCAATTCTTTCAACACAACCATTTTAACAAAGAAATTAACTCTGAACATTTACAAGCGAAACTTCTTCAATTCATCATTTGATTACTAAAACAAAAGAGTTTGAAAAACTTTATTTACATAACAAAAGCCACATCGTTGGCTTATTACAAAATACAAAATGTACATGATACAATTGAATGCTTATGCTTAATATGATTCTAAATAACAAAATTTTCTGAACTAACTTAATTACTAAATATAGCTATCTTGGAGTTGCCAAATTCCTTGTAAGGTTCACAACTCTCTTGTTCTGCTTTTTCTTCACCTACGGAGTGGAATGCAATGGGGTGAACTTATACATTTATAGCCCTTGACAATGAGCCATACAATTCAAGCATATACATATATATTCATTCATATACATCTATAACTTATTTTAGCTAGCAAGTCAATCATCCACAAATTCTAACTCACATATTCATAGTCAAGGATGCTATCACTTAAAATGTATCATGTACATTTAAGCATCAGATATAACATTCAATTATGTATCATACTTAACAATTCAAAGATGCAATGCACAACAAATGGCTCAAGAGTTCTATGGAACAAAACGGATAAACCGAAGTTTACACCGTTAAAAAAATTTCTCAAGATCTCATGGCCTCAAGCGGGCAGCTGGGAGAAGGCTATAGGTCAATATGCACGTGACTAACGAAACGTTCCTCTCTTGCCCAAACACAAACAAATTTCAATGCTTAACTCATTTCACACACATTCATACTTTTCATGCTTATCATGCTTTCTCATCTTTTCATTCATACAAAATGCCATGACATGTTTCAATGGCATAAATCACAATGCATTTCAATAATCACAATACACAATACACATTCATTCAATTCAAGCAATTTAGCATATATTCACCAATAAGACAAATTTGTGCATATTATACAATAACCATAAATATATTACCCACCTTGAATTCCTTGCTTCAAAGACTTACTCAAAGGTGCCTCTCCTCTTGAGCCTCTTGCCTTCCTTAATTCCCTTTATTAATAACAAAAATTCTCATTCAATAGGAATACAATATGAGGACCCATATATAGCATAATCACTAAGATAAATTCTAAATACTCAAACTCTTCCAAAATTCCCAACCTTATTCGAGTCTACTTTACATGATCATTATGATCAGGTCAATGAAGAAATTTGATAAAATTTTCTTCTAAAAAAATGCTCCCCGTTGTCTTAAATTTCTAATAAATCTAAAATCATTCAATTTAGTTCAGAAATTTGAAAGTTATACCCCAATTATTTTTGGATTGTTCTTATGATGAAACAATATTCTTTGCTCAACTTCCATCCAAAAATTGAGATTCTTAGAGGCTGAATTAAAACTAGATTGCTTCAGAAAAATTGTATCCATATCTCTCTAGTTTACTTCAAATTAAAAATCACTTCATTTGGATAACTACAGGATAACATATTGTCAAAATACAAAAATATGTTCATACAGGAAAGTTGACTTCGCCGCGACGAACTTGTCCAGAAGCCTACGAAATTTCTAGTCTTCATCCTATTTTCCAGATGGCGAAGTCAGGAGTTCTCCGCGGCGAACTTGTCCAGAAGCCTACGAAATTTCTAGTCTTCATCCTATTTTCTAGGTTTTTCACATCCAACATCTACACCTAACACATCTTATACAAAAATCATCCATTTCTACTTCATTTACACTTCATTCTCTACTCCATTTCAACTCAATATCATCCATAAACAAATCATAATCTATCTTTGATCATTAAACAAAAATAAAACATTTACATATATCATTCATCAACAAGCTCCTATACATATTCCACTTTATTTTCACTTTCATTTCGCTTCTAACTTTCACTAAATATGCTTCATTCAACAAATCAAGAAGGGTTAAAGCTTATACTTACTTGTTTAGCTTCATTATGTTCAAGATCTCCAAAATCCTAGCTTGATCTTCTTTTCTTTTCTCTCCTTCTCTTCTTCTCTTCGTTATTTTCTCTTCTTCTCTCCCTCAAACACGTTTTCTCTCTTATTCAAAGCAAGACAACATTTCTTCTTCCCTTAATACCCTTAATGAATGTAAAAAGTCCATTCTACCCTTCCCTAATGCCTTATGTCTTATACCCTTAAGTGATCTTCCAAAAATACCATTGAATATTCTTACTTCCTTAATACTTTAATTCAATTAACCCATGTCATATAATCTTACTAACATTAACATAATGATTAACTCCACAAAATAATCCCATAAAGATCTCATAATTTATTCAAATCATGCTTAACTAGAGAAAAATCCAAGAGCCAACATCTACAACAAGATAAGTTAGACTATTTACATAGTGGTTTTACCTACCTAACCTTATCTTCTACAACAAGGTACAACAAGATAAGTTAAATTATTTGAAAATAGCTAGGACAGTTTAGCTATTGGGATTGATATCCCTATGTACATCCTTATCACTTATTAGAGAATAAGTTTACTGAATTGATCTAATTATGAGGATCTTAAATGAAATATTTCTTATGTCTCTGTAAATTTTTTCATTATGATAGTTGTATGGTCGATCCTTAAGACTTAAGATTATCAAAAATCTCAAGTAAAATTTACTATATTTTGATGGTATTAATGACTATTATATTTATGATAGCTTAGTTGGTAGTACTTATATATAGTATATGACCTATATGAAAATAGTTGAGTAAATTTATAAAGAGTTCATCACTCTAAAGTAATTAGAGAGAATTATTTATTTATTCTTAATTAGTAGTGATTTAATAAATTCTCTAATCAAAATAAACTGAGATTTGAAAAGATACTTTTAAATATCAATTTCTAATTAGTAAGAAAACTATGATTAAATTTAAATATAGGCAATAATTTCATATTTAAAGTCTAATTGAAATGTTAGATAACGAAAAGTTTGAAGTATACATCATAGATATGTATAAAAAGTTGAGTCAAACCACTTTGATATTTCTATTAGATATTCATAATACGTTGGTAGACGTTAATATTGATATGTGATTATAAATTGTTTAGTTAGAGAATTAAATATAAATTAGAAAAGTTTTAATTTATATAATCCTAATTACAAATTAGAATTAGAATTTATAATTATTGACAGTATACACAAATAGGAAGAGTAGTTTAAAAGGAAAATTTAAATTAATTTGTATTTCTTGTGAAATTTGAAGATATTTAATTCAATAATAATTAAAAGTTTAATTATAATTAGAAAGAAAGCTTAGTATCGTTTTTATTAAAAAAAAATCAGAAAACGTAGCCTGTTACGTTACAAGGAAAGCCTGAGTAACCGAAACTGAAAAGGTTTTCATTATCATTTTCGTCTTTTTTTTTCAATTATTATATAACATTTTGAATCAAACCGGAGCGTCAGTAACAGCCGTTTTTATCTAACGGCTGAGATTTCTTCTACGCCTCCACGAGCCTTGCAACGTATACTTTTGTCCCCAACGGTCAAAAAATTCTTCAAAATGAAACGTTCTTTGAACATAAGCCCTTCGTCTTTGGCTTCTGTTTATCTCTCTAACCCTTCAAGATTCAGTCCCAAAGAAAATACAAAACATCGTCAAGAAAAGGATCTGAGAATTGGATATTTAGCAGAAGAAGAGACCTGCCCGTCGCTGTTGATCTGCAAATAATAATGAGCCGACTTCAGTACCCAGATGCGATCAACACACCGGAGCTTCAGGTATGGAATAATGCGGCATTTGACAATGGTGGTCTGGAGGACTCTGCTGGGATTATATCCTCTTCGTGGTCTCAGTCTCTCGACTCGAATTCCAGCAAAGAGAACCTCAGTCTTGTTTTTGAGAACTCATCCGTTTCTCTCAATTCTTCAATATCCTCCTCTGTACTCATTAAGCCTCTTCATCCAAATGCTTCCATAGCTAATCAATTGTTGCCTGTTTCTAAAAGGGCTTCTCTACCTAAGCAGGTAATTCAGGAAGAATTGAAAAATCGCGATGAGAGAAAGATCGATATGGAGATTGAGGAGATTGAAAAGGAGATTAGCAGATTGTCTTCAAGGTTAGAAGCGCTTAGGCTTGAGAAAGCTGAGAAAAGTCTTACGTCCATTGAAAAGAGAGGGAAAAAGGTTCCAGCCAGGTTTATGGAGCAGAAACAGAGTTGCTATGCCAAGATTGAAGAGCCATTGCTTTCGAGTGCAAAAATGAAAATCAGCCGTCGAGGAATGAGTCTGGGACCTGCGGAGATAGTTTCTGGATCCACGCCTCGGTTGCTGAGCAAGCAGGAGATTACCCCTGTTTCAAAACAGGATCGACGTAAGTCTTGCTTTTGGAAGCTTGAAGAAATTGATGAGTTGAAGGTGATCAAAGAACGAGGAAAGAGCTTGAGTGTGAGTCCAAGATCGCGCAAAACGGTCTCAAAGACTCAAGTTTCAAAACAGGCGGCCACCACTGGAGGCTCAAAGAGGGCGGTGAAGAAAGAACAGAGTTTTCTTTCCTCAATTCATCCAAAGACGTTGTTCAAAGATGGAGAAAAATCAGTTCCATCAAAAAAGCTGGTGAAACCCGGACGAGTTGTTGCTAGTAGGTATAGTCATATTCCAACCAATCAACCAAATGGGAAACCAAGTGCAAGTGAAGTTCGAAAGAGGTCCTTGCCAGACAGTGATAAAGAAGAAGGTGCTAAGAGACGTGCCTCGCGAGGTAGTGGAACGAATCAGAAAATGGAGAGTAGTAGAGTGAAGAAGAAATGGGAAATTCCAAGTGAGGTAGTACTGTATAAGAGCGATAAAGTGGAAGTGGAATCCCCATCAACATCATCAGTCTCGGTGATGGCTGCCGATGAACTACCCAAGATTAAAACTTCGAAAAATGTCAATGAGACTCCGAGGGACTCGGGGGCTGTGAAAAGAGTGGCTGATATGGTAGGGAGAAAATCATTTTTTAGCACAAATGAGGAGGATGAGGTGGCAGGTGACTCTGTTTGTCAGATTTTGAGTTTTGTAGAAGAAGATGCTGTGGTAATGTAATTGGGAATTGACCTGTTGGTCAGCTTTGCTGCAGATACTCATAACTCTTGTTATGAGCTAGTCTGGTTGCTTGGGTCTTTCTGAATACTACAAGTTCGTCTAGCAATGTCAATGTAGTATTTACAATAAATTGGTGACAAGCATATGCCTGCTTACCATTTTCATCACTAATCCTTTCAACTTGTTTTTGATTATGGCTTATTAGATACTAATACATGGAACGAGAACAATTCAAGAATAATGTCATTCCTACTCTTAAAAGGGACTCTGCCTACAAACCTCAGCGAAAGGTAATTAATCGGTTGCTGAATGTCCTGAGATTGATCCAGTTAAAACTAGCCAAGACTCAAGAGGTAGGAGGGAGCCAGGAACTTACAGTTATGATATAGGTACAGTAATGTAGAGTACTAAGCCATACACAAGCTTAACTACCCATACTAAAAGTATGATACATCCAAAGAGAAAAAACAAAGAGCTATCTACTTCCAACTTACTTGAGACTGAACTTGCCAAACCAACTAAATTTATGCTTAGTTCAGTGATAAGCTTCAAGAGAAAATCCTCAACTTTTAACGTGCAGCAAACTAATCAGATGGGGCATATAGGGTTTGGTTATGAGCTGACTGGTTTAGGCTGTTAATTGTTTTGATACGACTGAAATAATTGGTTTTGTTTGTCAGATGCATCGCAGGAACATAGTCAGAATAATTGACAATATTACAATGAACAAAGGCTTCTCAGAATTAGAGCAACCTTTTAGCATACATTTTTACTAGCTCTTCTAACTATTATCTCATACTATATTCGTAGTTGTAACAAATACATAGCCATAGAGTCCACAATAAACTCAGAAGGCAAAGATTTTATTATATAATACGTATGCACAATATAGGACATATAGATTGGAAGAAACAGGCATTCCTCGAGGTGAAATTAGTTCAAGATTTGTTGCCTTAAATACGACTGGAATCTCTTCCAAAAATAAATTTTCGCGTCCAGTCTCCTACAACCAACGCCCTTGTGCGCCAACTCACTTGTTTGCTGCATATTTAACAGTAATATTAGGTTGTATGCTGAATCAATAGCAAAGTAAGAAACAACTTTAGTAGCTCACACTTACCTAGCATATACAGAATACCATAGCCACTGAGTGCTGTGACCCATGGAAATCCAGTCCCCTGGCAATTCTGCAGCAGTCTGCTCTCCTCCCAGAGGAGCAAATTGCCCAAAATGCTTATACCTAGCAATTGTGAATAGTCCGACGTATCAATTGTCACAAACGCATAAATGTCATCGATTCCTCTAATCTTTTACATTATGACCATACTAGGATTCTATATACATATACATATTATTTATTTATCTAGTTCAACCAAAGACATTCTAGTTAATTCATTTACGTATTCATATTAGTTAATGCAGATATTCTATTGCATCTTATACTTAATATTCTTTAAAATTGCATGAATTAGATTGTATATATGAATAATTTTTTGTTTTATTTCCTTATTTTGAGATATTTATCACTTTGCTACAACTCTTCTACAGTTCTATCCATAAAATCTTATTATTGTAGTTTAAAGAATTCTTTTTTCACGTATTAAATCAATGTTTGAGTTGACTTTGGTTGATCTCGTGTCCTTTACCTTTTAATCACTTCAGTTCAATCTGGCGAGGAGGGTATAATAGTGTTGTATCTAAAACATGAGGTTTACCTTTTGCATAAAAAGTTTGAGATTGAATAATTTAATTCATTAACTCGTGTTGTTTTTGTAACTTGTTTGTTGTCACTTGTAGATTACAACAAAAAACTAAAAAAAGATCCCAATTCACTGTCAACTCATACTTTTTTTAGTTTCACATTTTGTAATGTTGTTATTAGATCAATTTCTATTGATTTTACTAAATACAAGAGTGAAACTTGTCCGTTCTTAATGTTAGTTTGTGAAGTTCAAAAGTTATGATGAAATGATAATAATAGTAGGAAAATATCGTTAACAATTTACTATAACTAAGAAAATTCACATTTCACAAATTAAATTAATACAATATATCTATAGTTTATAATTTATAATTCTCTAAACAAATACAGGATAATAATACTTGGGACATATAAGTATGGTATTATATCCATGTTTAGAGTACTATTCTGTTAGAGATGACCAGAAAAAAAAACAAAATGAAGAATAATAAATGACAGATTATTTGCTTATTTGAATTTTCACACTACTAATATTTTGTATAATAATAGCAGCATTGGTATAACTTTGTTCTCAAGCTTGATTTTTGCAATATCACGATTGATTTCCTCTCAAATATAATTTCAAAGGGAGGAAAGTTGAGACATAGATATAACACAGAATACTTTCATGCATAAATATGACTAACATATATTATCAACATAAAAATAAAATAGCAACTGAAAAATCTCGTTTGTAATGCAATCAACAAAACCAGAATGAATAATATAACATACCTGAAGGGAAGAAAATGATGACGTCCAGACTCTCTGAAGCGTCGAGGACCTTCAGGATGATCTTTGCAATGCTCCCTGCGGTTGAAGCATCTAGAAAGATACTTGCCTTGTTGAGCAGCAACCTGAAATCAAGGGATGAGGATACCAGTGTGACACATTGACTAACCATGCAGTGTTACAGAACTGGAAGTTACTCCATTAAACATAAAATACCTGTGCAGTCGCAGGCAGAGTTTTTGTCTGTGAATCTACGTGAGCAAGGGCTAGTTTGAATTCTTCAATATTGATTTCATTTCTTTCTTTTCCCTCTGGATCTTTCAATAGATCGGTAACATGACTCATATGCTTGCTCTTCAGGTAGTGATCTACTTGGGGGTATCGGATGAGAATGTCATCTATGACATCTTGGAATTCATTAACGGTCAAGGTACCAGAGTTATCTTTGTCCGCAGCCTTAAATATCAATGTAATATCTTCCTAAAGACGGAGGTAGTGCAAAGTGTGCATTGTCAGAAGAATTTAAAATTAGATAAATGATTACTTCACAAGTGATCACGAATTGATGCAACCATAAACAAACATGATAGAAAGCTGATGTAATCATTTCTCAAGATATTAAGAAATAGAAAGGCCATAGGATATGCTTTTAAGTATTTTCCTCTCTAGAAAAATTAATACAACCACAATATATCATCCTTCAGTTTGAAGTTACAGAAAGGCTGGTAGGGACTGGGTATTTCGAAGGATAGAAATAAAATAAAAATCTATTAAGCTCTTCTATAAGCAAGAATCTGACTTAAGAAGGAATAATAGCCAATAGGAGAATCTCCGCAAATAGGGTTTGTAATCGTATTATTAATATTTCTGCCTGTATAATATTTATAGACAATTAACATAACTAATTGCCCAGAAAGACTGACCCTCTAATTATCTAACTACTGAATAGAGTTCTAAGTTAACTAGTAAACATAGATGACCCCTATCTAGAATACGTAACTGACTCCTATCTAGAATATGTAGAACAGTCCTAAAACAATTAAAACTACTTAGTATGTGGCTTCCTTCTGGAATACGTAATAAGGGGTTTATCACGTCTCCCCCCTTCGAAAGACACCTTGTCCTCAAGGTGAAAATCTGGATATTGAGCAGCCAATAGGTTATAGTCTTCCCAAGTAGCATCTTCAAGAGGTCGACTGCGCCAAGCTACTAATAACTCCAAATCTTGTATAGAAGTCCAGCGATGGTCAAGCACACGTTCTGGTTGCAATTGCAATTCCCAATCAGCAGAAATGGGTAGTGGAGCTGGTGATGATGGTGGTAGAACACCATGAGCAGGGCGAAGCAAGGAAATATGGAAAATTGGATGAATCCGTGCATCTGGTGGAAGTTCCAACTCATAGGCTACTGAACCTAGCTTTCGCAAAACCTTGTAGGGCCCAAAAAATCGAGGAGATAGCTTCTCATAGCGCCGCTTGGATAGAGATTTTTGTCTAAAGGGCTGAATGCGTAGCAAGACATAATCACCAACATTAAAAGAAAGTTCCCTACGCTTCTGGTCATGCTGATATTTCATGCGTGCTTGAGCCTTAATAAGATTATCTTTTAGCAGTTTCAGCATTGCATCTCTCATTAATAATTGGTCTTCTAATTCAGCATTAGCAGTCTCACCTTTCACAAATGGATGTAGAGGTGGTGGGTCCCTACCATAAACCACCTTGAAAGGTATAGTACCCGTAGAAACATGAAAACCAGTGTTGTATGAGTATTTAGCCCAGCATAAGTAGGAACTCCATGCTTTGGGCTGTTAATGAGCAAAACAACGTAAATCGGCCTCTAAACATCGGTTGACAACTTCTGTTTGTCCATCGGTTTGAGGATGGTAGGAAGTACTCATCCGTAAACGAGTTTGACTAAGTTGAAACATCTCCTGCCAAAAAGAACTTAGGAAAATTGAATCTCGGTCAGAAACTATGGAACGAGGAATGCCATGGAGACGAACAACTTCCTTACAGAAGATTCCAGCCACTATTTTGGCTATATACGGATGAGAAAGAGGCAAAAAATGGTTGTTTTTACTCAAGCGATCAACTATTACAAATATAGTGTCAACACCTTTGGATTTAGGCAGCCCAGTCACAAAATCAATGGAAGTATCTTCCCAAATTTTTTCTGGAATGGGTAGTGGCTGTAAAAGACCAGCAGGTAGGGGTGTTCAAAAACCCATGAACACGTGAACCGGACTGAACCGCATGAACCAAACTCAGAATAAGGTTAACAGAACTCGAGTTTAGGTTCGGTTCGAACCAACTCAAAAATCAGGTTCATGGTTCGTGTTCGAGTTTCTAACTTCAAGGTTCTAGGTTAAGCGAACCTAAACCGCACCTATAGCGATTAATCGAACCGAACTCGATTTATAGGTTTAGGTTTAAACTGAACTCGAAATACCTAAAAAACTATCGTATATTTAGATACAATTTAAGAGGATATTAATAATAATAAATTCACTAGTATTTATTATATTAATTCTTGAGTGAAAAAAAGAAAAGGAGAAAAACTACTTTACTTCTATGTTATTAAATGTTAATATTAAACATTGCTATTATAAGTAACAACTAATATATAACACTCAATACTTCTACTTCAAATAGTAATTAATATGTGTCAAAGTTATTGATCAAGTATTAAACTATTAATAAAACATTCATTGACTAAAATAATATAATCGTTTAGAGATTAATTAAAGAAATTAATGTAAAACACATTTATTAAAAATCCTACAATTTTAGTTTTTAAGGCACATATATTAGTTTAGATATTCATGAGATATTATAAACATTAAACTAGCAAGTAATCTCGATTCTTAAAATATATAATATAGTTGCGAATAAATAATAAGAATATAATAATATTGTCTTGTACAAATACATAGTTTTATTTATTAGAAACGAATGAAAATGAGTTGATTTAGTAATAGACTATAGGATTGTATTTTTTATACTGTTATGCTTTTATAATATAATATTTGAAGTTTTAACTATGATATTAATTGCATTTTCTACACTAAGTTACAATAAGAAGAAGGATACTTTTGTGCTTATTAGTTTATTATTATTATTATTATTTATTTTAACATGATAAAATAAGATTTAATGATGTTAGAAGAATAGTTTTATTATTTTTTAATCAATGAGATCTAGTAGAAGCGATTCGTTCCTCACTATTGCATCCGAAATGACTTTTTTTAGTACAAGAGGTCGAGTGCTTGATTCATTTCGTAGCTCTCTTACTCCAAAGATGGTGGAGACTCTTGTTTGTAGACAAGATTGGTTGAGAAAATCACAGGCTCCTCTTTACGTGGAAGAGAGACTTGAAAAACTTGAACAAATTGAATCAGGCAATCTAATTTACTTTACCTTGTTTTAATATACAAATAAATAAATAAAATCTTTTTTCAATTAAAAAGAAATAAAGAGTCTAACTCTTTTTATTTTTTATTTTCTATAGATGTGGCTTCATGTATAACAGTGAATCATCCTACCATTCTATTCAAAGAATAATTGTTTAATATTTTATCTTTTTTTCTAGTATGGATCTTTTATAAGACATTGTTTGGCTTATTTTTACTTTGCTTTGGTTCAACATATTGGATTAATCTTTGATGGATTTTATATGCATACTTTTATGAATAATTTTATTTTTCACCAACTTTTTAATAATTTTTATCATATATATATGAATAGGTTCTGGTTATCCTGAGAACCAAACCTGAAAATAGGTTAACCAATCCTATAGGTTCTTTAGGTTCGAGTTGATTTAGGTTCGTGAAATTGCGAACGACATTCGAGTTCGAGTTCGAGTTATTTATGAGCAGGTCAGTTACCTACCATGAACACCCCTACCAAAGTGCAAGAGTTTCATATTTGTTATACGACAAGTCAAGCATTGTTGAACATGAAGCTTGACATCCTTCTTCATGTGAGGCCAATAAAACTGATCGGAAAGCCTCTTTAAAGTCTTCAAATAACCACCATGTCCTCCAATGGGTGTTTCGTGTGCTTCAGCCAAAAGAGTTGCACGTAAGTTGGAGTTAGAAGGGATTACCAACTTGCCTTTGTAAAAGAGTTTATTGGCTGACCACTGGAAATTAGAATGTGAAGATGGATCTTTCTGTAAATCAAATGAGATTCTTGGTGTGATCATCCGGAGATATTTGCTGCAAATCGAAAAATCTAGAGGTACAGCATGATTAAATTGAAGAAATCGATTGTTGTGGCCTCGTGAGAGCACATCATTGCCCCATTATCCTTTCCCGCTTTATATAATATAGTGAAATCAAAGGGTAGTAACTTCAAAATTAGATCTTTGAGAATTAGTAGAAATCATTCTTTGAAGTAAATGTTTAAGGCTATTGTGATCGGTCTTGACATAAAAGTGATGACCAATTAAGTAATGTTTCCACTTTTGGACAGCAAGCACAAGAGCTAGTAATTCACGATCATAAGCTGACTTATATCGATTAGAGTAAGACAGTCCCTTACTGAAATATGCTATGGGGTGCTCTTGTTGCATGAGAACAGCTCCAATCCCTTCCATAGAAGCATCACATTCAATAGTTTCAAGACTGTTGAAAATCTAGGAGTTTCAAGACTGGCACTGTTGTCAATGCATCCTTAAGCTTCTGAAATGCAATTTCAGCCCGTTCATTCCAGCTAAATGCATCCTTCTTGGTGAGATTAGTAAGTGGCTTAGCAATGATTCCATAATTCTTCACAAACCGTCTATAATACCCTGTAAGTCCCAGGAAACCACAAAGTTCTTTGATAGTGGTTGGAGATGGCCACTGCTGTACAGCCACAATTTTCTCCGGGTCAACACCAACACCTACTTGTGAGACAACGTGTCCCAAAAAGTTCACTTGTCGTTGGGCAAAAGTGCACTTCTTAGTATGCGCATAAAAGGCATGTGAGCGTAATGAATTAAAGACCACTTCCAAATGAAACTTATGAAGGTGAAGAGAGGTGCTGTAAATTAAAATATCATCAAAGAACACTAAGACGAAACGCCTCAAATGGGGACGAAAGAGATCATTCATTACCGCTTGAAATGTGGAAGGAGCATTTGTGAGGCCAAATGGCATCACAGTAAATTCATAATGGTCGGAGTGTGTTCGGAATGCCGTTTTGTAAATATCTTCAGGTTGGACTCGAATTTGATGATAACCAGAGCGAAGATCAATCTTTGAGAAATAGGCAGCACCGTGAAGTTCGTCGAGCAACTCATCCACATTAGGTATGGGATACTTATCAGAAATAGTGATGTGATTGAGTTCCCGATAGTCTATACACATTCTCCATGAACCATCCTTTTTCTTGACTAGCAGTACAGGGCTTGCGAACGGACTAGAGCTTGGCCGAATGAATCCTTTAGATAACAAGTCAGCAACTTGCCTTTCAATTTCATCCTTCTGAAAGTAAGGATATCTATATGGCCGTATGTTTGGAGGTTGAGCATTAGGATGAAGATTGATGGCATGAGTGTGACTACGGAGAGGTGGTAGAGAGGTAGGTTCAGCGAATATATCTGAAAAATCTTGAAGTAGGCCATCAATATCAGTGGGTTTTTGACACAAACTTCCTGAAAACTCCTTTTGCTTAGTCATTACCTTCAGCTCTATACTAGAAGTAGAATTTCGAGGTACCCCTTGCAATTTGCATCTTCGGCCATCAACCCAGAAAATCATGAACATTTGCTGCCAATTTGCTTGCACGGTGTTTAAGGAAGCCAACCATTCAATTCCTAAAACCATGTCGACACCCGCAAGAATGAATGGAATGAAATCACCCACGATCTGCAAATCTTGAATCTGAATTTGAAGCTGTCTACACACCTTATTGCAACGAATCAATGACCCATCTCCAATTTGGACCCCAAAAGAAGCGATAGATTGAGTGGGCAACTTTAATTCTGAAACAAGTGTTTGAGCCACGAAATTGTGGGTAGAACCACTGTCAACAAGAATCATTACTGTCCTTTGGTTCAATATCCCTTGTAACTTCATAGTTGAACTCGAGTTACTGCCCAAGATAGCATGGAAGGAGATTTCGGCCTGCATCTCTACATCCTCTTCATTCTCAGATTCAAAATTAGCTACTGGTTCTTCTTCAGTGATTTCCATGATTTTTAAAGTACCAGCCTTGCAACGGTGACCCGGCTGAAATTTCTCATTGCATCGAAAACAGAGTCCTTTATCCCGTCGTTTTTGTTTCTCAACATCCCACGAACTTGCAGTCAAATTTTGTGTTGAAGAAGACATGCTTGCGTTCGTTGCTAGCTGGGTTTTTGCTCCAGAAAAACGTGAATCACGTGTAACCCACGTGGAATTGGGGTTGGGTCGGGTCAAGTTGATTGAACCGCTCGATTTAGGCCCACGCCCGATCTGAATTTTGGCTTCATATTCAATCGCCAAGCTCATTGCTTTGTAAATCGTTCTTGGCTTATGGATTCGGACATCTGCCTTGAGTTCCTCCTTCAAGCCATTGAGAAAAACACCTACGAGACAGTGCTCTGGCCAATTCTTCACTCGTGCAGATCGCTTAGCAAATTCCTGACGATATTCTTGCACCGTTCCCGACTGTTTGATGCCACAGAGATACTCGTATGGGTTTTGAAATTCTGCTGGACCATAATGCTCTTGAAACGTCTTTGTGAGTTCCTCCCAATAAAGCAAAGTTCGTTCGGTGTTGATCCATGCGAAGAGATCGAGAGCGTCCCCTTCAAGGTACATGGCAACAATGTCGACCTTCATCTCATCAGGGGTGTGATAATAACGAAAGTATTTTTCAGCCTTCAAAATCCATCCTCTCGGGTCCCCACCCTCAAATTTGGGAAACTCAATCTTAGTTGACGGACGCTTGGACGGATTTTTCAGCCACCATGGTGTGTCAAAATCGTCCTCATCATGAGACTCAGACATGTGCTTTGCCCCTATCTTGCTTACCGAGGCGCCTTCAACATGAGGAATCTTACTAAAGGATGTCTTTAGAGCAAGCATCTCGAGTTGAGATTGCTCAATGGCGGTCATGTCGAAAGTTGCGACAAAAGAGCTTCATCGAGTTAGGAATGGGATTCTGCAGATTTTGTGGTTCTTTGTGGGTTCTGGGTGTTTTGTGGATTTTGGGTGTTTTGTGGGTTTGGTTGACCAGAAGAAGATGAGCGTGTGTTCACCATATTCGAACCTGTCTCTGATACCAAATTGGTAGGGACTGGGTATTTCGAAGGATAGAAACAAAATAAAAATCTATTAAGCTCTTCTATAAGCAAGAATCTGACTTAAGAAGGAATAATAGCCAATAGGAGAATCTCCGCAAATAGGGTTTGTAATCGTATTATTAATATTTCTGCCTGTATAATATTTATAGACAATTAACATAACTAATTGCCCAGAAAGACTGACCCTCTAATTATCTAACTACTGAATAGAGTTCTAAGTTAACTAGTAAACATAGATGACCTTATCTAGAATACGTAACTGACTCCTATCTAGAATATGTAGAACAGTCCTAAAACAATTAAAACTACTTAGTATGTGGCTTCCTTCTGGAATACGTAATAAGGGGTTTATCAAAGGCTTACTACCACATCCATGATTGATACTCGGGCAAGCAAAAAATACCGGTGCTAATTATTCAGATAAAATGATGAACATACCATGACCTTACGTTGATTGATTGATGCACAATCACCAAGGGCATATACATTTTCACTTCCATTCACTCATGACCATTCATTAGTTGCAAGTACATGCCTATTACCACGAATAAGAATAAAATCTCGATGGAGTAAAATTAAGAATTCATCAGCGGCGGTCATCCACTTCAAACAAAATATATCCGAATATGACAAAAAATGTTAAATTGGCTATGGATTGTAACCATATTACTACCGAACTTCAACAAAACTCTTAATGAAAACACTAGTTTGTAACAAACTGTCCAATTTGTTGCATGAAGTCCCTTACAACCTGGCGAGTGTTGATGCCATGAGACCACAAAACCAAGCCATGTGGTATAGAGATAACCTCTCCTTGGCTTTGATTTTTGTCACGATCTCCTTATCGAAACACTAACCACTCGCATCTGTTTGAACTTCAATACCATCTCTTCCAAACTTTTGTTCGGCAAATGCACTAATTCTCTCATCAAACCTGTGGAATTATCAGCTTCTTCAATGTCTAAATACTCGTATATGATAAGTTTTCTTCTAAGAGCAAGGCTGAAAGGATTGCATCAGGAGCATGTGTAGATATGCCCATTTCCATCATAATTTAGATAAGTGACTGAAAAGGTTGATTTTTTAAAGACAAACCAGAACTATTACGTAAGAGTTGAAAAAAATCAGTATATTAATCAGTAAACTTTTGTAACTATTGCTTCATTTCTAGTAAATATCATCCTTTGGGAGACTAACATGGAACTCGTAGCAGATCAGTTACTGGAACTAGCAAGAGTCAGAAGTCCAATTGTAAACTCATAGTCCTAAACGGACATGTCAGTATTAAACAGCCATAACCCCCAATGTTCCAACTGTGAAAATATGATTGCACCTGTTTTGAGGTCAAAATCCATTTATTTTAGCTTTGTTTGAGACCTGTTTTATCTTTTTATAGTTTTTGTTGGGTTAAGTTCACTGCACCACCCTATATTTTTGCTGCTTTTGAATTTTATCAATGTGTCTCTCGACTTATAAAAATTATCAAAATACCTTATGGTTTTGTTTTTATAACAACCACCCCCCTGCCGCCAACTATTATATTTGTGAATGTTTGATAGTTCTTTGATTGACTCCTATAATGTTCTCTCTTTCTATGTCGGATTGGAAGACAAACTAATGTTAAGATACTTTGATTAATAATTATTAGACCTTCAACTAAGCCTAGTATCAAGTAAATGTTCTGCAAATTCCAACATGGAACTGGATAATGTATCTATAAAATATAAACAAAGTTGTTATGAGAATCATAACAAAACCACAAGGGTTAAATTCATGGGCACTATATAAACAAATATATAGGGAGTTCTGATAGTTTTTAAAAGTCAGGAGGCATATTAATAAAATCCAAAACTACAAAGGGGTCCGATGAATTTGACTCTACTTGCCACTAAAGTGTTACGTAACAAATATGAAGCTGTTTTAGAGTTTGAATATAAGGTTTTTAACAGAATTTGACAGTAGGGAAACATGCTATAAACATAAAACTAACTATAGGGTGATTTTTTATCATTTTTAAAAGTCAGGAGCTACATTAATAAAATATAAAACCACGAGGACGTCTAGTGAATTTAACCCTTTCTTGTTTTATCTAAAGGGATTTTTGCTCTTTCAATTACTAGTTCAAAACTAGCCTTTGTTGTCCTATAAATATTTGTATTTATTATTTTTTACGGATTGAATAATGTTTATATAATATTTTCTCTCTATCAATGTCTGCATTTCTTCTTTTGACAAACCCTAAATGCATAGTTGAGTGCTTTCATGTTTATTTGCTATGTCATTCGATATCAACGCAAGTTGAACTACTTAATCTAATGGCAGGTTACCCAGTTGCAATAGATGGTCACTTTGATGACGATAATTATGGAGCTAATACCTCAAAACCTTATTATACACGATCAATAGGAGGCATTGAGGGCTTCGGAGCAACGAATGGATCTTAGATTCTAGTGCTTGGAACGATGCTTTGAATATGAAGAAAACCAGAGGGAGACGTAATTCTTACTTCCTCATTTTGTGAATATTACAGAAAATAGATAGGAAAAATATAGCCCTAATCACCTTGTTAAATCAAGGAGAACTCATTTATTCTCTAAGCAATAAAATCCCATTAATTTAGCCACTAATTTCTAGTCTTAGACCAACTAATTATCTCTAGAATATTAGCTAACTATCTCTAGAATATCAATTAATTATCTCTAGAATATCAACTAATTATATCTAGAATATCAATACTCTCCCCACAAGTTGGTGTATAGATACTAATTATGCTCAACTTGCTCACAAGGAACTCAAAATTCTGCCTTAGTAGTCTTTTGGTGAAGACATTAGCAACTTGTGTGTAGGTACAAATGGTATGCAAATGAGCCCACTTTCTAGTTTTTCTTTTATAAAATGCTGTCAATTTCGCATGTTTCGTCTAATCATCTTTGAATCGGATTCTCGATTATATTGATAGCTACTTTATTATCATAGAACAACTTTATTGGATGCCCCACTGGTCCCTTGAGTTCTTCCTTTACTCTTTAAAGCTAGATTATTTCACAAATTCTTCGAGTCATTGTCCTATATTCTTCCTCCACATTACTCTTGGCCACCACACTTTGTCTTTCCCCCAAGTCACTAGATTTCCCACAAAAGTGCAATACCCAAAAGTAGACATCTATCTATAATGACCCTACCTAATGCAATACTTATGTCGTGGACTTCCTAGATAGTATGCAATATAAAACATGTAATGCATTGAATACTTGCACATTTCATTCATACCTTTGTATCAAACTTACGGACAAAACATCATATTGCAAGGTTAAACCAAGTTTTGGGAGGAGTTCAAGCCGTTTGGGTTGGCCCCAAAGCTTGTCGAAAAAACTCATCAACCCGCCTAACTTGTTGACTTGAAGTTGAGATGCAATTACTAAGCCTAGTACGTAGATGTCTAGGGTAACTCGAGGTTGAGTTTTCTCAAGTGAAGGTGAGTGAAGTAGAACATGTAGCAGATGAGATCCTGAAGTAGATTAAATCAGAAGTCCAATTGAAATGCCCTTAAGTCCTAAACAGACATGTTAACTTCAAATGTTCATAACCTTTGATTCTAATAAGAGTTTTGGAGTTTATCACATATTAATGGAAAGTCCTTTCTTAGTCTTACAACATCTTAACCATGTGAATATGGTTATTCTTTTGACTTACTCGGAGGCTATTTTATCTTTTATAGTAGTTTTTCTATTCAAGTGTATTTTTGTACTTTTTATTATTAATTTAAGACTTTGATTAACTTCCTTACCCTATAAATATTAGTATTTATTATTTTATGAGGAATTGAATAAGATTTACATAATATTTTCTCTTTACCAAAATTTACATTTCGTTTTCTGACAAATCCTAAAAGTATAAGACCATGCTATGTATTTCAAATTAAGCTGTGGAACTCTCTATGCATAATCACATGTTCCCAGCTGCATTTGTGACATCTTCCCTGCAGAAACAGGAAGCAATTGCAAAGAGAGGTATGTTACAGCAGTAATACTGATACATGTTTTTGACAATTATGAATTGCTCCATCTATAAATCTTAACTCAGAGAGAGGTATGTTACAGCAGTCACTCTGATACATGTTTTTGACAGGTATGAATTACTCAGTCTATAAATCTTAACTCAGAGAGAGGTATGTTACAGCAGTCACTCTGATACATGTTTTTGACAGGTATGAATTGCTCCATCTATATATTTGAACTCTTTTGACCTAATGGGGTTCCTTCATTTGCAGAAAATTAGAGTTCATCATACCTATTTCTTCTCTGGTAATCCTCCGAATATTGCACAAGTTACTGAAGAAAATTGGGTTATAATCTAATGATTATTTAGTAACAGTGGAGAATCTGAAAACTTGCTAAGAATTAAGACAATGCTGCAAATTTGTTTTTGAAGTTTAGGTTATCGACATGAAAGTAAGTAATACTAAGGATACTTAAAATTGCACCTACTATATCCATGTTGGTTCACTAGATCTCCCAGGAAAACAAGGAACACATTATCAGGAAGTGCCTAACTCTAGTTAAACTAACAGAAACCAACATATAAGGAAAGATAGATTCTATGATACAAACGAGAAGAATATTAAAAGGCTATTTTTTTCAGCATTAGAGGTAGAAAGTGAGGTATCTAAGCTTACATGTTCAAGATATGGTCTCCAGATTGGATTAGAGTTATTTTCACCAAATCTTTCACCGTCAGGTAGATTTTGCTTAAATCTTCCAGGATGAAATCGTGTAGCTCTGCAGCAAACTCTACACCTGTGGGACCCCCACCAACAACAACAAAATGGAGGTTAGTTCTTCTCTCTTCTTCAGTTAGACCAGGCAGCACAGCCTTTTCGAAACAATCAATCACACTTCTGCGAAGCTTCTGAGCATCCTCCAAGTCCTGAACCAAATGCAGTCTTTCTTCCAATCAAAAAAATGAGGAACTAAAGGCCTCCTGAAATTATTGTAAGAGCAACTCTCCTATCCAGGAAGACAGTGAATACAATCACATGACAGTTAATTGCTCCCTTAACAATTACTAATCAAGATTGGATGCACAAAGAATAGAGAGATATACCCACTCTATGCATCTCAAACAAACTGACCTTTAGAAAATGACAGTTTTCCTTTACACCTGGGGTGTTGAAAGTATTTACTTGAGCCCCCACAGCTATGACCAAGTAATCATACTCCAGAGTAAAATCTCCACTACCCACCATGTTATTCTCAAAATTAGTTGTGCAGAAAACTCTGTTATTTGCAGCATCAATCTTAATACATTCAGCCTCCCAAAAGTTAATTTCTCCGGTTCTCTGCCATGTTAAGATGATGGAAAGGACATGTAAACAGAAAAACATTATAATGCACATTGACACACAAAAACTTAATGCACAGGCATTCCTGCTTCATTCATGTTTACCTTCTTTATGATATTTCGGACTGGCTCAACAATGCTTCGTGCTTCAACAGTTCCACAGGTAACACTTGGTAATAGAGGTGTAAATGCAAAGTAATTCCTGGGTGAAACAACCTCAACATCATACAGAGATGTGTCCAAGTCTTTAATAAAACTAGTACCAGCCCACCCTGTTCCAAGAACTACTACTTTCTTTTTCTTGAACTCGTTTTGATTTAGTTTAGTAGGTGAAGTGCCAGTATCTGATTGTGACTCAGAATATGCCACTAGACCTCCACTACTGCTGTAGATCAAAAGAAAGCTTAACATTAGGGATAATGATTAAACATGGTAGAACTTGAAGTATCTAAACTAGAGAACACATGTCCAAGCCACAGTTAATTCCTATCCTATTGCGAGGTTGCATACTTCATACACCTCCAAAAAAATTATTATGTTTACGACTCTCAGTAGCAACAAAATATGGTATGTCATTTAGTACAATAGAAATTTAGAAAAAAGGCAGAGTATCAGGTGACCGTTAACTAGAAGATGAACTGTCATCCTAAACAATTAGAAGTATAAATGCCTTCTTTCAAAAAGAAAAAGAAGCAATATGTATCATTTTTGTTTTAATCACCAAGAATCATTGTACATAACCACAACAAGCTAAAACTTCAACACTGAAAGTCTAGGTAGATGTGGATACACTCATTAGTTTTGGGAAAAAGCACAACCAATTAAGATCTTCACTTCCAACTGCTGTATTACATTTGAGTCAGTTGTTTAAAGAATTTTTTTTAATGCTTTATAATTGACAAATTTCTCATTTAGGTTCCGGAAATAAAAACTTTGAGAAGAACAAAAGATAGCAATAAGGAAAATGTTGGAACTTAATAAAGGAAATTCAAAATATTCGATCAATACATGAGGCTACGATTAGATTGAGCTGAGGAATCTCTATCTATGACAATGTCTCAAACCAGGAAAACGATCACTCTGATTTCCTTTTTCCTTTGAGTTTACCTTATTCAAGAATTGTCATAGATCCATTATCACATTGTTGTGCATACTTATGCTCAATACAGGTAACAAAGAACTAAGAGAGATTGTAGTTTGTATGTTTAAAGGAATAACTAGCTTAGAAAATTCAGCATATGTAATTGGCACATTGTCATCAAAGAGTTCGTCAAGAAGGAACTGTTGGACGACATCTGCATAACCATCAACTCAACATGCAAACTCTCATAGAGATCTCTGTTACTGCCTCCCAATTGCATACACATAAGACCACTGTAAGTGTATGCAATTATGTTATTGTTAGACTAAGTTGTGTATTATAATGAGAATTTTTTGTCATAAGCGTTCCATGAAAACTGATATCTCTCTCAAGTATACCCTCAATGTGTAGCCACACCATCAACAGACCACTGTATGTCTCTCTCTCTATTTATGTTTGTGTGCGTATGCCAACGAAAGGAGCTAAAATCCACACCATGTAAACAAGAAACAAACAGAAATCTTCAGATGCATCCAAGGAAAAAACGAAAAATAAGAGAAAATGAAAAGTCAAGTCATTTACATCAAGTTCGATTTGTGCTCAGGGACCCTTTCGTACGGGTAAGCCAGGGGATATTAAGAGATCAAGTTTTCCACGATACGCAGATACATATGAATACATTAAAAGAAACCAAAGCAGCATTCAGTTTTGAAACTAATTACATTACATTGAGCATTGTCAGGGGCAAAGTTGCGATGATTAATTTTCCTGTAAAAGAAATGTTTCATGCTTCCAATAAACAGAACAGAGAGGTGACTGTTAACCTGAGAGTAAAGAGAAGCAGAAATTTAGAAGAAGCAGAGTAACCATGGACAGCTCTTGAAGCTCCGTTTAAGAACGACCTAATCGTCATTTGACAACTCCAAAAAAAGAGTGGCAATCAAAACACAAGCTCGGTCTCAGATTTAGATGATTTTTTTGCGCTTGGGGATGACAGATGCAGAGAAATTAGACAGACGAGCGAAAAGTCCCTGTCGAAGAGAGTAACTATGTTGTTTTTATTATTAATATTGTTAGTTAGTGAAATCATGATTTATTACAATATATATATATTTTGAGGTGTAAGAGTCTCTCTCTGTAAGCAGCAGAGGCAGAGTAGAAGGTGGCAGTTTTTCCGGACAAAAGGATAAGAGTTGTGTGCCCCACTCACATCACACGCGCCATTTCCAACTCCAAAACCCCCAAGTTTACTCTTTTATCCCAAAACAACGTCAACGTAAACGCATGATTTAATTCATTTTAAGGCATTTAGACTAGAGGGGCAATCAATATAACTCTTAAGAATCACGCAGCCATATTCGCTCCATCAAGGTTCCCAATTTCCCAAATGCTACTTGTGCGTGTGGCACACGGGGATAGAGGAAATAAATAAAATTGAAGATTATAATAATAGACTCCACGAGTTACCTAATTTAATGAGGAAAACTGAAAATAGCATCATTAAAAAATTATTAAATGTTTTATTTTATTCCACTAGTTAACTCTCAAAATTTTGACTAAATTCAATTTAATTGCGAGGAAGTATCTTATTTCATTCACAAGGAAGGATATAAAACAAAATTTATTAGGTATATGAGGACTTGAAAAGATTTTGGTATAAAAATAAAATTAAATTGAACTATATTATTTTAAAATAGATGAAATAAGAGTAAATAAATTATTAATTTGAAACACGGAGAAATATTTTGTTTTAGAAATTAAGAAAATGAAAAATATGACATTAAATTCTTTTTAAAACAAAAATTAACAGAAGTGAATATTAAAAGAAAGATCATTTTCAAATTGAATATGATACCTAAAATATAGAAAACTAAAATTATGATTTTCTTCGCAATTTTGAAATTAAAAGAAATTTTTTAGAATATATTTTATTGAAAAGTGGAAGAGGTAAACAAATACTAAAATACAAATGGGAATTAAGAAATTTGAGTTTAGTAATAAGAGAAAAATGCAAGTGCTAATTATGATGGATATAAAAATGCAAGCATGAGAACTTTAGTTTATTGACTTTGAAACTTTTAGAAGGCAGGGATTTCTTATCAAGGGATTTAAATATTTAGATTTTAAAGATGATTTAGTCCATAAAATTAAGAAATTAGGCTTTAAAGATTTTAGATATAAGTTAATGCAAGTGAGACTTGTCATTGTTGCATATGCCTAATGAACCAGCTAAAAGAGTTAGGAGTAAGAAGGTTAAAAAGGCTTTGAATAAGTCGATTTAAGATATATAGATTGATCAAAACAAAAACAACCTCTTTATCTGTTAGAGGTAAGGCCGCGTACTTCTAAACCTTTCTAGACCCCTCGTCTCAATAAGACTTTTACTGTGACATTGAACACAACCTCAAACATGGTCATGTTACAACTTGCGTTTGTCTTTAGATGTGAGAAGATTAGACATTGTCTCACACACAGGCTTGTCCCAGCCTATGTCCTTCTTTGGATTTAGGAGTTGAAGTTCTAGTATCAGCTATAGCTAATTGATGATTTCTATGCTTATAAAGATTTATCAATTTTAACCCTAAGTCCACGATGTAGCTATAACTAACAGTAGAAAGTACAGGTTGATCCAATGAGATTTGTAAGTACTAGTATTAACCATTTCCCTACTATCTAACCACTAATTTAGATTGTGAATTTAATTAAAAATTAAACTAAGAATGACACAATAATAAACTCAGACAAAAAAAAATACTACGAAAAAGCCAATATCAAGTAAATAATACTAGATGATGAATCTCTCTAAAAATTCTTAAATACTAACCCTTTATTATGCGATTAAATTATTGATTATTGAATCGTATAAATTCATATCTTATGTTAATATCTTTCTAAAGAATATTAACAACTAACTATCAGTTGATTACGAAATCTTTTCTAATTAAAATCCTATGATTGTATTATTGATTTGTAAGTTCTACTATTAAGTTTGACAATAATCTAGAAGATTTATGTCAACTTGTTTCTAGGTTTGCATAAAACTCCTTCCAATATGGTAGATATGTTCACACAAAAGGATTTCTCAATCCCAATCATATGAAATCAAATAATTAAATAATATTATGGATATAGTAGTTTAAGAATATAATGCATAATTGAATCACAATAAATCTATTAATAAAACTATATGAAATAACAAATTAAATCATATTGTCATCACACCAATGCCCTAAAAAAGGGATAAGACAAGCACATTCACGAGCTCAAAAGGGATAAGACAAGGTGATCCCATCTCGCCATATCTTTTCGGTTTGGTAATAGAGACACTTAGTAGGTTGCTTCAAAAGATGGTGAAAGGTAACATAGGATTTAAATTTCATTCAAAATGCAGGAGATTGGGATTTGATTGTGGTAGATTGCATAATGTTTTAGTGAATAGTTTAGTATGTTTTTAGTTATTAAATTGAATTTTAGTGCACGTTTAGGTTAGGATTTTGTTATTTAGTTAAATATTTGTGTTTTGTGTTTTGTGTGTTTTGTGGGTTAAATCACACGATTGAGCTTCAATTTTATATGTGTGAGGTGCCTTGATGTGTTTGTTAGTATTTCAGGGAAAAAATTAAAGAATGGAGAAGAATCGTAAGAATTTTAAGGTAAAACCCACGGCCACAATCGTGACCAATATGCCACGGTCATGACAGAAGTAAGATGGAGCAACCATGATCATGGGCAGTCTACCACAATCATAACAAAAGGTGAAAATCAAGTGTCATGATTGTGGCCTGCGTGATAGCAGATGCGGAGGACCTTCTGGATTCAAGTTTTCGAGGAACTTTTCAAACTCAGAAAAATCGTAGGATTGCCCAAAATAGAAAAAAGTATATAAAGAAAAGAAAAGAACCCTAAAGGGAGCCCTCCATTTCATTCACAAGGAAGGATATAAAAAAAATTATTAGGTATATGAGGACTTGAAACAAATCGCTACTTTAGATTTTGATATAAAAATAAAAATTAAATTGAACTATATTATTTTAAAATAGATGAAATAAGAGTAAATAAATTATTAATTTCAAATCATGTGACAAATATTTTGTTTTAGACAACTAAGAAAATGAAAAAAACATGATATTAAATTCTTTTAAAACAAAAATTAATAGAAGTGAATATTAAAAGAAAGATAATTTTGAAATTGAATATGATACCTAAAATATAGAAAAGTGAAAATTATGATTTTCTTCACAATTTTGAAATTAAAAGAAAGTTTTTGAGAATATATTTTATTGAAAAGTGGAAGAGGAAAACAAGTACTAAAATACAAATGGGAATTAAGAAATTTGAGTTTAGTAATAAGAGAAAAAATGTAGGTGCTAATTATAATGGATATAAAAATGTAAGCATGAGAATTTTAGTTGGTTGACCTTGAAACTTTAAGGAGGTAGCGGTTTCTTATTGAGGGATTCAAATATTTAGATTCCAAAGGTGTTTTAGTCCATAAAATTAAGAAATTAGGCTTTAAAGATTTTAGATATAAGTTAATGCGAGTGAGACTTGTCATTGTTGCATATGCCTAATGAACCAGCTAGAAGAGTTAGGAGTAAGAAGGTTAAAAAGGCTTTGAATAAGTTGATTTAAGATATATAGGTTGATCAAAGCAGAAACAACCTCTTTATTTGTTAGAGGTAAGGCTGCGTACTTTTGAACCTTTCCAGACCCCTTGTCTCAGTAAGACTTTTATAATGACATTGATTAAAAAAAAAAGCTAATCAAACTTTAAATGGCAGTTCACAGAAAATTTTAGGAGGCTTATTTGACTTAAAGGGATACCAACCATTAGTTAACTTGATTTAAGTTAAGGTCGGAGAAGATTTGGAGGCTTAAGACTCACTTTGATTAAACACAACCTCAAACATGGTCATGTTACAACTTGTGTTTCTCTTTAGATGTGAGAAGATTAGCCATTGTCTCACACACAGGCATGTCCCAACTTGTGTCCTTCTTTGGATGTAGGATTTGAAGTTCTAGTATTAGCTATAGCTAATTGATGTTTTCTATGCTTATAAAGATTTATCAATTTTAACCAATGTTTTAAAAACCGGTTCAGACCATCCCGTTCGATAGGAAAAGGTCCGAATCGGTCATTGGTCCGATTCGTTTCGCTTACTAACCCTCTCAGATAAAAATCGGCGGTTTAACCTTTTTGGTCGAACAAATGCAGTCCGGTCCGGTCCGGTTTTAAATCCTCATCGAAACATACCCAAAATCCCATCTCATATCAATCACGAACAAAACCCGAACTAGAATGGAAGAGAAATCTAAAAGACTGTTTTTTATTGTGTTTCTCTTGACTTGAAACAGCGAGGCTTTTGTTCTCTATTTGTTTTGGAAACCATGATAATCGCGAGCACCTCCAAGCTTCATCCTTATGAGAGAGTCTTGCTTGCATAGACCCACCTCGAGATGAGAGCCGTAAAGCAAAAGCAAGACAACCCAGTTGTTGGGGACGAGTTATTATTCATCTTTGATTGAATTCTCGAGCGATTAGAGGATTAGACTCGTGTCTCTTCGTCTTCTTTTTCCTATGTTTCTATTGCAAGTTAACTATCTTCGTGGGTTGATGGAAGAACAGAGAATAATTTAAAATATTATTAATCGCAAAGTTTATTTAAAAAATTGATAGATAAATATTTAGAACTCTATTGATGGTCAATTCATACCTTATTTTGATCATATTTAAGTTAAAATTATACTGTATTATAAGTTTACAATTGAGAATAATTTCATACATTACTAATTTGTAATTTATTTTAATGCAGTAGAAGAAGTTGATGTAAATACTTTAGATGAAAACGTAGTTTACGAATCTTTAAATAGCGTTGGAGAATTTGAAGCTTTTGACGATGATGAGACATAACCTTCTTCAGAAATATAATTTTATTTTTTATTGTTATTTTAATATTTATATTAGACTTATATTTATTTATTATTAATTCATTATATAATAATAGGCATTGATGTATTTTTATTTCAATAATATATTTTATTTTTATTTATTCTTATAAGTTTTACTTTTTATTTATTATATACCGGTTTTATAGTGGTTCACTACCGGTTAAACCTCTAAACCTTAAACCTTTCCTTCGACCGGTTTAATATCCGGTCCGGTTTTTAAAACATTGATTTTAACCCTAAGTCCACGGTGTAGCAATAACTAGCAGTAGAAAGTACAGGTCGATCCCATGAGAATTGTAAGTACTAGTATTAACCCTTTCCCTATTGTCTAACCACCAAATCAGACTATGAATTTAATTAAAAATTAAACTAAATAAATTAAACTAAGAATGACACAATAATGGCTCAGACAAAGAAAATACTAAGAAAAAGTCAATATCAAGTAAATAATACTAGGTGATGAACCCCTCTAAGAATTCTTAAATGCTAACCCTTTATTATGCAGTTAAATTATTGATTATTGAATCGTGAAAATTCCTATCTTATGTTAATATCTTTCTAAAGAATATTAGCAACTATCAGTTGATTACCTGAAATCTTTTTCTAGTTAAACTCCTTCCAATTATGGTAGATCTGTTCACACAAAAGGATTTCTCAATCTCAATCTCAATCTCAATCTCAATCTCAATCATATGAATTCAAATAATTGAATAATATTATGGATATAGTAGTTTAAGAATATAATGCATAATTGAATCACAATAAATATATTAATAAAACTACATTAAATACCAAATTAAATCATATTGTCATCAAACCAATGCACTCAAAAAGGATAAGACAAGCACATTCATGAACTTAAAAGGGATAAGACAAGGTGATCCCATCTTGTTATATCTTTTTGGTTTGGTAATAGAGACACTTAGTAGGATGCTTCAAAAGGAGGTGAAAGGTACCACAGGATTTAAATTTTATTCAAAATGCAGGAGATTGGTATTTGATAGTGGTAGATTGCATAATGTTTTAGTGAGTAGTTTAGTATGTTTTTAGTTATTAAAGTGAATTTTAGTGCACGTTTAAGTTAGGATTTTGTTATTTAGTTAAATATTTGTGTTTTGTGTGCTTTATGGGTTAAATCACACGATTGAGCTTCAATTTTATATGTTTAAGGTGCCTTGAAGTGTTTGTTAGTATTTTAGGGCATATATCTAAGAACGGAGAAGAATCGTAGGAATTTCGAGGCAAAACTCACGGCCATAGTTGTGGCCAATGTGCCACGATCATGACAGAAGTAAGATGGAGCAACCATGATCATGGCCAATCTACCACAATCATAATAGAAGGTGAAAATCAAGTGCCATGATTGTGGCCTGTGTGATAGCAAATGCGAACGACGTCCTGGATTCAAGTTGTCGAGGGATTTTTCAGATCCAAAAAAATCGAAGGATTGCCCAGAATAGAAAAAAGTATATAAAGAAATATCAATGTAATATCTTCCTAAAGACGGAGGTAGTGCAAAGTGTGCATTGTCAGAAGAATTTAAAATTAGATAAATGATTACTTGACAAGCGATCACAAATTGATGCAACCATAAACAAACATGATAGAAAGCTGATGTAATCATTTCTCAAGATATTAAGAAATAGAAAGGCCATAGGATATGCTTTTAAGTATTTTCCTCTCTAGAAAAATTAATACAACCACAATATATCATCCTTCAGTTTGAAGTTACAGAAAGGCTTACTACCACATCCATGATTGATACTCGGGCAAGCAAAAAATACCGGTGCTAATTATTCAGATAAAATGATGAACATACCATGACCTTACGTTGATTGATTGATGCACAATCACCAAGGGCATATACATTTTCACTTCCATTCACTCGCAGCCATTCATTAGTTGCAAGTACATGCCTATTACCCTGAATAAGAATAAAATCTCTGATGGAGTAAAATTAAGAATTCATCAAGCGGCAGTCATCCACTTCAAACAAAATATATCTGAATATGACCAAAAAATCTTAAATTGGCTATGGATTGTAACCATATTACTACTGAACTTCAACATAACTCTTAATGAAAAACACTAGTTTGTAACAAACCTGTCCAATTTGTTGCATGAAGTCCCTTACAACTGGGCGAGTGCTGATGCCAGTAGACCACAAAACCAAGCCATGTGGTATAGAGATAACCTCTCCCTTGGCTTTGATTTTTGTCACGATCTCCTTATCAGAAACACTAACCACTCTGCATCCTGTTTGAACTTCAATACCATCTCTTCCAAACTTTTGTTCGGCAAATGCACTAATTCTCTCGTCAAACCTGTGGAATTATCAGCTTCTTCAATGTCTAAATACTCGTATATGATAAGTTTTCTTCTTAAGGATTGCATCAGGAGCATGTATAGATATGCCCATTTCCATTAGAATTTAGATAAGAGACTGGAAAGGTTGATTTTTTAAAGACAAACCAGAGCTATTACGTAAGAGTTGAAAAAAATCAGTATATTAATCAGTAAACTTTTGTAAATATTGCTGCATTTCTAGTAAATATCATCCTTTGGGAGACTAACATGGAACTTGTAGCAGTCAGTTACTGGAACTAGCAAGAGTCAGAAGTCCAATTGTAAAACTCGTAGTCCTAAACAGACATGTCAGTATTAAACAGCCATAACCCCAAATGTTCCAACTGTGAAAATATGATTGCACCTGTTTTGAGGTCAAAATCCATTTTACTTTAGCCTGTTTCAAGACTGTTTTATCTTTTTTATAGTTTTTTGTTGGGTTAAGTTCACTGCACCACCCTATATTGTTGCTGCTTTTGAATTTTATCAATGTGTCTCTTGACTTATAAAAATTATCAAAATACCTTATGGTTTTGTTTATATAACAACCACCCCCCTGTCGCCAACTATTATATTTGTGAATGTTTGATAGTTCTTTGATTGACTCCTATAAATGCTCTCTCTTTCTATGTCGGATTGGAAGACAAACTAGTGTTATGATACTTTGATTAATAATTATTAGACCTTCAACTAAGCCTAGTATCAAGTAAATGTTCTGCAATTCCAACATGGAACTGGATAATGTATCTATAAAATATAAGCAAAGTTGTTATGAGAATCATAACAAAACCACGCGGGTTAAATTCATGGGGGCACTATATAAACAAATCTATAGGGAGTTTTGATAGTTTTTAAAAGTCAGGAGGCATATTAATAAAATCCAAAACTACAAAGGGGTCCAATGAATTTGACTCTACTTGCCACTAAAGTGTTACGTAAACAAATATGAAGCTGTTTTAGAATTTGAATTTAAGGTTTTTAACAGAATTTGACAGTAGGGAGACATGTTATAAACACAAAACTAACTATAGGGTGATTTTTGATCGTTTTTAAAAGTCAGGAGCTACATTAATAAAATATAAAACCACGAGGATGTCCAGTGAATTTAACCCTTTCTTGTTTTATCTAAAGGGATTTTTGCTCTTTCCATTACTAGTTCAAAACTAGCCTTTGTTGTCCTATAAATATTTGTATTTATTATTTTTTACGGATTGAATAATGTTTATATACTATTTTCTCTCTATCAATGTCTGCATTTCTACTTTTGACAAACCCTAAATGCATAGTTGAGGGCTAGAATTGTCCATGATTATTTGCTATGTCATTCGATATCAACGCAAGTTGAAATGCTTAATCTAATGGCAGGTTACCCAGTTGCAATAGATGGTCACTTTGATGACAATAATTATGGCGGTAATACCTCGAAACCTTATTATACATGATCAATAGGAGGCACTGAGGGCTTCGGAGTAACGAATGGATCTTAGATTCTAGTGCTTGGAACGATGCTTTGAATATGAAGAAAACCAGAGGGAGAAGTAATTCTTACTTCCTCTTTTCGTGAATATTACAGAAAATAGATAGGAAAAATATAGCCCTAATCACCTCGTTAAATCAAGGAGAACTCATTTATTCTCTAAACAATAAAATCCCATTAATTTAGCCACTAATTTCTAGTCTTAGACCAACTAATTATCTCTAGAATATTAGCTAACTATCTCTAGAATATCAATTAATTATCTCTAGAATATCAACTAATTATATCTAGAATATCAATACTCTCCCCACAAGTTGGTGTATAGATACTAATTATGCTCAACTTGCTCACAAGGAACTCAAAATTCTGCCTTAGTAGTCTTTTGGTGAAGACATTAGCAACTTGTGTGTAGGTATGGTATGCAAATGAGTCCACTTTCTAGTTTTTCTTTTATAAAATGCCTGTCAATTTCTGCATGTTTCGTCTAATCATGCTGAACTGGATTCTCACTGATATTGATAGCTACTTTATTATCATAGAACAACTTTATTGGATGCCCCACTGGTCCCTTGAGTTCTTCCTTTACTCTTTAACACTAGATTATTTCACAAATTCTTCGAGTCATTGCCCTATATTCTTCCTCCACATTACTCTTGGGCACCACACTTTGTCTTTCCCCCAAGTCACTAGATTTCCCCACAAAAAGTGCAATACCCAAAAGTAGACTGTCTATCTATAATAGACCCTGCCTAATGCAATACTTATGTCGTGGACTTCCTAGATAGTATGCAATATCAAAACATGTAATGTGCTGAATACTTGCACATTTCATTCATACCTTTGTATCAAACTTACAGATCAAAACATCATATTGCAAGGTTAAACCAAGTTTTTGGGGAGGGGTTCAAGCCGTTTGGGTTGGCCTACAAAGCTTGTCTGACCAGAACTCAGTCAACCCGGCCTAACTTGTTGACTTCAGGTTGGGGCAGAATTACTAAGCCTAGTACGTAGATGTCTAGGGTAACTCAAGGTTGAGTTTTTCTCAAGTGAAGGTGACTGAAGTAGAACATGTAGCAGATGAGATCCTGAAGTAGATTAAATCAGAAGTCCAATTGAAACGCCCATAAGTCCTAAACAGACATATTAACTTCAAATGTTCATAACCTTTGATTCTAATAAGAGTTTTGGAGTTTATTACATATTAATGGAAAGTCCTTTCTTAGTCTTACAACATCTTTACCATGTGAATATGGTTATTCTTTTGACTTACTCGGAGTTTATTTTATCTTTTATAGTAGTTTTTCTATTCAAGTGCATTTTTGTACTTTTTATTATTAATTTAAGACTTTGATTAACTTCCCTACCCTATAAATATTAGTATTTATTATTTTATGAGGACTTGAATAAGATTTACATAATATTTTCTCTTTACCAAAATTTTCATTTCGTTTTCTGACAAATCCTAAAAGTATAAGACCATGCTATGTATTTCAAATTTTAGCTGTGGAACTCTCTATGCATAATCACATGTTCCCAACTGCATTTGTGACATCTTCCCTGCAGAAACAGGAAGCAATGGAAGATAGAGGTATGCTACAGAAGTAATACTGATACATGTTTTTGACAATTATGAATTGCTCCATCTATATATCTTAACTCAGAGAGAGGTATGTTACAGCAGTCACTCTGATACATGTTTTGATAGGTATGAATTGCTCCATCTATATATCTTAACTCTTTTGACCTAATGGGGTTCCTTCATTTGCAGAAAATTAGAGTTCATCATATCTATTTCTTCTCTGGTAATCCTATTGCACAAGTTACTGAAGAAAATTGGGTTATAATCTAATGATTATTTAGTAACAGTGGAGAATCTGAAAACTTGGGTAAGAATTAAGACAATGCTGCAAATTTGTTTTTGAAGTTTAGGTTATCGACATGAAAGTAAGTAATACTAAGCATACTTAAAATTGCGCCTACTATATCTATGTTGGTTCACTAGATCTCCCAGGAAAACGAAGAACACATTATCAGGAAGTGCCTAACTCTAGTTAAACTAGCAGAAACCAACATATAAGGAAAGATAGATTCTATGATACAAACAAGAAGAATATCAAAAAGCTATTTTTTTCAGCATTAGAGGTAGAAAGTGAGGTATCTAAGCTTACATGTTCAAGATATGGTCTCCAGATTGGATTAGAGTTATTTTCACCAAATCTTTCACCGTAAGGTAGATTTTGCTTAAATCTTCCAGGATGAAATCGTGTAGCTCTGCAGCAAACTCTACACCTGTGGGACCCCCTCCAACAACAACAAAATGGAGGTTAGTTCTTCTCTCTTCTTCAGTTAGACCAGGCAACACAGCCTTTTCGAAACAATCAATCACACTTCTGCGAAGCTTCTGAGCATCCTCCAAGTCCTGAACCAAATGCAGTCTTTCTTCCAATCAAAAAATGAGGAACTAAAGGCCTCCTGAAATTATTGTAAGAGCAACTCTCCTATCCAGGAAGACAGTGAATACAATCACATGACAGTTGATTGCTCCCTTAACAATTACTAATCAAGATTGGAAGTACAAGGAATAGAGAGATATACCCACTCTATGCATCTCAAACAAACTGACCTTTAGAAAATGACAGTTTTCCTTTACACCTGGGGTGTTGAAAGTATTTACTTGAGCCCCCACAGCTATGACCAAGTAATCATAGTCCAGAGTAAAATCTCCACTACCCACCATGTTATTCTCAAAATTAGTTGTGCAGAAAACTCTGTTATTTGCGGCATCAATCTTAATACATTCAGCCTCCAAAAAGTTAATTTCTCCGTTTCTCTGCCATGTTAAGATGATGGAAAGGACATGTAAACAGAAAAACATTATAATGCATATTGACACACAAAAACTTAATACACAGGCATTCCTGCTTCATTCATGTTTACCTTCTTTATGATATTTCGGACTGGCTCAACAATGCTTCGTGCTTCAACAGTTCCACAGGTAACACTTGGTAATAGAGGTGTAAATGCAAAGTAATTCCTAGGTGAAACAACCTCAACATCATACAGAGATGCGTCCAAGTCTTTAATAAAACTAGTACCAGCCCACCCTGTTCCAAGAACTACTACTTTCTTTTTCTTGAACTCGTTTTGATTTAGTTTAGTAGGTGAAGTGCCAGTATCTGATTGTGACTCAGAATATGCCACTAGACCTCCACTACTGCTGTAGATCAAAAGAAAGCTTAACATTAGGGATAATGATTAAACATGGTAGAACTTGAAGTATCTAAACTAGAGAACACATGTCCAAGCCACAGTTAATTCCTATCCTATTGCGAGGTTGCATACTTCATACACCTCCAAAAAAATTATTATGTTTACGACTCTCAGTAGCAACAAAATATGGTATGTCATTTAGTACAATAGAAATTTAGAAAAAAGGCAGAGTATCAGGTGACCGTTAACTAGAAGATGAACTGTCATCCTAAACAATTAGAAGTATAAATGCCTTCTTTCAAAAAGAAAAAGAAGCAATATGTATCATTTTTGTTTTAATCACCAAGAATCATTGTACATAACCACAACAAGCTAAAACTTCAACACTGAAAGTCTAGGTAGATGTGGATACACTCATTAGTTTTGGGAAAAAGCACAACCAATTAAGATCTTCACTTCCAACTGCTGTATTACATTTGAGTCAGTTGTTTAAAGAATTTTTTTTAATGCTTTATAATTGACAAATTTCTCATTTAGGTTCCGGAAATAAAAACTTTGAGAAGAACAAAAGATAGAAATAAGGAAAATGTTGGAACTTAATAAAGGAAATTCAAAATATTCGATCAATACATGCGGCTACGATTAGATTGAGCTGAGGAATCTCTATCTATGACAATGTCTCAAACCAGGAAAACGATCACTCTGATTTCCTTTTTCCTTTGAGTTTACCTTATTCAAGAATTGTCATAGATCCATTATCACATTGTTGTGCATACTTATGCTCAATACAGGTAACAAAGAACTAAGAGAGATTGTAGTTTGTATGTTTAAAGGAATAACTAGCTTAGAAAATTCAGCATATGTAATTGGCACATTGTCATCAAAGAGTTCGTCAAGAAGGAACTGTTGGACGACATCTGCATAACCATCAACTCAACATGCAAACTCTCATAGAGATCTCTGTTACTGCCTCCCAATTGCATACACATAAGACCACTGTAAGTGTATGCAATTATGTTATTGTTAGACTAAGTTGTGTATTATAATGAGAATTTTTTGTCATAAGCGTTCCATGAAAACTGATATCTCTCTCAAGTATACCCTCAATGTGTAGCCACACCATCAACAGACCACTGTATGTCTCTCTCTCTATTTATGTTTGTGTGCGTATGCCAACGAAAGGAGCTAAAATCCACACCATGTAAACAAGAAACAAACAGAAATCTTCAGATGCATCCAAGGAAAAAACGAAAAATAAGAGAAAATGAAAAGTCAAGTCATTTACATCAAGTTCGATTTGTGCTCAGGGACCCTTTCGTACGGGTAAGCCAGGGGATATTAAGAGATCAAGTTTTCCACGATACGCAGATACATATGAATACATTAAAAGAAACCAAAGCAGCATTCAGTTTTGAAACTAATTACATTACATTGAGCATTGTCAGGGGCAAAGTTGCGATGATTAATTTTCCTGTAAAAGAAATGTTTCATGCTTCCAATAAACAGAACAGAGAGGTGACTGTTAACCTGAGAGTAAAGAGAAGCAGAAATTTAGAAGAAGCAGAGTAACCATGGACAGCTCTTGAAGCTCCGTTTAAGAACGACCTAATCGTCATTTGACAACTCCAAAAAAAGAGTGGCAATCAAAACACAAGCTCGGTCTCAGATTTAGATGATTTTTTTGCGCTTGGGGATGACAGATGCAGAGAAATTAGACAGACGAGCGAAAAGTCCCTGTCGAAGAGAGTAACTATGTTGTTTTATTATTAATATTGTTAGTTAGTGAAATCATGATTTATTACAATATATATATATTTTGAGGTGTAAGAGTCTCTCTCTGTAAGCAGCAGAGGCAGAGTAGAAGGTGGCAGTTTTTCCGGACAAAAGGATAAGAGTTGTGTGCCCCACTCACATCACACGCGCCATTTCCAACTCCAAAACCCCCAAGTTTACTCTTTTATCCCAAAACAACGTCAACGTAAACGCATGATTTAATTCATTTTAAGGCATTTAGACTAGAGGGGCAATCAATATAACTCTTAAGAATCACGCAGCCATATTCGCTCCATCAAGGTTCCCAATTTCCCAAATGCTACTTGTGCGTGTGGCACACGGGGATAGAGGAAATAAATAAAATTGAAGATTATAATAATAGACTCCACGAGTTACCTAATTTAATGAGGAAAACTGAAAATAGCATCATTAAAAAATTATTAAATGTTTTATTTTATTCCACTAGTTAACTCTCAAAATTTTGACTAAATTCAATTTAATTGCGAGGAAGTATCTTATTTCATTCACAAGGAAGGATATAAAACAAAATTTATTAGGTATATGAGGACTTGAAAAGATTTTGGTATAAAAATAAAAATTAAATTGAACTATATTATTTTAAAATAGATGAAATAAGAGTAAATAAATTATTAATTTCAAACACGGAGAAATATTTTGTTTTAGAAATTAAGAAAATGAAAAATATGACATTAAATTCTTTTAAACCAAAAATTAACATAAGTGAATATTAAAAGAAAGATCATTTTCAAATTGAATACGATACCTAAAATATAGAAAACTAAAATTATGATTTTCTTCGCAATTTTGAAATTAAAAGAAAGTTTTTAGAATATATTTTTTGAAAAGTGGAAGAGGTAAACAAATACTAAAATACAAATGAGAATTAAGAAATTTGAGTTTAGTAATAAGAGAAAAAATGCAAGTGCTAATTATGATGGATATAAAAATGCAAGCATGAGAACTTTAGTTTATTGACTTTGAAACTTTTAGAAGGCAGGGGTTTCTTATCAAGGGATTTAAATATTTAGATTTTAAAGATGATTTAGTCCATAAAATTAAGAAATTAGGCTTTAAAGATTTTAGATATAAGTTAATGCAAGTGAGACTTGTCATTGTTGCATATGCCTAATGAACCAGCTAAAAGAGTTAGGAGTAAGAAGGTTAAAAAGGCTTTGAATAAGTCGATTTAAGATATATAGACTGTTCAAAACAAAAACAACCTCTTTATCTGTTAGAGGTAAGGCTGCGTACTTCTAAACCTTTCTAGACCCCTCGTCTCAATAAGACTTTTACTGTGACATTGAACACAACCTCAAACATGGTCATGTTACAACTTGCGTTTGTCTTTAGATGTGAGAAGATTAGACATTGTCTCACACACAGGCTTGTCCCAGCCTATGTCCTTCTCTGGATTTAGGAGTTGAAGTTCTAGTATCAGCTATAGCTAATTGATGATTTCTATGCTTATAAAGATTTATCAATTTTAACCCTAAGTCCACGATGTAGCTATAACTAACAGTAGAAAGTACAGGTTGATCCCATGAGATTTGTAAGTACTAGTATTAACCATTTCCCTACTATCTAACCACTAATTTAGATTGTGAATTTAATTAAAAATTAAACTAAGAATGACACAATAATAAACTCAGACAAAAAAAAATACTACGAAAAAGCCAATATCAAGTAAATAATACTAGGTGATGAATCTCTCTATAAATTCTTAAATACTAACCATTTATTGTTCGATTAAATTATTGATTATTGAATCGTATAAATTCATATCTTATGTTAATATCTTTCTAAAGAATATTAACAACTAACTATCGATTGATTACGAAATCTTTTCTAATTAAAATCCCTATGATTGTATTATTGATTTGTAAGTTCTACTATTAAGTTTGACAATAATCTAGAAGATTTATGTCAACTTGTTTCTAGGTTTGCATAAAACTCCTTCCAATATGGTAGATATGTTCACACAAAAGGATTTCTCAATCCCAATCATATGAAATCAAATAATTAAATAATATTATGGATATAGTAGTTTAAGAATATAATGCATAATTGAATCACAATAAATCTATTAATAAAACTATATGAAATAACAAATTAAATCATATTGTCATCACACCAATGCCCTAAAAAAGGGATAAGACAAGCACATTCACGAGCTCAAAAGGGATAAGACAAGGTGATCCCATCTCGCCATATCTTTTTGGTTTGGTAATAAAGACACTTAGTAGGTTGCTTCAAAAGATGGTGAAAGGTAACATAGGATTTAAATTTCATTCAAAATGCAGGAGATTGGGATTTGATTGTGGTAGATTGCATAATATTTTAGTGAATAGTTTAGTATGTTTTTAGTTATTAAATTGAATTTTAGTGCACGTTTAGGTTAGGATTTTGTTATTTAGTTAAATATTTATGTTTTGTGTTTTGTGTGTTTTGTGGGTTAAATCACACGATTGAGCTTCAATTTTATATGTGTGAGGTGCCTTGATGTATTTGTTAGTATTTCAGGAAAAAAATTGAAGAATGGAGAAGAATCGTAGGAATTTTAAGGTAAAACCCACGGCCACAATCGTGACCAATATGCCACGGTCATGACAGAAGTAAGATGGAGCAACCATGATCATGGGCAGTCTACCACAATCATAACAAAAGGTGAAAATCAAGTGTCATGATTGTGGCCTGCGCGATAGCAGATGCGGAGGACCTTCTGGATTCAAGTTTTCGAGGAACTTTTCAAACTCAGAAAAATCGTAGGATTGCCCAAAATAGAAAAAAAGTATATAAAGAAAAGAAAAGAACCCTAAAGGGAGCCCTCCATTTCATTCACAAGGAAGGATATAAAAAAAATTATTAGGTATATGAGGGCTTGAAACAAATCGCTACTTTAGATTTTGATATAAAAATAAAAATTAAATTGAACTATATTATTTTAAAATAGATGAAATAAGAGTAAATAAATTATTAATTTCAAATCATGTGACAAATATTTTGTTTTAGACAACTAAGAAAATGAAAAAAAACATGATATTAAATTCTTTTTAAAACAAAAATTAATAGAAGTGAATATTAAAAGAAAGATAATTTTGAAATTGAATATGATACCTAAAATATAGAAAAGTGAAAATTATGATTTTCTTCGCAATTTTGAAATTAAAAGAAAGTTTTGAGAATATATTTTATTGAAAAGTGGAAGAGGAAAACAAGTACTAAAATACAAATGGGAATTAAGAAATTTGAGTTTAGTAATAAGAGAAAAATGTAGTGCTAATTATAATGGATATAAAAATGTAAGCATGAGAATTTTAGTTGGTTGACCTTGAAACTTTTAGGAGGTAGCGGTTTCTTATTGAGGGATTCAAATATTTAGATTCCAAAGGTGTTTTAGTCCATAAAATTAAGAAATTAGGCTTTAAAGATTTTAGATATAAGTTAATGCGAGTGAGACTTGTCATTGTTGCATATGCCTAATGAACCAGCTAGAAGAGTTAGGAGTAAGAAGGTTAAAAAGGCTTTGAATAAGTTGATTTAAGATATATAGGTTGATCAAAGCAGAAACAACCTCTTTATTTGTTAGAGGTAAGGCTGCGTACTTTTGAACCTTTCCAGACCCCTTGTCTCAGTAAGACTTTTATAATGACATTGATTAAAAAAAAAGCTAATCAAACTTTAAATGGCAATTCACAGAAAATTTTAGGAGGCTTATTTGACTTAAAGGGATACCAACCATTAGTTAACTTGATTTAAGTTAAGGTCGGAGAAGATTTGGAGGCTTAAGACTCACTTTGATTAAACACAACCTCAAACATGGTCATGTTACAACTTGTGTTTCTCTTTAGATGTGAGAAGATTAGCCATTGTCTCACACACAGGCATGTCCCAACCTGTGTCCTTCTTTGGATGTAGGATTTGAAGTTCTAATATTAGCTATAGCTAATTGATGTTTTCTATGCTTATAAAGATTTATCAATTTTAACCAATGTTTTAAAAACTGGTTCAGACCATCCTGTTCGACCAGAAAAGGTATGAACCGGTCATTGGTCCGGTTCGGTTTCGCCTACTAACCTCTCTGTATAAAAATCGATCGGTTTAACCTTTTTCGGTCGGACCGTCCGATCCGGTCCGGTCCGATTTTAAATCCTCGGTCGAAACATACCCAAAATCCCATCTCATATCAATCACGGAACAAAACCCAGAACTAGAATGGAAGAGAAATCTAAAAGACACGCTTTTATTGTGCTTTCAGACTGCTGAACGAAAGCGAGGCTTTTGTTCTCGGCGCTGTTTTGAAAACCATGATAATCGTGAGCACCTCCAAGCTTCATCCTTATGAGAGAGTCTTGCTTGCATAGACCCACCTCGAGATGAGAGCCGCAAAGCAAAAGCAAGACAACCCAGATTGTTAGGGACGAGTTATTCTTCATCTTTGATTGAATTCTCAGGCAGTTAGAGGGATTAGACTCGTGTCTCTTCGTCTTCTTTTTCCTATGTTTCTATTGCAAGTTAACTATCTTTGTGGGTTGATGGAAGAACAGAGAATAATTTAAAAATATTATTAATCGCAAAGTTTATTTAAAAAATTTTGATAGATAAATATTTAGAACTCTATTGATGGTCAGTTCATACCTTATTTTGATCATATTTAAGTTAAAATTATACTGTATTATAAGTTTACAATTGAGAATAATTTCATACATTACTAATTTGTAATTTATTTTAATGCAGTAGAAGAAGTTGATGTAAATACTTTAGATGAAAGCGTAGTTTACGAATCTTTAAATAGGGTTGGAGAATCTGAAGCTTTTGACGATGATGAGACATAACCTTCTTCAGAAATATAATTTTAATTTTTATTGTTATTTTAATATTTATATTAGACTTATATTTATTTATTATTAATTCATTATATAATAATAGGCATTGATGTATTTTTATTTCAATAATATATTTTATTTTTACTTATTCTTATAAGTTTTACTTTTTATTTATTATATACCGGTTTTATAGCGGTTCACTACCGGTTAAACCTCTAAATCTTAAACCTTTCCTTCAACTGGTTTAATATCCGGTCTGGTTTTTAAAACATTGATTTTAACCCTAAGTCCACGGTGTAGCAATAACTAGCAGTAGAAAGTACAGGTCGATCCCATGAGAATTGTAAGTACTAGTATTAACCCTTTCCCTATTATCTAACCACCAAAACAGACTATGAATTTAATTAAAAATTAAACTAAATAAATTAAACTAAGAATGACACAATAATGGCTCAGACAAAGAAAATACTAAGAAAAAGTCAATATCAAGTAAATAATACTAGGTGATGAACCCCTCTAAGAATTCTTAAATGCTAACCCTTTATTATGCAGTTAAATTATTGATTATTGAATCGTGAAAATTCCTATCTTATGTTAATATCTTTCTAAAGAATATTAGCAACTATCAGTTGATTACCTGAAATCTTTTCTAGTTAAACTCCTTCCAATTATGGTAGATCTGTTCACACAAAAGGATTTCTCAATCTCAATCTCAATCTCAATCTCAATCATATGAATTCAAATAATTGAATAATATTATGGATATAGTAGTTTAAGAATATAATGCATAATTGAATCACAATAAATCTATTAATAAAACTACATTAAATAACAAATTAAATCATATTGTCATCAAACCAATGCACTCAAAAAGGGATAAGACAAGCACATTCATGAACTCAAAAGGGATAAGACAAGGTGATCCCATCTTGTTATATCTTTTCGGTTTGGTAATAGAGACACTTAGTAGGATGCTTCAAAAGGAGGTGAAAGGTACCACAGGATTTAAATTTTATTCAAAATGCAGGAGATTGGTATTTGATAGTGGTAGATTGCATAATGTTTTAGTGAGTAGTTTAGTATGTTTTTAGTTATTAAAGTGAATTTTAGTGCACGTTTAGGTTAGGATTTTGTTATTTAGTTAAATATTTGTGTTTTGTGTGCTTTATGGGTTAAATCATACGATTGAGCTTCAATTTTATATGTTTGAGGTGCCTTGAAGTGTTTGTTAGTATTTTAGGGCATATATCTAAAAACGGAGAAGAATCGTAGGAATTTCGAGGCAAAACTCATGGCCATAGTTGTGGCCAATGTGCCACGATCATGACAGAAGTAAGATGGAGCAACCATGATCATGGCCAATCTACCACAATCATAATAGAAGGTGAAAATCAAGTGCCATGATTGTGGCCTGTGTGATAGCAAATGCGAACGACGTCCTGGATTCAAATTTTCGAGGGATTTTTCAGATCAAAAAAAACCGGAGAATTGCCCAGAATAGAAAAAAGTATATAAAGAAAAGAAAAGAACCCTAAAGGGAGCCCTCCATTTTCGCCACTTTAGGGAAAACTTCAAGAGGAAAGAAGAAGAGAGAGAAAAGGAAGAAGAGAAGAGGGCTTCCGATGTTGCTACCTTCCCGAGTCATCCTGATACCTTCCCGAGTCATCCTGATCCCTTTCCAAGTGACAATTTTATTCATCTTGTTCTTTCTTTATTGTATGTGTAAGATGGATATGAATATGGTTATGGATTTGGATTCAACGATGATGTTCTAATTTTCTTTAGAGATTTTGACATGATATTAATCTAATTGTTTTTTTGTGTTATTGCAATTGGGTGTTGTGATTGATTGTTGTAGCTTCATATTTCGGTAACAAATCGAGAGAGTGAATCAAATATGAAATGATTAGGTTATTTAATGAGAGTTAAATAATATAATAGATCACACAATTAATCAAACTAGTAATTGTATGGAGAGCGATCCTTTTTGAGACCTGATTATTTATTAGAAAGCTTAAGAACTAACTAAGGCTAGGGCTACTTGTAATTGAGACATTACATGTTCGGTACTAAACTTAATTAGGTATTAATTAGGGTTTGTGATTATAACCTGAGAGAGAGTCATCCTCTATTCGATAGTCTAAAACTGACACTAAAATAACACATAAATGGTTAGGTTAGCATTGATGATAGGAAAAATCCCATCGCTCATAATTTGGTAAATTCTTTTATGTGTTTTCCCATTGTCAATTTGGTGTTGCTCAAATTGATTTCTTTTCATGTTAATTTACGAATTAAGTTTTCGTCAATCATATTCTTGTGTTTACTTTTTTGTTCTGTTGTTATTTTTATTTTATTAATTCCTTAAACCTTAGATAACTTGGGATTTGAAAAGTTCACAACTCCTTATAGGATCGACATCTCATGTACTACAATTCACGATCTATGAGTTTGCAATATTATAAGGGTTTTAAATAGATTAAAACGTAGCTTAATAAGTTTTTGACTCCATTGTCAGGGAGTCATAAGATTAGTTTAATTCTTTTAATCTAAGGCGTTTTGCCCACTCTTGTGTCTGTGCACTTGCATGAACACAAGAGTTACTAGAAATTCGAGTCAGATAACTGAAATGTTAAAGCTTGACATTGTCTTTTTAGAGCGCGCAACCCGAAGAACAAGATGTGAAGAAGAAAATACAAAAGCAACCATGGCCAAGGAGTTTCAATAAGAATTCAATTAGGGAGGCAACCAAGGAGCCCAACCAAAGACCCTTATAGATTTCATGAGACCTGGGTTTAATACGGCTAATTAAGGTTTCACTAGGCCACCTGTCCAAGTAGTGTCATTTGAAATAAAACCTACTCTACTTAACATGTTATAGCAAAACATATAATTTAATGGATTGATCAATGAGAATCCCAATGCATATATTGTGAACTTCCTCGAGATATGTGATACCTTTCGATATCATCTGATGTCGGAAGACAATGTTAGAATGAGACTTTTCCCTTTTAAGCTAAGGGATAGAGCCAAAGTATGGTATCACTCTCTCAGTCCCGCAAATATCACAATGTAGGAGCAATTGGTACGTGCATTTTTAAACAAATACTTCCCCCTCACTAAAACCTCAAAGATAATTAAAAAGATTACAAACTTTTAATAGAGTGATGGGAAATCACTTTATGATGCATGAGAGAGATACAAGGACTTGCAAAGGAGGTGTCCACATAATAATTTACCCAAAGAATCCCTTTTGCAAGCCTTTTATAATGGAGTGAGCCCACCTATTCGAGGCACTATTGATGCAACATCAGGAGGATCATTGATCTGGACCTTGTTCATATCCTTAGAGTTCAAATAAAAAATAATCCAAGAATTGCAATATAGGGTGCAACCTCGGGTCGTTTCATTTAATCGAAACCTAAAATGAATGGACCTAAATTAACCTATATGTCATGCTATGCAAGCTAATTAGGAAAAGTTGGTCTTTGAAAGCACTAACCAAACTAAATTGAATTATAAAAAGCTTGTAAAATATATTTTTGGATTTTTAGGAATAGAAAATGGAAAGATTAAAACAAGTGATCAAAAATGATAGAATCCTCTTGAAAATAAGCTTTGACCTTCTTAATCCGAAATTGATTTTTCTATGGAGTAGTGATCACTACACTTCAAAATGAGAAACCTTAAAGAACTCTTTAAGTCCAAGATCTTAATCAATGGAATGGAATGAGATAGAAGTAGAGAGTTTTATATTACATTTTATTATATTTTAAATAATGAAAATAAGAAACATTTGATTTAGAGAGTTAGGTTGAAATGTAAATTAATAAATATATATTACTTAATATACCTTCAATAATTTTTGTAATACTAATGTGATCAAATTATAATATTATATTAAATAGATTTAATATATTAAATAAAATAGAATAATATTTAATATAATAAATTTTATTAAATAATTAATAATATTATATTTATATTATTAATAATAAATGGTATATACTTAATAATAAAATACAATTTTAATAAAATTTTATTAATAAAATAGAAAAATAGAAAATTATTCTTTAATTATTCAACCTCCAAACCACTTTTAGTCATTTATAGGAATATATATGCTTACCTAAATACAAATTAATGTATTTATTTTATCCAAATAAATACATTAATGTATTTATTCCTTAGAAAAATTCATACCTCTCTTACAATTAAGAATCTTCAACTCCTGTTTTATAGCCTAGAGCTTTTAGATACATATGTACTGCTTAGTCCCATAGCATCTATGCTCTAATCCCTTCGCTATTGCTTCTTGAAATCCTTCCATGTTAACTAGAAAATTGTTAAATCTGAAAGGATGATGGACTCTGGAGGTGGTGAACAAGTTATCAATTTTTATAGGAGTATGGTTTGAGATACCAGGGTCCAAGAATTTCACAGAGCTTCTTAAAAAAGTATGTAGCCATTCCATATTTACCAAAACTCTATCCAATTTTTTCCTGATATGCCAAATAGAACTTGCTTATTTGTCCAAGTAAACTTACGAAATTCAGATTTTAGATCTGTAAGTTTTACCTCCTGCATACAATCAAACATGTCAGAGGAGTAGTGGAGTAGGTTACAATTACCTTCAGCATCTGATCTAAACAAAATGGTATTAAAATCCCCACAAACCATCCAAGGGGAATTAACCGAAGTCTTAATCCTTCTTAGGCAATTTTAAAGGTCAGAATTTTGAAACATGGTGTTGAATCCATAGACAAAAGTAGTTAAAACCTAAGAATTTTTCATTTTAAAATAAAGCTTAGTGTGAATATGCTACTGAATTGATTCCAGAACCTCCACTTTCAAGTAATCACCATCATAAGCTATAGTAATCCCTCCATATACATAACTTTGATGGTTTGTAATGAATTGCCAGTTGCTACCTAGATAAACCAATTTATTTATATTAACTTCTCTGATTTTAGTCTCTAACATACAAAAAACCCAAGGCCTTTCCTTTAGCTTAAAATCCCTTAAAGCATTAAGCTTGGAAGCATTATTTATTCCACGCACATTTCATACGATCAAAGTCATAGGCAATTTGTTTTCCCATTGGAGCTTTTCCTACTGCTCCTAATACTTTTTCAAGAGGTGACCTGGTCAAACTACTCCTCTTGATTACTACCATTTTGCAAATCAGCCTTTGATAGACTTTGTTCATTCTGTTGAACAACCGAAACTCATTCATTTAGAATAGTACCACTAGTTTCCATAACATTTCCTCCTTTATTCATTGGTGACTTACAGAAATCTTCTGATAGATTATGTTGAACTCCTTTCAGTTAAACAGAAATAGAGCTATTCTCCTTTAAAATACACTCCATTATTTTAGGGGAGACATTAAATGACTGAACCATCTCTTAGTTTTTTGCTACTTGTTCTGGCCCCTCGGTGTCTTCTTCTATACCCATCACTTCCCAATGGTCACCTTTAATGAAGACTCTACCCATCGGTTACCATTCTTTGTCTTGAGCTTTAAGAGAATGTTTAAATTGGTAAATCACCAAGACTTTGTCTTCTTTAAGAGAATTTTCATCAGCCAACCTTAGAATAGGGATACTATTCTTCATTTCCTTAGAGATATCCATAATCACACATAATTGAGCAAATCCAACTCTTTTCCTCAATTTAGTATTTTCATCCATGCATATAGGTTTTCCTAAGTAGCTCGCAAGCATACTCAACCCCTTTGTAGTCCAATACTCCAAAGAGATATTATGAATGTTCACTCATAAGGATATGCTCTTCATTATGATTTTTTCTAACTCCATTCTCAGTTGCCAATTTTGGAGAAATAATGGGAGTTGAGAGATATGCCATAGGCCCTCTTCTATTACCTTTTGAACTTTCGATTTGAAAGAAAAGGTAAAGATTAGATTAGCCTCTTCAGTTATCATTACCTCCATTAGACCTCTTCTTTTCTATTTATGATTTGCTCTCTGATTGTTTTGCAAGTTTGTGCAAAAGATTTGGAAAAGCAAAGGAGCAAAGCTAGGATTATCACTTTATGTTTTTTAGGTCCTTAATTTTCTTTATTCTTCATTTAAACTTAAATACTTAATTTTAATTGATTGACTCTCATCTTATCTCACTTTTCAATTCAATCTAAAATTTAGTATTTTTTTAATTGATTTTTAATTTTGAGCTAACTTGCAATCCTTCCAATTAAAACCAAATTACTTCAAACTAGTGATTATATCGATTTAAATTTTTTGTAATTTTTAATTAATTTCTAATTAAGATAAATTACTAAGATCAAATTAAGTCAAATTGGGTTTCCAATTTTTTTAAACTTAAGAAATTAATTTGAATCAGGCAAATTGGACTGCTAATTTTCCTTAATTTTGTAATTAATTCCATTTAGGTAAAATAACCCTTGACCTATATCATCATTTATAGAGTTATACTCAATCTTCTAGACTCCTCCATCCTCGCATGCCATGTTCTTGAATTGGATTTTAATAGAACCTTCGCCTCCTGGGAGCTGATCCTCTGGCCCAACAACTCAGTATCAACTCTGTCTCATTACATCTTAGTCTTTCATTTATGTAAGTCTCATATAAATAAAAGGCTAAAATGTAATAGGACAGAATTGGTATTGAGTTGTTGGGCCAGAGAATTTGAGGTGTCGTCTCCTTGATAGATCATGTAGATACACGTCATCATCATCTTCAACTCTCTTCCCGAGGTTATTATAGTCAAGTCATTTGCCCCTTTTCTGCTAAGCTTCCTTTGGTGACCTTGCTATGGAAACTTCTCCTATCAATCCTTATCCTCGGGTCTTATGCACATAGCTACGATGTAATCAACGGTTGCGCCTAGGTTCTTTGGTCGGCCTTCATTATCCCGCACGAGATTTGCTTTGATGGTCAAGTAAATCAGTGCGCCATAGCGTGATCCATAATCTATCCCACGGGCGGACAAACGTGGGGAACGGACCTCCTTTGCCCACTTAAAATATTCCTTTTCTTGCCTTTTAAAGGTTATTGGATTCTTTTCATTTCGCCAGTATATATTCCAATTCAATAAAAGCCTTATATTGGATTTTCTAAATCTTGAGGTTCCCCGCTGCAGGGAGCCCATCATTGCTGCTGGGATCGTAGCCCATTGGCGAATTGTTAACTGAATGATTGTATTTACGTCACTTCTTGGTCGTCTTGCTGCTGTTCGCCATGTGTTCAATTGTTGGAAATCATGAGTCGGTTGGCAAATCTTTAAGCTAATTAAAGATAGGATGAGCATCCAAAAGTAATGTAGAATTGCTTATCATAACTTAGATGAATATTATTGCTATATGAGCTGGGTTTTCATGACCATGAAACTGTAAATTGCTACATAATAGTTGAAGCTACATGCTTCCTTCAGATACAAGAACCAAAATTAATCAGAGAAAGTCATCATCTTAAGCTTCCAACACCTGTAACCAAAGTTGTAAGATTATCCGTGCAAAATTTAGGGGCATCTAAAAAGGTACGAAACAAAATGTAGGGCTGTTATTTAACTCCTATCTCGTGGGTTTAAAAGGAGAAGAAGCTGATGACAGCACGCAATGTCTTGAGTTTTTCAGACCCCAATCCAACCAAGATGGAATTGGAATATAGTTAAACTCAAATCAAAGGCTTTAGAAAAGCATTTCATCTAAACCAAATTCTTAATAAACAACAGTAATAAATACTCTAAATCAAAGAAACTCATAATAGGACATCTGCCTCAGAAAAATCCATTATTTTCACTGTAATGTGGCTTCCACCAAGTAGGTTCTCCCTGGTAAACAGGGACTTAGCTCCACCACACCTCCGTTAAGGTTGGATTAGTTCATCAATGGCAACTTGCGAACAAATCACAAATTACATGACTTAATGTAACCACATAAAATCTCATAGAAATCCAGTAATCTCATGATCTAATATAGCAAACCCAAGTAGGTTCTCCCTGGAAACAGGGACTTGGAGCCATCTACACCTCAAAGGATTTGGAAATTCATCATTGACGGCTACACCAAAACAATTATCTACTTAAAACACACAAAAAATATGAAAACAATATTTAAAAATAAAGCTCAGAATTATAACAGCTTTATCGATCAAGAACTTTCTGAAGCAGAACTGGCATTCAAGCTGTGATTTCATCTTCACGGCCAATTTCACACCCAAAAAACAATCATTTCAATAGAAGTATGTTTCATCTATTTTTGATGACAAGAACAGATGGCTCATATCAAGAAATTCAACCATTATCACTTTTATGCTTCATTGATAAGTCTCAGAAGCGCGGATAAATATCTAATCATTGCCAACACCTGCTTCTTCCGTACTTAATTATCCGTCCGAAACACACAACAGAAGGGAGAAAATAAAAAGAAAAGCACATATCGCCATTGATTTGACACAGATCAACCTAGGAAGAAGGAAAAAGGCTAAACTGCAACACTAAACGGCATAGATATAGCACGAGCAATGGGGCTTTCACTTTCAACGGCAGTTTGTAACCTCAAAGAAGCCCGGGGTGCATCGTGCATACCAACAAAATCAAACACACTACTAATACAGCATAAACGCCGCCCATTAAACAATATACCACCAACAAAGATCGAGCAGACTACAATACTTTCTGCACACACAGAGAAGGCGCTTTATATATATGCATATATAGGGCGAGGCTTTTGCTCATTATATTATACTATTGCCGCAACAAAACCCTAATCTTTGATAACCATATCGGTTGACTTTATACACAGGGCTTTCTCAATTGGACTGTGACAAAAAGGCTTAGGCCCAGCGACCTGTTCTGGCCCTCTCATCACTGTTTTTAAATTCTTTTCTTCTTTGAGAAATTAAACTCAATGATGAAAGAATTCGATAGTGGTACATTTGTAGCTATCAGCACAATACAATCTTGTCCGTGTCCTTGGACAGAATCCAGGTTAACGTAGCTTGAGGATGAGCTATTGTAGGATTTGAAGCTTTAACTTACCAAAGTTAAGTCACATCTAGTTATATTGCCACCATGGTTGGTGCAGTTTTATTAAACTACTACAAATCGCAGTTCAACAGAGATAAAAAGTACTTTAAGTCCCATGAAATCCTCAGGTCTTATTATGATGTTCCAATCCTATTATGATGTTCCAATCCAGTATCTTTTAATTTTATCCACATATTTGTCTTGAGAGCAATGTTATGAATATCGTACCGGGTTCGGTATCGAATTGGACTACTAAGCAGGAACAGTATCGGTATCGATTCGGGCAAGATGCAGACTGCTTCGGGATATTTTTAAATTTATAAAATAGTCCCTAAATTTTTAAAATTGCAAAATAGTCATATTGATATATTATACGATGTCTTATATACTTTACTAGTTATTGTTTATATCAATCATACTTTAAAATGTTAATAATAAATAATAATAACAATTAATTTGAAATAACAATAATTTGGTTAATTTGAAATAACAATAATTGTTAATTTGAAATAACAATTATATTTTCCAATTCAATTTCCAAATCCAATTAGCAAATTTTAATTTCTAATTCACTTAAGTTCTAATTACAAATTCCAAATCCAATTTCCAATCCCAATTCAAAATTTTATTTCCAATCCAATTCAAAATTCAATTTTAATTCCAATTTCAAATTTATTTTCAATCCAATTCAAAATTCAATTCCAATTTCAAATTTAATTTCCAATCCATTTCCATCCAATTTTCAATTCCAAAATACAATTCGCTAAAATTCATTTCCAAAATCCAATTTCAATCAATCAAACTTCCACTTTCGGTTTAATTAAATAACTTACAAAACAAATCACAAAAATTACAACTCTAAGTCTCCAACCGAAATCAACAACATCCAAATTCCAAACCCTAACAATTTCCAATCCCACCGAAGCCACTACCAAACTTTCCCTCAAATCCAAATCCAACACAATAATACCATTTTTTCACCTCAAATCCACCATAATCAACAACCAACACAATCAAACAATTATAAATTTCAAAATCCCATCAAAAATTAAACAAATCTCAAATATCAATTGGTCTTCACCGATGGACGAAGGAGAAGCCGGATGGAAAGTGTGGAGAACGCGGAGGTGAGCGAGGAGGACGAAGACGGAGAGATTGTGCGGGAGGAGGCGGCCCGGCGTCTTGTGTCGATCATGGTGAGGAGAAGGCGATGTGCGGTGGACCGTGGGCGTCTTGAGCGAGGCGAGGCGAAGTCGAGAAGAAAAAGCGAGGCGAGGCGGTGGCTAGCAGGTCAGAGACGCCACACGCTGGAGTTCGGCCGGTGGAAGGGAGAGACGATGAGAGAGGGAGAGTCGGCGAGGAGCGAAGAAGACAATGAGAGGCGAGAGGGTGAGAGTCGGGCTCGGGGTAGGTAGGTTAGATAAAATTAGGGTTAATTTTTTTTATTTGCAAATTGGTCCTGAATTTTTTTTATGAACGGTCCTAAAAATTCGGTATTGATGATGCCGTGACGGTCTGCATCGATCAAATCGGCTTGTACCCACCGAATTCAAACCCGAAATTTTTAAGACCGTTCCGTCTTAGCTTCCGGCGGTAGAGCGTTCGTTCGGCGGTCTACCGAACGGTACGAGATTCAGATCATTGCTTGAGAGATAATAAGTACTATAAGTTCACATGAAATCCTTTGTGTCCATTATGATGTTTTAATCCTGTGTCATTTAATTTTATCCATATATTTATAAAGGCTTTACATAAATATATGGATGAGATTTTATAGAACAGAGTTAGAACACCATAATGGGAATAGAGGATCTGTTCTTGCTCTTTTCTTTTTAAAAAAAGAATCCTTCTGAGATTCTTAAGAGAGTTAGACCAGTAGCTTATCAATTAGCTTTTCTTAAAGAATTGACCAAGTTATATGATGTGTTTCATATTTCTATGTTAAGAAAATATCGATCAGATGATACACATAAGATTCCTATGCAAGAAATTCAAGTAAAACCATATTTGACTTATGAAGAAAGCCTGTTTCTATGTTAGCCAAAGAAGTTCGAAAACTCAAGAATAAACAAATACCTCTGGTAAAAGTACTCTGGCAATACCATGGACTCGAGGAAGAAATATGGGAACTAGAAGAAACCATAAAGGCTACTTTAACTATTTTGATCAAGTATGAATTTCAAGAACGAAATTCTTTTTAAAGGTGACAGAATTGTAAGGCCCCAAATTATACCCAAGTTGGAATGTTACATGCTCATAAAAGTACATGTATGATAAGTGCTAAAAATTGTGATATGATTGAGAATTGCATATAACTTGAATTTTAGGTTTATGAATCATACTTAGTAAATTGGAATTAATTAACACCATTAGAGAATTGAGGTATTAAAATGTATATTTGAACTAGAAAAATTATCAAGTGGCAAGATAAGTTAATACATGAAAATTTGAAATCACTAAGCCTATGAGTTAGTGACATTTGACATAGTTGATGTATTGACAAATGACATAGTTAATAAATTGACAAGGGGCAACAATAAATGAGAGACAAATTGTCTAATATATTGGTGACATTTGACAACTCCAATGTGGGACAAATGAAGAACATGCATAGTGACATATGTTGTTACAACTTGTTGACATCTAGCATTGGATGAGGGAAGTTTTTGTTGGAGTAATTTCTATTTCGCTCATTCTTCATTATCTTGCACTCTCTCCTCCAGAACTCTCTCATTCCCTCTCAACTTTTGGAATTTTGCTTGATTTTGAATTATCTTCACTTGGAATCTTTGTAAGTTATTGCATCAAGAAAGCTACTTTATATTACCTTTTATGTTGTTATCATCTTAGTGTTAAGATCATCTTATATCTATCCTGATCTTGGATGTGCGTTGGTTGCATGAAGGGTTGGATTACTTAGTTCCTTAAGGAAGGAAATTGAAGTTAATCTTATAAGGGAATCCTAAACTTGATAACATGTTGCATTATGAATTATATGATGTTTGAAATGGATAGAATATATACTGAATTGATGATGAATTAAGGTTCGGAACATGATAGTTGTTGTTAGCTTTTGCTTTGGATTTTTATGCATAAAAGATTTGTTGGAGTTATGTAAATATAGTGCCTTAGAAAGCAAGTGTATTTACATATAACTTAATCTTCTTCCGGTACATTTTGTAATGAAAATTTTATTATTAATAAAACAAAAGAGTTTAGTTTTATTTGTGCGAGCATATTATAACTAGTTATAAAGTACCAAGATTTTTTGTATATATTATACATACAAATGGAGATGTATGAGAAACATGCATATTATAAGAGTCTAAATTAATTGATTCACTATTGAATAATCAAGTTGGTCGCTTGATTATGGTTTAGATGGTAGTATTATGATTTATCTCCATATAAGTAAAGAAGCTTACTTCAAGGGAATGATGATTTTTATATCATGATAGTAGTTGACTATCGATAATGTAACATCCTATCACCGACGGGGAGGTTAGAATAGTAATTCTGAGTGGTTAATGAGTGCTTAGAAATACCTTTACATGTTTATGTCTAATATAACATACACATACACGTGAATAGTAAATTTTGCACATGAAAATAACTGTACATGCATTCATGACATTTCCCGGTATAATTGTTAATAAATGTGATTGTTACTGAAAAATGTGATTTGCGTGTATGAAAAATTGAGTTGGAGAGGGTCATTGTGGTTTTCGAATTTTTTGAAAATTTTAGAAATTTTTTTCTGAAATTTTGGGGTAATTTCTGGACTAGAAAAAATGCCAAGTGGCAGAATAATTGTTTAACGGTAGTAGAAATTACTGTCCAATGGCAATGAAAATTTAGATAAATGATTTTCAGATCTATTAATTAGAGCCATTGGAAGTTTGGGGACAAATTGGAGTAGAAATTGAAATTTAGTTGGAAAAGTTGAAAAGAAACTAAGTGAGAGCTTAAAAAGGAGACATGTGGCAAGTGACAAGCGTCACTTGCCTAACCATGCCAACATGTTTTGTTTTAATAAAACCCACCCCCCTTTTTAGAGTCTTTGACGATGCTTCTCCTTTTAAAAGGTTATTGTTGATTTATGTTAGGTTTTCTCCACCAATTTCGTAGAGTCTCCTCTTCCTTGCTTCTTGATTTTTGACCATCTTTCATACTAATCTTTCACCTTGCTTTCTCTTCTTTTTTTTACTAAAAATCCAAACCTTCTAACCCTCAAGATGATGACGATCGTGTATGTTAGTGGGAGCTAGGGATTTTGGGGTATTGTTGAAGATTAGAAGAATTGGAAGCTAAATTAGGTAACAATTTTGTCTAATATCATGGATTTTTAGTTAAATGAACCATTTGTGATGTTATTTGAAATTAATTTCATGGAATTGTGTTTTGGGTGTATGGGTGTGTGAAATTCTTGCTTTTATTGATGATTAATGAGGTAGAATGTGATGAATGTGATTTAGAGATATTTTGGAAGTGAGAATTGGAATAAAATGATGTTTAGATGAGTGTAGAAAAGTATGATGATTGAGTGCAAATTGATGCTATGTTGTGGGTTAATGTTCAAGTAGAGGTCTTGACTTAGTTGTAGTTGATATATTGAATGAATTGAGTAGTTATTTAATGAGGAAATGTTATGGAAGAGGTAGAAGAAGAGTTAGATGAAAATCTGGAAATTTGTATTTGAGTATGTTTCAATGGATTAGCCATAACTTCTTCTATAATTATACAATTGAGATGATTTTTAGTTTGAATTAAACTAGAGGTGTTTGGCTATATTTATTGTGAAGAAAATGATGTTCACTTTTTTCCTTAAGAGTCCCAAATCTTGACATGAATGTGGGAAAGTGAGTAGGGATGAATAGTAGCACTAGAGTTGAATTTTGTGATCTGAAACTTTGTAAATTTTTCAGGGTTGATTTAGGTAGATTTTGCTAGATTGGTCTTCATGAAAGTTGTAGCTTTTCTTGATAGCTTTCTATCGCTATAAAGTGTGTCAGTTTTTGACATTGGAGTTGAAAGTTATGAGTAATTGAACTTTGGATATGGTTTAGGTGATGTACAATAGAGCGACCACAATAATGTGGAAAATTTACCTAGTTAGAGATAGAATTTACTTCTAAGTTCTTCATGAAAGTTTTAGAATGTGTTCTGATCTTTCCATTGATATAAAGGATGAAATTTTTGGACAATGGAATAGAAAGTTATGATTTTTAGAAGTTGTGTTACTGTTTAGGATGAGATTTACAGGACAGATACTTTGAAGTGAATTTTGAACCCTATTGAGTTGGAATTTATTTTTGAGTCCTTCATGGAAATTGTAGAGCTTTCTGTTATCTTTCCATTGATACTAAATTTGTAAAAATTGTAGTTCTGAGTGAAAAGTTAAGCTTTTTGGAATTTCAGATGAGGAAGAGAGGAAAACAAAAAGAAAAAAATGAAAAGAATTTGGGAAGCAATGGCCTCACGGCCGCGATGTGCTCACGTCGCGACGCGGCTCGACAGCTCGCGATCGCGATCAGCTCATTTTCTAGGCGAATCGCGATTGCGAGTCGCCCCTTTTAGGCTAGCTGACTCGCGAGCCGGCCAACGAGTCGTCGCGCATGTGGCGCGGCTCGCCGGCTTACCTGACCTACCTCCACTCTTTTGCTTAAAACTTTTTCGTCCGACCTCCGATTGACCTGATTTTTGAAGCTCTGGATTTCTAAGACCTTAATATACCTTTCCATGAACATTTTGGGATTTTGAGATTAAATTGAAAAAGATTGATTGAATTTAAGAGAGAGGATGTTGGGCCCGGGTCCCGAATTCCCTATCCCGAGGTGGTCCCTCGGAGGTGTCGTGTAGGGACGCGCGAAGGAAGAAACAAAAGCGAGCAGATTAGAAGGAAAACAGCAGTGGGAAGGAGGGGGCCTCACCGTGACGTCAGATTGCTCGCCGCGACGAGCGTCTCTTTGCGATGGTTTGCCGCGGCGAAACTTGGCCTCGCCACGGCGAGCTCCCCGAAATTGGACCCGATCCCCAACACCTATGCAAATTCAATTCACACATACATTCTCATACATACTATCACATACACAATCATTCTAACTATGAGATAATCACCCCAATTACAAAAGACATCATGTCGTTACAATCCGAAGAAATTAAACAAACATTCTCACTAAAACACAATACATATCAAAGTGTAAATCCAAAATACATGAGAATGCCTAATGATGATATTCTTGGAAGGCTAACCAAAGATACTAACTTAAAACAAAAGCTCCTAACTATCTTGGAGTTTTCGATGCCTTGCAAGGGTCAATGATCGTCTCGTTCTGCACCTGAGGAGGGGGAGATAATAAGGTGAGCTGCGAAGCTCAGTGGCATATACATTTATAGCCATTGGCAACGAGCCACACATTCAAGCATATATATGTATAAACAAGCATAAACAAGTCAACACTTATCAATTTACAATCATCGCAATAATTTGTCATGTGATTTCACGATATAACAATTAACATGCGTCATGCCCAACAAATCAATAATGTATGCACGACAAATAGCTCGAGAGTTCCATGGAACAAAACGGATAAATTGAAGTTTAAACCATGAACGAAACGAGTCTGATTTCTTAGGATCTCGTGGCCTAAAGCGAGCAGCCGAGAGAAGGCTATACGTCGACGTGCATGTGACTAACGAAATGTTATTCTCGCCCAAACAAAGCACATAATCATTCGTTTCATGCTCAAATCATTTTATCGAGCTTTCATACTTTTCATTCTTGCAAAATGCCATAATAATTGCAAAGCATTTCGTAATCAAAATCACAATTCATTTGCAGCAATGTCACACACATGCAAACAAGCATACACATTTTTGTCCATACACACAACAACCATAAATATATTACCCACCTAATGTCGCTCGAGAATCCAACTCACTGTTGTCCTTCCTCTTGCGATTGAATCAGGTCGGCTTGGTTTCCTATAACAAACCAAGTTTCCATTCAAACAATATTCAAAAGAAATATTCAAAAAGCTTGAAAATCAAAAGTAAAAGAACTAAAAATATACATCTGACTTCCATCCCAATTTCCGAATCTTAGAGGCAAATTCCAAACTTCCGTTCCTCATAAAACTTGTAGCCTTACGGCTCTAGTCCATAACGAATATGAAATCACCTTATTTGGACATCCACAGTAAAAGATATGCCTAAAATACCAAAATTCACCTATGTTGGAAACTGGGGGCTCGCCGCGACGAAGGCCACGCTCGTCACGACGAACGGCCCGCTACTCGCCGCGAAGAACGGCCCATGCTCGTCTCGACGAACAAACCGCTGCGAGCACGTGACGAACAGCCCATGCTCGCAGCGACGTGCACACCTTCCTCGCATGTCGTGGCGTGCTCATGAGCACGTCGCGATGTGCGGGTCTGGAGAACGTCTTCGAACCCAATTTGTCCATCATTTTCCCACTTCAATCCTTCCCTTAAGCACATGCAACACATCTAAACCTTGATTCAAGTCCAATACTACATTTCTAACTCATTCAAATCTCGGTCTGAAAGGTTCGAGACCTCGAGGCTACTCTTCACTACTAAGATGACTCCAGGTTCATCTGCAGTGCAGTATGCACTGAAGATGAATGGGTATATTGAGAGGTTGGCTGTCTTAGGTTTTGTTATGGATTATGAATTAAGTGTTGACTTAATTCTAGTTGGATTGTCTGATAGTTATTCATAGTTTGTGTTAAACTATAGGATGAACCAAATATCAACGACAATCCCTGAGTTGATCAATCTGCTCAAGACAGCAGAGCAATCTATCAAGAAGGATAGCAAGCAAGTGCTTATGGTGGCATCCTCTTCTTCTGGTTCAAAGAAAAAGAGTCTAAAGAAGCAAAGGTCTAAGAAACCGAAAGGAAGTGTAGCCAAGAAGAAAACCAAAGAAACTGCACCAAAAGGAACTTGCTTCCATTGTGGCAAGACCGCCCCTGGAAGCGGGCTGTAAAGTCTATCTGGAAGAATTGAAGCAGAAGAAGGCATCAGATGCCTCTACTTCTTCAGGTATGTTTGTCATTGAGGTTAATACTATTTCTGACCATAACATATGGGTATTAGATACCGGTTGTGGCTCACATATGCAATGATATCACGCAGGCCTCGGGGATGATGAGCGACTCATGAAGGAGAACTAGACTGCGTGTGGGAAATGGAGCAAGAGTTGCTGCATTAGCCGTAGGCACTTACTTTTGTCACTCCCCATCGGGCTTGTAATTAAATTGGATGAATGTTATTTTGTACTGTATTAACAAAGAACATATTATGCATTTCTTGTTTAAATAGAGCTAGTTTCTATGTGACTTTTAGTAACAATGGTTGTTCTATTAGTTTGAATGGAATGCTTTATGGTACTGGTACATTATGCAATGGAATTTACATATTAGATATGTCACATCCAATTATGAATGTCAATGACACGAAAAGACATAAACGAGATAATTTAAAATCAACTTACTTATGGCATTGTCGCTTGGCCATATAAATGAGAGACGCGTAGCTAAGCTTCATAAGAGTGGAAGTTTAGGGTCATTTGATTATGAATCATATGACACATGTGAATCTTGTTTATTAGGCAAGATGACTAAATTACCCTTTAAGGAAAGGGTGAGCGAGCGACGGAGTATTAGACCTAATACATTCGGATGTATGTGGTCCGATGTCCATCCATGCGAAGTGGTTGTCTTTACTTCATTACCTTTATCGATGATTATTCTCGATATGGGTACTTGTATCGATGAGATACAAATCGAAGCATTTGAAAAGTTCAAACAATTGAAATGAAGTAGAAAACCAACTTGGGAAAAGTATCAAGACATTACGATCGATCGTGGTGGGGAATACTTAGACCAAGAGTTTTGGATTATCTCGAGATAATGGGATTTTATCTCAATGGACTCCTCCTTACACACCACAAGATAATGGTGTGGCAGAAAGGAGAAATCGAACCTTGTTAGACATGGTACGATCAATGATGGGCTTTGCAAAGTTACCAAAATCCTTTTGGGGTATGCACTTAAGGCAGAGTTACTAGTTGAGCGAGTTCCATCAAAGGCGATTGATGTTACTCCATATGAGATGTGGACTAACAAAAGACCCTATCTTACTCATTTGAAAGTTTGGGGTTGTCCTGCTTATGTGAAGCGGTCACGGTCGGATAAACTTGATGCAAAATCGACAAGTGTCTGCATTGCGTAGGATATCCTAAAGAAACAATGGGATATCAATTCTACCTTTGCCGAGGAACAAAAGGTGTTTGTTTGAAGCATGTTGTCTTTATAGAAAGAGTTTCTTTTACAAGAAGGCGGTGGGAGCAAAATTGAGCTTGAAGAAGTTCAAGATGCTCGAGCAGACGCAGATCAAGCGCTGAACTCAAGCTGTGACTCATCTGAGATGAAGTAACATTCAACCTTCTACAACACACGAAGTTCGTAGGTCACGTAGGATACGCCTGCTCTCGAGAGATATGGATTTCGTGAATGAATGAATGATGTATTGCTTATAGAAGATGATGAGCCTACCACCTATGAAGAGGTTACGAAGAGTTGAGTCCGAGAAATGGCTTCAAGCCATGAAGGCTGAAATGGATTCCATGTATGAAAACCAAGTATGGACTTTGGTTGAGGCACCCGAAGGAATCAAACCCATAGGGTGCAAATGGGTTTTCAAAAAGAAAACCGACATGGATGGTAATGTAATTACCTATAAAGCAAGGCTTGTGACTAAAGACTTTCGTCAAAGACAAGGAGTTGACTACGACGAGACCTTCAGCCCAGTAGCAATGCTTAAATCCATTAGAATACTCCTAGCCATTGCCACTCATTATGATTATGAGATATGGCAAATGGATGTGAAGACAACTTTCCTAAATGGAAATCTAGCTGAGGATGTGTATATGACACAACCTGAGGGCTTCACCTCCTATGATGGCGAAATGGTATGTAAGCTTTAGAAATCCATCTATGGATTGAAACAAGCATCTAGGAGTTGGAATATCCGTTTTGATGAGGTAATCAAAGAGTTTGGTTTCTCATAAAATCTGGATGAACACTGTGTGTATAAGAAGGTTAATGGGACTGCAATCATATTCCTTGTGCTATATGTAGATGACATATTATTGCTAGGAAACGATGTCTTTATGCTACAATCAGTCAAGCTTTGGTTGTCCAAACAATTTTCCATGAAAGACCTTGGTGAAGCAACTTATATCCTTGGGATAAAGATTTATAGAGATAGATCAAAAAGGTTGCTTGGTCTTTCACAATCAACGTACATAGACAAGATGCTTAAAAGGTTTAGCATGGAGCAATCCAAGAGAGGTTACCTTCCCGTGACTCATGGGATAACGCTCTCAAAATCTATGTGTCCTAAGACACAAGATGAGAGGATGCGCATGAATATGATCCCGTATGCATCTGCGGTAGGATCTATCATGCACGCTTATGTTATGTCACGAGACCCGATGTATCATATGCTCTAAGTGTTCTGGCGGATACCAATCGGATCTGGTGAGGGTCTTTGGGTGGTATCAAGAATATCCTCAAGTACTTGCGAAGGACTAAGGATGTTTTCTTGATATATGGAGATGGAAATCTCAAAGTGAGCGGGTATCAGATGCGATTTTCAATCGATAAGGATGATTCCAAATCCCAATCAGGTTATGTATTCACTTGAATGACGGGCGATTAGTTGGAAGAGTTTCAAACAAGAGACAATTGTCGATTCAACAACCGAGGCAGAGTATATTGCCGCTGAAGAAAAGACAAAGGCGGTTTGGATCAAGAAGTTCATTCTTGAACTTGGTATGGTTCCTAGCGATGATGGGCCCATGCGGTTGTATTGTGACAACAATGAGGCTATTCTTGCAGCGAAAGAACCAAGGTCTCATCAACGATCCAAACAAGTACTCGCAGATATCATCGATCGGAGAGATCATAGGACGAGGTGATGTCGGATCGAGAGAATTCCCACCGAGCGAATATTGTCGATCCGTTGACAAAGCCATTATCACAAAAGAGTTTTGATTCTCATGTACTCTCCTATGGTATTAGATATCAAAGCGATTGACTTTAGGTCAAATGGGAGATTGTTAGAGTAGTGCCCTAAAGGCAATCGCCTTTAGCGCATTTTGTACAAAGTTGTGTACATACTTTATGAATAAATAAAGAAAGGCATATTTCATTAACTAATTGTTCATTATTTATGAATGGATATTGATCTATAAGCAAATTAATGAAGTCCATGATATATGACATAGCATGAAGGAAATTGTGATGTGATCATACTCTGAGATTCCTATCATGTGCAATTATGTCAGTATCTAAATTATCCTAGTCATAGGATTACCGAGGATGGACATCGGTAATCCGGAGAGACTAGTACATCTCAAGCTCCTTCATTTGATCAAGCAGTGGATCTCAGAAGCTGTAAATATGAGATATTTTGAGATGTGGATGCTTACTAGAGGTAGTAAGTACATTGGATGGCCTGCTATGAGATCATCATATGGATTTCCTATTCTAATGTCAGTGATAATCTCATCATAGCAATGGTGCAAGTATCCTTAGACTTGAGGTGCTCGAGGATATCTTGAATCTTGATTACGTGCTTTGACTCCATTTCTTGTTGCCTTACAGAGGTCGCTCATGGGGTGGTGATTGGGTGCAGTTTGAGGTATTGAAGGTAATTGAGTAGCCAATAGAGGATTCACCACTTACGTGATAGCGAAGATGATACCATGGCCTCTTGTCGAGGTCATTACTTGGAAGTCTCTGGCCGGAGCATATATGTTATGAAGAATGTCTTCATTGACATATTAAGTAATGAGTCCCAGGACAAGAAATGAAATCACTTGGACTAGATTTGACGTATTCAGTCTAGTAAGAGTTGACACATTGCCCATACTCATAACCAAGTGGGGTATAGTATGGTGAAAGGACGAATTGCACGGTAATTGTCTATAGAAAGGTTCGTGATATGGTTCATGATGAATACATGTTCATTCGTCAAACCAATTACTTTCCGGTCAATTGGGGTCATGATGTGTTGCTAGATACCGCCATGACTTGCTTGGATTAAGTGTTAATCTAAGTGGCCAACATAACCGGAACCTAATGGGTCACACACATAAGAGTGTCTCGGAGAATTGAAAAATAGTTTTGAGCAGAGTTCCAATATATGGAGAGCAAAAGGATTAAATAGATCCGATGAGATCGAGATATGTCCCGATGAGATCGCGACATCGATATTCTTGAAAAAAAGATTTTGGGGTTTTTCCCATATCGGGACCCTAGTAGGTTGGTAGGATCGACCCAGTGTATTTGGACCACTTGACATTATATATATATAATATATATATATATATATATATATATATATATATATATATATATATATATATATATATATATATATATATATATATATATATATATATATATATATATATATATATATATATATATATATATATATATATATATATATATATATATATATAAAACGTGGAAGATGGAGGAGATGCCTATCCTTTTAACTTTTTATATATATATATATATAAGAGACTAACGTAGAAAGGATCATCCACTTTGCATTTAATGGCTTTAAATGTTAAAAAGGACAAATGGCAAGTGGAGAAAGATGTGTATGTCGTTGGTTTTAAAAGGGTTTTAAAATCCTAAGACATATACTCTTGTTTATCGTGAGTTTTGAAGTTGAAGGAAGAAAGAGTTTTTCCTCTCATCTCTCATCTCCATCGATATTCAAGGTTTCATCTCCTTCTTTCCATTGGTTTCAAGCTCTCCAAGGACAAAGGTAAGAGCTAGCACTCTTTACTTTATTCTAGCTATTCCCGGGTCAAAGGGTTTGTCCCGGTTAGGTTCTCCGATCTCTGCGTGGATACCATTGGAGACGGTCTCTTTTGGCCGTTATAGTTTGAGTTTGTTGTATAGACACATGGATCCTGACTTTCGGGAAGGTCCCGGAACAAAAATTTTCTATTTTTTGCACCGTGGGCATGTGATGCTCACACCGGGATTTTCCTACAGCCCCTTCTCCCCACAGTTGAAGCAAGCTCCTGTCAATCTATAGCACTCTCCTCTATGGGGTCTCCCGCAGTGCTCACACCTCGGAATAGATGGCCTATCCCCATCTCGCCTTCTACTGCCGCCTACCGTTGAGATTTGGTGAGAAACAGTAGAAGTCTTCATAGGTCTCGATCGGCTAGCACCGCTGCTCCTCTCCTCAGACTGCACAGGGAAGGTTCTGGCACTCCTCTCAGGCATAGAAGTACCACCTCCCCTCTTGAACTGATCTCTCCCCTTTCTTTTCCTGTTCACTGCACTCTTGATGTTCTCGATGTTCTCTACCCTCAATGCTGCCTCAACCAACTGCTGAAAGTCACTAAATTTCTGCACTACCACTTTCTCTCTGATGGCTAGGTGAAGACCCGACTCAAACCGGCGACATCTAGCAGCCTCACTCAACATCAGCTTTAAAGCATATCTCGCCAACTGAGTGAACCGACGCTCGTATTCACTAACTATCATCTCCCTCTGGGTGAGACTAAGGAACTCCCTCTGCTTCTGTTGAATGTACACCTCAGACAGATATTTCTTCCTATAAGCAGCAAGGAAGTCCTGCCATGCCAACCCTACTGGTCTCATCTGACTCCCTGGCACAGTCTCCCACCAATGCAGAGCATCCCCCTGAAGCAAACTTGCAGCATATATAACCCTCTCATCATCCTCACACTCCATCTGATCCAAGACTCTCTCAGTCTTTCTCAACCAGGTCTCAGCTCCCTCAGGATCAGTGATCCCATAGAAGTCCACTGCTCCATACTTCCTCAACTTATCAAAACGTCTCCCCTTTTTAGTCAAGTGAAGCGAAAGGTGTGGCATCGACCCATGCTTTGAACAAGCGCTGAAACAACCTCGGATCCAGTGGAGGCACTTGCTCCTGCAAAACCGGCGACTCCTGAGTCTGCGATGGAATGGGCTCTCTACATAGCCCTAAAGAAGCCTCAGCATTTCTTGGGGCTACCGACTCATCAGTCCTCTCCTCTCTAGTCGGAGAGTCAAGTGCAACAGATCCTTGCAGAACTCCTCGTGTCCTTTTACGAGGTGGCATCGTACTCCTTCAAATAGAAACACTAAGGATTAGCTACATGTCAATCTTAATTCCTACATGTATGCATGATATGCATGTCACTTAGTGCAATCAATCAATTAACAATGTAACAAATAATCATATAGCAAACACGCATCCTATTATGCATTCTAAGTCGAGGACACACAAACCTAAAGCTTTGATACCAAACATGTTGGGCCCGGGTCCCGAATTCCCTATCCCGAGGTGGCCCCTCGGGTGCGACGGGTAGGGGCGTGCGAAAGAAGAAACAAAAGCAAATCAGAAGGAAAATAGCAGCGGGAAGGAGGGGGCCTCGCCGCGGCGTTAGATTGCTCGCTGCGACGAGTGCCTCTCTGCGATGGTTCGCCGTGGCGAAACTTGGCCTCGTCGCGGCGAGCTCCCCGAAATTGGACCCGATCTCCAACACCTATGCAAATTCAATTCACACATACATTCTCATACATACTATCACATACACAATCATTCTAACTATGAGATAATCACCCCAATTACAAAAAACATCATGTCGTTACAATCCGAAGAAATTAAACAAACATTCTCACTAAAACACAATACATATCAAAGTGTAAATCCAAAATACATGAGAATGCCTAATGATGATATGCTTGGAGGGCTAACCAAAAATACTAACTTAAAACAAAAGCTCCTAACTATCTTGGAGTTTCCGATGCCTTGCAAGGGTCAACGATCGTCTAGCTTACACTTTTGAGGAGGGGAGATAATAGGGTGAGCTGCGAAGCTCAGTGGCATATACATTTATAGCCATTGGCAACGAGCCACACATTCAAGCATATATATGTATATAAAGGCATAAACAAGTCAACACTTATCAATTTACAATCATCGCAATAATTTGTCATGTGATTTAACGATCTAACAATTAACATGCGTCATGCCCAACAAATCAATAATGTATGCACAAAAAATGGCTCGAGAGTTTCATGGAATAAAACGGATAAATCGAAGTTTAAACCGTGAACGAAACGAGTCCGATTTCTCAGGATCTCGTGGCCTCAAGCGGGCAGCCGGGAGAAGGCTATACGTCGACGTGCACGTGACTAACGAAACGTTCCTCTCTCGCCCAAACAAAGCACATTATCATTCGTTTCATGCTCAAATCATTTTATCGAGCTTTCATACTTTTCATTCTTGAAAAATGCCATAAAAATTGCAAAGCATTTCGTAATCAAAATCACAATTTGTTTACAGCAATGTCACACACATGCAAACAAGCATACACATTTTTGCCCATACACACAACAACCATAAATATATTACCCACCTAATGTCGCTCGAGAATCCAACTCACTGTTGTCCTTCCTCTTGCGATTGAATCAGGTCGGCTTGGTTTCCTATAACAAACCAAGTTTCCATTCAAACAATATTCAAAAGAAATATTCAAAAAGCAAGAAAATCAAAAGTAAAAGTACTAAAAATATACATCCGACTTCCAACCCAATTTCCAAATCTTAGAGGCAAATTCCAAACTTCCTTTCTTCATAAAACTTGTAGCCCTATGGCTCTAGTCCACAACGAATCTGAAATCACCTCATTTGGACATCCATAGCAAAAGATATGCCCAAAATATCAAAATTCACCTATGCTGGAAACTGGGGGCTCGCCGCGACGAAGGCCACGCTCGTCGCAACGAACGGCCAGCTGGTCGCAGTGACGAATGGCCCGTACTCGTCGCGACGAAAGGCCCGTGCTCGCTGCCAACAATAGCCCGTGCTCGCCGCGACATGCGCAAATTCGCACGTTGCGACGTGCACACCTTCCTCGCACGTCGCGGCGTGCTCATGAGCACGTCTCGATGTGCGGGTCTGGAGAACATCTCCGAACCCAATTTTTCCAGCATTTTTCCACTTCAATCCTTCCCTTAAGCATATGCAACACATCTAAACCTTGATTCAAGTCCAATACTACATTTCTAACTCATTCAAACCTTAAAATCAGTTATAAAATCAACAACCTAAGGATTCTAACCATTTTCCCGAAAATCCCTAAACAACTGATTGTAACATCATTCCAAGCTATACTAGGGTTTAATCCAACCAAAACAAGAGGCAAAGAACTTAAACTTATCACGACTTTGATTCAATATGTCGAAAATCTTTAGGAATCAAAAACCCTCCTTTCTTCTCCTTCTTCCTCACCCACGGTACTCTACTCTCTTCTCTCCTTTCATCTACTTTTCTTTTCCTTCTAATTCCTCCACTTAAGTCTAAAGGGAATATAAAGACTAAAATACCCCTCCTAGCAAAGCTTTAACATATCCAACTCAAATCTCTTCCTATTTTGTCCTCAAACATTTTTATCCTTTCATTCTCATTTACACCACATTATACTGACTTAATCTAAATTTTCCCTTAATACTTCTAATTTAATCCAATTAAACCATAAATTATAAAATGAACACAATTCATGCTTAATAACATCAATTAGAAAAAAAATTGGGGCCCAACAGACGACCGGTTGAAAAGAGTATGAGTGGGTTATTTTTTTGAACATACTTCAGTGTTTTGGCAATATCTGGACCTATAGAAATCCAAATTGAGTAATTTTGGTGTCTATGGATTCCTAAAATATAGGGAAACACTTTTATTGAAGAGAGGTTCACTAGGTTACCTCTTTTTTCATTTTCTCATTGATCACGAGAGGTAGAAATAAGTCTATGAGAAATAAATTGTGAGTTTTGATATGGGATGGGTTTTGTGATGAAATTTATGGAATGATACCCAGGATTGTCACGAACATGCATTATACTCATTTCAATTCCTGCATGTGCATTATTATACACTTCTAATTGTAAAACTTGTGATATATGTGTATCTTAATTGTTATAGAGGCGTAATTGGAACATCAACCCACAGACGTTGTCGAGATTTCCAGGTACTAACTTCGGAAGCAGTTGGTGAGTAACCTAGACGGTTTCTCTAAATTATTGTTTGTTTATGATTATATATTGAATAATGATCGATTGTGATTTGATTGCGGATTCCGGACAGAAGGTCCGATGACTGTGTACTGGGGCATTGCAATATTGAAATGCTACTTGAATGTGAATATGAGACCTATGTGCTTATAATGTGATTGATTGTGGCATATGCATTTCATTCATGAATGCATAATCAGATAATGACAGTTGTGACTAGAGTAGCCACTGGTTAGAGTTTAAAGCTCAACGAGTGAAATTAAGCCTCGAGTTTGACAGTGATTTAGAGCCTTAGGCTCAATGTTTAATGAGCCCTATATGGGATAGTTCAGGCACTCGGTCACAACAATGTAATAATTGAAAAAGTGTCTCATGAGCATTTCATATGCATTTTGTTAAATGTGTTTGATTGAGTGAAAAGCAAAATTTCTTATGCTTATATAACATCCCATCACCGATGAGAGGGGTAAATGGGTCATTTGGAATGGGCTAGGAGTTTAGAATACATATTTTGATATGCTCATACATTTGGCCTCTCTCTCTCTATATATTTATATAGGAATGATATATTTTGCACATGCACATATTAGTACATGCATTCATGGCATTTTCCGGCATCTGTGTTTAAATATGATTTGTTTTGTGAATTATGGGATAATTGTGAGTGGGAACTTGAAAATCGAGTGTTTTATTGTTGTGTTAAATTGTTAGTGATTCTTAGAAAATTTTCTGGAAAAGTTGGGAGATAATGTCCGGACCGGTGAATTTTATAAGTGACGGACTGATTGACTTTACAGTACTGAAATAATTGTCCAACGGAAATGGGAAAAATTAGATACATGATTTTAGGAATTTTAATGTCGAGCCATTAAAAATTGGAGACAAATTGGACTAGAAATAAGTTTGAAAAGAGAAAGAATTTTAAGTATGTTTGAGGAAAAGACTAGTGGCAAGTGTCTTAGGAAATAACCTAAGTATTTTGAGTTTTGGACACTCTCCTTCGGAAGACACAAAAAAATCACTTGAAAAGCAAAACTTTTCCTCCATTTTAGGGCATTTCTTCTCCTCCGTTCGTTGGTGCATGATTCACCCTGTTTCAAAGACTATTTGTTGTCCACTTGCTTTCTTGCTTCTTCTTCCTTGTGCAAAGCCAACCTTAAACCCTAGTGATGATGAAGATTTGTGAGATGAGAAGAGAGGGCCGTTAGTGTTGGTGAGTGGGAAGAGTTTGAGAGTTTTGAAGAGTTGGAAGCTTGAGTAGGTAAGGAATTTAATTGTATGTCGTTTATTTAGTAGTTATAAGCATTTATGGTGTTATTGTGAAAGATTGTGGTAGTTTAGGATGAGATATGGCTGAAATTTGGTAGAGAGAAGATGAGAAAAATGTCGAGGAAGAAAGGGTCTGGATCGCACGTCACGGTGTGCTTGCGCCATGACACGTCGAGAAAGAACGTTCTCGCCGTGGCGTGTGCAAGGGCCCTCTCCGCGGTGAGCTTCAGATGTCACGCCGCGGCGAGCTTCTCTCGTACGCAGCGACGAGCTGCTTCATGTCGTCGTGGTGAGAGTCTGTTGGCCGCGGCGAGCCCTGTTTTTCTGAACTGATATGTTTTAATAATTTGGGCCTAACTAAAAATGTAGACCTCCAAATGAAGTGATTTTTGATCCGTTATAAACTAGAGATAGAGGTCTACAATTGATGTGAAGAAAAAAGTTTGAATTCAGGTGTTTGAGATCTCAACTAAGGATAGTTTCATAAGATTTGGAGTATAACTTTGGGACTTCAGAAACAAGTTAAATGTTTTTGGGGTTTTTAGAAACTTCATACAATGGGTGAATTTGATCTAATTCGAAATGACATTGGTTTTGAGGGTTTTCTTGAGAATGCCTTAGTGTTGTATGATATGGTAAATTGGGCAGAATCCTTGAGATGAACTTGTGGAGTTTCCATGATCTTCTACTGATATCAAATTTGTCATATTTAGACAATTGGGTGAAAAGTTAAGTTTTGTTATAGGAAATAGGGAAATTATGGAATAGTGCTGAGAATGTCACGAACATGCATTGTATACCTTTTTCTTACGACATGTGCATTATTAAATCTTTCTGAATGTGCAACTATCGATGATGTTTTGTCATAGGAAATAGGGAAATTGCGTAATGCATGAATTGAGTGAACCATAGATGATGGTTCCTTACTGAGTTCGCAAACTCACCCAAAATTGCAACTTATTTTTCAGGATCGAAAGAGCAGATTCCTAGCTCCAGAGAGACTTTTCCTGCTGTGTAGATCGTGTTGGTAAGAGAAGTCATGGCACACAGGTCGGTCAGCTGGGATTTTTGGGGATGACCTAGTTAGGCTCTTATTTTAGCCTTCTTTTAGAGAAATGTATAGATAGTGGAAAAAATGATAGATTTGTAATTTTTCTGCTTTTGATGAAATGACATGAGAAAGCATTTTGGTTTCAAAATATAGTAATTTTATATTATGGTTTTATGATTATGTTTCCATGAGAGTAATATAGTGACTACTCGTAGTTCTCCCTTATTGTAGGATATGTGTCGGATTGACCTACGGGCGTTCCGATATGTACCCTACGGTAAGGGGGCGCTACAGCTTAAGTGAAAGTGTGTTACTTATGATAAATGTGAAATTGTGACATAATTTGTGATATGAATTGATGTGTTGCATGAATTGAGTGAACCATCGATGATGGTTACCTCATTGAGTTCGCAAAACTCACCAAAATTGCAACATTATCTTTTCAGGTCCGAGAGTAGATTCCCAGCTATAGAGAGGCTCCCCCAGTCGTGTAGATTGTTTCTGGCAAGGGAAGTCATGGCTCAAAGGTCGGTCAGCTGGGACTTTGGATGGCTTAGATAGATTTGATACTTTTTCCTCTTTCATATAGTATTTTTGTACTATGTTTTTGATTGATGTACAGATAGTAAGGGATGAAAAACATGTAGAATTTTGTTTTTGATGGAATGAAATGAGGAAAAAGTTGGTTTAAAAAATATTGTGATTTTCTATTGATGCTTTATTGGTAAATAATGATAGGATGCCATGTGAAGTGAATGTAGTGATCAAACGTAGCTTGCCCTTATCGTAGGATATATACCGGAATGACCTCTAGGCGTCCCGGTATGTACCCTGCGGTAAGGGGGCGCTACAAATAATAACACTATTAAATAAATTTGAAATCACATATGTTTTTAAAGAATAAAGTAGGACGTTTCTTTAATCTTAAAACATACACTTTAGCATTCCTGTATTATGGACCACAATCTTGATGAATGGTGAGCTCATATCTGTTCCTTTATAATTTTTTATATGATCGGAATGGAATTTTACAAAATATCAATCTAGTGTTTGTATGTTGAAATTATTAATTGAAACACGTATCAGGGAATATTTACTCAAATAAAGAGTTTATAGTGATATCATTACTTCTAGATGTTTTACGGAGATTGGTGATTAAATTGACGCCAATTATTTGATGGACTAACTACCCATCAAGTCTTAACACCAAGATGAGATCTTGTATGTTAATCACCATAAAGAGTAAAACGGAAGATCTAGAAGGAAAAACTAACATAAGGACAAAATGATAGTTTTATCCTTTATTATGCGGGTGACTATAATATGGTTCATAATAGAGTTTGCAATTGGACATCTAGTTAGAAACATGTATTCTCATAATATTTAGTAATTCAAGAGTTAAGCTAATTTTCTTTAGTGGATGATATTTGGTTAATAAGTTTGAATTAATTCTAATAAGATTAAATTAATTCTGGGCTTATCGGAGCTTGAATTACATAAGTCCAATTAAATTCCCCACTTGGCTTCTAGGAAGGTTATGAAGGAAAATAAGAAAAATAAATCGAGGTTTCTGGAAAGAAAAATGAGATAGAAAAGAAAGGAGTAACCTAATTAGATTCAGAATACAGAAATTAGAACAATTTTATTAAGAATTAATTAAATTAAGTTTTAAAGCCTATGATTAAATGTTGGACTTACTCTAATTAATTGTTAATTAGAAGCCCAAATGAATATTTAATATTGGGCTGGAATTTGGTTTGATTTGATTAATTAGATTAATTAAATTGAAACAAAGTTATTAAAGATAAAAGGAGGGCAAATTTCAGTTAAATGGACTAAATGGACCATTGCATATTTAAGGTGGGTTTTTTATCATGCTTCATCATCATTAAATGGTTTAATGGAGTCATCATTAAATGGAGTAATGATCTTATTATTAAATGGTTTAATGGTTGTCTTTTAATGATGACATGTAGCCTTTTAACATTCATTTGGCTTCATTTTTCTGCTTTCTTTGATTTTGTAATGTACAAATTTCTATAGTATTGAAGATGGAGCAACCATGGATTAAAGAAAAGGACAGGCAATGGCTTTGGTTTTTTGTTTTGGTGTAATGGCTTTTTTGGTTTTGTAAGATTTTCAAATGCTGGAATTTTGTATTCCTATTGAAAATCTCGGTTTTGTAAGATTTTCAAATGTTGGAATCTTGTATTCTTATTGACAATTTTGGTTTTGTAAGTTTTACAAATGCTGGAATTTTGTATTCATATTAACAAATTTGTTTTTGTGACATATACAAGTGCTGGATTTTTTGTTTTCCTAGTAATAAAATTCGATTTTATAAAAATCAAAACTTGTTGCAAAATAAATGCCATTAACACTTGTTTGAAGAGTTCGGCACGGATGATCCAAGTATAAGAAGAAATTTTTAGGCCTAAAAGTCTTGTAATTTTATTTATGTTCTAGGATGGACAATTCAAAGTGGCTTATTAGTTCATAAGATGAATGGATAGATGGATGCAAATAATATGCGATATTATGTGATTGTATGCCATTTGAAAAATTGCCAACCCTAGGCTTTGCCATACATTTATTATGTATGAGATATATAATTAAACAATATAGGATGGATAATAAATTTATCTAGATAAAATTTTATTTATTAAAACTTAAAGACCAAAAAGATTGAGTGGGAGAGGATGCTCACGTGAGAGTCCACGGTCTCCATTGCATGGTTTGGGTCTCCTAAATGACCTCTCGCTAAGGCATGGTTTGCAAGTTCCTTTAGTGGATGAATCAAATGGTTACACGCTCAACATAATTTGTTAATAACTTGCCCACCGTAGCTCTGTTGATAAATGTATAGACCAAATTATGGCGCTTCTCAAAAAGTTAGGCATAAAGATGCTTGGTAGTTTTTTGAGTGGAAGGTTCCTAGTTTTTTTAGTGGATAAGATGACCCACGTCACTTATTATAGATGAGAAAAATAATCGTTGTATAAAGATTTAATTTGTTAGGTTTTGTTAAATCTATCATGTAAACATGCATCATGGATTTATACCAAGTTCCAATATTTTGACTAGTATGCTTATTCTTTAACAATTTTATTTTCAAACATAATAACCACAATATGAATCCTCTCACAATGCTCTTGACTAATAAAAAATTAAAAATGGATACAAATTTAATGAATGGAGACGAAAACTTAACATTGTTCTTCAATATGAATGAATTTCATATTTATTAATAGCAAATGAGCCTGCACCTTTGGGTGGAAATTTTACTACTGAGCAAGTTCAACAGCATGAGCGATGGTAGAATGCTGATAAGACTACTAACTGCTATATTCTAGTTTCTGTTAGTGGAATGTTGCAAAACCAAATTGCATACATGAAAACTGCAGGTGCAATGGTCTATAACCTACATGATATGTTTGGTGTGAGGACCAGGTCTGCAATGGTGAAAGCCATCCAAACCTTTCAAAATCTTAGATAAAAATCTGGTGAACTAGTGCGAGATTACGTGCTTAAGGTAACTCTATAGTTACTAAGGTTAAGATGCTTGGGGTGAACATGGATGTGGAAATACAAATAATTATGATCATCAATAGCTTAAACTCTTCTTTTTACCAGTTTAAGTTGGACTACGAGCTCAACAGTAAGGATTACACCTTGAGTGAGTTAATGAATACCCTCCAAAGTATAGAGGAGATACTAAATATCAAGGCTAATGGGCTGTAAGCTAATGTAGCATCTTCTTCTAAGCCCAAGGGTAAGGGAAAGCAAAAGAAGAAGGGTCTAATGAAATAAAAGGCCCAAATAGGGGTCAAGCCCCAAACCATGAAAAAGAAAGCCAAAGAGGACATCAAGAGAAAGTGTTTCCACTGTGGTAAGAAGGGTCACTAGAAAAGAAACTGTGCAAACTACCTTGAGTCTTTAAAAAGCAAACAAGGTATGGGTTTCCTAGGTTTGTTAGGAACTAGACATGTGGCTGATTCATCTGATTCTTGGATATTTGACCATGTTTACAATTCTTTACAGGGGTTCGAATAAAAGAAAAGACTACCTAAAGGCTAGTTTCAAGTCAAGATAGTAGATGGATCCTACATTTAAGTAGAATCAGTGGGAGTAGTTATCTTAGACTTTCCTAGTGGTCATAGTGTAGCACCCCACTCCCGACGAGACCCGAACCTGATATTCATGGTGATATCCGAGCCCGTGACCCGCGAGGGTGGCGTACTAGAACATTCATTACCTTATTAACAAAAATCGTATGACATTTTTTTTTCTTTCAAAAACATTCGAGTGCGCAAACAATCATTGACTTGGCCCAATTATAACAAAACACTTTCAAAGATTAAACCATTTCACTGATAAAACAATTTCAATCATTATTAGCACTCATTAGTGCTCAGTCACTCTCTACAATTACATGTAAACAATTGGGCTTACTAAATACCAAATTAATACACTAATGCAGACACGGACGACGATCGATCCCGACCCGACTCTGTCTTGCTAGCGATGAGCGTACTCTCGCGTGTCCAACGGGGTACTCTCCATTTCCTGAAAAATAGATGCAATGTTGGGTGAGTTTGCGAACTCAGTGAGAAACCATCATCGATGGTTCACCCAACTCATGCATATCCATACAATCACACAATATTGTATATATAGCATAAACAAGAAATCACAGGCACTCAATTTCACATTTGATAAGGCAATAAACCTTTCACAATATTCACATTAAACATTCATTTATGCAGTGTGCATGTGACTCTTCCATTTTCTTTCGTTGTTGTGACCGCATGCGCTTTGAGCTCATATCGTTGAGCCATTAGCTCGAAACATTGGGCTTAAAGCTCAAAGCGTTGGGCATAATACGATCATTAGTCGAGGCTTGAAATCGTTGGGCACGAGGCCTGTGCGTTGAGCTTAAAGCTCGAAATTGGTGGCGACACGGTCACAACCGCCATTATCGATCATTTACTATGCATGAATGCACATGTCATTTCTAATATCCAATTATCGCATTTCTATTTCCAATTCCAATTAATTATTATTTCTGATCATTTTCCAATGTCCTCGGACTTACAGTCCGGTATTTCATTTCCATGTATTTACCTTTCGTTTCACTATCACATTTACAATCAAATTTACTAATGCATTCTCACACACTTATTCTCATTTGCACTTGATATCACAATCAATATTTGAACACCCATGGTCGAAATCAATCAAATCAATCAATCACATATATCCATCCTTACTTCCTCATGGCAATCAATGCATATAATTAATAAACACATAAGGTTGAGAAACCAACTAGGTTACTCACATATTACTTCGAGCTAATGCTTGGGAAGTTTCCGCCCGTCGGTCGACGACGCCCAACGAGCCTCTATAAGAAACGAGAGAAAGAACGAGTCACTACAGATGCAATTTGTGCACATGTAGGTGAAATATGCATGTTCATGAATTTTTCGGCCCTAAATCCAAATTTCCCCATAACAAAATCCGTCTAAAAATTAGAAACCTATTGGCGCTGACGGTGCGCAATTCGGACCTCTATAGGTCCCCAATTAAACAAAACAGTGATTAAAGGCTTCGCTACCCGGGGTCCCGTCAATTTCCCGTCCAAAAATTCCCAATTTCTCACAAAATGAAATTAAATGTTCAACGAATCCGACGCCTCAAGAATAAGGTCAATCGGACGTCGGACGGAAAAGAAATTGACAAAAGAAGTATGAAATCCCAAATTATCAATTAACAAATAAAAATAATAAAATAAATAAATAAAAAAAAAACAAAATTAAGAGTCAGCCTCGCTGGGGGCGACGTCTCGCCCAGCGGGCTGACTGAAACAGCTCGTAAGCTAGGCGCAGCGTCGCCTAGCGACGCTGCCTTTTTTCGCCAAATCACTGAGGGCAGCACGCCTACAGTGACCAGCGTGATTCCATTTTTTTTTTCTCATTTTCAATCCAATTTTTCAACACCCATAATTCATTGCGCACAATTCATAAAATTCCCCACTATATCTCGTTGGAAAGATCATGAAACCCTCTACAATTCTCAAGAAGACTATAAAAATCAATTTCTCCTTTAAGGGTGTCAAAAATCCCTTCAAAGCTACTGCCTACTCAAATCCCATTAAAACAGAACAGTACATTGAAATTTCCATAACTCTCAGATTCTTCAGCCAAAAATTACCACATAAATATGATCAATAAGTTCACAATGTCATCTACAACTTTCATGAACAACCCAAAATCAAATTCCATTGCTAAACAAGTCAATTAATTCAATCAATGTTGCTGTCCCTGAAATCATTCAATTTGAGCAGTAAACTTATAACAAGCATAACTCCCTGTACACAAGTCAGAAAAATCAGAACTTTATATCCCTGAAAAGATAAATCCTCAAAATTCAATTTTCATGAAGAACTCAATTTCCAATTTAATTTCTAACAATTTCAAAACTGTCATGCAAGTTACTGCCATGATCAACAATTCACAACCTAATGCAGGGTCAGTTTTTGCAAAATCATAACTCCCAACTCTGACCTCTAAAAATTATATGCCATATCTCATTTTCAAGATAATGTCTTCCTCTACAACTTTGCAGAAGATCACTCACACCAATTCAGTCCACAAAAATTGCTAAAATTGCTCCCAAGCAGAAAGCTCACAAAATCAACACTTAAACTAGGTTTCATCAACATGCCCAAAACCAGTCCATAGGAATCAGTTCATATCTCCCAATATACAACTCAAAAATTAACAAGATCAGTGGCAATGGAAAGCTAACTCAATATGCCTCAACTTTCATAAAGACCATTCTCCCTAATTCCATCTCAACTAAGTTATAAAAATTTAGAAAAGCTCATAGGTTAAGGTTTCGGTTACTGTTCACAGGCAATAAAACAGTAACTTTCCATGCCAAATTTCAACCTATTAGAGTTACAATTTGACAACACCTATTTCACACAAAAATGTAGCCAACATCCCAAAGTTTAAGTGGCCACAAACCTCACCTCATTTGCATTTCTATACAATGAGTTATGAATAAAACAGTACAATCAATCAAAAACCCTAATTTTCCAGATTTGGTCCAACCTTTGTTTCTCTCATTTCCATTGCCTTTAACACATCATCAAGCATCCAAATAACACAAATCAGTTCTTATACCATTCATACATGTACTAGGGCTAACACACAAAAATTGGCAGCACTTAATTCTCAATTCATATGCTAGATTAGTCATCCATGTTCAATTCAAAATCAAGCCATAACCACTTCTATCATACTACTTTCAATTCCTCCACAACCTAGCCTTACACCCATTACTTCAAACCATCATTATCAACAATTTAATACATCCCTAAGCAAAATAAATGCTCCATTAATGATTCCTAACTACCATGGCATTCAATTCATCATTAAACCAACATGTAAAGCTTAATTAAAGCGTAAAACCTTCAATTAGCACTTACCTCCTATAAAGCTTCCCTTAAAGCGTCAACTACCAACTTTAACTTCTACACTTGAAACACCAAAACATCAACCTTCATCACTTTTCTAGAATTTACAACAATCATCATACCAAGAGGAGTAGAAGAAGAACTATAAGAAGGTTCCACTTTGAGAGAGAAAAAGAAGAACATCGATGATGAGAAGCAAAAATGGGAGAGGATGCCTTTCGGATGAGTCTTTGACACATATCAACTTGTTCTATCTTGTTTTTAAACAAGGAAAACCGATAGGATCAAGCAATGGACATTAAATGAAGGTGTTTGGTGTCAAAATTTCATTTGTCAAAGGTTTCCAAAGAAAAGTCAACATATTAATTTTTTATAATTCAGATCAAAAATTTACCCCAATCAACTCCAATGACCCTAATTTCAATCCCAAAATAATGTATCCAATATTATAGTGCCATTGGATAAAAATTTTCGATACCGAAAATCAACCGGTTCGCCACTTGGCGATTTATCGATAGGAAATTTAAGAATTTTCGAATCATTTTTGAAAATTACCTAAATTGTCCAAAATTGTAAAACATAAGACGATCGACTCTAATAATTTTTAAACACGAAAACCACACTTTCACTACAAAAACACTTTTAGGCCATGTCTGGCGATTTTGCTTGCAGGACTTTTCTCTAGGATAATTCAGAAAAATTCTCATAAATCTCTAAAATGTAAAACACTCTATGGCGCACTCCCAATAATTTTCAAATCCCCATTATCACACCAATTTCACAAAAGATCACAATTAGACACTTATCTTAGGAAATGTCATGAATGCATGTATGACTATATGCCCGTGCAAAACTCACCATTTATAGATTTGCATGACATATGTTCATGCCGAGATATAATTTAATACTCCTAACCCGTCCCCGTCCTAATTTACTAAAATACCCTTCCCATCGGAGATGGGATGTTACACATAGGTTATATTTAGAGGATGTATATTACATCCCAACGATTGAATGGAACATGATTTCTATTTTTTGTTTAATAAAATCTGATTATTCTTTATATTTTGAAAATGTTATTTCAATATATGAGAATAAGGATTTTATTTTAATGTGATAATTAAATAGGGATTGTTCTTTATATAACCTATGATAGGCTCACTAAACACTACATAATTAATAAAACCAAGACAATCCAATAACTCTAGCATTAATTCAAAATATATATGCAGCAAAAGGATGCATCATATCAATCAGAACAAACTGGACAGGTTACTAAAAGATGGGATTCTTTTGGGCCTAGATAATGATCAATTACACACCTATGAATCTTGTATTGAAGGAAAATGGCCAAGGTCTTGCTTCCTTCCAAAGAAAACAGATCTGAATCCACTTTGGATCTGGTACATACTGATGTGTGTGGCCATAAATGTAAAAGCTAGAGGAGGTTATGAATACTTCATAACCTTTAAAGATAATTACTCTAGACATGGCTATTTATATTTGATGAAAAAAAGTGAGTCTTTTGAAAGGTTCAAAGAATTCAAAGCTGAAGCTGAGAAGCAGCTAGGCAATCCATTAAAACAACTTCGATCGGATTGAGGTGGTGAGTACTTATTTGAAGAGTTCCAACAATTTCTAATTGATAATGGAATTGTTTCCAACTAGTTAGCTCCTCGAATACCTCAACAGAATGGTGTAGTTAAGAGGAGGAATAGGACTCTACTGGAAATGGTAAGATCAATGATGTCCTATGCTAGCCTTCCAGAATCATTATGGGGATAGGCTATATAAACAACTTTTTCTTAACTTTGCTCCATCCAAATCGGTGCCTAAAACATCTAGGGAGTTATGGACTAGCCAAGTGCCTTCAATGTGGCACTTAAAGACTTGGGGTTGCCCATCCCATGTTGTAAGGCTTGAATCCTCAAAGATGGAATCAAGTTTCGAAGTATGTTTGCTCGTAGGATATCCTATGGGTATACGAGGGTACTATTTTTATAGACCTTAGGACAGGAAGGTATTTGTGTCGACAAATGCGACCTTCTTGGAGGAAGAATTTGTGAGAAATCATAAAGGAAGAAGTGAAGTAGTAATAAAGGAGTTAGCTATTTCATCTAAACTAAGAGTTGATTTGTATATAGCAGAACAAGATGTCGAAATATCTTCAAGAGTTGAATCGGAAGAGCAGCCTAAACATCAAGTAATGCTCATAGTGAGACGGTTGTAAGACAACCAAATAGGTATCTAGGTCTAGGAGATGGTATAGTTGCCATCTTAGACCAAGAAGAAATGGATCCCATTACTTATACACATGCTATTAATGATGTTGATGCAGAAAAAATGACTCAAGGAGATGGAATTGGAAATAGATTCCATGTACACCAATGAAGTCTAGACCCTTTTAGATCTACCACTAGATGTAAAAGCCATAGGATGAAAATAGATCTAAAAAAGGAAAAGAGGATTAGACAGAAAGGTAGAGACTTTTAAAGTTAGATTGGTAGCTAAAGATTATACTCAAAAAGAGGGTATAGGCTATTGTTGAGTCAAAATGACTTTACATATATATGATTTTGATGAATAACAAAGAAGAAGTAAAAGCATACGTAAAATAGAAAAGACAGACGAAGAAAATAAAAAGACGAGATGAGATGTAAGCGATTTGAGAAGTAGAAATACTGAGATGCGACGCGAGATGAGAAAAAGCAAGTAGGCAGAATAGTGAAACAAATGCGAGCCTTGAGATGAGAAATCTGACGCAGATGCGATGAGAAATCTGAGCTTGAACACGGATGAGAAATACAGACGCAGACGTAGATGAGAAATACAGACGCAGACGTAGAAAAGAAATATAGACGCAGACGAAGATGAGAAAATAGAAACAGACGTAGAATAGTAAAACAAGCAGCATACGGATGAGAAATCTGAGATACGGATGCGGATGAGAAATCTGAGCCTTGAGCCTTAAAATGAAAAAAACAGACGCAGAAGCAGAATAGTATAACAGACACAGATGAAGGAGAAAATCAGACGTAAAAATACAGACGCAGAAAAGCAGACGCAGGAAAGCAGACGCAAGAATCAGTTCGAGTTAGTTACAGAACTCAACTGATTAACTATTTCTTTCAAGATTCAAGAAGCAAGAATCAAGAAGAAGTTGCAGACGAAGGCTATAAATATAAGTCGAATTTAAAAAATGCAAAGTTAGACAAAAAGATAAAAAAGTTAATTCACATATTCGCGATCAAAAAAGCCTGTCTGTGAGATTATTGTGCAAGTTAGCTGAGAGCTAATATTACTGTAACAAACTTGAAATACTTTTGTAAGAAAGTAGTACAGATAGCCTGCAGAGGCTAAGAGTGAAAGAATACTGAGTGTAGAGACCTGAAGAGGCTCGGAAAGAATACTTGTAAACGTTTAAGAGATAGTGAAATCTCAGAAAGACTTCTGAGGACTGGACGTAGCCCACGGTTTGGGGTGAACCAGTATAAAATCGCTGTGTCAACTTATCTCTACTCTATCTCTCCTTAAGTTCAAGCTTTTTTTATTACTTAGTTTTCGAAACAAGCTTTCAAAGTTTTGATTAATTCGAACTTATAGAAGTTTTTGTAAAAGAACTTGATTTTAACAAAACGCTCTTTGAAAGAATTTAAAAAAGGGGAATACATAATTCAAGCCCCCCTTCTCGTGTATTCGTTATCGTTCTATAAGCATTGTACTAACGTGTGATTCACTTCAATTGGTATCAGAGATTGGTATCCAAGGATCACTGTAGCAAAGTGTGGATTAAAGATAATGGCAGAATCACATATATATATTGCAGAAGGTGCCTCAGTCACAAGACCTCCAGCATTCAACGGAGAAGACTATCACTACTAGAAAGATAGAATGCGGTTGTTCATAGAATCTACTCATGTCGACCTTTGGGATGTGATAGAGAATGGACCATATACACCAGTAGACGAAGATGGAAATTTTATTCCACGGCCCAGATGGACGGCTGACCAAAAAGCGAGAATTCATCTCAACTCTAAAGTGAAGTTTTTCCTGACGTGTGCCCTAAGCAGGAGTGAGTATGACAAAGTTCATGGATGCGACACTGCGAAGGAGACGTGGGACACATTGTCCATCGCTCATGAAGGTACAAACAAGGTCAAAGAATCCAAGATAAGCATTCTTGTGCACCAGTACGAGCTTTTCAAGATGAAAGAAGAAGAATCAATTGATCAAATGTTTGGAAGATTTCAAACAATTGTCAATGGATTGAAAGCCCTTGGAAGAATGTACAATAACCAAGATCATGTACGAAAGATATTAAGAAGTCTTCCGAAGAAGTGGAGACCAAAAGTGACGGCGGTGCAGGAAGCGAAGGATTTTAGCGTGCTAAAGCTTGACGAGTTGCTTGGATCACTGAAGATTCATGAAGTAGAGCTCGATGCTGAAGACAAACCCAAACGGGACAAGTCAATAGTACTGAATGCCGGACAAAAGAACCACAAGCCTCAAAGAAGGAGAAAGTCATCGAAAGCACTAAAAATTGAAGAATCAAAGAATGATGACTCAAGCGAATTAGAACAAGAGTCAAGTGATGAAGATGACGAATTATTGTTCATTTCCCACAAGATAAGACGGATGTGGAAGAAGAAGTCCAAAGGAAGTCAATTCTTCAAGAAGAATAGCAAAGATGATGGTAAAGCAGAAAAGACATCTATCATATGCTACGAGTGTAATCAACCTGGATACTACAAGTTCGAATGTCCTACTCTAAAGAAGAAACCAAAGAAGAGTAGAGAAGGCAAGAAAAGCATGATGGCAACGTGGGAAGATCTAGATTCATCAGAATTAGACACAAATTCTGAGACATCTGAACATGCTAATATCTGCCTAGTAACCGAGGAAGAAAGTGATGAGGAGGTAACTTCTGAATACGATAATTTGCATGAAGCTTATTCAGAATTATTAGAGGATTCTCATGCTATTCTGAAACAGTACAAACTGTTAAAGAAGAAGTATGTAAAAAACCTTAAACATACAAAAGAAATAGAGAGAGAAAATGTTTGCTTAAAGAAACAACTAGAGGAGAAAAAGAAAGTTGTAGATAATTATGATGAGATAAATCAGTTGAAGCTCAGAATTAAGAGTCTTTCATCTGATTTAGCTACCTTCACTGAGAGCACAAAGAAAATGAATGAGATGCTAGGAAAATGTAGACATCCGAGTGATAAAACCGGATTAGGGTTTACGAGTAATAAGTCTCATTATCATATAAAGCCTCTTTCTCAAAATAAACAGTATTACCAAACACGTTTTCATCAATAATTTAGTAAAAGGCATCAAAGAACTCGTTATATGCATCTTACTAACCAGAAAGGACCCAAGAAAATATGGGTACCAAAGAGTAAAATAGTTTCTCCTGCAGATATCCTTCTTTGGAAGATGCGACAATCACCGTTGGTATTTAGACAGTGGTTGCTCGTGACATATGACGGGAAGAAGGCCTATGTTCCTAGATCTTCAGTTTAAGAAGGGAGGATCGGTGACTTTCGGAAACAACCAGCAGGGCAAGATAATTGGAATCGGTAAGATAGGTAAAGATTCCTTTGCATGCATAGATAATGTACTACTTGTTGATGGTCTGAAGCATAATTTGATTAGTGTAAGTCAATTGTGTGATTCTGGTTTCATAGTCACGTTTAATCAAAATCTTTGTGAAGTTAGAAACAAAGATGGGTCTATATTCTTTTCTTCCAAAAGAAGAAATAATCTTTATAAAATTGACTTAGAAGATTTTCAAGACCAAAATGTTTCATGTTTTCTATCTTCTGAAGAAGAAAGACTAATCTGGCATAAAAAGCTAGGTCATGTCTCTTTTAAACACATTTCAAAGTTGGCAAAATTTGATTTGGTAAGAGGTCTACCAAAAATGAGTTTTGACAAAGAATTTTTATGTGAAAGTTGTTTGAAAGGAAAACAAGTTAAAACATTGTTTTCTTCTAAAAATATTGTAACATCTTCTAGACCTTTAGGTTGTTACATATGGATTTATTTGGTCCAACTAGAACAATAAGTCTTGGTGGAAAGAAATATGGACTTGTTATTGTTGATGACTTTACTAGATTTTGTTGGATATTATTTTTGTCACACAAAGATGAATCTTTTAAGTGTTTTAGGACCCTTTCCAGAAAGTTACAGATTGAAAAAGGAGTATCTATAGCCAGTATCAGGAGTGATCATGGTGGAGAATTCGAGAATGAGAAGTTTAGGGTATTCTGTGAGGAGAATGAAATTTTTCACAATTTCTCTGCTCCTAGAACCCCACAACAGAATGGAGTTGTTGAAAGGAAGAACAGGACGATTCAAGAAATGGAAAGGACTATGCTGTGTGAGATGAATCTTCCTAAGTACTTCTGGGCAGAAGCTGTGAATACAACATGTTATATTCAGAACAGAATACTGTTGCGACCTTTATTGAAGAAGACTCCTTATGAGTTATGGAATGGAAGGAGACCTAACATATCTTACTTTCATCCATTTGGGTGCAAGTGCTCTATTCTGAATACAAAGGAGTTGTTGGATAAGTTCGACTCAAAGACTTATTCAGGAATATTTCTAGGCTACTCATCATCATCTAGGGCTTTTCGGGTATATAACTCTATTTCAAGGACAGTTGAGGAAACCATCCATGTCAAATTTGATGATCGTTCCCAACCCCATAAGGAAGATGACATGGAGAGTGAAGGTCCTTCAAAGAACTTAGATGATACATCAGAAACTCCATCATCAGGAACTCATGTAGATAAGGTTGAGGATATTCCAGAAACTATAGGATTAAAAAGAGATTGGAAATATAGGAGTTCTCATCCAGAAGAGCTAATTATCGGAGAGACCTCAGAAGGAGTTAGGAAATTCAGAAGAGAAGCTAATGTGGCTTTCATCTCTAAAATAGAGCCTAAGAAGATTGAGGAAGCTCTTCAGGATGAAGCTTGGGTTTTAGCCATGCAAGAGGAGCTGAATCAGTTTACTAGGAATAATGTTTGGTCCTTAGTACCAAAACCCTCGAAGAAATCCATTATAGGAACCAGATGGGTTTTTAAGAATAAGTTAGACGAATCAGATAGAGTGAGTCGGAATAAAGCTAGGTTAGTAGCGCAAGGCTATAATCAGCAAGAAGGAATAGACTACAATGAGACATATGCTCCAGTAGCAAGACTTGAAGCTATTAGGATTTTCTTTGGCATATCTTTGTTTGTCATAATATAAAGCCTTTTCAGATGGATGTGAAGAGCGCTTTTCTGAATGGTTTTATAGACGAAGAGGTGTATGTGAAGCAACCTCCTAGCTTTGAGGATGTTAAGAATCCAGAACATGTCTATAGACTTCATAAAGCTTTATACAGCCTGAAGCAAGCTCCCAGAGCTTGGTATGATCGTCTAAGTAATTTTCTCTTGGAAAGTGGATTTACTAGAGGTCAAGTAGATAAGACACTTTTCAGAAAGGATTATGAGAATGATTTTATCTTAGTACAAATCTATGTTGATGATATTATATTTGGTGCTACTTCAAAGAAGTTATGTATGAGTTTTGAGAGTCTGATGAAAAATGAATTTGAGATGAGTATGATGGGTGAGTTAAAGTTCTTTCTTGGGTTGCAAGTTAAGCAAACCGAAGAGAAAATCTTTATCCATCAACAAAAGTATGTGAAAGAATTATTGTCTAAATTTGATATGAATAAGGTGAAACCTATGACGACTCCGATGCATCCTTCGAACCTTTTGTCGAAAGATGAACTTGGTAAGAAGGTGGATCAAACCCTGTATAGAGGGATGATCGGTTCGTTACTGTATCTTACAGCAAGTAGACCTGATATTCTATTCAGTGTATGCTTGTGTGTAAGGTTTTAGGCCGATCCTAGAGTCTCATTTTATTGCTGTTAAACGACTTATGAGATATCTCGCAGGTACTACTGATCTTTGCTTAATGTTTGAGAAAGGTAAAGATTTTAGGTTAATCAGATATTGCAATGCGGACTATGTCGGAGATAGAATTGAAAGAAAGAGCACTAGTGGAGGATGTCACTTTCTTGGATCAAACCTAGTTTCCTGGTCAAGCAAGAGACAAAGCTCAATTGCTCTTCAACTGTCGAAGCCGAGTACATGTCTGCCGCAAGTTGTTGTTCACAAACATTGTGGATTAAATATCAACTGGAAGATTATTCAGTTCAAGAAGAGGAGATCCCAATCTATTGCGACAACACCAGTGCCATCAATCTGTCAAAGAATCCAATACAACATTCAAGAGTAAAGCATATCGAAGTCAGACATCATTTCTTGAGAGACTACGTTCAGAGGAAGGTGGTGTCACTACAGTTCGTTGAAACAGAGTATCAATGGGCAGATATCTTCACTAAACCATTGAGTGAAGAACGGTTTAAGGAAATCAGATGGAACCTTAACATGGTTATGTTAAATGACCAGTCAAGCTAAGAGATCGTCAAAGTTAACGACGTCAGAAAAAGTGGTTTACAGCTGGTAACTTCTCTCACAAAGAAGTTATGGAGGGAAAATCTCATAGTCCTGAGGATCCCAATGATTCTAAAACACACCGGATAAGACCCCTACGAGTAGTCTGAAACTAAAATCATTACGATTACTCTCAAAGACAGACGTTTCATGTCTCTCTCGAAAACTTTTGAAATCAACTTTACTTTTCAAGAACACCTTACCAGAGACAGTTTCTATTCAAAAATCAATGGAGTTAGCTATGATGTATGGAAGGCATGTGGACTTCGAATCTCTGAGGTGCGACAACATGGATGTTAAACTAGAAATTGTAGAAGCTGGGTGGAGAAAATTCTTCCAGGTGCGAGAACCGGTGTACACTGATGAAGTATATGACTTTTGGAAGAATGCGCAACTAGTAGATGAAACCATTGTTTCCTCAGTAGATGGAATATCTGTTATTGTGATAAAGGAGTTAGTGGAGAAGGTAACTGAATGCTCATCGGTTGGAGAGACTCTTTCAACCAAAGCCAGATGGATGTCCAAGGTTAACATAAAGGAAGAAGATGTCAGAAGACAGCTATATGGAGTTAATGACCCATGGGAGAGGAAGACCTCGAGTCTGGTCCCGAAGGCTAGGGTTCTTCATGCGATTATGTTTAATTGCATCTTACCGAGAGCCTGGTCAAGGCATCTTGTGACTACCTTGGATGAGCAATGTTTGTTTTTTTTTGCTCAATCGCCTTCTAATAGACCTACCATTTTTGATTTTTCATTATATGGTTAAGGGGATGAAGGATACCAACATTTATCCTTATGGCATGTTACTTACAAGGATTTTAAGGAATTCGGAGTCATTCTTCATAGAGGAATTAGAAGGATGGTATCTGTCAAGAGTTCTATTAACTCTGAGACAATAAGAAGAATGGGCTTGAAGGTGGTGATAAAAGAAGAAACAGAGACTACGATGATAGCTAGAACTGAGGGGGAGCGTTTATTGAAGAAGTCTCCTGCTACAAGTTCTAAGTCTTAAGTAAGTATGAGTATGCCCATCGAAGAAAGAAGAAAACTATCTGGAAGACCTTTGATCAAACTGGCGAGTTCTCAAAGAGAAGTTAGCCTAGTTCGAAGGACAAATGAAGGAACGCTGAAAAGCACAGGGGAGAGTCTTTTGGGTGAAATTGCTAAAAAGGCGAGGAGAACACCTAGGATTCGCACTCTGCGACAACAAAAGGAGAAGAGAACCAGAGAGCAAAGTTAGGAAGAAGGTTCTGGATCTCGTATACCTAAGGCAACAAGATCGTTAGTCTCCATCTTACAAGAAGATTCAGCCTAGCAGGCTAAGGAGACTGAGAAGAAGAGAAAGTTAGAGTCTGAGAAGGAAAAATCTCAAGTTGAGAAAACTCCGAGACTGACTGAAGCAGGGAAAAAGATTAAAGTAATTAGTCGAAGGAAGAGTGTGACTACTGCTGAGGAAGTTAGTCAAAAGAAGCATAGCAGAGTTCAGGAAACTCCCATTGTTATCCAACAGGAGGAACCAGCGGAGCTTAGCTTGGTTCAATCTACTCCTTTCACTGATCAACAAGAGGCAACAGAAGAACTAAGCTTGGTACAGGTACAACAAGAAAAATCTGGTGAACCTGATCTGATTATATACAACTACTCTAAAGTTTTGAAGAAAGACAAGTTGGAGATCAGACTGGTTGAAGTCGTGACTAAGAGGAGGACTGCAATTGCCATCTGTGATCAACCACGGAAGAAGGTACTGGCTATCCTACAACCTATCTTGATAAATAGCGAGAACTGGCATTTACTGAATGAAGATGAAAAGCATTTTTATGATGTCTTGAGGGATGCTGCTACGAAGCCATACCCTATAAAAATGACCAGAAAACCATGTACTATTTATCCAATCACAGTAAAGACGGTGATAAAGGTTGTACCAGATATTCAGCCTAGATATCCTTTGGATTTGAATAAGGGGAAGATGAAGCTATATCCTGAAGGAACTAGTGATGATTTGTCCACAGATCAAATTGAAGAAGAAGTGCGTAGAATTGATGCAGCATGCGCTTCAAAAGAGAATCTGACGAGATTTGGTTGCGACTTTTACGATATAAAATGAATCTTGTCTAGTAGGGGAAGGCATTTATGTGGACTTTATTGAATCTCTTGTGCAGACAGTATTGCGTATCAGGCCACTTTCTGATACACTGTCTTTACAAGATAAAGCCATACCCCTGAAAGGAAGACAATTACTCATGCTACCTGCTCCATATGATTTAGATCTTCCTGAGTCAAATCTATCTGTTCGTCCACCAACTTTTGAGATTGATGAAGACTACATTCCATCCTCAGACGCATATGCTACAACAATTGCGTTCCCCGAACCCTCAACAGATAATGATCAACCCTCCTCACCGTTTGACTCTCAAGCTGAAATCAACCAATTACGTGGTGAAGTCAACGAGATAAAGGAGATGATGAATGAGATGAAGAAGATGATGACAGTACTGATGAAGAGTCATCGTCATTGATCATTTTTTATTATAACAAATAGGGGGAGAAGAGAATGGAAGGCAGCAGAAGAAAATGGAAGGAAGCAATCAAAGAATCTGAAAGGGTGTGATTGAAGGAGTCGAGGAAAAGAAAGAAGGAAGAAGAAGATTTTTTTAAGATAAGTTTTTTTTAATCATTGTATTTTTATTTTCTTTTATGTACATAATTTGTTATCATCAAAAAGGGGGAGATTGTTGAGTCAAAATGACTTTACATATATATGATTTTGATGAATAACAAAGAAGAAGTAAAAGCAGACGTAAGATAGAAAAGACAGATGAAGAAAATAAAAAACAGACGCAGATGTGAAAAGCAGAAGGAGAAGTAGAAATACAGACGCAGACGCAGATGAGAAAAACAGAAGCAGACTCAGAATAGTAAAACAGATGCAGACGTAGATGAGAAATACAGATGCAGACGCAGATGAGAAAAACAGACGCAGACATATATGAGAAATACAGACGCAGACCCATATGAGAAATACAGACGCAGACGCAGAAGAGAAATACAGACGCAGACGCAGATGAGAAAAACAGAAGCAGACGCAGAATAGTAAAACAGACGCAGACGTAGAAGAGAAATACAGACGCAGACGCAAATGAGAAATACAAACGCAGACGCAGAATGAAAAAAATAGACGCAGACACAGAATAGTAAAACAAACGCAGACAAAGGAGAAAATCATACGCAGGAAAGCAGACGCAGGAAAGCAGACGCAAGAATCAGTTCGAGTTAGTTACAGAACTCAACTGATTAACCGTTTCTTTCAAGATTCAAGAAGCAAGAATCAAGAAGCAGTTGCATACGAAGGCTATAAATATAAGTCGAAGTCGAAAAATTCAAAGTTAGACAAAAAGATAAAAAAGTTAATTCACGTATTCGCGATCAAAAAAGCCTGTCTGTGAGATTATTGTGCAAATTAGCTGAGAGCTAATATTACTGTAACAAACTTGAAATACTTTTGTAAGAAAGTAGTACAGATAGCCTGCAGAGGCTAAGAGTGAAAGAATACTGAGTGTAGAGACCTGAAGAGGCTTGGAAAGAATACTTGTAAACGTTTAAGAGATAGTGAACTCTCAGAAAGACTTCTGAGGACTGGACGTAGCCCACGGTTTGGGATGAACCAGTATAAAATCGCTGTGTCAACTTCTCTCTACTCTATCTCTCCTTAAGTTCAAGTTTTTGTTATTACTTAGTTTTCGAAACAAGCTTTCAAAGTTTTGATTAATTCGAACTTATCTAAGTTTTTGTAAAAGAACTTGATTTTAACAAAATGCTCTTTGAAAGAATTTCAAAAAGGGGAATACACAATTCAACCCCCCCTTCTTGTGTATTCGTTATCGTTCTATAAGCATTGTACTAACGTGTGATTCACTTCAGCTATGAGGAGACATTTTCTCCAGTTGCCATGTTTAAGTCCATCAGAATTCTTTTGGCTATAGCAACCTATTTCAATTATGAAATGTGGAAAATGAACATCAAGACCACATTTCTTAATGGGGATCTTGAGGAGACCATTTATATGGCCCAACCAAAAGGATTTGTTGAGTAATGTAATGAGTATAAGGTATGCAAATTGCAGAGGTCCATTTTTAGACTTAAACAAGCATCTAGGTCTTGGAACATTAGGTTTGATATGTCTATCAAAACCTATGGGTTCATACAAAAGCTAGATGAGCCTTATGTCTATAAAAGGATATAAGAAGGCATGGTTACTTTCCTAATTTTGTATGTCGATGACATTTTACTCATTGAGAATGATGTAGAAATGTTATCTATAGTTAAAGGATAGCTAGACGAATAATTCTTAATGAAGGATTTAGGAGAGGCAAACTATATTTTAGGGATCAAACTTGTAAGGGATCGTAAGAACAAACAGATAGCCTTGTCTCAGTTAACCTACATTGAGAACATGCTCAATAAGTTTGCCATGCAGGATTCCAAGAGGGGATAAAACCTACTAGACATGGAATCAAACTTTCAAAGGAACAAGCTTCTAAGACCCAGGAGTAGGTTGAACACATGCACAATATTCCATATGCTTCGGTAATTGGAAGTTTAATGTATGCTATGCTTTGCACTAGATTGAATATCTGTTACACAGTGGGACTGGTAAGTAGATTCCAGTCCAATCCAAGAATGGAGCATTGGACTACGATAAAGTGCATACTGAAGTATCTTCATAGGACGAAGAACTTAATGCTTGTTTACTCTATAAGTAACCTTATTCTGACAGGATATACATATTCTGATTTTGAATCAAATATTGATTTAATGAAATCAACTTCTAGTTCTATATTTGTTTGAGGATGTGGAGCTATAGTCTGGAGGAGTGTCAAATAATCTTATGCTGGTAATTCGACTTTGGAGGCTGAGTATGTTGCTACTTGGAAGCAAAAAAAGAAGCAGTCTGGCACTGTAAGTTCCTAAATTATTTGGAGGTAGTTCATGAGGTAGAAAAGGTCATTACACTTTATTGAGATAATAGTGGGGTAGTGGCTAATTCTAAAAATCTTGGAATCATAACGTTGCCAAACATATTGAGAGAAAGTATCATCTCAAAAGGGAGATAATACAACATGGTAAGGTGAATGTGGTAAAGATTCCCATAGAGCAAAACTTGTTGATCCATTCACAAAGACGATGTCTCAAAAGAGATTTGAGGGTCAACAAGATGGGATGGGAATGAGAGGCATGTCAAACTTGCTTTAGGGCAAGTGGGAGATTGTTGGAGTTATGTAAATATAGTGCCTTGGAAAGCAAGTATATTTTCAAATAACTTAATCTTCTTCTAGTCACATTTTTGTAATGAAAATATTTATTATTAATAAAACAAAAGAGTTTGGTTTTATTTGTATGAGTATAATATAACTAGTCATAATGTACCAAGACTCTTTTATATATAATATACATATACATGGAGATGTATGGGAAATATGTATATTATCATAATGTATTTTTACATAGTATCAATCTAATGTTTGCATGCTAGAATTATTAATTGAAACATGTATCAGGGAACATTTACTCAAATAAAGAGTTTATAATGATATCATTACTTCTAGATGTTTTATGGAGATTGGTGATTAAACTGGCGTTATAGTTTGATAGACTAGCTATCCATCAAGTCTTAACAGCAAGATAAGGTCTTGTGTGTTAATCACCATATAGAGTAAAATGGGGAATCTAGAACGAAAAATCAACATTAGGGAAAAACGGTATTTTTACCCTTTATTGTATAGATAACTATAATATGGTTCATAATAGAGTTTGCAATTAGACATCTAATTAGAAACATGTATTCTCATAATACTTAGTAATTCAAGAGTTCAACTAATTGTCTTTAATCGAATGACATTTGGTTAATAAGTTGGAATTAATTCTAACGAGATTAAATTAATTATGGGCTTATTGGAGCTTAAATTATATAAGTCCAATTAGATTCCCCACATAGCTTCTGGGAAGGTTATGAAGGAAAGTAAGAAAAATAAATAGAGGTTTTCGGAAAGAAAAATGAGATAGAAAGGAAAGGAGTGACTGAATTAGATTCAGAATACAAAAATCAGAACAATTTAATTAAGAATTAATTAAATTGGGTTTTAAAGCCTATGATTAAATGTTGTGCTTACACTAATTAATTGTTAATTAGAAGCCCAAATGAACATTTAATATTAGGTTGGACTTTGGTTTAATTAGATTAATTAGATTAATTAAATTGAAACAATGTTATTAAAGATAAAGGGAGGGCAAATTTCGGTTAAATGAACTTAATGGACAGCTGCACATTTAAGGTGGGTTTTTTTAATCATGCTTCATCATGATTAAATGGTTTAAAGATGTCATCATTAAATGGAGTAATTATCTTATCATTAAATGGTGTAAGGGTTGTCTTTTAATGAAGGCATGTAACCTTTTAGCATTCAATTGATTAAAGAAGGAAGAGGTGCATTTGATGTAATCTCTTCCTTCTTTCATCTCATAACCAAAAAATAAGAGCGTCTAATTTAGGTTATTAATCTTTTCATATAGTCATATTAAACAAATGAGAGTGTCTCATTTATTGACTTCTTTATTTTTTAAGTGATGCATTGGATGCACATCACTCTCTTCTTTCTTCTTTAACCGAAATTGAGAGGTTCCATTTTGTTTCTTTTTGTCTTTTCATCTAGACTTCTTAAACAAAAAAGAGTTTCTCACTTATTGATTTCTTCTTCATTTTTAAAGAAAGAGAAGAAGGTGTTGCATTTTTGACTCACTCCCTTCTCTCTTTCATAAGCTTGTAATGGATTGTCTGATTTTGGTTCTTTCAACTAGTTGATCATAAAAGATAAACCTCTTCAATATTTCTTCTCCTTTAACCAAATTTTACAAGGAGAACATGTAACATCCCACCCTCTACAGGAAGGGTAAAATAGTAAATTTGGCATAGGATGAGATGGATTGGAATGACTCAGATTGTTCATGCATAATAGGGTTGATACATGTAAGATCAATTGTGCACATGGAATTCTGTATATGCATTCATGATAATTCCGATTTTTGTGCCTAATGTAGTTTCTTGTGATTAATATGGTTACGGTATTTGAAAAATTATTGGATTGCGCCATTGAGTGTTTTATATTTTTAGGGATTTATGAGAATTTTTCGAATTTTTCAGTTATTTGCGGACCGGAAAATTTTCAATTGGCCGACCGAGTGAGTTTTACATCTTGAAAGGTTCGCCTAATGGCATGGGGATTATAGCATAGATAATTTGGGATTAATTAGAGCCATGATTAAAAATTAATTTGGGATTAATGTTCTTTATTAATTGGATCAACTTGATTTTGTCTTTTTTACCATTTAAATGCCAAGTGTCCCTCTTATTAATTAACTTTGTCTTCTTCTCTTCATCTTATACGACTCTTCTTCTTCTTGTATGTTCTTCTTGCCTTGTATAAAAACAAAGCTTATTTTGAAAGCCTAACCACTCCATCCGTAGCTCCTCTCCCCCTCTTTTTTTTTGTTGGTTTTTCCACCCACCTAAACAAAGCTTTCATTTGTTACTTACTTGCTCTCCTTTATATACACATACATGCAAACCTAAGCCTTTCCCTTGTGATAGTGATCATCGTATGGTGTGAGGGGTGTGAGGGAAATTGGTGAATTAGAGAAGAATTGAAGATTTAAAGCTTGGTTAGGTGAGAATTTATGTTGGTATTTATTCTTATGGTAGTTAAAATCATTCATGGACATCATTTATGCATTTAATTGATCATGAAAGTGGTAGGTTTGAATGGGTTTGAATGTATGCTTGTGTATGGATGAGTGAATGAATATGGTTTCTATTGCTTTTGGCTTAGTTTTGGATTGAGTTTTGCAAGGCTAGATGAATGGAATTAAGGAAAGTACATTGTGTAAGTGCTGCCAATTATGCTCTATTATATAAGTATATGTTGTGAGGATTTTGGGGTTGAATTAGAGGTGTAAATGGATGCTTAGTGATGTGTTATTGATATTAGAAGTGATAGGAGTTAGGTTGAAGTTGAAAGCTGGAAAATGAATCTTTGACCTATTGTAATGTTTTGATCATAACTAATTGTGTAGTTGAGAAAATGAGGTGAGGTTTGTGCCCAATTAAACTTTAGGATGTTGGCTACATTTTTGTGTGAAATAAGCATTGTCCAATTGTAGCTCTAAGATGGTAAATTTTTGCATGGAAAGTTTCTGTTTTTAGGGTCTGTGAACAGTACCCGCATATATGACCTGATTACTTTGCTGATTTTTCTAAATTAATTGAGATGGAATTAGGAAAAATGGTCTTCATGAAAGTGTAAGAATATTCAGTTATCTTTCCATTTCCACTGATCTTGATATTTTTCGAGATGTATATTGAGAGATATGAACTGTTTTCTATTGACTGGTTTTGGGCATGTTGATGAAACCTAGCTTAAGTGTCTGACTTGTGAGCATTCTTCTTGGAAGAAATTTTAGCCATTTTTTTGGACTGAATTGGTGTGAGTGATCTTCTGAAAAGTTGCAGAGGAAGAAATTATCTTGAAAATAAGATATGGCATGTAATTTTTAGAGGTCAGAGTTGGGACTTATGATTTTGCAAAAAGTTGGACTGAAGTTAGGTCATGGACTGTTGAACAGGGCAGTAACTTGCAGGACTGTTTTGAATTGGTTAATGATGGAATTTGATTCTGAGCCCTTCATGAGAAGTGTAGTACTGTGTTTTTTCTTTTCATGGGTGTAAAGTATGCAATTTTTCGACATTTGTACAAGGAGTTATACTGTTTGAAAAACCAATGTCAATTTGAGTACTTTCGAGGCGATAGCCTTCTTGAATTGTTTAACCTAGATAGCTATTGAATTTGAATTTAGACTGTTCATGGAAGTTGTAGATCACATTGTGATATTGATGAGCATATTTATTCTGTAAGTTTTGACTAAGGAAATGAAAAGTTATTGAATTTGCAAAATCTCGCACTGGTTAGGAACTCTACTACACTTGTGTTGATGGGTTTTGAGTAGGCAGTAGCTTTGATGGGATTTTGACACCCTTAGAGGTGAAATTAATTTTATGGTCTTCTTGAGAATTGTAGAGGTTTTATGATCTTTCCAACAAGGAATAATTTGTATTTTATGATTTGTATGCTAAAATTATTGTTGTTGTAAATTTGGGTTGGAAGTAGGAAGAGAGAGAAAGAATGGGAATCACGCTTGGGTCACTAGATGACGCCTACTCGCCCTAGTGACGAGGCTTAAAGGCGACATCGCTAGGGCAACGCCTCGCCCTAGCGACGAGGCCGGATAAGTCGGCCTCGCTAGGGCGACGTCTCGCCAAATGAGGTGGTCCCTTATTTTATTTGTTAATTGGTATTTTAGAATTTCTTGCTTCTTTTGTCAATTTCTTTTCCGTCAGACATCCGATTGACCTGATTTTTAGGCATCGGTTTGTGACATGTTTAATTTCATTTTGTGAGAAATTGGAAATTTTGGACGGAAATTGGCGTGGCCCCGGTAACGGAGCCTTTAATCACTGTTTTGTTTAATTGGGATCTATAGAGGTCCGAGTTGCTCACCGTCAGCGCCAATAAGTTTCTAATTTTTAGACGGATTTTTATGATGGAAAAAAATGAGATTAGGGTCGGGAATATCATGATCATGCATTGTGCATCTTCTAAGTGTTACATGTGCATTCTGAAAGAGTTCTGATTGAACAATTGATAATGTTTGTATATCATCTTCATTATAGAGTCACACTTGGGCGTCGGTCCACCGACGTCACTGAGACGGCCAGATTTTGGCTCGAAAATACAGGTGAGTAGCCTAGTTGGTTCCTCAACCTTTATGTGTTTAATATTTTGCAATTTTGCCATGTGGAGATAATGGAGGGATTATGTGTGTTTGATTTTGAGTGATTTTGGACCGTAGGTGTCGAAATATGTGGAATGTGATATCGAAGTGTTATTTGTGTGTAACTATGCATGGGTGCTTCAATGGAATAATTTGTGAATATGAAATTTATTAGTGACTGAATTACGGACGAAGGTCGAAGGAATGGGAATTGGTTTGAAATGTAAAATGTCGGTGAATGTGAATTGGAACATGTACATTGCATGCATAAAAGTATGATCAGATAAAAGCGATTGTGGCCGGAGCGACCAAGTGTCGGGGCATATCACGCCTAACGTATATGAGAGCTTTCAGCTCAGCCGACAGACCTCGTGTCCAGCGTATTGAGCTTGAGCTCGATGTGCGAGGCTTCAAGCCCGATGTTTTCGAGCCATGGCTCAGCGTAATGTGCCCATCATTGGGACGATTTGAGCTCTGATACAACAATGAAATGAAAATGAAAAGTGTCACATGTGCATTGCATCTATAAATGATTGAATATAAATTGTACTAAAAGCGTAAACGCATTACATTTGAGAAATGTGATTGTATGTATTATTTAAATTGATTGAATATGCATGAGTTGAGTGAACCATCGATGATGGTTTCTCCTTGAGTTATAAAACTCACCCAAAATTTGCAATTATTTTTAGGACTCAGAAGAATACCCGTTAGGCAGCAGGCGTATAACGTTGTTGGATATTGAAGTAGAGAAGAGATCGGGATCGGTTTTTATGCGCATTAGTGTCGATAGAATTGTTCCCCAAAATGACTAATTGCATGTGAAATGGGCCAATGTTGTTACATTTTGTACATAAAATGGTTATTGTAATTTATGGTTGACCATTTGTAATAAGTATGGCGATTGTATTAGCGAAAGCGTTTATCTATGCGTTGATGCAAATGGTCTCTTGTGTTCAGCATACGTGTGTGTAAATGAAAGAAAAGGAAATGTCTCGATGGAATGAATGTTTGAAAAAATTTTATCCGAAGTTTCGATTGAGTGATGTAGCATACCACCACTTGCGGGCACGGACTCGGATATCACCATTGATGTCGGGTTGGGTCACTTGGAATGAGTGTTACATTTAGGTGGTATCGAGCCCGATGAGTACGTAATGTATCTGGGCACGATCCGAACATAGGGTGCATGTATTTGAGTCGTGTCCTTGCGCACCGTGGCAATCGATCCTAGTTTGAGTCGTGCGGGTAAAATTCCTACGTGTGCATATGTGTCAAGTGACTACGTGAGAGAAAAGTGAGGCAGTATTAGAGTGTAAATCCACGAAAGTGTATAAACAATTAGGAAAGGAAAAGGTAAAAGGGATAAGGAGATTGATATTGTACTATGGTTAGAAACCTAAATGCTGTAATAGTAGTATGGTGTGTTGGCCTAGGCGAGTAAGGAAAGAAGTGATATCACAATGAATTCCGGATTAAAATGGCAAGATTTGTGGTGACGAGAAAAGCGAATATGTCTAGAACTTGGAGAGGTCCTTTGGAGATATGAGAAGCATCTTGGTTATAGTAGGCCTAAGTGTGATTAAAAGTCAGGGATGATGAGGTTATATTGTGATACGATGAAGCGGGAAACATTGGAACCGAGTAAAGTGTTGATGGTCCGATTAGGTAGATATTGATTCCTTTGTATTGGTGTTAGAGATTAGTAGATATCATAGATAGATGATGATAGCGAGATTGTAAGAAGATCAATAGTGTCTTGTAACGGTTTATCGAGAACTAAAAGAAGCTGAAAAGCAAGATGCCTAGTGCCTAGTGGAGGAAGAAAAAGTAGAAGATAAAAGTGTGCGAGATAAACTGAAATGAACTTCGTGAAGCGGAATGATCTTGAGCATAAGCGTGGACCTGAAATGGTTATGTGAATATTGTGCTAAAAGTTTAGAAATCAGTATAATGAGATCGTAAGGAAAAAGACAGGTGACAATTTCTACCGATTGTATATCGGAAATTCGGATTTGGTTGAAAAGATGTATATGGACACAGAATGGTAAATGGATGGGTAAATAGAAATGGATGAAGATCTGGTGGAGTTGTATCAACGATTTTGTCGTGTATTGGGATTTGTGAATACCTTATCATAGACTATTTGAGGAAAATAAAGAGATACGTAGTAATAAGGAGATGACGGTGTATAAGTCAAGTCATTATGACCTTACAAGGTCAAGCTTGCGTGACGGATATGGAAATAAAATGATGAGACATATAGTTCAATGATACGTGGAAAATGAAACAATGATAGTGATATAAGAAAAGAGTTGTCGCATTTAAGTCGATCTACCGTTGGGAATATCTATTGGACGATGCGTCGATCGTGACTAATGAAACGTATGTGACGGATACATGGAAATCATAGAGGAGATGATGGGTGAATGAGCACAGTGGCTATAAGTGTAAAGTTCATAATGGATTCTGATAAGACATAAGAGGAATGGCGTACTGTTTGAGAGGAAATGAAAAATGATTATGGCATAAGTCCTCTATTTGAGGATTGACATAAATGAAATGAATTTGTGGAATTACAATCGTATAGGATAATAATTGATTTCGGATAAGATGAAGTGATTTGGGTAATGTGTATAGTAAAGTATAAGGGTTAAAGAAAGTGTATCGCATCTCACCGAACTTTAGTACAAGGAATGTTCCCATAAAATTGTTACGATTAAGATAAAGACGTATAGTGATGAATGGTGAAAATTAATTAGGGACACTAATTGGTGACGAGACTTTCGTGAGCGATTATAATGACGGTAGCAAGAAAAGAAATGCAGAGCGAAGTCAAAAGTGAAATTGAGTCATATATCAAGAGGAGATTTGGACATAACAAGTGAAATACTTGATGAAGTGGAATTTATGGAAGTCCAATACGGATGACTAGGTATTGGCATATGTTGATGTGAATGACAAGAAATCAATTGAAAAGAGGAAATGAGTAGAGGCGAAGTCTAAGAGAAAGGCGACAATGGCGTGATGTAGTGACACCTCCATAAAGAGATTGTAGATACACTAATTGTGGGCCTTAATGAAAAGTTAAAAGATGTATGGTAAAGTCAAGGAGACCCTAATAGGAATTATGCGAGGTAAGCAAATGGTAGTGACTATGATTATAGACGGAATGTGCTTGAAAGTGTTGAACAGTGAAAAGTAAAAAAAAAAAGAAAAGAAAAGAGAACCTTATGAATAATTGAGAAATTTGATACTGGTAATAAGCTTATCTTTGGAGAGTGGGCAGTGTGTGATGAAATGAGATAATATGTTAAAACGGTATAAGATAAATTGAATTGACTTTGATAAATGGTATTGGTACTATGATCGAAATTGTTTAAAGCCGTGGAGACCTTAGATTCCTATAAGGATACATTGGGTTAATTCAAGGAAAAAGACGGGCATAATGATTACTATACCGACAATTCTGAAATGAACATACATTTCTGACTAGTGAACAGATAAGGCTGCAAGGAACAGATCAATTACAGATATTGGGATTTGCAAAGAATGTCAAGTAGATTATGGGTAATTGTGAAGTGTTTCTGGAAATTGAGATACTGAATAAAGGTAAGAATGGTTAAGAGTGCAAGAGTTACGGTGGTGAGTCCTATAAGGAGTGCGAATATCTGAGTGAAGTCGGAAAAACAATCTTGAATGATTCATAGTATGTGTACCGACAAAAGTGATAGAACAAGAAAGTGAGCGATCGAAGCTAGACATTCTAGTAAGCATATCGAAAAGTGAAATTGAATAACTATGTGTATAGAATGAAGTGGTTATTGATTCAAGTCTAGGAAAAATGCTTGATTATGATCGTATTCTGAGTCTGATTTTCTTGTGGGGATATATTGCTACATACGAGGGCTAACAAGAGTCAAAGACCATAATGGATTTGAGACTATGAGGGTAAAACAAAGGACGGGACTTAGGAAAAGCTGCATGGGTTAGCTAAAGTAGATCGAGGATCGGACAAATGAAGCAGTAAAATGGATATCCGAATAGAGGCGTGAACACTATAGAATAATGAATTGTCTAAGGAGAATTGAATTTGAACAGAGAGTCAATGAGATATAGAGCATGACTGCATTAGGTAAAGTGTCACGGTTATAGTGAAATGGAGTTAAATGTCATTGTATTGGTACCAAAGGAATGTGATAGATCCCGACGAGATGAAGGAGGTTATGGTAAGTGGTACTCGATGGAATCTGAATTAGATCGCATGGTACTAGAGAAAAAGGGTATTGGATGGGCAAAACGTGATGAGTGAATAGGTTCGGAAAGAATGTATGGAGTCATAGCTATGAAAATGGCAAGTGAGATAGTGAAGACAGTGAGATCGCCAACTGACAGCATTGTTGAATCTGTCTACTGTTATGAGGGATAGAGTTAGCCAAATAAGTGGTGAACAAGCGGTCGATCGTGTCCTTGTGACCTTTGGGAAATGAATTATTGAGTGAAAAAGTGTCTGGGACAGATAGGAACATATGATTACGGTCATACTAAACTGTTGACTGAGAATTTCGAGGATGAAATTTTTATAAGGAGGGGGGAATTGTAACATCCCACCCTCTACAGGAAGGGTAAAATAGTAAATTTGGCATAGGATGAGATGGATTGGAATGACTCAGGACTGTTCATGCATAATAGGGTTGATACAGTATCAATTGTGCACATGGAATTCTTGTATATGCATTCATGATAATTCCGATTTTTGTGCCTAATGTAGTTTCTTGTGATTAATATGGTTCGGTATTTGAAAAATTATTGGATCGCGCCATTGAGTGTTTTATATTTTTAGGGATTTATGAGAATTTTTCTAGAATTTTTGGGTTATTTGCGGATAGGAAAATTTTTCAATTGGTGTTGAGTGAGTTTTTCATCTTGAAAAGTTTCGCCTAATGGCATGGGGATTATAGCATAGATAATTTGGGATTAATTAGAGCCATGATTAAAAATTAATTTGGGATTAATGTTCTTTATTAATTGGATCAACTTGATTTTGTCTTTTTACCATTTAAATGCCAAGTGTCCCTCTTATTAATTAACTTTGTCTTCTTCTCTTCATCTTATCGACTCTTCTTCTTCTTGTATGTTCTTCTTGCCTTGTATAAAAACAAAGCTTATTTTGAAAGCCTAACCACTCCATCGTAGCTCCTCTCCCCTCTTTTTTTTGTTGGTTTTCCACCCACCTAAACAAAGCTTTCATTTGTTACTTACTTGCTCTCCTTTATATACACATACATGCAAACCTAAGCCTTTCCTTGTGATAGTGATCATCGTATGGTGTGAGGGGTGTGAGGAAATTGGTGAATTAGAAGAATTGAAGATTTAAAGCTTGGTTAGGTGAGAATTTATGTTGGTATTTATTCTTATGGTAGTTAAAATCATTCATGGACATCATTTATGCATTTAATTGATCATGAAAGTGGTAGGTTTGAATGGGTTTGAATGTATGCTTGTGTATGGATGAGTGAATGAATATGGTTTCTATTGCTTTTGGCTTAGTTTTGGATTGAGTTTTGCAAGGCTAGATGAATGGAATTAAGGAAAGTACATTGTGTAAGTGCTGCCAATTATGCTCTATTATATAAGTATATGTTGTGAGGATTTTGGGGTTGAATTAGAGGTGTAAATGGATGCTTAGTGATGTGTTATTGATATTAGAAGTGATAGGAGTTAGGTTGAAGTTGAAAGCTGGAAAATGAATCTTTGACCTATTGTAATGTTTTGATCATAACTAATTGTGTAGTTGAGAAAATGAGGTGAGGTTTGTTCCCAATTAAACTTTAGGATGTTGGCTACATTTTTGTGTGAAATAAGCATTGTCCAATTGTAGCTCTAAGATGGTAAATTTTTGCATGGAAAGTTTCTGTTTTTAGGGTCTGTGAACAGTACCCGCATATATGACCTGATTACTTTGCTGATTTTTCTAAATTAATTGAGATGGAATTAGGAAAAATGGTCTTCATGAAAGTGTAAGAATATTCAGTTAGCTTTCCATTTCCACTGATCTTGATATTTTTCGAGATGTATATTGAGAGATATGAACTGTTTTCTATTGACTGGTTTTGGGCATGTTGATGAAACCTAGCTTAAGTGTCTGACTTGTGAGCATTCTTCTTGGAAGAAATTTTAGCCATTTTTTTGGACTGAATTGGTGTGAGTGATCTTCTAAAAAGTTGCAGAGGAAGAAATTATCTTGAAAATGAGATATGGCATGTAATTTTTAGAGGTCAGAGTTGGGACTTATGATTTTGCAAAAGTTGGACTGAAGTTAGGTCATGGACTGCTGAACAGGGCAGTAACTTGTAGGACTGTTTTGAATTGGTTAATGATGGAATTTGATTCTGATCCCTTCATGAGAAGTGTAGTACTGTGTTTTTTCTTTTCATGGGTGTAAAGTATGCAATTTTTCGACATTTGTACAAGGAGTTATACTGTTTGAAAAACCAATGTCCAATTTGAGTACTTTCAGGGGCAGTAGCCTTCACTGAATTGTTTAACCTAGATATCTATTGAATTTGAATTTAGACTGTTCATGGAAGTTGTAGATCACATTGTGATATTGATGAGCATATTTATTCTGTAAGTTTTGACTAAGGAAATGAGAAGTTATTGAATTTGCAAAATACTGCACTGGTTAGGAACTCTACTACACTGTGTTGATGGGTTTTGAGTAGGCAGTAGCTTTGATGGGATTTTTGACACCCTTAGAGGTGAAATTAATTTTTATGGTCTTCTTGAGAATTGTAGAGGTTTTTATGATCTTTCCAACAAGGTATAATTTGTATTTTTCTGATTTGTATGCTAAAATTATTGTTGTTGTAAATTTGGGTTGGAAGTAGGAAAGAGAGAAAGAATGGGAATCATGCCGGTCACTAGGTGACCTACGCCCCTAGTGGCGAGGCTTAAAGGCGACATCGCTAGGGCAACGCCTCGCCCTAGCGACGAGGCCGGATAAGTCGGCCTCGCTAGGGCGACGTCTCGCCCCAGCGAGGCTGGTCCCTTATTTTTATTTGTTAATTGGTATTTTAGATTTTCTTGCTTCTTTTGTCAATTTCTTTTCCGTCAGACATCCGATTGACCTGATTTTTAGGCATCGGTTTGTGACATGTTTAATTTCATTTTGTGAGAAATTGGAAATTTTGGACGGAAATTGGCGTGGCCCCGTAACGGAGCCTTTAATCAACATTTTGTTTAATTGGGGATCTATAGAGGTCCGAGTTGCGCACCGTCAGCGCCAATAGGTTTGTAATTTTTAGACGGATTTTTATGATGGAAAAAAATGGGATTAGGGCCGAGAATATCATGGTCATGCATTGTGCATCTTCTAAGTGTTACATGTGCATTCTGAAAGAGTTCTGATTGAACAATTGATAATGTTTGTATCTCGTCCTTTGTTATAGAGTCACACTTGGAGCGTCGGTCCACCGACGTCACTGAGACGGCCAGATTTTGGCTCGAAAATACAAGTGAGTAGCCTAGTTGGTTCCTCACCGTTTATGTGTTTAATATTTTGCAATTTTGCCATGCGGAGATAATGGAGGGATTATGTGTGTTTGATTTTGAGTGATTTTGGACCGTAGGTGTCTGAAATATGTGGAATGTGATATCGAAGTGTTATTTGTGTGTAACTATGCATGGGTGCTTCAATGGAATAATTTATGAATATGAAATTTATTAGTGGTGAATTAGGACGAAGGTCGAAGGAATGGGAATTGGTTTTGAAATGTAAAATGTCGGTGAATGTGAATTGGAACATGTACATTGCATGCATAAAAGTATGATAAGATAAAAGCAACATTGTGACCGAGCAGCCACCATATCGGGGCATATCACGCCTAACGTATATGAGAGCTTTATTTCAGCGCTTACAGACCTCGGGTCCAGCGTATTGAGCTTCGAGCTCGATGTACGAGGCTTCAAGCCCAATATTTTCAGAGCCACTGGCTCAACATAATGTGCCCATCACTGGGACAGTTTCAGGCTCACGGTCACAACAATGAAATGAAAATGAAAAGTGTCACATGTGCATTGCATCTATAAATGATTGAATATAAATTGTACTAAAGGCGAAACGCATTACATTTGAGAAATGTGATTGTATGTATTATTTAAATTGATTGAATATGCATGAGTTGAGTGAACCATCGATGATGGTTTCTCACTGAGTTCGCAAAACTCACCCAAAATTTGCAATTATTTTTCAGGACACAGAAGAATACCCCGTTAGGCAACGGGCGTATAACGTTGTTGGATATTGAAGTAGAGAAGAGATCGGGATCAGTTTTTGTCTGCATTAGTGTCCAATAGAATTGTTCCCCAAAATGACTAATTGCATGTGAAATGGGCCAATGTTGTTCTGTTTTGTACATAAAATGGTTATTGTAATTTATGGTTGACCATTTGTAATAGCTGTAACTGATTGTATTAACTGAAAACGTTTATCTATGCACGTTGATGCAAATGGTCTACTGTGTTCCGCGCACATGTGTGTAAATGAAAGAAAAAGGAAATGTCTCTGATGGAATGAATGTTTGAAAAAAATTTTATACCGAGTTTCGACTGAGTGATGTAGCATGCCACCCTCGCGGGGCACGGACTCGGATATCACCATTGATGTCGGGTTCGGGTCACGCGGGAATGAGGTGGTACAGAACAAGTGGTAGATCGAATTGGTTGAGGATACAATAACAAGGAGAGGATACATTAAAAAGGAGGGAATACAAAGCAAGGAGTCAAAGCTGTAGTAAGGAGTCCGTATAATTTTCGTCTTGTTCTTATGTTAGTTATTTTCCTTATACCATATCATCTATGGATTAAAACATGTTGATTTTTTTAAGCTTTCGCTGCATTTTGGTTTTGAAAAAAAGTTTTTGAAATATACCATTCAGTCAAATCTAGTATGTTATTGTTTTTTGATCCAACAAGATCATGGATTGTGAGATGTTTAATGAATGGTTTATAAATTGGTTTGGACATGAATTTGATGTGGAATTGAGGCATGAATAAGGTGGAATTGATGAACTATAGTGAAGGGGTGTTGAAGGTGTATAAAGGACTTAAGTTTTTAAAACAGTTTGAAGGTTATGGATGAGTCAACCTTCAATTCACTCACCCCACAATCGTGGGAATTTTAAGCCATATTCCCACGGTCATGGAAAAGGGTTAGGAAGGAAAAAAACTTGGCTTTGTGCAATTGTTGACATATATAAGGTTAGGGCACTTGGTAATGGTTTAATTGAACTTAATTGAGGTTGAAAATGAACATAAATGATGTTAGATTAATTGAATAATAGTTCATTTAGTTATGTATTGTTAATTGAGGTAATTATTTAAGGAATGTGTGGTTAGTGAATAATATGTATAATGTTGAAATTTATGGTGTATTTAAGGATGAATCCTTATGAAAACAAATGTGTTTCAAAGGAGTTATATGATGCGAATTGATAAATTGTTTGTGAATTTGGAATTTTTGTAATTATATGAAATGTGTAAATACATAAGATATTTAATGGTATATTATTGCATATGTTTATGCTTATAAGGTATGTTAATTTTTTTAGATGTGCACGTATATGTTCAATTTGAGAGAAAAAGGAATAAAGACATGTTGCACAACATCTTTTGTATAAGATTATGAAGTCTTACATGTTTGTTTTAGAATTGCCAAGTCCTATTCGTGGGTAAATAAGTATGCCTAGAAGGGTCTGCAGCTGCTCCTATAATCAGACACTAAGGTGTGTTCTATGCCAGACACTCTGGTGTCTTCTGGTTTTAGACACTTATGTGTCCTCTATTTCAGAGACTTAAGTCTCCTCTGTTTCAGATACTAATCATGGTATCTTCTATTATGGTCCCATTATCCACTTCGGTAGAAAGGATTAGCAAGATAACATGTTTTGTATTTTGATACATGTTTAATTTTGATATAAACAAGTTCTGTTATGATAAAATATAAGCTCTGATTTAATTCAAAACAAATTTTGTTCTAATATACTTCATACTTGGATTAGAAAGGACTACATCCTATTCTGATATTCAATTCTCATACTTGTACATTTTGTTATGATATTTATAAGTTTTTTTCGGATGCAGGAATGTTCTGTATCTTTATTCATCATATTATGTTTTGAGGCATAATGTGTGGATTATTCTGTAATTTGAATAATTAAAGGTTGTATGTGAATTGACATGATATAGTGCATGTGAATGCTAGGCAATTATTAGAAACGGTCGCTAGATAATATGTTGTTTAGTTATTCTTCACTAAGCTATATACTTAGCATAATAGTTTTGCCCCCATGTAGGTTCTGATATGAAGGTTTAAAGACTAGGACAAGGACTGCCGCAATAGCCAATGAAGGATGAGTTTTGTTTTGGAAGATGTATTTTTGAGTTTTTGAATTGTTTTGAGTTGTATATGACAATATGAGATAGTTTGTATTTTGTTTAATGGTTTTTAACAACCTTATTAGAGGATGGATTATGTTTGAGACTTGTATTTTTATATGATGTATATTATGTTTTGTTTTTAACAATGTCTAATGATATGTAATGTATGTTTGCTTTAGTTTCTAGAAATGCATGTAAGGAATGCTTAGTATGATTTGGATTGTTTCAGTTCTATTTTGGGTGACACTTGCATATCCTCCAAGGGGGTATGTGGGTGTTACACTATGCCATTAGTTTCCTAGGTTCTTTGATCTTTAGCTTGAACACATATGTCACCTCTAGGAATTCTTTTATGAATTCATATTCTTCATTCGACCTAATAATTGGTATAGTTTATGGTAAATTCACCATAATGCTCATCAAAACAAAAACCTTGTAAAAGTAGTTCTTATTGCCACTATAATCACTTAATCCATGCAAATAGGCTTTCTGTCGAAGCTTGCGAGGCGACTTAAGTGATTATTTGTCTAGTACTCAAGCGGGATCCTGAATATGCAAGTCCAAATAGGAATGTTCTTGTTTTGTCTCCTCTATATTTAATCATGGGCATTAGGCTTGAAGTTGTTGGAATATTCATGTGGTCTATATGCTTCACAACCATCATAAAATTTCTGAAATATTATGATGGTCCGTTGCTATCCATTTTCTCTGTAATGGTCAGAGCAATATATGGACAGTTATGTGTTGGTTTTTGGGTCCCTAATCTTTGGCTTTCAATTTAAAGAAAATTTTATGCCATTAACGTGAGAGTTTGAAAGGTTAGAAGATTTAGGAACATTTCATTTAGCAGTGGGATTTAAATAGTGGATCAAGCTTTTTGGATAGCAATGGCTGGAGGTATGGTTATTTGGTTATGCTTTTACCTAGCATTTGGATATATTTTTATATATGAATATATGATGTTGATATATATACTTAAGGATGCAAGTTTAAGATTAATGAATTGCATGCAAATGATTTTATATTATATTTGGTATCAAAGCTACAAATATAAATCTACCTTGCATATCCTCTATCATGTTTTTGTTGGATCGGAAAAAGAAAGCATGCTTAGTTTGGAGAAACGATAGATTTCAAAACTTTTTAAGAAATCATCTTGCAGCGGAAGCAATATATCCAAATCAATATGCTAATCCATACATGATATGGTATAAGGATAATAAAACCAAGAACAAGATAAAAGGAATTACCGACTCCTTATTCTGACTTTAAATCCTCATTGCGCTATTCTCTCCTTCTTGTATCCAAATCCTTTGCCTTTGAGTCTTTTCCTTTAGCAATCTATCTTCTTCCTTGTAGTAGTATCCTCTACCAATTAGATTTACCACTTGTTCTTCAAGGACAACTAGGTTAACAAAATCCTTTGGTGGGAAAGGAGAAGAAATATTTGGAGGAGATTTTCTTAGAAGAAGAAGAATCAAAATTGAAACTCTTTCAATTCTTTCACTTAGGAATTTCGGTTCTCTCTTGCATGAAAAGAGAGAATGTCTAAAAAACATTCAATAACCCTTTCTTACATCTCAATTTCGAAATATGCATGAAATGGAAAGAGTGAGAGGCATCCAATGCATCACTTCTTACATTAATCACTCATCAAATAGCCAATAAATGAGACTTCATTTATCTTTAAAATGGCTATTTGAAAAGACCATAACCTATAATTGAATACCCATTTCGGTTTTGGCAAGAAGAAAGAAGGAAGATGGTCCATCTAATGCACATCTTTCATCTTTAATCTAATGAATGCAAATAGGTTACATGCCAACATTAAAAGCCAACCATTAAATCATTTAATGGTAAGTTCATAACTCCATTTAATAATGATGAACCATAATAAAGACCATCTTTATTTAGTATTTTAATGTCAAATGTGTGGTTACACATCTAACCTAACACAATTTTGAAATTTCTTCTTCTCCATTTAAAAAAATTGTTTTAATATAATTAATCTAATCAATTACATTAAACCAAAACAAGCCCATTTCTAAATGAACATATGGGCTTCCAATTAACCATTAATTAGTATAAGCCCATCATTCAATTATGGACTTCTAAAGCCTCCAAACTACTTCTTACTTAGCTTGATAACCTTCCTTAAAGCCAAGTGGGGAATCTTATTGGACTTTGATAATTCAAGCTCCAATAAGCCCAGAAATAATTCAATCTCATTGGAATTAATTCTAGCTTATTAACTAAATGTCATTCCACTAAAGACAATTAGTTGAACTCTTGAATTATTAAATATTATGAGAATATGTCCAATTGCAAACCCTATTTAGAACCTTATTATAGCCATCCGCACAACAAAGGGTAAAATTACCGTTTTGCCCTTATGTTGGTTTTTCCTTCTAGATCTCTCATTTTACTTTATATGGTGATTAACACATAAGATCTCATCTTAGTGTTAAGACTTGATGGGTAGCTAGTCCATCAAACTATCTGCGCCATTTAATCACCAAATCTCCTTAAAACATCTAGAAGAGATGATAACACTATAAACTCTTTATTTGAGTGAATGTTCACGATACATGTTTCAATTAATAATTTCAACATGCAGAATCTTTGGATTAATACCTGTAAAAATTCATTCCGATCATATCAAGATTTATAATGAAACACATATGAGTTCACCACTCATCAAGATTGTGGTTCATAATAGCGAATGCTTAAGTTGTATGTTTTAAGATTAAAGTAACGACCCACTTTATTCTTGAAAACATACTTGATTCAATTCATTTAATAGTGCCATTATCGATAGTCTACTACTATCATGATATGAAACTCATCATTCCCTTTAAGTAAACTCCTTTATTTATATGGAGATAAATCGCAACACTACTGATCTAAACCATAATCAAGCGACCAACTTGATTATTCAACTGTGAATCAATTAATTGATTCTAATAATATACATGTTTCCCATACATCTCTATGTATATGTATATTACTTACAAATGAATCTTGGTACCTTATGACCAGATATATAATGCTCATACAGATAAAACCAAACTCTTTTGTTTTATTAATAATAAATATTTTCATTACAAAGCAGAATCGAAGAAGATAAAGTTACATGTAAATACACTTGCTTTCGAGGCACTATATTTACATAACTCCAACAATCTCCCACTTGCCCTAAAGCAAGTTTGACATATCCTTCATTCCCATCCCTTCTAGGTGACCCTCAAAGCTCTTTTGAGTCAATGTCTTTGTGAGCAGATCGGCAAGGTTTTGCTCAGTAGGAATCTTTACCACATCCACTTCTCCACGTTGTATTATCTCCTTATGAGATGATACTTTCGCTCAATGTGTTTAGCGACTTTGTGGTTCCGAGGTTCTTTAGAATTAGCCGCCCCACTATTATCACAATAAAGTGTAATGACTTTTTACGCCTCTGGAACTACCTCCAAATCATTTAGGAACTTTGAGCCAGATCGCTTCCTTTCACGCTTCACAAGCAAGCAACATACTCAACCTCCATAGTCGAATCAGCAATATAAGATTGCTTGACACTCCTCCAAACTATGGCTCCACCTCCTAAAGTAAATATAGAACCGAAGTTGATTTCCTTGAATCAACATCGATTGGAAATCGAATCCGTATATCTGTCGTAATAAGATTACTTAGAGTAAACAAGCATTAAGTTCTTCGTCCTATGAAGATACTTAAGTATACACTTAACCATGATCAATGTTCCATTCTGGATTGGAATGAAATCGCTATCATCCCATCCTGCGTAATGATATCCGGTCTAGTGCACTGACATTGCATACATCAAACTACCAATCGCGAAGCATATGGAATGTTACGCATCGTTCAACCTCCTCTTGGGTTTTAGGTGTTTGTTCCTTTGAAAGTTTGATTCCATGTCTAGTAGGAGTGAAACCCTCTTGGAATCTTGCATGGCGAACTTATTGAGCATATTCTCAATGTAAGTTAGTTGAGACAAAACTATCTTCTTGTTCTTACGATCCCTTATAAGTTTGATCCTAGAACATAGGTAGCCTCTCCCAAATCCTTCATTGAAAGCTGTTCATTCAGCCATCCTTAACCGCAGATAACATTCTCACATCATTCCCAATGAGCGTAATGTCATCAACATCTGAGGATTAGGAAAGTAACCTTAGCTTCTTGTATTCTTTTGTAAACACAAGGCTCATCTAGGTTTTGTATGAACCCATAGGTTTTGATAGCCTTATCAAACCTAATGTTCCAAGACCTAGATGCTTGCTTAAGTCCATAAATGGACCTTTGCAACTTGCAAACCTTATGCTCATTACCTAGCTCAATGAATCCTACGGTTGGGCCATATAAATGGTCTCCTCAAGATCTCCATTCAGAAATGCGGTCTTGACATCCATTTGCCATATTTCATAATCGAAATAGGCTGCTATGGCCAAAAGAATCCTGATGGACTTAAGCATGGCAACCGGAGAAAAAGTCTCCTCGTAGTCCATACCCTCCTTTTGAGTATAGCCTTTAGCTACCAATCTAGCTTTAAAGGTCTCTACCTTTCCATCCGATCCCTTTTCCTTTTGTAGATCCATTTACACCCTATGGTTTTAGACACGGTGGTAGATCTACAAGGACCTGATTTCATTAGTATACATAGAATCTATTTCGATTCCATTGCCTTGAGCCATTTTCTGCATCAACATCATTAATAGCTTTGTGTATACGTAGCGGATCTGTTTCTTCTTGGTGCGAGATGGCAATTAAGCCTTCTCCTAAACCCGAATACCTATCCGGTTGTCTCACAACCCTCCCACTACGTCTAGGCACATCTTGATGTTCGGGTTGCACTTCCGATTCAACTCTTGAATCCATTTCGACATCTTGTTACATCATATCCAAAACAACTCTTGGTTTGGATGAAATTGCTAACTCCTTTAGTACTACTTCACTTCTTCCTTTGTGATTTCTCACAAACTCTTCCTCTAAGAAGTTTGCATTTGTAAACACAAATACCTTCCTATCATGAGGACTGTAAAATAGTACCCTCGAGTTCCGTAGGATATCCTACAAACAAACATACTTCATCCTTGGTTTCATCTTTGTGGATTCGGGCTTTAGAACATGAAATTTGGACAGCCCCAAGTCCTCAAGTGCCTCAATGAAGGCACTCGGCCGATCCACAACTCCCTAGGTGTTTTAGGCACCAATTTGGATGGAGCAAAGTTAAGAAGATATGTTGCCGTTTGTATGGCATATCCCGTAACGATTTTGGAAGGCTAGCATAAGACATCATTGATCTTACCATTTCCAATAGAGTTCTATTTCTCCTCTCGCTACACCATTACATTGAGGTACGAGGAGTCGACAAATTGAAACAATTCCATTGTCAATTAAATATTCTGGAACTCTCCGGATAAATACTCACCACCTCAATCGATCGAAGTCTGTTTTAATGGCTTGCAAGTTGCTTCTCGACTTGACTTTGAATTCTTTGAACTTTTCAAAGATTCACTCTTTTTATGCATCAAATACAAATAGGCGTGTCTTGAGTAATCATCTATAAAAGTTATGAAATATTCATAACCTCCTCTAGCTTATACATTCATAGGCCCACACATCAAGATGTACCATGTCCAATGTGGATTCAAATCTGTTTCCTTTAGAAGCAAATGAGGCTTTTGTCATTTTTCTTCAATACAAGATTCACGGTGGGTAATGGATCACTATCCAAGCCCATAAGGATCCCATCCTTTACTAGCCTGTCAAGTCTTTTTCGATTGATATGACCCATCCTTAGATGCCACAGATACTTTGAATTAATGCTAGAGATATTGGATTGTCTTGGTTTTATCAATTACGTGGTGTTTAGTGAGCCTTTCATAGGTTCTATAAAAATAATCCTGTTTAATTATAAACTTCACAAATAAAATCCTTATTCTCATATATTGAAACAACCTTTTCAAAATATAAGGAATAGCAGATTTTATTAGACAAAAATAGAAATCATGTTCCTTACAATCATTGGCATGTAATAAACATATTCCAAATATAACCTATGACCACTAGGAAAGTCCAAGATAACTACTCCCATCGATTCTGCTGAAACATAGGAACCATCTGCTATCTTAACTTGAAAGCGGCCTTTAGGAAGTCTTTTCCTTTCTTTGGAACCCTGTAAAGAATTACAAACATGGTTAGTGGCTCCTGAATTTAATATCCAAGAAGTAGATAAATCTGCCACATTTCTAGTTCCTAACAAACTTAGGAAGCCCATACCTTGTTTGCTTTTGAGGGACTCTAGGTAGATCGGGCAGTTTCTTTTCCAATGGCCCATCTCATCACAAAGGAAACACTTTCCTTTGATGTTCTCTTTGGCCTTCTTTTTCATGGGTTTGGCCTTGACCCTATTTGGGCCTTCTTTTCATTTGACCCTTCTTCTTTCCTTGCCCTTACCCTTGGGCTTAGAAGAAGAAGCTACATTAGCCGGCCCATGAGCCTTAATATTCAATATTTCCTCCGTGCTCAAGGGTATTCATCAACTCACTCAAGGTGTAATCCTTCTTTGTTGAGCTCATAGTCCAACTTAAACTGCTGAAAAGAAGAGTTTAAGCTATTGATGATCATAATCATCTGCGTGTCCGCATCCATATCCGCCCTAAGCATCTCAAACCTCGGTGACCGCAGAGATTACCTTCATCATGTAATCCCGCACGGTTCACTGTGTTTACATCGAGATTATGAAAGGTTTGGATAGCTTTCACTCTTACAGACCTAGTCCTCACACCAAACATCTCATGTAGGTGATGGACCATTGCACTAGCAGTTTTCATACAAGCAATTTGCTTTTGCAACATCCCGCTGACAGAAGCCAGAATATAACACTTAGTAATCTTGTCAGCATTCTGCCAACGCTCATGTTGTTTGGACTTGCTCAGGAGTTGCATCTCCACTTAGAGGTGTAGGCTCATTTTCAATTAACACCCATGAAATACGTTCATATTGAAGAACAATGTCAAGGTTACGCCTCCATTCATTAAACTTGTCTCCATTTTCCAATTTGTTATTAGTCAAAAGCAGGGTGAGTGGATTCATTTTGTGGTTGATTATGTCTGAAAATATAAATTATTAAAACATGAGCATACTAGTCAACAATTTATGGAACTTTGTATAAAATCATGATGCATGTATGCATGATGATAGATTTAACAAAACTTAAAAAATTAAAACATTATACGACGGTTATTTTTCTTATCTATAACAGACTAAGTGACGGTGGGCCATCTTATCTATTAAAAGAAAAATTGGGACCCTCCCACTCAAAAAACTACCAAGCATCTCATGCTCAATTTTTAAAGAAGCGTCTTAATTTGGTCCATACTTTTACCAACAGAGCTACGGTGGGCAGTTTATTGATAAAAAATGTTGAGTGTATAACTATTTGATTCATTCACTAAAGATACCTACAAATCATGCCTCGGTGGGAGGTCATATTTGCTATCATTAAGTGGACTTATCCTTAAGGAGACCCAAACCATGCAAGATCTAGGATCCATGCCCTCCGATGGGGAGTAACACTTCACCACATGCAAACGGGACATCATTTGGAGACCGTGGACTCTCACAGGAGCATCCTCTCCCACTCAATCTTTTTGGGCTTTAAGTTTTAAATACCATCTTGTCTAGATGCAATTTATTATCCATCCTATATTGTTTCATTATATATCTCATACATAATGAATGCATGGCAAGGCCTAGGGTTGGCAATTTTCTAAATGACATGCAATCACATAATATCACATATTAAAAGCATTCATTTCTCCATTCATCACATGAACTAATAAAGCCACTTTTGATTGTCCATCCTAGAAACATAAAATAATTACAAGCCTTTTAGGCCCAAAATATGCTTCTTCATCTTGGATCTTCCGCTTTGAACTCTTCGCTAACATGATCCGCCCATTCGGTAAACAAAATGTAATGGCATTTATGAAATTAGAATTTTGTCATTTTGAAAATAAAATTCCAGCACTAGATTTTAGAAAACCAAATCTTTGTTTTGACAAAAATTCCAGCACTTGTTTTATTAAAACGAAACTCATTTCATGAAAATTAAACACAGCACTTAGTATTTTAGCAAACCGAAATTGGATTCTTTGAAACAAAAACCAGCACTTGTTTTCCAATCATAACTGAAATATGATTCATTGAAACAAAAATTCTAGCAACTTAGTTTTCACAAAACTTATGCCAAAACACAAAAGGATACACCGAAAATTTTACCTTTCCATTTCTTCAATCCATGGCTGCTCCTTCTTCATCATTACATCAATTTGTACATTACAAAATCAAATAAAATAAACAAAAGAAACCAAGGAGGAAACATGGTGATGATAGACCACCCTCCTTGTTACAACCAAATGAAGAAATCTTACAAGATAAAATTTAACTTCTATGGACAACCAAAAGAGCAACATACACCATATATATTTCTATCACATAAAGGATGAAGGATGAGTTTTGTTTTGGAAGATGTATTTTTGAGTGTTTGAATTGTTTTGAGTTGTATATGACAATATGAGATAGTTTGTATTTTGTTTAATGGTTTTTAACAACCTTATTAGAGGATGGATTATGTTTGAGACTTGTATTTTTATATGATGTATATTATCTTTTGTTTTTAACAATGTCTATTGATATGTAATGTATGTTTGCTTTAGTTTATGGAAATGCATGTAAGGAATGCTTAGTATGATTTGGATTGTTTCAGTTCTATTTTGGGTGACACTTGCATATCCTCCAAGGGGGTATGTGGGTGTTACACTATGCCATTAGTTTCCAAGGTTCTTTGATCTTTAGCTTGAACACATATGTCACCTCTAGGAATTCTTTTATGAATTCATATTCTTCATTCGACCTAATAATTTGTATAGTTTATGGTAAATTCACCATAATGCTCATCAAAACAAAAACCTTATAAAAGTAGTTCTTATTGCCACTATAATCACTTAATCCATGCAAATAGGCTTTCTGTCGAAGCTTGCGAGGCGACTTAAGTGATTATTTGTCTAGTACTCAAGCGGGATCCTGAATATGCAAGTCCAAATAGGAATGTTCTTATTTTGTCTCCTCTATATTTAATCATGGGCATTAGGCTTGAAGTTGTTGGAATATTCATGTGGTCTATATGCTTCACAACCATCATAAAATTTCTGAAATATTATGATGGTCCGTTGCTATCCATTTTCTTTGTAATGGTCAGAGCAATATATGGACAGTTATGTGTTGGTTTTTGGGTCCCTAATCTTTGGCTTTCAATTTAAAGAAAATTTTATGCCATTAACGTGAGAGTTTGAAAGGTTAGAAGATTTAGGAACATTTCATTTAGCAGTGGGATTTAAATAGTGGATCAAGCTTTTTGGATAGCAATGGCTGGAGGTATGGTTATTTGGTTATGCTTTTACCTAACATTTGGATATATTTTTATATATGAATATATGATGTTGATATATATACGTAAGGATGCAAGTTTATTGTAACACCCTACTCCCGAGTGACCCGAACCCGATATCGTTGGTGATATCTGAGTCCGTGCCCCGCGAGGGTGGCGTATTACATCAGTCGATTAAAACTCAAGTATACTTTTTTTTGAAAGCCATTGATTCCACGTTAGCGGCAAAAACAGTAAGTAACTAACACCCATGTTCATAATAAACCGGTTTGAGTTATTACGGTCATCCGAGAATAATTTACAATCACCAATGAGTAAAACATTAAAACCAATATGGGCTCGAGAGAAATATAAAGCATTGTTATACGTTGATTGCGGAACACAATTTGATAAGACACTAATACTGACACGGACTGATCCCGACCTCTATCCTTTATCCGCCTTACAGAGAGACATACTCCGTGTCAAACGGGTATTCTTCAAGACCTGAAAATAGATGCAAATTTTGGGTGAGTTTTGCGAACTCGGTGAGTGACCATCATCGATGGTCCATCCAATCACATAACATATAACACATACTTTCATTTTCCATTAAGTCACATGTCATATTCCTATCATACCTCACATTCACATACAGTTTCATATTTTCATTATGTCGATACAATGTCATCTTCAATATAATCAAATTGATCATTCAAACAAGTTTATCATTCCCATTCAACACACAATGTCACATTCCCATTCAATATAGTGTTGCAGTCCCATTCAATACAAGTAATTCAACCAATCACATTCGCATAATCAAATCAATCATGTTATGCATATGTGCATGAAACCCACTTTCCATTTAATTACTTTGTTGTGACCGAGTGTCTAAACTGTCCTGCATCCAATAGATATCGGGCTCATTGAAACTGTCCCATATAGGGCTCATTATGAACTCGTCCCATAAAGGGCTCATTGTAAACTGTCCCATAAAGGGCTCATTGTAAATCGTCCCATAAAGGGCTCATTGTCGTTGAGCACGAGGCTCAATCGATGTCGAGCATGAAGCTCTTTACTCATTGTTGACTACTCTCGTCACAACTCTCATTATCTTTCATAAATTCATGCGGTGGAATGTCTTATGCATATTTGCATGCACTCGATCAATCATAGTTACTATCATCGGACCGTAGTCCGGCATTCACATCAATTAAGAAGTCACATTACATTTATGTGCAATTATGCATGCAAGACATTTTAACAATCTCAATATATACACTTAGGTCATCCCATTCACATTCAAGGAGCACTTCAATAACGCAATTCCAAATACTTAATTACTCACTGAACCTCCTGTCTGGAACCCATATTTAATCACAATTAATAAAATAAATCAATACTCATTCAACATATAACAAAAGCAAATAACCAATAAATAAGACCATCTAGGTCTACTCACAAGATTTCCAAATTTGCATTGGTTTCCAATTTCGACAATGCACGAAAAGTGCGGACATTTATCCTGCACTACCAATTTAAGCCATATGCACACATTAATCACTTTGCATAAGAATTCTCATTCATGCACAAATATAGAATAAGGACAATGCATGTTCATGATATTCCTGGCCTTAATCCAATTTTTTTCAACAATAAAATCCGTAGAAAAATTAGAAATTCAATGGCGCTGACGACGCTCAATTTGGACCTCTATAGGTCCCCAATTAAATAAAACAGTAATGCAATCCCATTTCCCGAACCCCCGTCAATTTTCCGTCCAAAAATTTCCAATTTCCCATGAAATGAAATTCAATATTTTACAAATCCGATGCCTCAAGAATCAGGTCAATCGGACGTCGGACGGAAAAGTTATACATCAAAGAAATCAGAAATACAAAATTAAAACAAAATCCCTCTCGTGGCTCGCGAGGCGAGCCGCCTCATGAGTCTGGCCTGACCTCGCCTCGCGAGGCGAGTCGTCGCCCTCATGAGGCGAGCTGAAAGCCTCGCCCTCGCGAGGGGCGAGATTCAGCTCGTCTCGCCCTCATGAGTCGTAAGCCCTCATGAGGGCGAGATTCCAATGCCTTCGCCTTCTTTTTTCTTTTTCCAAACCGAACTTCAATCATTCATAACTTTTCCCACACAATTCAGAAAATTACAAACCATATGTCGTTGGAAAGATTAAGAAAACTCTACAAGTTTTATGTAGAGCACAAAATCAATTTCACCCCTAAGGGTGTCAAAATCCAGTCAAATCCACTGCCTACTCAAAACCTCTCAAAACAGTGCAGTACTTTACAAATTCAGTAACTTTTATTCTCTTCAGTAAAAATAACACAATAAATATGCTCTTCAATATCACAATGTTATCTAAAACTTTCATGAATAACCAAAATCCCAATTCATTTAGTAACTAGGTCAAACAATTCAGTGAATGCTACTGCCCTGAAAGTACTCAAATTGATAATAATTTTTCAAGCAGTATAACTCCTTGTTCAAAAGTCGAAAATTGCATACTTTATACCTATAAAAGATAAAACACAGTACTACACTTCTCATAAAGGGCTCAGAATCAAATTCCATCATTAACAAATTTAAAACAGTCCTGCAAGTTACTGCCCTGTTCAGCAGTTCATGACCTAACTTCAATCCAATCTTTGAAAATCATAAGTCCCAATTCTGTTATCTAAAATAGCATGCTATATACCATTTTCAAGATAATTGTTTCCTCTACAACTCTTCAGAAGATCACCTAAGCCAATTAAATTCACACAAATTACTAAAATTGTTCCCAATCAGAATGGTCACAATACCTACACTGATAGCTAAGTTTCACCAATTGCTCACAATCAGTCAATATTCCACAGTGGATATCTCCCAATATACAGATCGAAAAATTGAAAAATCAGTGGCAATGGAAAGCTAACAATATAGGCTTCAACTCTCATGAAGACTATTGACAATAATTCCCTCTCAATTAATTTAGAAAAATCATCAAAACAATCAGGTTATAAATCCGGATACTGTTCACCTAAGTCAAAACAGTAACTTTCCAAGCCAAATTTCAACCTCTTAGAGTTACAATTTGACAACACCTATTTCACACAAAAATGTAGCCAACAAACCAAAGTTTCATTGGGCACCAACCTCAACTCATTTTCATAACCACACAATAAGTTATGCCCAAAACAGTACAGTAGGTTCAATGTCCATTTTCCAGCTTTCAACTTCAACCTAACTCCTATCACTTCTAATATCCATAACACATGCATAAGCATCCTAATAACACAAGAATTAAGCCAATAGGTCATCAAGACCTTCAGTTCAATATATATCCACAATTTCAGTACCTATTTTCAATCATTTTCTTATGAATTTATGCATTAAAACCATAAGTAAAACATAAACATAAACATCATCTTACCTAAAGCTTCCAACTCCACCTCTTTAAGTCTTTAATTTTCTAACTACCCTTCTTCTTTTCCATCCCATGCATGGTTATTATCAAGATAAGAGGGTAGAAGATTTAAGCTTAGAAGCAAGCAAGGAAGAACTAAGAAAGTAGCAACTAAGTGAAACAAGTGAAGGAAATTGATAAGAGTGAGGAAGAAGCTAGAGTTTTGGATGAGGAGAAGATATAACAACAAACTCATTTTTTTCACTCTTTTATCCATGAAGTTGCCGACCTTACAAAGTCAAGCATATGACAAAAGCATTAAACCCTTTGGACACTTGGCAATTGGAGAAACATAAGGAAAAGTCAAACAATTCAATAACTAATAAGTACAATTTCCCAACTTGTTCATTCTTTCCCTTTAACTAATAAGAAGCATCGTGAATGGGAAGAGAAGACCAAGTCTAAGCCATCTCCAAGCATGAAATTAGGAGGACACTTGGCCATTTAGGAAGGAATGGGAAAAGTCAAAGGACCAATCAAAATTTTGAAAATAATAAAACAAATACCAAGCAATTTCAATCCAATTTCGGTTCCAACAAATTTAAGGGTCCATTTTGGGTTCCACCAAAATATGCAATGGTTTAATACCAAATAACAGTAGAAAATCAACCGGTTCGCCATTTGACAATTTTTTCCGTCCGAATTTTCTCCAAAAATTTCAGAAAAATTTTCATAATTCCCATAAAGGTAAAACACACAAAATGCAGTTCAATAAATTTTTCAAATATAATTTCCCATTATTTTCACTAAAAGTCCATTTAGTCCCAATCTAGGAAATATCATGTATGCATGTACAGTCCTAAGTCATTTCGATCCATCTCATCCTATGCCAAATTTACTATTTAACCCTTCCCGACGGGGTGGGATGTTACAATTCTCCCTCCTTATAAAATTTCGTCCTCGAAATTCTCGATCAACGATTCACTATGACAATTTCAAATGTCGATACAAATTCCATATACTTTTCCACTCAATGATTCATTTTCCGAAGGTTACAGAACTACACTCGATCAGTTGTCTAGTCCCTTATTTAGCCAATTCATTAAAACTCATCACAATAGAGCGAAGTTAACAAATTTGTCATTGGTGACCTTACTATCATACTATTTCACTTGCTATTTTCGGAGTAGCCATTAACTTTGGTTAGATGCTATGACTCAATTCCTTATTTCGAATCCGTTATCAATTCAATACTTTCTCTAGTAACATGCAGACTAATACGTATTCCGGACATCCTTTCAAGGTGATACGATCATAACCTCCTTTATCTCATCCTCACATTCATTTGGTACCAATACAATGACATTTAGTTCCATTTCACTATAACCAAGTGATACTTTACCTAATGCGGTCATTCTTTATCTCCCACCAACTCTCTATTCAAATTCAATTCTCCTTAGACAATTCATCGTTTTATAGTGTTCACGCACTCTATCTCGGATATGCATTTTATTCATTTCACTTATCCGATCTGATCCACTTTAGCTAACTCATCTTTGTTTTCCTATGTCACTTTCCTTTGTTTCACTCAACACAGCCTCAAATTCATTGTGGTCTTTGACTCTTGTTAGGCCTCATGCGGTGTAGCAAGATATCCCCACAAGAAAATCGAACTCGTAACACGATCATAATCAAGCCTTTTTTTTCCTATTGAACATTAACACCTATCAAGACTTGAATCCATAATCACTTCATTCTATACACATAGTTATTCAATTTCACTTTTCTCATATACTTACTAGAATGTCGAGCTTCGACTGTTCAATTTTTTTTTTTTTGCTCATCAATTCCTTTGTTCAATCCCGACACATGCTTATATATATATTTTTTAATCATTCAATACCATTCTCCCGATTACACTTGACTCTTCAGATTCAGGATGGGAAACAGTAGTTTGCTTCCTGAACTAGTAACCTTTCTTACCTCTATCCAGTATCCCTAGCTCTACAACTTCAATTTTTCAGAAACACTTCACAATTACCCATAATCTACTTGACATTCTTTGAAAATCCCAATATCTGTAATTGATCTGTTCATTGCAGCATTATCTGTTCACTATTTGAGCTTAGTAGTCAGAATTGTCTGTTTATTTCCGTAGTCATTTATGCCCGTCTTTTTCCTCGAATAAGCACAGTGTATCTTTATAGGAATCTAAAGTCTCCAAGGCTTTAAACAATTTCGATCATAGAACCAATACCATTTATCAAAATCAATTCAATTTATCTTATACCGTTTTAACATATTGTCTCATTTCATCACACACTGCCCACTCTCCAAGGATATGCTTATCATCAGTATCAAATTCCTCAATTATACATAAAGTATATATATATATAACACTACATCACGTCATTGCCAGTTTTCCTTTAGGACTTTTTGTCTCTATTCATTTTCTCTTTTCAATTGATTTTCTGTCATCCACATCGATGTATGCCGATACCTAGTCATCCATACTTGGACCTCCATAAATTTCACTTCATTTGAGTATTTCACTTCACAGTTCGGGACTATTTTATTCTTAGTTTCAAATCTAGATTTTCCAACAGTTTTTACATCACATATGGAGCTCTATTCACTTCACATTGCAATAAAATCATCTCAAATTAAAATTTCACTCACATAGGTGGATACGTTACATTCCCGTACACACAAAGCAGATAACCTCAGTAGTATATTTCACTTGTTATGCCTAAATCTTCTCTTGAGATATGACTCAATTCCACTTTTGATTTCGTCCGTACATCTTTTCGTTTGACCATTAGTCTTGCTACCGTCATTATACTGTTCACGAAGGTCTCATCAGCCAATTAGTGTCCCTAATTACTTTTCAATCATTCTCAACTATACGCACTATCTCAATCAGAATAATTTTATACCATAATTTAAAGATCAGAACAGTCCTTACACTAAGGTTCCATGTGACAGTCCCATAAACACTTTCTTTAACACTTATTCCGTAATCTACACCTCACCAGAAGAGGATTGATGCCACTTTACACTTATAGCCACTCTAATCATTCACCGATCATCTCCTCTATGATTTCCATGTATCTTTCACATACGTTTCATTAATCATTATCAACTTTACTGTCCAATAGATATTCCCAACGATAAATCGACTTAAATGCGACAACTCTGTTCATATATCACTATCATTGTTTCATTTTTTTTTCCTAGTTTCATTCCCATATCCTTCATATGTCAGTTTGACCTCTTAAGGTCGTATCTACTTGGCTTATACAATGTCATCTCCTTATTGCTACATATCTCTTTATCTTCCTCAAACAATTATAGGGTATTCACAGTCCTCAAAACACGACAAAATCGGTGATACAACTCCACTCAGATATCTATCTCTTTACCCATCCATTTACCATTTATGTGTCCATATACATCTTTTCAACCAAATCCAAAATTTCCCGATACACAATTAGTAGAAATCATCAGTCTGTCTTTTTCCCTTACGATTTTATCATACTGATTTCCAAACTCTTAGCACAATAGTCACATAACCATTTCAGTCTCAAGCTTATGCGGTCCAGATCATAACCATTTCACGAATTCATTTCAGTTTATCTGTACACTTTTATCTCACCATTTCTACTTTTTCGTACCCTACTAGGCACTTTGCTCTTTCAGTTCTTTCAGTTCTAGGTAGATCGTTACGGTACAATATTGACCTTATTACAATCTCGCTATCTTCATCTACCTATGATATCTACTGATATCAAACACAAATGCAGGGACTCAATATCTGCCTGATCGGACCATCTACGTTTTACTCAGTTCCAATGTTTCCCATTTGGTAGCATATACGATCGAGCTCTAATTACTTCGTCATCCCGGACTTTTTAATCACACTTAGGCCTACTATAACTATTATGCTTCTCCTATCTCCAATCGACCTTTCCAAATTCTAGACATATTCATTTTTCTGTCACCATAATATTGCCATTTTAATCTGGGAATTCATTAATATCACTTCTTTCCTTAATCCGTCTAGCCAACACGATCATTCTAACCATAGTACAATATTAATCTCCTTATCCATTTTCCTTCTTCCTTTCCTAATTGTTTATACTCTTTCGAGGTTCACCCTCTAACACAGCCTCACTTAGTCACTTAACACGTATGCACACGTAGGATTTCTACCCGACGACTCAAACTAGGGATCGGTTGCCACGATGCGCAATGATACGACTCAAATGCATGCACCCTATGTTTGATCGTGCCCAGATACATTACGCATTACTCTTGGGCTCGATACCACCTAAATGTAACACCCACTCCGAGTGACCAACCCGATATCGTTGGTGATATCCGAGTCCGTGCCCGCGAGGGTGGCGTACTACATCAGTCGATTAAAACTCAGTATACTTTTTTTTTGGAAGCCATTGATTCCACGTTAGCGCGGCAAAACAGTAAGTAACTAACACCCATGTTCATAATAAACCAGTTTCAGTTATTACAGTCATCCGAGAATAATTTACAATCAGTCAATGAGTAAAACATTAAAACCAATATGGGCTCAGGAGAAATATAAAGCATTGTTATACAGTGATTGCGGAACACAATTTGATAAGACACTAATCGCATACACGGACTGATCCCGACCTCTATCCTTTATCGCCGCTACAAGAGACATACTCCGTGTCAAACGGGTATTCTTCAAGACCTGAAAATAGATGCAATTTTTGGGTGAGTTTTGCGAACTCAGTGAGTGACCATCATCGATGGTCCATCCAATCACATAACATATAACACATACTTTCATTTTCCATTAAGTCACATGTCATATTCCCTATCATACCTCACATTCACATACAGTTTCATATTTTCATTATGTCGATACAATGTCATCTTCAATATAATCAAATTGATCATTCAATCAAGTTTATCATTCCCATTCAACACACAATGTCACATTCCCATTCAATACAGTGTTGCAGTCCCATTCAATACAAGTAATTCAACCAATCACATTCCGTACAATCAAATCAATCATGTTATGCATATGTGCATGAAACCCACTTTCCATTTAATTACTTTGTTGTGATCGAGTGTCTAAACCGTCCCGCACCCAATAGATATCGGGCTCATTGAAACTGTCCCATATAGGGCTCATTGTGAACTCGTCCCATAAAGGGCTCATTGTAAATCGTCCCATAAAGGGCTCATTGTAAATCGTCCCATAAAGGGCTCATTGTCGTTGAGCTCGAGGCTCGAATCGATTCGAGCATGAAGCTCTTTACTCATTGTTGACTACTCGTCACAACTCTCATTATCTTTCATAAATTCATGCAGTGGAATGTCTTATGCATATTTGCATGCACTCAGTCAATCATAGTTACTATCATCGGACCGTAGTCCGGCATTCGACATCAATTAAGAAGTCACATTACATTTATGTGCAATTATGCATGCAAGACATTTTAACAATCTCAATATATACACTTAGGTCATCCCATTCACATTCAAGGAGCACTTCAATAACGCAATTCCAAATACTTAATTACTCACCGAACCTCCTGTCTGGAACCCATATTTAATCACAATTAATAAAATAAATCAATACTCATTCAACATATAACAAAAGCAAATAACCAATAAATAAGACCATCTAGGTCTACTCACAGTACTCTCCAAATTTGCATTGGTTTCCAATTTCTGACAATGCCTGAGTGCGGACATTTATCCTGCACTACCAATTTAAGCCATATGCACACATTAATCACTTTGCATAAGAATTCTCATTCATGCACAAATATAGAATAAGGACAATGCATGTTCATGATATTCCCGGCCTTAATCCAATTTTTTCAACAATAAAATCCGTGAGAAAATTAGAAATTCAATGGCGCTGACGACGCTCAATTTGGACCTCTATAGGTCCCCAATTAAATAAAACAGTAATGCAATCCCATTTCCCGAACCCCCGTCAATTTTCCGTCCAAAAATTCCCAATTTCCCATGAAATGAAATTCAATATTTTACAAACCGATGCCTCAAGAATCAGGTCAATCGGACGTCGGACGGAAAAGTTATACATCAAAGAAATCGAAATACAAAATTAAAACAAAATCCCTCGTGGCTCGCGAGGCGAGCTGTCGCCTCGCGAGTCTGGCCTCGACCTCGTCTCGCGAGGCGAGTCGTCGTCTCGAGAGGAGGCTGAGCTGGCTCGCCTCGCCTCGAGGGCGAGATTTCAGCTCGTCTCGCCTCATGAGTCGTCGCCTCATGAGGGGCGAGATTCCAATGCCTTCGCCCTTCTTTTCTTTTTCCAAACCGAACTTCAATCATTCATAACTTTTCCCACACAATTCAGAAAATTACAAACCATATGTCGTTGGAAAGATTAAGAAAACTCTACAAGTTTTATGTAGAGCACAAAATCAATTTCACCCCTAAGGGTGTCAAAATCCAGTCAAATCCACTGCCTACTCAAAACCTCTCAAAACAGTGCAGTACTTTACAAATTCAGTAACTTTTATTCTCTTCAGTAAAAATAACACAATAAAATGCTCTTCAATATCACAATGTTATCTAAAACTTTCATGAATAACCAAAATCCCAATTCATTTACTAACTAGGTCAAACAATTCAGTGAATGCTACTGCCCTGAAAGTACTCAAATTGATAATAATTTTCAAGCAGTATAACTCCTTGTTCAAAAGTCGAAAAATTGCATACTTTATACCCATAAAAGATAAAACACAGTACTACACTTATCATAAAGGGCTCAGAATCAAATTCCATCATTAACAAATTTAAAACAGTCCTGCAAGTTACTGCCCTGTTCAGCAGTTCATGACCTAACTTCAATCCAATCTTTGAAAATCATAAGTCCCAATTCTGTTATCTAAAATAGCATGCTATATACCATTTTCAAGATAATTGTTTCCTCTACAACTCTTCAGAAGATCACCTAAGCCAATTCAATTCACACAAATTACTAAAATTGTTCCCAATCAGAATGGTCACAATACCTACACTGATAGCTAAGTTTCACCAATTGCTCACAATCAGTCAATATTCCACAGTGGATATCTCCCAATATACAGATCGAAAAATTGAAAAATCAGTGGCAATGGAAAGCTAACAATATAGGCTTCAACTCTCATGAAGACTATTGACAATAATTCCCTCTCAATTAATTTAGAAAAATCATCAAAACAATCAGGTTATAAATCCGGATACTGTTCACCTAAGTCAAAACAGTAACTTTCCAAGCCAAATTTCAACCTCTTAGATTTACAATTTGACAACACCTATTTAACACAAAAATGTAGCCAACAAACCAAAGTTTCATTGGGCACCAACCTCAACTCATTTTCATAACCACACAATAAGTTATTCCCAAAACAAAGATGCAGAGGTTCAATGTCCATTTTCCAGCTTTCAACTTCAACCTAACTCCTATCACTTCTAATATCCATAACACATGCATAAGCATCCTAATAACACAAGAATTAAGCCAATAGGTCATCAAGACCTTCAGTTCAATATATATCCACGATTTCAGTACCTATTTTCAATCATTTTCTTATGAATTTATGCATTAAAACCATAAGTAAAACATAAACATAAACATCATCTTACCTAAAGCTTCCAACTCCACCTCTTTAAGTCTTTAATTTTCTAACTACCCTTCTTCTTTTCCATCCCATGCATGGTTATTATCAAGATAAGAGGGTAGAAGATTTAAGCTTAGAAGCAAGCAAGGAAGAATTAAGAAAGTAGCAACTAAGTGAAACAAGTGAAGGAAATTGATAAGAGTGAGGAAGAAGCTAGAGTTTTCGGATGAGGAGAAGATATAACAACAAACTCATTTTTTTTCACTCTTTTATCCATGAAGTTGCCGACCTTACAAAGTCAAGCATATGACAAAAGCATTAAACCCCTTTGGACACTTGGCAATTGGAGAAACATAAGGAAAAGTCAAACAATTCAATAACTAATAAGTACAATTTCCCAACTTGTTCATTCTTTCCCTTTTAACTAATAAGAAGCATCGTGAATGGGAAGAGAAGACCAAGTCTAAGCCATCTCCAAGCATGAAATTAGGAGGACACTTGGCCATTTAGGAAGGAATGGGAAAAGTCAAAGGACCAATCAAAATTTTTGAAAATAATAAAACAAATACCAAGCAATTTCAATCCAATTTCGGTTCCAACAAATTTAAGGGTCCATTTTTGGGTTCCACCAAAATATGCAATGGTTTAATACCAAATAACAGTAGAAAATCAACCGGTTCGCCATTTGACAATTTTTTTCCGGTCCGGGAATTTTCTCCGAAAAATTCCAGAAAAATTTTCATAATTCCCATAAAAGGTAAAACACACAAAAATGCAGTTCAATAAATTTTTCAAATATAATTTCCCCATTATTTTCACTAAAAGTCCATTTAGTCCCAATACCGGAAATATCATGTATGCATGTACAGTCCTAAGTCATTTCGATCCATCTCATCCTATGCCAAATTTACTATTTAACCCTTCCTGACGGGGGTGGGATGTTACATTTATGATTAATGAATTGCATGCAAATGATTTTATATTATATTTGGTATCAAAGCTACAAATATAAATCTACCTTGCATATCCTCTATCATGTTTTTGTTGGATCGGAAAAAGAAAGCATGCTTAGTTTGGAGAAACGATAGATTTCAAAACTTTTTAAGAAATCATCTTGCAGCGGAAGCAATATATCCAAATCAATATGCTAATCCATACATGATATGGTATAAGGATAATAAAACCAAGAACAAGATAAAAGAATTATGACTCCTTCGCCATGACTTTAAATCCTCGCCGCTTATCCTCTCCTTCTTCAGATCCAAATCCTTTGCCTTTGAGTCTTTTCCTTTAGCAATCTATCTTCTTCCTTGTAGTAGTATCCTCTACCAATTAGATTTACCACTTGTTCTTCAAGGACAACTAGGTTAACAAAATCCTTTGGTGGGAAAGGAGAAGAAATATTTGGAGGAGATTTTCTTAGAAGAAGAACCAAAATGAAACTCTTTCAATTCTTTCACTTAGAATTTGGTTCTCTCTTGCATGAAAAGAGAGAATATCTAAAAACATGCAATAACCCTTTCTTACATCTCAATTTCAAAATATGCATGAAATGGAAAGAGTGAGAGGCATCCAATGCATCACTTACATTAATCACTCATCAAATAGCCAATAAATGAGACTTACTTCATTTATCTTTAAATGGCTATTTGAAAAGACCATAACCTATAATTGAATACCCATTTCGGTTTTGGCAAGAAGAAAGAAGGAAGATGGTCCATCTAATGCACATCTTTCATCTTTAATCTAATGAATGCAAATAGGTTACATGCCAACATTAAAAGCCAACCATTAAACCATTTAATGGAAAGTTCATAACTCCATTTAATAATGATGAACCATAATAAAGACCATCTTTATTTAGTATTTTAATGTCAAATGTGGTTACACATCTAACCTAACACAATTTCGAAATTGCTTCTTCTCCATTTAAATTTTTTTTTTAATATAATTAATCTAATCAATTACATTAAACCAAAACAAGCCCATTTCTAAATGAACATATGGGCTTCCAATTAACCATTAATTAGTATAAGCTCATCATTCAATTATGGACTTCTAAAGCCTCCAAACTACTTCTTACTTAGCTTGATAACCTTCCTTAAAGCCAAGTGGAGAATCTTATTGGACTTTGATAATTCAAGCTCCAATAAGCCCAGAAATAATTCAATCTCATTGGAATTAATTCTAGCTTATTAACTAAATGTCATTCCACTAAAGACAATTAGTTGAACTCTTGAATTATTAAATATTATGAGAATATGTCCAATTGTAAACCCTATTTAGAACCTTATTATAGCCATCCGCACAACAAAGGGTAAAATTACCGTTTTGCCCTTATGTTGGTTTTTCCTTCTAGATCTCTCATTTTACTTTATATGGTGATTAACACATAAGATCTCATCTTAGTGTTAAGACTTGATGGGTAGCTAGTCCATCAAACATCGGCGCCAGCTTAATCACCAAATCTCCTTAAAACATCTGTAAGAGATGATAACACTATAAACTCTTTATTTGAGTGAATGTTCCACGATACATGTTTCAATTAATAATTCCAACATGCATAATCGGATTAATACCTGTAAAAATTCATTCCGATCATATCAAGATTTATAATGAAACACATATGAGTTCACCACTCATCAAGATTGTGGTTCATAATAGCGAATGCTTAAGTTGTATGTTTTAAGATTAAAGTAACGCCCACTTTATTCTTGAAAACATACTTGATTCCAATTCATTTAATAGTGCCATTATCGATAGTCTACTACTATCATGATATGAAACTCATCATTCCCTTTAAGTAAACTCCTTTACTTATATGGAGATAAATCGCAACACTACAGCCTAAACCATAATCAAACGACCAACTTGATTATTCAACTGTGAATCAATTAATTGATTCTAATAATATACATGTTTCCCATACATCTCTATGTATATGTATATTACTTACAAATGAATCTTGGTACCTTATGACCAAATATATAATGCTCATACAGATAAAACCAAACTCTTTTGTTTTATTAATAATAAATATTTTCATTACAAAGCAGAATCAAGAAGATAAAGTTACATGTAAATACACTTGCTTTCCAGGGCACTATATTTACATAACTCCAACAGTTTTGTTTGCTGTTTTGTTTTTTGGACAAGTATACCATGTGCATGCATGATATGTTGATTTCCCATATGATGTTGGATGGACGTTGGGTTTGGGAGATAACGTTGTATTGAATGTTGCAACGACTACTTGAGGAGAGATGCACCTGTTACCGTTAAGTGCATGGATGTTTATTTTCGTGAATGTCCGCTCCCATGCAACATATTTTTGGTTCTAATCGTTACATGTTTGCCCATTATGTTGCATTGTCATCCCTTCCTTGGTCTGGTTCTTATCCACTGATGGCACATTTAGACAACCTCTAGTTTGGGTTGGAACTAGGTCAATAGACCCGACTGGAGGTTGAAGACAATCTTTAATTTAAATTCTTAATTAATTAAGTAATAATTAATTAAGTTAATGTTTGGTTTCTCGAAGGGTTACTTAAACACTTAACCTTTTGTGATTTTTAATTATAAAAACATTATTTGGAATTAATATTTTTGTGAATATTAATTATTTTCATTTGTATGTTTAATATATTAAGAAGTATACATTTCAAATAAATACGATTACTATTTGCATTAACTTAGACATGCAAGATTAAATAAATATATAAAATAAAATTTACCCACAAGATTTTTTGTTATATGTATATGATTAATTAGGATAAAATATCACATTATATTTCTGGATTTACTAACAGGAATTAAGAAAAGGAACATAATTTGACAGTTTTATCAAATGGATCTAATTGAGTAGAATTTTAGCCCACAGGAAAATTTTATGTCACTAGATTCCTGAATTCATGCATGATTTACATTGGTAAAACATATCAATTTTGATCTTATAATTTTGTTAATAGGCATGTATGTTTAATAGTTCTACTGTTATTTTACTTGCGACGATCTTTGAAGTTAAGTGTGAAATTCCCGAATTAAAGGGTGATAATTATAAGGTATGGAAGGAGAGAGTGCTTCTTCATTTGGGCTAGATGGATATATATTATTCTATAAGGAAAGATGAACCACCTACTATAACTGAAACTAGAACTCTAGATGCAATTAGTCTTTGTGACAAATAGGAGCGATCCAATCGTCTCTCTGTGATGTTCATAAGGACTAAGATATTTACTGGTATCCATGGTTCTGTTGAACATCATATTGAAGTGAAATATCTTCTAAAAGCCATTGATGACCAACTTGCTACATCTAATAAGGCTCTTGCTAGCACCTTAACAATGCAATTGTCAACTATAAGGCTCATCGAGATAAACGGTGTCTGTTATCATATCATACACATGGGGGACATAGCAACTCAGCTAGAAGCTTTAGAGTGAAAATGTCCGAATCTTTCTTGGTTCACTTTATTTTGAACACTCTACCCCAATAATATGGTCCTTTTAAAATTTCTTACAACACACATAAAGACAAATGGTTAATTAATGACTTGTTGATCATGTGTGCCCAAGAAGAAGGTAGATTGGTTATAGAAGAGGGTGAAAAAGTGAACTTGACTATGCAAGGAAGGAAAAGAAGGATTAGGGAAAAAATAAGAGAAAAGGCAAGATTCCTCCTCAACTCGAGATAAAGAAAGCCTCAAAGTGTTTCTTTTGCAAAAAAGGGGGCACATGAAGAAAGAATGCTTAAAATTTAAGAACTGACTCAAAATGAAAGGTACTCATCTTTCATTTGTTTGTTATGAACCTAATATGGTCAGTGTTAATCATAACATGGCAACAATCCATGTTTCAATTACCTTACAGGGTATGCATGACCTAAGGAAACCAATAGGAAGTGAACATTACATCTATTTAGGAGGCAAGATAAGTTCATATGTGGAAGCCATTGGCACTGGTAGTTTGAAGTTAAGTAGTGATTTTATTTGACATCTGGAAAATACCTTTTATTTACTAAGTTTTTCTCAGATTTAATTTCTATTTCAAGACTTGTTTCTTTGGGTTTTACCTTTAATTTTAAAGAATCCAGTTTTTAATTATCCAATAAATCCTAAGTTCTTGGATATGGTGTTTTGATTGATGGTCTTTATTCTCTTAAATTACGAAATGACACTACTTATACTTCTATTCATATTACTGCTTGGATAAAATGATGTATTGTGAATGAGGATTCCTCTATGTTGTGGCATTAAAGCTTAGGACACATCTCCATTGAGAGATTTAAGAAATTGGTAAATAAAGGTGTACTTAGTATTTTGGATTTTTTTGATTATAAGATTTGTGTCGATTGCATTAAAGGTAAGCAAACTAACAAATCTAAAAGAGGTGCAAAGAGGAACACAAATCTATTAGAAGTCATATATACAGATTTTTTTTTTGCATACATGAATGCAAATAGTCTGAAATACTTTATCACCTTTATAGATAATTATTCACGATGTATGTATATCTACTTGCTTCATTCTAAAGACGAAGCTTTGGATGCCTTTAAAGTTTTTAAGGCTGAAGTAGAAAATCAATGTGGAAAACAAATTAAGATCGCGAGGTTAGATAGAGGTGGAGGTGTAACGAGGAGCATTATGCTTGGTCTTTTGGACCAAAATGATGTGGAAGAAAGAAGAAACCGAATATTAATGGACATGGAGAAAAGTATGCAGAGTAATTTAAAACTCCCTAATTTCTTATGGACTGAAGCGTTAAAGAAGACTACATATATATTAAACCGAGTTCCTGCTAAAGCTATCTTAAAGACACCATTTGAGTTATTTAAAGTTTCGAAACCAAGTTTGTGACATATACGCATTTGGGGATGCCCATCTAAATGGATAATTTATAGTCCACAAGAAAAGAAGCTAGACCCGAGAACCATGAGTGGTTACTTCATTGGATATGCTAAAAATCCAAGAGCTATAGATTCTATTGTCCATCTCGTAGAATTAGGATTGTGGAATCAAGAAATGCAAAATTTCTTAAGAATTACTTGATTAATGGGAGTGATCAATTTCTAGATGTTATTTTTGAAAAGGAACATCAAGAAGTTCATCTCTCTGGCTCAAGTGATAGATTGATTTTCATTCACACCCCTCAAGCACCAATAGGTGTTAGACAACCAATCGCTAAAATTCCAGAAGCAATTAATACTGATTCAGTAGATCAATTTGTTGATATGGAACAACAAGAAATTATTGATCAACTAGTACACAACGTGCTCCCAAGGAGATCTACCAGAGTAAGGTGATAAGGTATCTCTAGTGATTATATTGTGTATTTACAAGAATCAGACTTTAAAATCAGAGTCAAACATGGTCCTGAAACATTTTGGCAAGTCATAAGTTCTAAAGAATTAGACTTATGGTACAATGCCATGATAGATAAGATGAATTCTACAACATGTAATTGAGTCTAGGATCTCGTTGCATTGCCTAATGGTGTAAAACCCATTGGGTGTAAATAAGTCTGTAAAACGAAGAAAGACTTACAAGGCAGCATTGAGTGATATAAAGCAAGAATCGTTGCTAAAAAATTTTCTCAAAAAGAAGGAATTGATTACATGAAGACATTTTCTCCTACATTAAAGAAAGATTCTTTTTGAGTAATTATGGCATTAGTAGCCCATTTTGACTTTGAGTTTCATCAAATGTATGTAAAAACATTGTTCCTCAATGGTGAACTAGAGGAAGAGGTTTACATGAAACAACCAGAAGGATTCTCCTCTAGTGATGGTGAGCATTTGGTCTGTAAGCTCAATAAATCTATATATGGATTAAAGCAAGCATCTCATGAATGGTATTTGAAATTTCATGAAATCATCACTTCATTTGGTTTTGAAGAAGATCTCATATGTATATACCAGAAGATTAGTAGGAACAAGATTTATAATCTTATGCCATATGTGAATGATATTTTACTTTCTGTCAATGATAAGGGTTTACAATGTGAGGTGAAACAATTTCTCTCAAATAATTTTGATATGAAAGATATGGGTGAGCCATCTTATGTCATTGGCACTCAGATCCATAGAAAAAGATCTTGAAGCATTTTGGGATTGTCTCAAGATACCTATATTAACAAATTTTAGAGAGATTTCATATGAAAGATTGTGCACCGAGTGTAGCATCCATAGTGAAGGGTGATAGATTCAATTTGAGTCAATGCCTAAAAAAATGAGTACGAACGGGAACTCATGAAGAACATTCCATATGCTTCAGCTGTTGGAAGCTTAATGTATACTCAAGTCTGTAAAAGACCAGGCATTGTATTTATGGTTGGAATGTTAGGAAGGTATTAGAGTAATCCAGGTGTTGATCATTAGAAGGTTGCAAAGAAAGTGAAAAGATATCTTCAAGGAATGAAGGATCATATGCTTATATACAAATAGACTAAAAATCTAAAAGTAGTTTAGTACTTCGATTCAGATTTTGCTACCTGCATTGATTCAAAAAAATTAACCTCAGGTTATATTTTCATGTTAAGTGGTGGAGCTTCATCTTGGATAAGTGTCAAGCAGACCTTAATTACTACTTCAACTATAGAAGCTGAGTTTATATCGTGTTTTGAGGCCACCTCGTATGGTGTATGGTTGAAGAGTTTTATATTTAGGCTTAAAGTTGTAGACTCTATTTCTAAGCCATTAAAATTATATTGTGACAACTCAACTACAGTTTTTATGGTTAGAAACAACAAGAGTGTAAGCCGAAGTAAACATATCGATATTACGTATTTAGTTATAGGATAATGTGTTAAGGAAAAAGAAAGTGAACATTGAGTACATTGATATTGAGTTGATGATTGCGAATCCTTTGACTAAAGGCATGCTCTTACGTAATTTAAGGATTATGTAGTAAAAATGGGACTAGTTTATGTAAAATAATGTCATTGAATATACATTATTTTCAATAAAACTCTTATTCAATGTGATGTTTTTTATATGGTTTGTGCACATATAGATATTCATTTTTTTATATTGAGAATCTTCATTAAGTTTGGACCTAGAATAAACATATGGTTTATTCATTAAGTTGAAGGATTGTGTGTAGAGATGTAATATAGTGTAATACATAGAAGATATTACTCGTTATAAGAGCATTTATTGCCATGATTCATATATTTGTTTCTCCATAAAGTCAATGTTGAATTATATGGACCAAGTGGGAAAATGTTGGAATATTCGTGTGGTCTATATGCTTCACAACCATCACAACATTTTTAAAACATTGTGATGGTTTGTTGCTGTCTGTCTATTGTCTTTATAATGGGCAGAGCAATATATGGATGATTATGTGTTGGTTTTTGGGTCCCTAACCTTTGGCTTTCAATTTTAAGAAAAATTGACACCATTAACTTGAGAGTTTTAGAGGTTAGAAGATTCATGAACATTTCATTTGGCTGTGGGATTTAACCAATGGATCAAGCTTTCGGAAAACAATAGCTGGGGGTATGGTTATTTGGTTATTCTTGCACCTATCATTTGGACACACACACACACACACACACACACACACACACACACACACACACACACACACACATAAGGCTTAAATAATTTGATTCCGCCCTACCTTCAACTCTAGTTTTGGGTAGAACAGTGGTATAAGAGCTTAGGTCTTACCCACCAGGTCATGAGTTCGACTCCTCATACCCGCAGAAATGTGCAGGGGTGCTCAATGATTCTATGAACATTCATTAACCAGCGGATGCGTGGTGGACTTAAGTAATTTGATTCCGTCCTACTTTCAACTCGAGTTTTGGGTAGAACAGTGATTTAAGTAGTTTGATTCCGCCTTACCTTCAACTCGAGTTTTGGGTAGAATAGTGACTTAAGTAATTTGATTATGCCCTACCTTCAACTCATGTTTTGGGTAGAACAGTGGTATCAGAGCTTAGGTCTTAGCTACCACATCGTGAGTTCGACTCCTCATACCCGCAGAAATGCGCAGGAGTGCTCAATGGTTTTATGAACATTTGCTAACCAATGGATGCGTGGTGGACTTCAGAAATTTGATTCCGCCCTACCTTCAACTTGAGTTTTGGATAGAACAGACGTGTAGCCAATATCACCACGTTGGGCTGAGCAAGGGATAAAGGTAATAGGAAATGGTTTAGCATAAGTGTTTTTAAGTTTTTTTATGGTTATCAAATGATGACATGGAGTTTTAAACAATATCTTATTAGCTATAGTATCAAAGGTAATTTTATGAAATAATTGAAGAAAATTATTTCCTAATAATATATCAGTACCAGTATTATGAAAATAAAATGGTGGACATTTTATTAAGAATGCTCCTAATAAAATTATCGGTTGTTCAACTCCTCTATTTATTTCTATAATATTATTAGATATATCTTTACGTTTTATGAGAGGTAAATCTTTATGATATCCTATTGGAAAACAATCTTTTTATATAAACATGCTCCGAGCCACTATCAATAAATGCAGCAAAATATTCTACCTTTTATTCCTTATAGGTTAATCCTATAGGAATGTATATACTATGTGGACTTGTCATTTAGAAATATATATTAATTTTCCATTATATGTTATCTTTATTCCATAAGAAGTTATCGATAAGGTTTAACATTTTCTAGAAAATTTATTCGTAACATTATTTCTAAGGTGTCATTGAATCCATCATTTTCTATTAATAATCTCATTGGTTTTATATCTTGTCCAAATCTTATTAAGGTATTTATAGCTTAATTTATTGAATGTAATTCACCATTAAAATTTGTATATTGCTTAGGTTCATCTAATTTATATTTTTGTAATCCTTGATAAAGTTTATAAATAATATAGTTTCCATTAGCTCTTGTATCTATTAGTATATTAACAGAACAAAATCTATTCCATTATAATATTCTCCTTTGTTTTATAATTTCTAAAATTATTATTTTTAGCCATTATTAATTTATTATTATATTTATCAAGACTTAATTGTCTAGTTAGAGGATGACTAATTACTCTGTATTTGTAAAAGATAATCATGGATATGTTATTTGTTATCATTAAGGGTTTATCCTGTAAATTTAATTCTAATGCTCTTGATTCTATTTCTTCTATCTTTGGTAGACTTGGCATTTGTATCGACATACTTTATTAAATAAATAAGGAAAATCTATTGTATTTTAACAATAAAACAATATGAATGATGTGTATAAGATATAACATATGAAATAATATATGTTATAGAATAAGGTCTATTTTGTTGTCTAAAAAGTCTTTTCTTTTAAAGTCTTGTATTAAACTTAACGCTTTATTAAAATCCTTATCTTTTATATGATATGATATCCGAGGATATATATTAAATTTTAATTTTCATATTGTAAATTACCTTTAAGAAGTCCTAGATAAGCTTCTTCTTTATTTATTATTCGTTATCCATAATAGCTAATTCTATAGGAGTATCTAATCCTTCTTTAAATGTTGATTTTATTATAATCAGTATAGCTCCAATATGTATTCATCCAAGTGTATTTCTTATTTTGATTTTATCTTTTGTAATTTTTCTTGGATATCTTTTTAGCTAAAAGAGGTATCATTACCTTATTAGAAGTTAATGAGACTTCTAAAGCTCTTTCTTGTATATTTAATCCATAGAACAAATTATGATTTCTAGGTTTAATACCTAATCTTTGTAAAGTACTAACTTTAAATCCTGAATAATTTGATAATGAAAAGTTTTCATTTTGAATTTGTTTTAATTTTTCTTATCTATTAAAATTTCTTGCTTGTATTCTCCTGATTGTTCTACTTGATTATCTATTGTTGATTCATTATCGTATGATCAGTCATATTTATCTCCATTTCATTATGTACTTTCTTCTTTTGATGTATATTCGTATTTGTTATGATAAAGATACTTTCATCCGAATCTATATTAAAATCATTTATTTTATAAATTCTCCGTCCTTATCATTTCCTTAATATCTGTATCTATCTCAATTTTATTTTTATTTTTTCATTTCTTTTAAGGCAATTATTTGCATAATGACCTATCTCCTTACAATAATAACATCTACATTCTTTAGGATTAGTTTTCCTTCTCCTATAAGTTGGTTTATATGCTTTCTTATATCCTTTTCTTTTATAATATTTGATTTTACGTTTCTTAAAATATGGTTTTCTATATTTATATTCTTTTTCTTTTTTACTTTCCTTTTATCTTTCCATAATAATAAGAACTATCACACCTATCATTATTGTCATTTGAGGTTTATCACAACATAAGGAAATTCTCTTTTAATCCTTTACTTGGCTCTAACCAATATAGCATCTGCACACCAATTGCTTAATTTATCTCTAACATGTTCAATTCTTTTCCCTAATGTATCTACATTTTCTAGATTATATGTATCTATTAACTTAGATCCCCAAGGGTCTGGAATTTTAGCAAAAAATAATGGTAAATAATTACTTGTATCAAAAACTTGATTACAAATATGATAATAATAATCTTGAAAAACGCAAATATATTTTTCTATCTCACATATCACATAACTGTAATCTCATTAAAGCAGTAGTATATCGTGTTATTGTATTGGAATTTTTAACATATTTACCTTCACCAGGAAATTCTAATCTAAAGGTTTCAACAACTCTTGTTTTGAAATTATCTGGGTCAGAATAAATTGTTTGCTTAGTATTTTCATTTAAAATTTGCCGAAATCTTTGAGCACTATTTAACAATGTTTTTTCCATGAATCCTTTAGTGGTTTCATAATCCATCTTATTTACTACTACAACTATTCTTAATGCTGTTTCCCATTTATCTATTGTTTCTTCAATATTAACAATACAATCTAAATCTAAATATATTCTAAAGGGATTTATAGTATCAACTTTCATTTTTTCATATGGAGTATATTTATCTGAATTATTTCCAGTATGAATTAATCCTACATATCCTGTTACTGGTCTATTAAAACTCTGTCCTGGTTTTTGACGTATATATGGATCCTTACTTGAACTTGGTATGTCCGTTATGTTAGGATTTTCAGTTTTTATTCCTGATGGTTTAATATCAACAAAATTATCACAAAGGTCTAGATTTCCTATTTGGTTTACTAAAGTATCTACTTCAGGTAAAATATATTGTTCATTATCTAAACTAGTTGTTGAAATTTTTTAATTTTTCTAAATGACTAATAAAAGGATTTATCTTAGTTTCTTTTTGTTCTACTATTATTATCTGCTTTTCTCTATCTTTTCCATTTACCTTATGGTTTCTTATTGATTCTAAATCTAAAGTTATTTGCTCACAATACTGTAATATCTTTTGTCTATAATATATAATAGTCTTTTGAATTTTGTTATCTCCTTATCTATTTTTAAAGAATTATCTTGTTCTTTTAATATCCTAAATTCTTGATCCATCAAAAGATATATATATTTTTATGATTAAAAAAAATCAAAACAAAACTTAATTCAATACTGGTAATATAACAGCATAAACATAACAATACAACAAACTAGTAAACTTATTTTATGTCCAGGCTTTGATGCCATCTGTTCTACCCAAAACTCGAGTTGAAGGTAGGACAGAATCAAATTACTTAAGTCCACCATGCATCCGCTGGTTAGCGAACATTCATAGAACCATTGAGCACTCTTGCGCACTTTTGCAGGTATGAGGAGTAGAACTCACGATGTGGTGGCTAAGACCTAAGCTCTGATACCACTGTTCTACCCAAAACTCGAGTTGAAGTTAGGGCGGAATCAAATTACTTAAGTCCACCATGCATCTGCTGGTTAGTAAACGTTCATAGAACCATTGAGCACTCCTGCGCATTTTTGCAGGTATGAGGAGTTGAACTCACGACGTGGTGGCTAAGACCTAAGCTCTGATACCACTGTTTTACCCAAAACTCGAGTTGAAGGTAGGGCATAATCAAATTACTTAAGTCTATATATATATATACACGTAAGGATGCATGTTTGTTATAAATGAATTGCATGCAAATGATTTTATATTATAGTAGTAACAATGGTTTATTGTTCATATGCCAAGGATCAGATTCAAAAATTTTGTTTGAAGCTTCATTGCAAGAGAACTTAGAGAAAAATGTGTCAACGTTGCTCCCCATCATGTCTTGTAAATCATATTTTTTTTCTGATTTCATCATTGGATATATTACTCTTTTGTCTAAGAAATATCTAATTAGTGTAAGAGACCATTTTTGTGCACCTACTTTGACATATTTCAATGGGGTACGATAATCAGTAGCTTATCACATTTGGTAGTTAGCTAGTAGATCAGCTTAGTATCAGTGCCTTGGTCACTAGTCACTTACACTCACATTCTCCTAATTAAGCTTGAGGACTACTTTGAGTCCTTTTTAGATGCAACTTGAGGAGAAGGGCTGACAAGGAGGTTAGAAGAGGATGGAATTTAAGCAGGCTAAGAATGTGGTAGGGGCAGGAAATCTTGGAATGTTTCAACCATTTTCTAAAGGGTATTGCTATTAAGAAACAACTAATAGAGCTGGAGATGAACAAAGCAAAGGAGCAGATAGTGAGAAGAAGAGGAAGGAGATAGTCAAAGAATAGAAGATGATGTCATGGTAAATAATAGGATAGTATGCATGGACAATATACATATGCGAAGGGAGGAGGAGGGAGGCTAAACCATGCAGGCAATCACAATAGATTACTTCACTATTCATTTTCAAAGTTTACTTAGATACTAAAAGAACTAACAATTAAAGGAGTTATAAAAATTATTACATGACTAAGAGATAATCATATAAATTAGTTCAAGAATTCACAAACTAATCTAACCCATTTCTTTTGAAAATATGTTGCTTAAGTGAAAAATTTTCACGTTATACCTGAATAGAATCAAGATCACCTTATTGTTGACGAATAGGACAATCCTTAATTTTAAGGTTGAATCATTGCCTCTGTGTATGAAGCCTCGTGTGCAAGCCAAATGTGAATTTTGATTGTTTAAGGAAAGAGAGTGTCTAAATCCATCGATAGTCCATAGTGGATTAAAAGGGAAGCGTAGAAAGCATGTTATATAAAGACTTTACTAAGAGTCTCCATCCTTGGTTTACTAATGTTCTACATTCCTCTTAATTTAGCCTGCCAAGTTAAAAAAAAGGTTAAGTGCCACTTAAATAGGCAATTTTGGTGTATTTTTCTAAAGCATTTGAATCTAAAGTAGATGTAGGCAATTTAGAAATTTTTAGGCCAACTTGGCTATGAAAGCTTCACTTGCCTTTCTCACGTTATAGATTCTAAAACCTCATGGATTTTGGAGAGCAAGGGATGTCCCAAACCTAAAAGATGCAATTTATGTTGATTAATTCCCTCATTCTAAATGAACTTCCTTATCATGAGGCAACAAAGTAGTTTGCATCGTGTAAACTGCGATTACGAGAAAATGGACTGATCTAGATTGAGTCGCTTGCCGAGATTAAGGCAGATGAATTTCAAGAAGACAAATACATTTGGACCCTATAAATGATCGCATTATAATTACTATGAGTTTTCCTACCATCAATTTATGGGACACCTAGATATTTGGCTATGTTTTTCATGGATAGATGTCACACAATATTTAAATACATCTCCCTTTTGTTCATAAAATCATTTTTAGAGAATAAGATCGTTGAATTCTAATGGTTTATAATTTTGCTTGGTGTTGGAAGCAATGTTTTAAAACTAGACTAGACATCTAACTGAACCAAAAAAAAATCTAAGGTTTAAACATTTAACATGTATTAAGCCACAATGAAATCAATATATAATAAATAAAAATTAAAAGTAAAATATTTTATCGAAATAATAGTATATTAATATCTATTATTACATAACAAACTAATAATATTAAGATTTATGATAGAAACTTCAGAAGAATTCTTATTATTTCATCTCATCGAAAGGTTGAAGTATTTATATAGAAAATCTGAATGAAAAGAGCAATGACTAATGTTAACTCTGTTAACTGACATGTCTATCTAACCTAACTCTCATCCTATTATTATAGAATTTTAACACCCCTCAAACTGGTGAGTATATATTATGTACACCCAGTTTGTGAAAAAAAATATTAAACACAGTTGAGGACAATCCTTTAATAAAACAATCAGCCAGCTGATCGGCGGAGGAAACTGGAAGTAAAATGAGAACACCAAACTATAGTTTGTCACGAACGACATGACAGTAGATTTTAATGTGCTTTGTTCATTAATGAAAAATTGGATTTTGTGTCAAATATACCGCGGACTGATTATCGCAAAATAATGGTGTGGGAATAGTAGGAGACATCTGGAATTCAACAAGAAGATAATGCAACCATTGCACCTCACAAGTGGTAGTGGCTAGTGCCCGATATTCAGCCTCGAAAGAACTACGACTGACAGTGTTTGTTTCTTGGATTTCTAAGAGATCAAGGAAAAACCAAGAAAGACACAATAGCCTGTAATAGAACGGCGAGTATCTGGGTAGATTCCCTAATCCGAATCTGAAAAAGCTTTAAGACGAATGTCACTATTAGAAGGGAAAAAAAGACCTTGTCCAATCATACCTTTTAAATATCGCGCAACACACGGTGAGCAGCAGCCAAGTGATCCATCGTGGGAGGGTCACGAAATTGCACTAATTGTTGAATAACAAATGTGATGTCTGGTTTGGATGTAGTCAAATACTGAAGCTTTTTAATCAAAGTTCTATACTGTGTAGCATCATCTAATTTGACACCCCCATCCTTGGAAAGCTTCGTTTTCGGCAAGATAGGTGTGGAGACTGGCTTGGAAACCAAAAACTGAGTAACTTGAAGCAAGTCCAAAGTGTACTTCTTTTGACAAATGTTAATTTCACGTTTAGATCTTGCCACCTCGAGACCAAGGAAAAACTTAAGGTCACCAAGATCTTTGATGGTGAATGTAGCATGAAGATACTGTTTAACATGAATGATGGCGGCCAAGTTATCACCAGCCATGATGACATCATCATACCAAGAGTGATAAGAAACCATCATTGCTAGTCTTGAGAAACAAGGACTGATCCGATGTAGTTTGTGTGAAGCCATACTGAAGTAACGCGAAAGTCAATTTCGCATTTCATTGCTGATTAGCTTGACGTAAGCCATAAAGAGATTTAACTAACCGGTAGAATTTGGTTCCATTACCTTCAAATCTTTGAGGAAGCTTCATAAATACTTCTTCATCAAGATCGCTGTGAGAAAAAGTGTTATTGATGTCGAGTTGATGTAAATGCCAACCTTTGATTGCTGCTAATGCAAGAAGGAGATGAATTGTTGTCATTTTGGCCACCGAACTGAAAGTGTCCAAAAAATCAATGCCCTCTCGTTGAGTATAACCCTTAGAAACTATCCGAGTCTTGTACCATTCCACTGAGCCATCTGCCTTTCTCTTGATTTTGAAAACCCATTTATAATCGATTGCTTGTTTTCCTGATGGTAAATCGACAAGCTCCTAGGTATGATTTTGTTGAAGAGCCTGTATCTCAGCCTGCATGGCATTCCTTCAACATTCATGTAGAACCGCTTGCGCATAAGTATGGGGCTCATGATCTTGATCCACTGCAGCTGCAAATATATAATGCTTAGGAGTGAGTTTAGAATAAGAGAAAACATGAGAAACGAGATGAGGACTTGATCGCTGTGTAGCCATGCATTGGTAGTCAGTCAGATACTGAGGCACGGTCTTCGATTTGATGCTACATCGCAAGGGTTGAGGCAGAAGACGCTGAACTAGAGCTGGAGTAGGCAACGAACACGCAGGTGGACCAGAAGAAGGAAGAACATCGGTTGTAGATGAAATAGAATCAGACGTGTGGACGTCTGGTACTAGTAAAGTTGAGGTATTAGGAACACGCCGAAAGTCATCACATAACGGCAGAGCCAAGGAAGACGGTAAAATCAATTGATCAGTGTGCGACTCACCTGAAACCTCCATAGCAGGTGTGAAAGTGGAAAAAGGAAAAATATACTCATAAAAAGAAACATCCCGAGAAATAAAGAGTTTTTGAACGTGAAGATCAAAAAGTTTGAAGCCTTTAATTCCTGGAGAAAAACCAAAGAAAATTGATTTGATGCTCTGAGAATTAAATTTGTTTTTAACATTGGAATGATTTGAAGTAAAAGCAAGACAAACAAAAACACATAAGTGAACGAAACTCGATGGTTTTGAATATAAATCTTCAAAAGGAGAAAAATTGTTAAGAACAGAGTAGGGATGCGGTTTATTAAATAAACAACATGTAAAACACACTCCCCCTAGAAATGAATAGGCAATGTTGCTTGAAAACGCAAAGCCCTGATGACAGTCAAAATATGCTGATGTTTCCTCTCGACAATACTATTCTGCTGAGGGATTTTTATGCAAGAAGTTTGATGAATAATGCCTTTAGAATCATAAAAATGTGGAACATTAAACTTTTGCCCGTTATCACTTCGAATGCATTTAACAGTTTTATGAAACTGATTGGAAATAAAAGAAACAAAATTTTGCATGATTGTTCTGGCCTCAGATTTATGTTTCATGAGAAAAATCCAAGTAAACCTACTAAAATCATCAACAATAGTAAGAAAATATCGATGACTCTTAAAAGTTAGAGCATAATTTTCACCCCAAATGTCTATGTGAATCAAGTCAAATGCAGCAAAACTAACAGAAGAACTAATAGGAAATGGCAAACGTTTTTGCCTTGACACATGGCAAATATCACAAGGAGCAATATTAGAAACCGAGGGAACAATCAATTTCAAGTGAGTAAAAGAAGGATGTCCTAATATAGTGTGTCATAATAAAGAAGTATTTGTATTACAAAGAACAATATTAGGAGCAACAATTTTTAAATATGAAAAAAGCATCTCTGGAAAGCAGCTTGTATAAACTATGAGAATGTTCAGCAACCCCAATCATCTTCCATGGATGGATATTCTAATTAATACAATGAGAAGAAGAAACAATTATGCAACAAGAAAGGTCACGAGTTAATTTACTGAAAAAGATAAGATTAAAGTTGAAATTAGGAACACATAAAACATTAAACAATGTTAAAGAATTATTCAGATGAACAGTACCAACATGAGTTACTCGAACCTTGCACTTGTTAGAAAGTGTACCATAAACATTATGAACCAGTTTATAAGAGTGAAAAGAAGCTAAAGAACAAGCTATATGATCTGTAGCACCTGTATCAATAATCCATTCATGACAACGTGAATTAGTAATAGTAGAAACATTCAAAGAAATCGGAGATATTAACTCAACAGACGAAGAAAGCAAACCTGAAATGGACTTTGTCTGTATAGAACTAGGCAAAGCCACTGAGTTAACGTGATGAGAGGAAGAAGGCAGATTTTGAAGCAGTTGTAAAATTTGGTCATACTGATCCTTGGTGAACTAGAAGTTAGAAATACAATCGTCAGCATGAAAACCAAAGTGCCGCTCCTTTGCATCACCAGCAAAATGAGAATCCACGGATGGAGGAGATGGATCAGCAGTGTCAACGACATTAGCGTAAACTCAAGTAGAGGACTTTTTGGAAGACTTCAAAGTCGTAGGATAACCATGCTTCTTAAAACAACGATCAATAGTGTGACCTTCTTTTCCACAGTGAATGCAGAGCAGTGGTCCAGCATTAGTAAAAAATTTCTTTGGTGCAAAAGCAGGTGCACCCTTTACAGCTAAAACACTTACATTAGACGTTAAATGTTTCACTTCAGAAGCTAGAGGTCGTTCTTGCTGAATGACCAATGAGAATGCCTTATTCAAAGAAGGCAAAGGATCTATTAATAAGATTTGCGCTTCCACAGTAGAGTAGTAATCATTCAACCCTTTAATGAAGACCATAACTTGGTCATTTTCATGAAAATCCCTAATATTCCTAGAAAGACCACATGAACACTGAGGGTTACAAAAACAAGATGGAATGGGTCTCAAGATTTGTAACTCATCCCACAATATTTTCAGTTTAGTAAAATACTCATGCACAGAGAGCACTCCTTGTTGACAAGTGTATATTTCAAGTTGAAGATCACAGATACGAAAAGAATTACTTTGGGCAAACCTTGCTTTGAGATCATTCTAGATCTCATAGGTAGAATCTAACCAGATGATGGACTATGTGATGGATGGAGAAACAGAGTGAATCAGCCACGAAATCACCAGGTTGTTGCATCTCTCCCAAGGAACAAATAAAGGATCGGAACAAAGAGGTTGCAGAATAGACCTATCGACAAAGGTCAATTTATTCTTTGATAACAACGACATCTTTATAGCACGCTATCACTGATGGTAATTTGGGCCTGTGAGAACTAAAGAAACAAGAGCTAAGGTAGGTTTTTCATTCACGTGGAGCTAGTAAGGGCTAGAGGGGTTATCTTCTGGTTTTGACATTAACCCAAAAGTATTAGCTGTCCAGGCATTATGATTGGTCATCGCAGCAAAGTTCAGAGAACTTCAAGAATTAAGGAACGTAAAGAAAGTAAAGAAACAATAACGCTTCTTGTAAAGACAAAACAAGAAATAAGAAATGACTGGAAAACCTTTAGAATGTTTCCAGAACAGCGGAAGAAAGTCGCTTTGATACCATGATAGAAACTTCAGAAGAATTCTTGTTATTTCATCTCATCGAGAGGTTGAAGTATTTATACAGAAAATCTGAATGAAAAGAACAATGACTAATGTTAACTCTGTTAACTGACACGTCTAACTAACCTAACTCTCATCCTATTATTATAGAATTCTAACAATTTAAAGTTTGATCAAATTTTTTATATAAAGGTGTTGTTTTTTGTCTACCTTCATAACTGTTGGTAATGGTGACGAGGTAGAATCCATGTGATTGATGCAACATATCCAGATTTCTCAAAGATGCTTATACATTACGCAGCTAGTGAGCGAAAAGTTGAAAACAGCTGGCGATTTGAACTTTAATAGAGATCACCTTCTTATTATTCCTTAGGTCACATTCTTTCTTATTCTAATATCTTATCTTCTTTCACCTTAACATGCCATAAGTTTGCTAACCGTAAGGCAAACTAAACGAGGTTATGACATGTTGACCATACAAATAAGGTTATGGTATGTGCAACTACATTCATTTTGACGATGACAAAAAAAAAAAAAGACCATCGAAACATTGTTTAGGTACAACATGTAACCAATGAATGAAGGACTGCATCATATCGATGGTAAATAGGAATCTCAATGTAAATTTTCTTTCTTTTTTTTAGGTTTGAGTTGTAATAGATTTTAGCAAGGAGGTATATAATTATCATACAGTAAAACCTCTATGAAAATTATTATCTTATACGGAGTTATTAATTTATCGATAAATTAATAATTTATTAATTTATAGAATAATTTTATTTTGTACATTATATTTGTCAAATTAAATAATTAATTTTTTTGTAACTAAAAATAAAATAAAATAAATAATTAATGATAGTGCATTGTATCTAAGTTTATTAATCTTGTCAAAAATAAGTTTATTAATCTTAGGTTAACGTGATTCAAAATAGAGTGCATGTAGGTACATTAGAATATGAAGTATTAGAATATGAAATGTTGTGAATTGTTTCAAGTATACAGTACTGTATAGAGTTTATAAATAGATACATGTACTTTAACTTCATATACCAAAGTATAAAAATTATATATTATATCTTCTCTTCTATGACTACTCATTTGAAAGGTGTTAAAAAGTATACGCTAACTGATGAGATGAGAAAAGCATTATGTGAGTACAAAAATCAGCGTCCCTCTTCAAGTCAAAAAGATTTGCAATAGTAGATTCAACAAAAGTTTGATCTCTCTATTAGTCAATCAACAATATCAAATACTCTTAAAAGGTCAACAAAGTATTTGTCAAAAGAGATAACAAATAGCAATGTTAAAAGGCACAAATCAACAAAATATCATGAATTAGAAAAGGTATTGTATGACTGGTTTCTCCAATATCAAGAGAAAGTGAACATGACTGGAGAAATGATTCAAACTAAAGTAAGAGAGTTTCTATAGAAGATGTATGGTGATACAAATCCAGAATTTAACTTCTCAAGTAGTTGGCTAGAACGATTCAAGGCGAGACATATGATTAAGTTTTATAGAAAGTTTCGTGAAAGAGGTTTAATTGTTATGGATAATATTGAAGAAGCTGTACCTAAAATTTGAGCTAAATTGGACAAATTTCATTGGAGGGATATCTATAATAAGGATGAAACAAGCTTATTTTATCATTTGCAAGTAGATCATTCACTAGCTATAAAGCAATTAGAAGGACGAAAAAATGACAAGGAAAAACTTACTGTTGTTGTTTGTTACAATTGAGATGGTTCAGATAAAGTTCCTCCTTGGATTATTGGTAAGTATGCTAATCCTAGAAGCTTTAAAAATGTTAATATTGACAACCTTAATTGTCATTATCGAGCCAATAAGAAAGCATGGATAACTGGATTACTCTTTCAAGAATTTGTTTGTTGGTTTGATGATAGAATGACATGTAGAAAAGTGTTACTTATAGTAGACAATTACCCAACCCATCCTATCCCAAGGTTATTAAAGACTTGAGAAATGTTAAATTGTTCTTTTTGCCTCCAAATACAACATCAAAAATTCAACCATGTGATGCTGAAATTATTTGATCACTTAAGATTTATTATCGACGTCGTTTTTTTTCCTAGCATCTTGGAAGGCTATGAGATGGGAGCAATAAATCCTAAAAAGTTAACGTCCTGGATGCTACCTATTTTATTAATGTTTCTTGGAATATTGATGTGAAGGCCATAACTATTGCAAATTGTTTTCGATATTGCAAAATTCGATCCGAGGAAGGTATGCTTCTAAAAGAAAAAATTGGTGATGTTGAAGGCATTCAAAAATTAGAGGAAGTTATTTCTAATTTACATTATAGAAATGCCATGAATGTAGAACATATTCTGAATTATCCTAATGAAAATGAAACTTTAATAGAATCTCCTACAGATGAAGAAATTATTCAAGGAGTAATGGGTATGAAAGATGATGACAATCAAGATCCAGATGATAGTAATACTATACCACATGTTTTTCCAAAAGAAGCTTTTCTTGTCGTAGAGACTTTGAAAAGTTGCTTCAAAATGAGAAGAATGTGTCGAATGTAGTTTATGCTCTCCAAAAAGTTAAAGATGAAATTGAATTCAGTTCGTATGAAAAGAAGAATCAATTGATTATAGATACATATTTTAGGAAAGCATAAAATTTGAAATAAAAATTGTTTAGGAAATGTTTTATTTTATGAATTATATATGTAATTTTCATACTTATTTAATGAATTATTATTTTATATTTTCAGTGGGCCTGAAGGAATTTTTAAAAACTATTATCTTATGCATTTAGCGAGGTTATTATTTTATCCCATTGGTCCAAGTCAGGACCGGAGAAAATTACTATTTAATCGATATTATTAATTTATCGAGATTTTACTATTGCATGAACCACAAACTATAATCTTTCTCTATCACAAAATTTAAAAGGGGATATTACAATGCTTGCTATATAGGTTCATTGTTTATTTTAATTAAGCTAGTCATTTGAACTGTGTTTTGTGCTAAGGATATAATTTCCTCATGGTTTTGCACTCTAACATAAGAAGTCTCTATTCCATTTTTATCACTCTGTTAGGTTGACAGATAAGATGTTTACATTGTTATCAAAAGCAGAGTCTCATCTTCTAAATATAGGAAAGCAGTAACAGAAAACGCAGCAATCCTGATGCCTCGTAAGAGTCTTCTTACGGTCCTAGCTTGTCAGCAATGCATCTTGAACTCATCAATGAAGTTATACAGGCTCATCTTCATCATTCCTATGCCAACTCCAATAGGCAGGACTGAAATTAACTATTTAAAGCTCGCCATGGCTGAGATTTGCTTCATAGAAGGTTGATCACTCTGGTTGGGGTTTTTGTATCTGTGGATAGATGTAGACAGCACATAATTGTAATAATATTTCATAAACTGTTATTAATGAACCATGAACAATGATATGTACTCTTCTCCTGTTTGGTTGTTGCACTTACATTTCCCACACAATCAGTAGTGCAGGGATATTTGGTAAACATAATAATAATAATAGTAATAATAGAGATGGACTGAGTGTTGGACCCCGAATTTTTTTTTATGATGTCATTAGGCTTGAATTTTTATAATTATGTGTTTATGCCTTAGTTTGATTTAAATTGAGAGGATTAATGGATAATTAAGGTTTAAATGTGGTTTAAATGGGAATTATAAGATAAAAGTTTATGAGGGTATTTTGGGAAGTTACTTACTTTGGATAGGTTAAGGCTTATTAGGAGGGGTATTGCGGTCATTGTGCTTTCCCTTTAGGTTTAAAGAATTAGAAAGAAAGGAAAAGAGAAGAAAAAAAAAGAAAAGAGGAGAGAAAAGAAGGAGAAGTGCCGTCGGTGGAGAGGAAGAGAAGAGAAAAGAGATATTCGACATTTGACGTTTTTCGACCGATCTAAGACGTTTCCGGGTAAGGTTTGCATTGTTTGAACTTGTTATGGTTAGATTTAAACTTAGAAGGATGTGGAATGAGTGAGAATCGATAGTTTTAGGGTTTAAAGGCAAAATGGTTGGCTTTCGTGGGTTGATGTGTTTATGACTGATTTTGAGTTAGTAATGGGTTAGAAATGTAGTATAAGTCTTGATCTAAGGTTCAGATGTGTTGCATTTGTGTTTGTGAAAGGATTGAAGTATGGAAATGTAGGAAATCAGGTTTCGGAGTCGTTCTCCAGACCCGCACGTCGCGACGTGCGTATGAACACGCCATGGCGTGCGAGAAAGGGAAGCAACGTCGCGACAAATAAACGTTTATTCACCGCGACGTGCGAAGGTGTGGTCTTCGCCGCGGCGCACATCTGTGTACACGCCGCGGTAAGCGCGGGCTGTTCGTCGCAACGAGTGTGGCTTTTGTCGCAGCGAACGTCCCTTCGTCGCAACGAACGCCCTGGTTCCAACAAAGATAAAGTTTGGTATTTTAGGTATATCTTTTTCTATAGATGTCCAAATAAGGTGATTTTGGATTCGTTGTGATCTAGAGATAAAGGACTACAAGTTGTATGAAGAAGGGAAATTCAGAATTTTCTTCGAAGGGTTCGGAATTTTAGAAGGAAGTTGAATGTAGACTTTTAATGCTTTATTTTGGCTTTCCACGCTTTGATTATTTTCTGTGGATATTGATTGAATGGAAACTTGGTTGTTTTAGGAAACCAAGCTGACCCGCTTCCATTGCAAGAGGAAGGACATCAGTGAGTCGACAACTCAAGCGATATTAGGTGGGTAATGTACTTATAGTTATCGTGTGATTAGGCAAATTCTTGCCTATGTGTGAATATATGTTATATGTTTGTATGTTACATATGATTTGTTATAAGATTTGAATGCTTTTGATTTTGCATACTTTGAAAGAACCATGAGAAGTGATTTCAATTCTGAGCATATTATGCCTAGACTTCGGTCATGGTATTTTGAACAAATGAAAGATTGAAAGCATATCATCTGATAGAATGATTATGAGCATGATTATGTGCTTTTGTTTGGGCGAGAGTGGAACCATTTCGTTCGTCACGTGCACGTAGACAAGAGCCTTCTCCCGGCTGCCCGCTTGTGGCCTATGAGCTCCGAATGAACTCATTTCGTTCAGGGTGTAAACTTCGGTTTCTCCCTTTTGTTTCCATGGAACCCTCGAGCCATTGTGATGTGCATTGCATACGTGAATTATTCTTTGTGAAGCATACTTTGTGACATATTTATGAATTGAATTAATTATCTTGAATGCGTAAATTGTTTGATTAGCATGTGAGTGCTTGAATTGATGTCGGTATAGATATAAGATATATACATTCATATGCTGGGATTTGTGCTAGTTGCCGATGGCTATAATTATATTACCCACTGAGCTGTGTAGCTCAACCCATTACTTTCCATCATCAGGTGCAGAACAGGACGATCGTTGATCTTGCAAGGCAACGAAAACTTCAAGCTAGTTAGGAGCTTTTGTATTAAGTTAGTAATTTGGTTGGCCCTCCGAGCATATTATCATGGAGCATTTTCATGTATTTTTGGATTGAAACTTATTTTGTATTTTGGATGATTTTGAGCACTTGTTAAATGTATTCAGGTTGTAATGGCATGTGTTTAATTCATGATTTAAATGCATGTGTAAGTGTTGGATTGTATGAGAATGGTTGTGTGCAAATTATGATCGAACTATGTCTATGTATATGTATAAATGTTGGGAACGGGTCTGACGTTATGGGGGGCCCATCGCGGGCGCAGCCCGAGGGGCCGCCCTCGAGAATAGTGATCCGGGACTCGGGTCCAACATGTTTTGTATCAGAGCACCTAGGTTTAGTGTCCTCAGCTTAGACTGCATAGTAGGATGCATTGTTTGCTAAATGATTAATTGTTGCATTGATTAAGTGACATGCATATCATGCATACATGTAGATTGACCTGTAGCTAATCATTAGTGTTTCCCTTTGAAGGAGTACGATGCCACCTCGTAGAAGGACCCGAGGAATTATGCAAGGATCTGCTGCACCTGACTCTCCGACTAGAGAGGAGAGGACTGATGAGTCAGTAGCTCCAGGGAAGGCTGAGACTTCTGTAGGGCTAGGTAGTGAGCCCATGTTGTCGGAGTCTCAGGAGTCGCCGGTTCCGTAGGAGCCAGTGCCTCCACTTGATCCGAGATTATTCCAGGCCTTCACCCAGGCATTTGTTCAGGCTATGGGCCAGATGCCACAACTTCTCGCCTTCATTTCTCGAAGGGTAGACAGTTTGACCGATTGAGGAAGTATGGGGCAGTTGATTTCTTTGGGACATCAGATCCTGAAGAAGCTGAGACTTGGCTGAGAAAGACTGAGAGAGTGCTGGATCAGATGGAGTGTGAGGATGACGAGAGAGTCATCTATGCTGCCAGCTTGCTTCAGGGAGATGCTCTTCACTGGTGGGAGACTGTACCAGGAAGTCAGATGAGGCCAGTAGGGTTGGCATGGCAGGATTTCGTGGTTGCTTATAAGAAGAAGTACCTGTCTGAGGTATATGTTCAGCAGAAGCAGAGGGAGTTTCTGAGTCTCACTCGAGAGGAGATGATGACAATGAGTATGTAAGGCCGGTTTACACAGCTATCCCGGTATGCTTCAGATCTGATGTTGAGTGAAGCTACAAGATGTCACCGGTTTGAGTCGGGATTGCACTTGGCCATAAGAGAGAAAGTGATAATGCAGAATTTCTGTGATTTCCAGCAGCTGGTTGAGGCAGCTTTGAGGGTGAAGAATATTGAGAATATCAAGAGTGTAGTGAACAAGAAGAGAAAAGGGCAGAGAGCAGTCCAGGAGGGGAGGTAGCACTAGTACTCCTATGCCAGACAGGAGTGCCAGGAGTCTCCTAGTTCAGTCAGAGGAGAGGAGCAGTGGTGCGAGCCGACCTAGGCCGATGAGGACTTATACTGTTTCTCACCAAGTTTCTACGGTGGGCGGCAGCAGAAGGGGAGATGGGGACAGGTCATCCGTCCCTAAGTGTGAGCACTGCGGCAATTTCCATGGTGGAGAGTGTTACCGATTGACGGGAGCATGTTTCAACTGTGGGCAGAAAGGACACAGGGCCAGAGAGTGTCCTCAGATCCAGAGAGAGGGATCTCGATGAGCATCCAGAGGCGAGATCTATGGATCAAAGGACTGCAACAGAAGTGGGCAGTTCAGATGTAGCCAAGAGGGTGAATCTTCCGGGGAGACCAAGAGAGCAGGCACCGGCTAGAGTGTTTGCTATGACGCGGGAGGATGCAGAGGCCACTCCAAATGTTGTTACTGGTATGGCTAGATTATTTGCTGATGATGTACTTGTTTTGATTGATCCAGGTTCTACTCACTCGTTTGTTTCTTCGAGTAGACCTGTATGTGATAGGATTGTGAGCCCATTGGATACTCCGCTGATGGTAAATACTCCAATCGGCCAGTACATTGTGATTAGTCAAGTGTATAAAGACTGTGAGCTATGTATTGGTGGAGAGCTTCTAGTGGTGGATTTGATGCCACTGAAGATGGGAGGATTAGATGTGATTTTGGGTATAGATACGTTGGAGAAGTACAATGCCCGTTTGGATTGTAAGCAAAAGACAGTGAAATTTGATTTGGGTGATGGCAGAAGAGTGGTATTTGTGGGGGACAGAAAAGCGAGTCCGCCCAGAATTGTTTCTGCTTTGACAGCAGAGAAGATGATGAGTAAAGGATGTGCAGCAATTTTGGCTTATGTGGTTGCCACCAAAGCAGATAGAGGGAAGCTGGAGGATATTCCAATAGTCCGGGAATTCTCAGATGTCTTTCCCGAGGAATTGCCAGGACTACCGCCAGCTAGGAAAATTGAGTTTCCCATTGAGTTCTTTTTAGGTACGGCGCCGATTTCGATTCCGCCTTACCGGATGGCTCTGGCGGAATTGAAAGAGCTTAAGGAGCAGTTGGAGGAGTTGTTGGAGAAGGGGTATATTCGACCGAGTTCTTCACCTTGGGGAGCTCCGGTTCTTTTTGTTAAGAAGAAAGATGGATCATTGAGGATGTGTGTAGACTACCGGAAGCTGAATCAGGTTACGGTGAAGAACAGGTATCCGCTTCCTCACATTGATGATCTGTTTGATCAATTGCAAGGAGCGAGAGTCTTCTCTAAGATAGACTTGAGATCGGGTTATCCTCAGTTGAGGATTAAGGAGTCGGATGTGCCGAAGACTGCTTTTAGGACTCGATATGGGCATTTTTGAGTTTATGGTGATGCCTTTTGGATTGACGAATGCTCCTGCAGCGTTTATGAATTTGATGAATCAGGTCTTCAAGCCATTCGTGGACCAATTTATCATTGTCTTCATTGATGATATCTTGGTTTATTCCAAGAGTGATGAGCAGCATGAGGAGCATTTGAGGATTTCTTTAGAGACTTTGAGGAGGAACGAGTTGTATGTCAAATTCGATAAATGCGAGTTTTGGCTGAGGGAAGTTGCATTTCTTGGACATGTGATCTCAGAGCAAGGAGTTCATGTGGATCCAAAGAAAATAGAAGCTGTGGTGAGTTGGGAAGCCCCGAAGAATGTAGCAGAGGTGAGGCGTTTTCTGGGTTTAGCAGGTTATTACAGGAGATTCGTGGAGGGATTCTCCATGATAGCCGCTCCGATGACGAAGTTGTTGAGAAAGAATCAAAAGTTTGTTTGGAGTGAGGAGTGTCAGAGGAGCTTCGAGGAGCTCAAGCACAGGTTGACAAGTGCTCCGATTTTGGTTTTGCCTTTTTGAGATGAGGGCTATACGGTGTATAGTGATGCCTCGAGGAAGGGTCTTGGCTGTGTTTTGATGCAGGAAGATCGGGTGATTTCTTATGCTTCGAGGCAGTTGAAGCCTTATGAGTTAAATTATCAGACGCATGATTTGGAGTTAGCAGCTGTGATTTTTGCTTTGAAGATTTGGAGGCATTATTTGTATGGAGTTCAGACGAGGATCTTTACTGATCACAAGAGCCTGAAGTATTTGCTGAGTCAAAAAGAATTGAATTTGAGGCAGAGAAGGTGGATCGAGTTACTCAAGGATTATGATCTGTTGATTGAGAATCATCCGGGCAAGGCCAATGTTGTGGCGGATGCTTTGAGTAGGAAGTCTTCGATTGCTCATGTTCGGACAGTTTATCTTCCTTTATTGGAAGAGATGGCCAAGCTTAAGATAAGCTTGAAGCAGGAGGAGTCGGATTGCCTTCTAGCTAACTTCCAAGTTAGACCGATAATCAGGGAGAAAGTTAGGGAATTGCAGGCACAAGATGCGGATTTAAGTAAGCTCAGAGATGAAATTCAGAAGGGTAAGGTTTCAGAAGTGATAGTGAGGGATGATGGGCTAATGACAGTGGGGAACATGTTGTGTATCCCAGATGTGCAGGAGATTAAGGATGAGATTATGGATGAGGCACACAATGCGCCTTATGCTATGCATCCAGGTAGTACCAGGATGTACAGGGATTTGAGAGAGCATTTTTGGTGGAAAGGCATGAAGAGGGATGTAGCAGAGTTTGTCAGTAAGTGTCTAGTGTGTCAGCAAGTCAAGGCTGAACACCAGGCACCTTCAGGCAAGTTGAGGCCGTTGCCTATTCCGGAATGGAAGTGGCAAAGAGTGACCATGAATTTTTTGATGGGTCTGCTTAGGACCAGCAGGAGGCATGATGCCATATGGGTTATAGTGGATCGGTTGACCAAGTCAGCTCACTTTTTGACGATCAAGCAGACTGATTCTTTGCATGTGTTAGCAAAGAAGTACATTGATGAGATAGTGAGATTGCATGGGATTCCGGATTCGATTGTGTCCGATAGAGACCCTTGGTTTACTTCAAGATTTTGGGGAAGTTTGTAGGAAGCTTGGGGGACGAAGCTGAATTTTAGTAAGGCTTTTCATCCTCAGACGGATGGTCAATCTGAGAGGACCATTCGGACTCTTGAGGGGATGCTTCGGGCTTGTATGATGGATTTTCGAGGAGCTTGGGATGAGCATTTGCCTTTGGTCGAATTCGCTTATAACAATTCGTACCATTCGAGTATTTAGATAGCTCCATATGAGGCTTTGTATGGGTGAAGGTGTAGGACTCCGATTTGTTGGGATGAAGAAGGAGAGAGGCAATTGGAGGGACCAGAATTGATTCAAACGACAGTTGAGAAAGTCAATCTGGTTAAGCAGCGGCTTAAGGCAGCACAGGATAGGATGAAGAGTTATGTTGATGCTCACCGAAAGGAAATGGAGTATGAAGTCGGTGAGAAAGTGTTCCTTAAGACGTCTTCTTGGAAAGGAGTATTGAGGTTTGGCAAGAAGGGTAAATTGAGTCCGAAGTATGTGGGTCCTTATGAGATCCTTGAGAGGATTGGACCACTCGGCTACAGATTGGCATTACCTCCGGAATTGTCTCAGATTCACGATGTCTTCCATGTGTCTATATTGAGGAGGTATAGATCGGATCCGTCTCATGTTATTCAGACTAGTGAGGTACAGTTGCGGGATGATCTGAGTTATGAAGAGCTTCCAGTGGAGATTTTGGATACCAAGGAAAAAGTCCTCAGGAACAAGACGGTTCAGTTAGTCAAAGTCCTGTGGAGGAACCATTCTGTAGAGGAGGCTACATGGGAGCCATTGGAAGCCATGCGGGAGAAGTATCCGCATCTCTTCGATGATTCAGGTAAATTTTAAGGAAGAAATTTCTTTTAAGAGGGGGAGAAATGTTGGACCCCGAATTTTTTTTTATGATGTCATTAGGCTTGAATTTTTGTAATTATGTGTTTATGCCTTAGTTTGATTTAAATTGAGAGGATTAATGGATAATTAAGGTTTAAATGTGGTTTAAATGGGAATTATAAGATAAAAGTTTATGAGGGTATTTTGGGAAGTTACTTACTTTGGATAGGTTAAGGCTTATTAGGAGGGGTATTGCTGTCATTGTGCTTTCCCTTTAGGTTTAAAGAATTAGAAAGAAAGGAAAAGAGAAGAAAAAACAGGAAAAGAGGAGAGAAAAGAAGGAGAAGTGCCGTCGGTGGAGAGGAAGAGAAGAGAAAAGAGATTTTCAACATTTGACGTTTTTCGACCGATCTAAGACATTTCTGGGTAAGGTTTGCATTGTTTGAACTTGTTATGGTTAGATTTAAACTTAGAAGGATGTGGAATGAGTGAGAATCGATAGTTTTAGGGTTTAAAGGCAAAATGGTTGGCTTTCGTGGGTTGATGTGTTTATGACTGATTTTGAGTTGGTAATGGGTTAGAAATGTAGTATAAGTCTTGATCTAAGGCTCAGATGTGTTGCATTTGTGTTTGTGGAAGGATTGAAGTGTGGAAATGTAGGAAATCGAGTTTCGGAGTCGTTCTCCAGACCCGCACGTCGCGACGTGCGTATGAACACGCCACGGCGTGCGAGAAAGGGAAGCAACGTCGCGACGAATAAACGTTTATTCACCACGACGTGCGAAGGTATGGTCTTCGCCGCGGCGAGCGCGGGCTGTTCGCCACAACGAGTGTGGCTTTCGTCGCAACGAGCGAAGTCTTCGTCGCGGCGAACGTCCCTTCGTCGCGACTAGCGCCCTAGTTCCAGCAAAGATGAAGTTTGGTATTTTGGGTATATCTTTTTTTATAGATGTGCAAATGAGGTGATTTTGGATTCGTTGTGATCTAGAGATAAAGGACTACAAGTTGTATGAAGAAGGGAAATTCGGAATTTGCCTCAAAGGGCTCGGAATTTTAGGAGGAAGTCGAATGTAGACTTTTAATGCTTTATTTTGGCTTTCCACGCTTTGATTATTTTCTGTGGATATTGATTGAATGGAAACTTAGTTGTTTTAGGAAACCAAGCTAACCTGCTTCCATCGCAAGAGGAAGAACATCAGTGAGTCGACGACTCAAGCGATATTAGGTGGGTAATGTACTTATAGTTATCGTGTGATTAGGCAAATTCTTGCCTATGTGTGAATATATGTTATATGTTTGTATGTTACATATGATTTGTTATAAGATTTGAATGCTTTTGATTTTGCATACTTTGAAAGAACCATGAGAAGTGATTTCAATTCTGAGCATATTATGCCTAGACTTCGGTCATGATATTTTGAACAAATGAAAGATTGAAAGCATATCATCTGATAGAATGATTATGAGCATGATTATGTGCTTTTGTTTGGGCGAGAGTGGAACCATTTCGTTCGTCACGTGCACGTAGACAAGAGCCTTCTCCTGGCTGCCCGCTTGTGGCCTATGAGCTCCGAATGGACTCATTTCATTCAAGGTGTAAACTTCGGTTTTTTTCTTTTGTTTCCATGGAACCCTCGAGCGATTGTGATGTGCATTGCATACGTAAATTATTCTTTGTGAAGCATACTTTGTGACATATTTATGAATTGAATTAATTATCTTGAATGCATAAATTGTTTGATTAGCATGTGAATGCTTGAATTGATGTCGGTATAGATATAAGATATATACATTCATATGCTGGGATTTGTGCTAGTTGCCGATGGCTATAATTATATTAGCCACTGAGCTGTGTAGCTCAACCCATTACTTTCCATCCTCAGGTGCAGAATAGGACGATCGTTGATCTTGAAAGGCATCAGAAACTTCAAGCTAGTTAGGAGCTTTTGTATTAAGTTAGTAATTTGGTTGGCCCTCCGAGCATATTATCATGGAGCATTTTCATGTATTTTTGGATTGAAACTTATTTTGTATTTTGGATGATTTTGAGCACTTGTTAAATGTCTTCAGGTTGTAATGGCATGAGTTTAATTCATGATTTAAATGCATGTGTAAGTGCTGGATTGTATGAGAATAGTTATGTGCAAATTATGATCGAACTATATCTATGTATATGTATAAATGTTGGGAACGGGTTCGACGTTATGGGGCGCCCATCGCCGGTGCAGCCCGAGGGGCCGCCCTCGGGAATAGTGATCCAGGACCCGAGCCCAACACTGAGGATGTCTAATCTCGATCCATTTGCCCCAATGTCTCTATCTCACTCGTACAACTTTTTCCTTGGAGCTAATTTGTTCCAGAACGTATTGCTAGAACTCTCAACCATTAGCTGCTTTTGACCATGAAAAGATGGCTTTGATTTTAAAGGGATATAAGCATATGAAATAACTAGAACATAAATCACAAATTTTGATTTTAGAGTGAATGATTAAACAACACCTAGTGCCATTGTAGATGCACTGAACCTCGATCTTAGCAAAGTAGCACAAAAATGGGAACACAAATCCTAACAAAAATTTGCAGAAAATTTGGTAACTCAAGAATGAGAAAGAGGCCAAAAAACTAAGGAAAACTACACAAATCTCAGCAAAAAAACTACCATAAAATTGGCAGACTCAAGGATGAGAGACTGTAGAAAACCACACAAATTTCAGCAAAAAATTGTAGAAAAATTAGTCAAACCACATAAGTCTAAAAAAATTGAAAAAATTGGTAAGCTCAAGGACAAGAGAGATAGAGATAAAGAGCGCAAGTGAGAGAGGCAAAAAATTAAGAAAGACAGGTAGAAAGGAGAAAACTAGTACAGTTCACAATTCAGAGGTTAATTAATCGGTATTAACCGACCGATTTATTATTTAACTAGCTGATTTTTGCTTTGAATGGTTAAAATTAAAATCAAACTGTAAACCAGTCTAGTCCTTAATTCAGTCGAACTGATCGATTCGGTCCGGCTTTTATATTATTGATATATATATTATTATAATTTAAATGTAATACTTTTTTTTCGAATTATAGAATGAATGAAGATGCAACTGATGCGTGATAATATTATGAATGGTAAAGTTAAATATTTAAGTTCTCAACCACGAGGAGAATCTACTAACGAGCCAATAATCCTTCATTCAACAAGGTTCAAGTATAGTGTCCATGATATACAATTTTAGAATATTTAAGTACTTCCTTTTATTCTCCGACAATTTTAAAGAAGAAACAACATTTATGAAGTATTGCAAATTATTCCTAAATGGATATTTATATAACCTACTTTTCTCTTTTGTGTTGAGTATACTGCCTTAGTTTGCTCCTTAGACTTTGTATTTAATATATACCCAAGCATAATTGGGCTCGGCAATCTCGTTGAACCCACTTTGCGGAAGGATAAATGTTGCACCATTGCAATTAGGTGTGCATCGATCAACAATGCTCGCAAGAACAAATTGTGGAGAAGATTTGCAGCCATCACCCACACATTCTACCCTTACATAATCACCACAACTTAGTCCCATGTTCCACACCTCATCACTTGCTGATGCATGAAAAGGGCCTCTTCCTTTACATGAAGCAGCTGCACATAAATATAAAATTAGGTTAAGATTGACGCTGAAAGCCAAAACACGAGTTGTATATGAGCATAGCTAAGTTGAAAGGAAGTAAATTACGCTATTTCCTTGTTTATTGCTTCATGAAAAAAATGCTATTACCAATTTTAATAATTTAGTAAAAATGAAGATAATGACATTTTATCAAATAATTAATTGACATGAATTAAAGAATATTTTGATTTATTAATATAATTCAACCAGTTTATTAAACAAGTAATTAGTATAAAGTAAAATATATACTAATATAAAACTAAAATAAAGAAAATTTAGTATACCAAGAAATTTTATGAATATCAAGTTTTATTTTCATAATAAACATAATATGAAATTACAGTGCAAACTTTGAAATAATTAGTAAAGTTATTCATTTGTGACCAGAACATCATATGTTTGAGTTACGAAAATAGTCCCTTTATAAAAGCGGAGGTGATAGTTAAAGCAAAAATTTATTGCATGTTACTCACTTCTTGTTAATACAATTCATCTTCCCATTTTAAAAGAAAGAAAAATTACAAAGTTTATAAATTTACAAGAACATCATCAGAGAATAAAAATTTTAAAATATTATAATGAATGCATAGTTTATCGTTTGACTTAATCTTTGCAACACTTTTCAGTCTCTAATTATATAGTAATTAAGATGTAATGATAATAGTTGAATGCTTACTAATGGAAGGACCAGCGGCTGAATTCCAAGCAGTTCCAGTGCCACTGTATTCCATTGCCAAAACGTCGAGATTCAACGGTAATGTCACCAGAAAGGCAATAACTGAGATTTGGAGCAAACTCATAACTCTCTCTCTGTCTCTTGTTTATAGAGAAGATTGATGGTAGCTTTGTTACGGGAAGACTACATATACAGAGACTATATATACAGAGAGGCACTAAAGCATCTTGTTGGCAAACCTAAAATTCTTGTACGCGATCAATTTATGATTTTATGTTAGCCCATCTGATATGTAATTTTCCGATTTGAAAATGCTGTGAATTTTCCTATACGTCCATCGTTGGGTATCATTCTTAGTAAACAAATACTTTTTTTATCTTTCTTTTATCATTTATTGTCAATTCCAATAGGACATGCCAAAGCCTAAATTTAATTCAAGGATGAATCAGTCATTGAACTGTAATTATATATAATTTACATGAATGCTGTAAACAACGTAGTGGTAAGAAAATTGTTCAGAGTTTATGTATATAACACTTACCTTTGCGTATTGCATTGCAATGATGCCGCATTTGTCCTTTTACATAAAATATTTAGTGTGATAGATAATGAATCAAATTATAATTCGGCCAACATTAAATACAAGTCACTGTAAAATTGATCATTAAAAGAGGGAAAAAAATTATTATCATATGCATTCCTAAGTTCGACCTTAATCAAGCAATCCTTTCTCCTTTTCCTTTTGGAATAATTTTTGATAAGTTCCCACATTAGGAAGATGTCTCCCATGGTCCGACTAGGGATATAGTCACCTTCAATTCTGTAACATTCCATCACCGATGGGAATGGTAGAATAGTAATTTGGAATAGTTTATGAGTGTTTAGAATTGCCTTGATATGTTCATGCATACACATACACTTGAATAGTAAATTTTGCATATGTAAATAACTGTACATGCATTCATGACATTTCCTGATATGTTTGGTCATAAATGTGATTGTTATGAAAAATGTGATATATGTGTAAAAAAAAAATGATTAGAGAGGGTTATTGAGGTTTGAAAAATTTTAGTGAATTTTAGAAATTTTTCTGAAAATTTTCGGTGTAATTTTTGGACTAGGAAAAATGTCAAGTGGCAGACTGATTGGTTACCGGTAGTGAAAATGACTGTCCAATGGTACTAAAAATTTAGATAAATGACCTTAGGATTTATTATTTTGAGTCATTGAAATTTTGGGACAAATTTGAGTAGAAATTGAATTTTTATTGGAAAGGAAATATGTGAGGGTTTAAGAGTGTGACATGTGGCAAGTGACACTTGTCACTTGCCTAACATGCCACCATGTTATAGGTTTTACAAAATATCAACTTTTCCTTAAGTCTTTCACGATGCTTTCTTTTAAGAAGACTACAAAAAACTACTTTGTTTTCTTTCTCATCCGTAGCCACTCTTTTCCTCCTTCTTCGTTGGTTTTCTTCTTCTTGTTAATTGTTACCAATCACCCACACAAAAGCTCTCTTATCTTACTTATTTTCTCTTCTTTGTTTACAAAAAACACAAACCTAAGCTTTTCACCTCAATATGATGATGGTCGTGTGTTTGAGTGGAAGTTAGAGAGATGGTGAAAAGTTTGGAGAGTTGAAGATTTGGAAGCTTAATAGGTAAGAAACATGTTATTGATGATGGATTTGTAGTTAAATTAATTATTTATGATGTTCTTTAAACTAAATTGCATGAGAATTGTGTTGGGTATGTAATTTACTTGTTTGATGGATGGTTGATTGATGATTGATAAAGTAGAATTTAATGAATGTAAGTAGAGATGTTTTTGATGTTGTGGAAGTTAATGAATGTTGTAGATTACTATAAACAAAGGGGTGGATGAGTGAGTATAGAGTGTTGCCATTTTGTGAATGAATGTTTAAGTGAGGTCTTGATTCAATTGTGGGTGATATGTTGAGAAAATTGAGTGGTTATTGGTGTAGAATTGGTATGGAAGTGAGAGAATTTGAGATAAGTTGAAAAACTGGAAATTTGGATTTGTATATGTTTCATTGTTTTTGCCATAACTTTTTATATGGTTGTGCAATTGAGATGATTTTCAGCTTGAATTAAACTTGATGTGTTTGGCTACATTTCTTGTGAAGGAGATGCTGTTCAATTTTGACTTGAGAAGTTCTAAATTTTGACTTGAAAGTGGTAATGTGTGTAGGGATGAATAGTTTCATTGTAGTGACACTAAAGTAGAAATTGTGATCTGAAACTTTAAAAATTTTTCTAGGTTGATTGAGACTGATTTTGTTAAGTTGGTCTTCATTAAAGTTGTAGCTCTTCTTGATAGCTTTTTATCGACATAAAATGTGCTATTTTTCGATGTTGGGGTTGCTAGTTATAAGTGCTTGAACTTTGCTTTTGGTTTAGGTGAAGGAAAACAGGGCAGCCACAATCATGCGGGAATTTGACCTAGTTAGAGGTAGAATTTGCTTCTAAGTGCTTCATGAGAATTGTAGAATGTGTTCTTATCTTTACATTGATATAAAGCATGAAAATTTTGGACAATGGGATAGGAAGTTATGATTTTTATAAAATGGTGTTACTGTTGAGGATGACACTTATATGGGCAGAAACTTTGATTGAGCATTTGACCCTTTTAGAGGTTGAATTGGCTTTCAAGTTTTTCATGAAAGTTGTAGATTGTGTTCTGATATTTTCATTGATATAAAGTTTGGAATTTTCGGCCAATGGAATAGGAAGTTATGATTTTTAGAAGATGTGTTTTTGTTTAGGATGACATTTATAGGACAGAAATTTTGATTGAGATTGTGACCCATTTAGAGGTTGAAATTGCTTTTAAGTGCTTCATGAAAGTTGTAGAATGTGTTCTGATCTTTCCATTGATATCAAGCATTTTATTTTTGGCTAATGAAATAGGAAGTTATGATTTTTGAAAAGTTGTGTGATTGGTTAGGATGAGATTTACAGGACAATAATTTTGATTGTATTTTTTGACACCCTTAGAGGTGAAATTGGTTTTCGAGCCCTTTATGAAACTTGTAGAGCTTTCTATGATCTTTCCATGGAGACCAAATTTGTCAATTTTGGACTCCTAAGTAAAAAGTTACGCATGTTGGAAGAAGAGGGGAATTAAGTGTATTTTTTTTAAAAAATGGATGAAATTGGAAATTCGCCGTTCGCGAGGGCGCGAGGAGCTGAGTGTGACTCAGCTCCTGCTTTTTTTAATTATTATTTTGTTTTATTTTAATTTTAATTTCTTATTTCATTTTTTATTGGACCCTTTCCCATTCTTTTGTGAATAACTTTTTCATTCGACCTCAGATTGATTTGATTTTTGAAGCATTGGATTTCTAAAACACTTATTTACCTCTCCATGAAAAATTGAGATTTTTGAGATAAAATTTGAAATTGATTGATCGAATCAAAGTGAGAGGTCCGAGTGATTATTTTTTTCTGGACAATGTTTGACAATATTCGAACCTATAGGGATCCGAATTGAGTAATTTTGGTGTCAATGGATTTTTAAATTTTATGGAAACAAAATTGATGAAAATTTATGGATTGATACCGGGAATGTCATAAACATGCATTGTACACATTTTAATTCCTGCATGTGCATTATTATACATTTCTGATTGTACAATTTGTAATATATGTGTATTTGAATTGTTATAGAGGCGCATTTGGAATGTCAACCCACCGATGTTGTCGAGACTTCTAGGCATTAGCTTCGGAAGCTGTTGGTGAGTAACCTAGACGGTTTCTCTCAATTATTGCTTGCTTATGATTTGTGGTGGAAAATGGTGGGACTGTGATTTGCTTATGATTGTGGATTCTGGACAGAAGGTTCGATGATTATGTACTGGGGAGTTGTGTTATAGAAGTGCTACTTGTATGTAAATTGAAGACCTACGTGTCTATGATGTGATTAATTGTGACATATGTGGTTGATTGTGACATATGTGATTGAATGTGAAATATGCTGATTGATTGTGGCATATGCATTTCATTCATGAATGCAAAATCAAATAATGAAAGTTATGATCGGAGCAGCCACCGATTAGAGCTTAAAGCTCAACAAGTGTATTTGAGCCTCGAGCTCAATAGTGATTTAGAGCCTCAGGCTCAATGTTTAATGTGCCCTATATGGGACAGTTTAGGCGCTCGGTCACACCACCGTAATAATTAGAAAAGTGTCACATGAGCATTTCATATGCATTTGATTAAATATGCTTGATTGAGTGAAAGGCATAATGCCTTATACTTATCTGAAAACAAAAGTGTTGCTTATGTGAAAAATGTGTGACTTATGATCGATGGAAAATTGTGCTATGTTTAATGTGTTGTATGAATTGAGTGAACCATCGATGATGGTTATCTCATTGAGTTCGCAAAACTCACCAAAATTGCAACGTTGTCTTTTCAGGATCGAGAGTAGACTCCTAGCTTCAGAGGGACTTTTCCAGCCGTGTAGATTGTTATGGCGAGAGAAGTCATGGCTCACAGGTCGGTCAGCTGGGATTTTTGGGATGACCTAGATAAATCTGTTGTTTTTCTCTTTCATATAGCACTTTGTACTAGGTTTTTGGATTGATGTACAGACAGTACAGGATGATAGACGTGTAAACTTTAATTTTGATGGAATGAAATGAGGGAAAAGTTGATTTTAAAAATATTGTGAACTACTGTTGATGCTTTATAAGTGAAAAAAATGTGATGCCATGTGATGTGATTGTAGTGATTGTTTGTAGCTCACCCTTATCGTAGGATATGTACCGGAATGACCTGCGGGAGTCCCGTTGTGTACCTAACGGTAAGGGGGCGCTACAAATTCGATCAATATGATTAGCAAGAAATTTATTGAATCTTAATCCTATGACCTTGGGTATTACCTTGTAAATTGGGTTAGAACAAGTAATAGGTTTATAAGAATCAAAGTTTTTCTGTTCTCCACCTTTTGGGATCAATGTGATGAAGGTTTTGTTGATATCACTGAGTAATTTTCTACTTCTGAAATATTCCATAATTGCATCCACTACTATATCATTGGTGAGAGACCATGTTTTGATGGGGAAGTTGTTATTAAAACCATTTGAGTCTTGGAGCCTTTAGAGCATTGAAGGAATTCAAATCTATTTCCACCTATTGTATTGTGATAGGCTTGTACAAGAATTTAGCTTCTTGTAATGATATACAATCCTTCATTATTTCTGTAATTAACTCTTAGAGGAGTGAGCATTGGTGGGAGTGCTCGTGCATCCAAAGAAATAGTTAGAGGCTTCCTGTTATAGCTACTTTTGATAAGAGATGATGTGATTATCATTTTGAATAGAAGTGATTCTGTTGATTCATTTCCTAGTTACCACTGTTTTATGAAAGGAACAGGAACTCTTGTAACACCTGCAAACCATGTAAAACTTGATCTTTGTGTTGGAATTTTAAAGAAAAGAGACAAATGAAGTAGAGGACAAAGAGACAAATGAAGCAGAGGACTTTTTGTTTAAGTTTATTCAACATTTGAAAGTGCCAATTTATAGTCTTGCAAGAAACTAAACAAGCCTAAAATATCTCAACTACAATACGATTTGTTGACACTATCTTTGACAAACTAAAACTAGAAAATCGTAGAATACAAATCTAAAACTTCAAGGACTCAATCAAATTGAGAAATAAACACATGTTATTTTGAATCAATCTTCAACACTCCCCCTTGATTCAAAATTTTATGGATGGAGCACTTATCTCCTAATATAATGCACTTCTCATCACTATCTTCAAACTTGTTAATGTACATTATCATCAACTTATAAATATTGGAGAACATCTCTTCATGGTGCACTTCTCCCTAATAATTTTTAGAAAGAGTTTCTTCTTATGCCACTTGTACCATGTTTGTTTCTTCATTTTGAAATCAGCAGTTTTTTTTGTAAGTTCTCAAACCTCTTGCACTTGAAGCACTGTGGTTTTCCTTTGTGTCAACAATCTTTCTCTTCACGGCTAGGCTTCTTACAATTTTTACATTCGAGAATTTCCTTTGAATATAACTATTGAGGTTGTATGCTTCTTCGACCTTATCAACATTTTCTCCATCCCTCATTATTTTTCTTTGGTCCACAACTTGAAGAGCATTAAGTAACTCTGCAAAGGTTATATTTGATAGATCTTTAGTAACTTCAAGAGATGAAATTTTTGACTCGTACCTTTCGGGAAGCGCCACAAGAAGCTTGTCTACAACCCTTTGAGTAGGAAATTCTTCATCAAGTAACTTGATTTGATTGACAATGGACATAACTTTGCCCCCATACTCCTTGACACCTTTAGAATTCTTCAATTTTGACATCTCAAATTCCATCTTAAGATTTAAAATTTGCATCGTCTTAGTTTGAGTGTTGCCTTCAAATTCTTCCTTTAGTTTCTCCCATGCTTCTTTAAAATATTCAAATTCAATTATTGATGTGAACCCCATAAATCGAGATCTAGGAACCCACGAATAAGTTGTTGAGAGGAATTTCCATAAAAGCTAAATCAGTTTTGTTTTCAAGAAATACCTTGAATAATATTTAAGAAACATGAAACAAAATTATAAAGAAGGATATTGACATCACACTCTAGGAAAAGAAGAGATTAAGAGTGATAAGTTAGATGAATGCCATAAGGAATAACCTTGATAAGTTCTAAGTTCAATGAAGAACCAATAAAGTGAATAACCTCACCAAAAAACGTAAAACCAATTCCAATATGACTTCTTATACAAAGATAATGATTACATAGACTAAAAAAAAGTCTAATCAATCTTCTAGCAATTATTTATTCCTAAAAAATCCATAAGATATAGGAAAACCTTTTCAAATCTAATTCTTAAAACCAAATATAGAAAACGGACTTTTTGGTAGCCCTAATGTAGCACTCCACTCTCGCCAGACCCCTATCTGACATCCTGAATGATGTTCGAGTGTGAATCCCGCTAGGGTGGCATGCTAAAATGGTCAAACATTCAGAACTCAGTACAAAATTTGTTTTTTGAAGCAATATAAGCATATGCAGAAATCAATTATCAAATCGGGCCACTTTTTCATAAATATTTTCAATCATAGTAATGCAATCATTATAATCTCAATAGCCACTTGGTCCCATTTCAAATACAAAAATACTTGCAGTCATAATTTTATTACATTTCAAAGTCATTTACAAACCTTTCCAACTTGGAAAGTTATTACAAACATAAATACTCAAATACACAAATTACAACAATTATGGAAGACTCAATTCGATACAAAAATTAAAAAATACAATTACAGATGCAAACTAATCCCGACCTTTATCTTTTACTTGTATGCAGTGGCTATACCGCCATTTACCTAATGGGATACTCTTCTACGCCTGTAACATCCCACCCCCAACGGGAAGGGTAAAATAGTAATTTGGTCAGGGATGAGAGTGATTAGGACTGATTTGGCATTTTCATGCATACTGATATTTGTGAACAGTAAATTTTGCACATAAAAAATAACTGTACATGCATTCATGATATTTTCCGGTATTGGGTCTAAATGGAATTTTATAGTGAATAATGTGGATATTATGTTTGAAAAATTTATTTGGAATGGATCATTATAGGTTTTACATTTTTCGGAAATCATAGGAATTTTTCTGGACTTTTCCGGAAAAAATTCTCGGATCGGAAAAAACTGCCAAGTGGCGAACCGGTTGATTTTCGGTATCGAAAATTTCTATCCAATGGCACTACAATATTGGGTATATTATTTTGGGATTGAAATGAGGGCCATTGGACTTGAATGAGTCAAATTTTATTAGGGTTCTTAAGAAATCCTATTACTTGTTTTGTTCTTTAGCCTATTTTGTCTTTTCTCCTAATTGGATAAGTGTCCTTTGACTCACCATAAATTAATCTTATGTTGGTGGTTCTCCAACCTTCCACGACACTTGCATCTTCAAAGGGCCAAAGGAGTTTGTCTTCATTCTCCCTTCCTCTTCATTCACGTAGCTCCCTCTTTCTTTGTCACTTTGAAAATTTTGTTCATCTTTCCTACTTCCCTCTACTTTGCTTTCCCCTCTTTTAGTTCACCTAAAGAGCTTGACTTAAACCTCACCCCTTTTTGAGAAGGTGATGATCGTGTATGGTGTTGAGAAATAGACGATTGGTGGATTAGTTGAAGAAATAAAGAGATTGAAGTTGGAAAAGCTTGATTAGGTAAGGTTTATGCTAAGCTTTCATTATGTTCTTTCATATGGTTGTTAGAAGCATTTATTGTGATTTTTATGTGCATTAATGTCATGGAATTTTGGAGATTTATGGAATTATGTATGAATGATCTAGTGACTGATTTCTTATCCATTTGGATGCTTAGTGATGTGTTATTGGTATTGGAAGTGATAGAATCTAAGGTTAGTACCAAAGCTGGAAAATTGGTTTTGTACTGATTAAACTATTTTGATCATAACTAATGGTGTGGTTGTGAAAATGAGGTGCAGTTTATTCCAAATGAAACTTTAGTTGATTGGCTACAAATTTGTGTGAAATAGTTGTTGTCTAATTGTAGCTCTAAGAGGTCGAATTTTGGCTTGGAAAATTAGAGACATGGGCTGTGGGAACAGTACCCAGATTAATGACCTAATTGTTTTGATGATTTTTCTAGATTAATTTAGAAGGAATTGGTGAAAATGTTCTTAATGAAAGTTGAAGCCTATCTTGTTAGCTTTCCATTTCCACTGATTTTGCAATTTTTCGATATGTACGTTGGGAGTTATGAACTGTTAACTAATGACTGACTATGTGCATTACGTTGGAACCTAGCCATAAGTGTAGGTTTTGTGAGTATTCTGATTGGAAGCAAATTTAGAGATTTCCGTGATTTGAATTGGCACAAATGATCTTCTGGAAAGTTGTAGAGTAAGCAATTATCTTGAAAATGAGATATAGTATGTTAATTTTGGATAACATAATTGGGACTTATGAATTTTCAAAGATTGGACTGAAGTTAGGTCATTGACTAGTGGTCAGGGAAGAAACTTGCATGACAGTTTTGAACTTGTTAGGGATGGAATTGGATTTTGAATCCTTCATAAAAATTGAAGTATGAGATCTTATCTTTCCAGTGATATAAGGTAGTGATTGTTTTGACATTTGTGCTAGGAGATATGCTGATTTGAAATGTACTGTTCAGATTGGGAAATTTCAGTGGGCAAATGCTTTGGTGAATTGTTTGGCCTAGTTAGAAAATTAATTTGATTTCAGGTTGTTCATGAAAGTTGTAGATAACATTGGTATATTTCTGTGCACATTTATTGTGTAATTTTTGACTGAGGAACTGGAAAGTTACGGATTTTATAAACTGTTGCACTGTTTTGACAAAATGTTGTACTGTTTTGAGAAGCATTGTGAGGGCAGTAACTTTGATTGCATTTTTGACACCCTTAGAGGTGAAATTGGCTTTTGTGTCTTTCATAAAACTTGTAGATCTCTCTTTTCTCTATAAAATAGGTACCAACTTTGTCCAATTTGGAGTTCGGAGTAGGGAGTTATGCCCTATATAAGTTGGGATGTCGGAGAATGTTTGTTCCAGATCTGCTATTGTAGTAGCATAAGTCGATTTGCATCTCAGACAAGTCGACTAGGACATACACAGTAGCATAAGTCGACTAGGATTCTTAAGCAAGTCGACTAGGATCATATATTTTCCTTCTTTTGCTTATAATTTTTCCGTCCGACGTCCGATTGACCTGATTCTTGAGACATCGGATTCATAGAATATTTAATTTCATTTTTATGGGAAATTGGGAATTTTTGGACGAGAAATTGATGTGGGTCCGGGTAATGATTCTTTGGTCACTGTTTTATTTATTTTTGGATCTATAGAGGTTCGAATTGAGTACTGTCAGTGTCGTTAGATTTTTAATATTTAGACGGATTTTTGGTGATTGAAAATTTGGATTTAGGGCCGGAAAAATCATGAACATGCATTGTACACATTTTAAGGGCTACATGTGCATTCTGAAATATTACTGATTGGATTTTTGGTAATCATTGCATCTTAGAATGGTATAGAGGCACATTTGGAGCGTCGATCCACCGATGCCACTAAGACTTTCAGGTATTAGCTCGGAAGTACAGGTGAGTGACCTAGATGGCTCTCGTTCAATTATGATATGTCGAATGTGGGGAATAATGGAGGGATTAGGATTGAGTATTGTTTCTGACTGGATTCCAGACAGATGGTCCGATGAATTGAGAAAATTGACATATAAGTGTTTTGGATGCATACCGTGATCAACCGTGATATACTGTGATCAATTGTGATATACTGTGATCAATTGTGAAATACTGTGATAAATTGTTTGCTATGATTAATTGCTTGAAGTGTCTTGATGTGCTCACTATGAATCGATTGCTGTTGCTATGACCAATATGACAGACTGTTTATTGATTGTACAGTTACTGCTTACTTACGATGTGCTCAATTGCGATTGATGGAATCATGGTATTATATGTGATACTGACTGTTGACTTGGGCATATGCATTACATACATCAATGCATAAACTGATAATAACAGTTGTGACCGGAGCAGCTCACTGACACTGAAAACGAGCCTTGAGCTCGAAGGGAGATAGACACTCCCTAGACGCGTCTACGGATACTGTTCACTGTTTATGCGCTCGGTCACAACACTGAAATAAACTGGAAAAGTGTCACACGTGCATTGCATACATATTTGACTGAATACTGTCAATTGCCTTATAAAATTGTGATATGTTTATATCTATTGATTGAGATGGTATTTCGATCGCGCTATGGTCGTAATTTGCTTGTGTCTTTGATGAATTGGGCGAACCATCGATGATGGTTCCTCACTGAGTTCGCAAAACTCACCCAAAATTTGCATATATTTTTTTCAGGTCTTAAAGGATACCCCGTTTGACACGGGAGTATGTCTACCGACGTGAGGATAGATAGAGGTCGAGGATCGGTTTAAATGTCGCATTAGTGTCTCATTAATTATATTTCAAATCTCGTAAAAGAATGCTCTGTATTTATAGTGAGCCCAATTTGGTTATGGCTTTTGTTCATTAAATGGCTTTGTAAATTATTATTGCATGATTGTAATAACTGAAAATGTTTATTTATGAGCGTGGGCTCGATTGTTTCTTCGTCTATTACAGATATGAGTGTAATGAAAAAAATTTCATACTGAGTTTCGACTGACTGATGCAGCACACCACCTTCGCGGGGCACGGACTCGGATATCACCAACGATGTCGGGTTCGTGTCACGCGGGAGTGGGGTGTTACAGAGCCTGAAAAAAATTGCAAAATTTTGGGTGAGTTTTTGCGAACTCAATGAGTGACCATTATCGATGGCTCACCCAGTCGTATAACACATAATTCATGTTCACATCAATTCACATTTCACACTCAATACACTTTAATCACTCGTATTATATATATGCAGTGCACATGAGGCCCACTTTGTATTTATTACTTTGTTATGACCGAGGGCCTAAACTGTCTCGTATCCTTTGGATATCGGGCTCATTACTAACTGTCCCTTATCTTATGGGGATACAAGGATCATTTTATATAGTGAGCCTTAGGCTCTTAATCACTTTTTGAGCTCGAAGCTCTTTTCACACTTTGAGCTTTAAGCTCTGATTGGTGGCTACTCTAGTCATAACTCCCATTATGTTTCATGCATTCATGAAATGAAATGCCTCAATCCCATTTGCATATACTCATGAAATCACATTCACATATCATCAAACCTTAGTTTGGCATTCAACATTAAGCTCAGAATCACATTATCATTCATGTGAAAATACCCATTCAGAACATATTTATCATCGATCATATCATCACAATCATCGGACCTTTTGTCCAAAAATTGACATAATCAATCACATTAATGTCAGCATTCAGTAGTCAATCAATACAAAATTCCAAACATCAAGAACAATAAAATGAGACCATCTAGGTCTACTCACAGTACGCTCTAGATTAGCATTAGTTTCCATGATCCAGAAATGTCTAGATAGGGATGTTCTATCTTGTATCATCATTATGCAAAACACATATTGTACACATATTATTAATTGCACAGTCACATAAACATTTTGTTTTACACACATGTATATGTGTAATGTATAATGCATGCTCAATGACAATCTCGGGTATATTTTCTAAATTTGCATCTTATGTTCATTCTCAATTCATGATTCATATTTGTCTAATTGAACTTAGACTTACACTTCATTTGCACATGATCATTCTAAATTCTCCATTCAATCTTTGCCCTTTTTATATGTCTAGCTTATTCATAAGCTTACACCTCAAAAACACTTGGTCACTCTATATCATAACTTAATTCCTCGTCATCTCTTTTCTAACTTCACATGATATTATAATATTAAATTCTCATTCATAATTAATCACTTAATACATATTACTCAACTTCCTTGAACATAACTACAATCTCCTCATTCCCATTATACTCATGCATTTGATACTTTGATTTCATCCATTCGTTCACTAAGTTTCAATCTCCATTTTCACTTCAAACATATCATACATTATTCACATAAATCAAGGATCATTCTAGGTTCACTTTAAGATCCATTTAAGCCTCAATTAAGGTCACTTGACCCATGAATGTCCGTTAAACAAACTTTTATGGGTCACTTATAGAAACTTGAAATTTTCTCTAGACATCAAAATCTCTTCTCGAGGTCTTCATAGAATTTGTAGATCTCGAAGTTATCTTTAAAACCATACCTAAATGGCCTTAATCAGAGTCCTATAGAAAAAGTTATGCCTCTTGTACCAAAGTATGTCCAATTGCTTTCTATGTTTTCCAGATTTCTAACTCTTTACTTACAACATTCAATTTCTCATGCTTAGTCTATCATTTCTAGATCAATACTTATCATCTATCCATTATTCTAACTCCATTTCAAACTCAATATCATATATAAACAAATTATAGACCATGATTGATATAAACAAATTATAGCCCATGATTGATCATAAACCCTAATAACAGAACATACATATATATATGCATTCATCATCAATTTTCTGCATATATTCAACTTCATTTCCACTTTCATTTCACTTCTAACTATCACCTTGATCCTTCACATTTCATGAAATCACATTAACCTTTTTTTTAGCTCTAGACTCATTTTATTTCATCACAAAAAACCCAAAGAGATTCACATTAATTCATTAAGAAAACAGAACAAAACCCATCATGTTTCCTATTTTTATGCACTTTTTCCTACACCCTGTACTCAACTTCAAGCCAAAATTAGAAACTCTTAATGACAGAATTTGAATTCGATATCTTCATACAAAATGCAGTCCTATGTATTGAATTTAATCCAAATCAAAGATCATCTTATTTGGATAACTACAAAACAAGTTATAGCTAAACAAACAGAGGCTTAATCAATGGAAGTGTTATAGCTAACATTTTTCCAACACACTTAAAACACCATTTACTCAATTAATCCAATAGTCTATCATTCCATAATCTATTATCCATCAAAACACCAAGGTAATACAAGAATCCACCCACTTTTCTCATCCACATTTTATCATGAATCCATCCTCATTTCATAAACATTTAACCTCTAACTATCATCAAATCATGTTTCATTCATCAATTCAAGAAGAGGGATGCTTATACTTACTTGATTTAGCTTCAATGTCTTCAAATCACCATGAAACCCTAGCTCCTCTACATATACGATCATCACCTTTAAAGGTGGAATAAGTTTGGGTCTTTTAGTAACAAGATGGAGAAGACAATGAATCTTGAAGAAACAAGGTGAAAGAGTGGACAAAATCAACATAGTGAGGGTGAGAGTGAATGTCATGGGTGAAGGAGAGGAATGGAGAAGATGAAGAAATGAAGAAGTTGGGTAAAATGGAGTATGTGTAATTTTTGGTAAGTGAAAGACCAAAATATGGTCTTTCACTTAATAAAAACGACACATACTCAATTTTACCCAACTTTTTATGTTCTTTCACTTAATAAAAACGTGGCTTAATAAGTGGTGTGGCAAGTGACACTTGTCACTTGTCACATGGCACTCTCTCTCAAGGTCTCCTCTTGATCTTTTAATAAGCTAGTTCATTTGCCTCCAATTTCCAACCCAAATTTCTTCCATTTTTCAATGATACTTGCCATTAAGTCGAAATGTCATTCAAAAAAATTTTCACAACCATTTGACTCTTATTTCCACTACTATTCATCAATTGTTCTGCCACTTTGCATTTTTTCTAGTCCAAAAATATCCTTAAATTCTAGAAAACTCCCAAATTTCATCAAAAATTTTAATTCACTACTTATACACTCCAACTCAATTGATAACACATATAATTCACAATTCCCAATATAATCATATTTATAGATCAATTATACCCCAAAAATGTCAAATGGGTGCATGAACAATTATTTTCATGTGCAAAAATCACAATTTTCGTATGTGTGTATGCTATATTATGCATGAGCATGAAATGCATTTTTCTTAATTGCTCTTTGATCTCACAAGTACCAAATTTTAGGGTTCTAACCCTTAATATGAGAACGAGATGTTACATTTCTCTCCTCATTAATAAATTTCATCCTCAAAATTCTTATATGATTGATTAGGAAGGCAGGGGAATTGTTTCCTCGATTACTCCTTCGTTTCCCATTTAACTTCACCACTCGAATAGTTTCTTCCAATTGACTATAGTCAATGAAATCAATCAATCCCCTACTCATTTCTTCAGATATCACACTATCTTAACTGTTTCCTCAATATAATTCAGATTACTCATAGTTTTCCTCTTCCTGAGGCAATAACACTAATATAAGATCATATCGATATTTCATAGCATACTCATATATCATACATTATGAATCTCAGACTGTTGGACCAATGGTGGTTGACAAATTAAATCCCTTTATGTTTTGATAATAATAAAATATCTAGAATTAGTTAAGAAATTATTTCAGGTATTATTCAATGAAAGAATCGTGCAAATCAAGACGAGCAAGTGTTTAATCAATGAAGAATCAAGATAGGAGGTTCATTATAAGGAAAATGGCTTAAAACATGAGGATTATAGAAGATCTAGATGGATGTTACCGTTGAAGGCAGAACAAGTCGACCTGCAAAGCATAAGTCGACTTATATATGAAGTGATATCAACACAAGTCGACTTACATAACACAAGTCGACTTATCGAGGACGACAAGTCGACTTACATAGCACAAGTCGACTTATTGGAGAGTGGAGTTACAAGTTTTACGTAAATGGTTGAAACAAGTCGACTTATTCATTCGACAAGTCGACTTATGGATGCACCAAATCAGCTCCAACGGTCCAATTAGCCAAAAATGGAATGGAGATTATCAAGGAACGGTAATATTAATCAAGCAATGGCTAGAATGAGCTCCAACAGCTATATTTCTTCAAGTATAAATAGAGGATGATGGAAGAAGAGTATACACAAGTTCTACAAGCCTAAATACTCTTCTATTGCTCCAAATTGCTCTTTATTGCTCTCATTTTGTTACACTATTATATTGAGTACTTGTTCTTCAATCTTTGCTATATTTCTTTTACAATTTGAGTGACGAGTGGAAGGTCACGTGTGAGGTAGGATTTGTCTTGGGAAGACAAATCGTTTGTAAGGTAACAGGCGAATTCAAGTGGCATTGTAAAAAGTTCACACTCAACTACAAAGTGTGCAATAAAGTGATTGGCAAAATCCTAAATGGGAGCTTAGGTAGAGGACGTAGGTCTTAGCACCGAACCTCTATAAAACAGTGTTTGATCTTCTTCCCTACTCTGTTTATTTAAATTATTTTTGTGTGAATTAACTTCTGATTTTGTTGTAGAAAATTACAAAAAGATTAAGGATCTATTCAACCCCCCCTTCTAGATCACTTACAATTGGTATCAGAGCAGAAGTATCCAGGGATGGCACACAATAACCTAGCGGAAGAAGGTAACACAAACAACCGCCCTCCTTTATTTAATGGTACTAATTATTCTTCTTGGAAAAATCCTATGAAGTATCACATCATAAGCGAAGGAGTGGAATATTGGAAGATAATTATCTTCGGTCCACAACCACCGTTAAAAGAAAATGGTGAGTTAAAAACGGAGCTTGAATACGATGACAATGACTGGAGACAAGCTTACATCAATGCGAAAGCAATGAAGCTAATTTACTGCGCTCTCATGGTTGAGGAAAGAAACCGAGTTAACTCGTGTACCAGCGCCAAAGAAATGTGGGAGAGACTTCGTATCACCCATGAAGGAACCAACCAAGTCCGAGAGACAAAGATCAACATGCTGCTTCATGACTATGAAATGTTTGTCATGAAAGAAGGTGAATCTATTTCTACTATGCTTGATCGTTTTGCAGAAATCATAAATGGATTAGGCAACCTTGGAAAGCATATGACGGACAGCGAGAAGGTAAAGAAAATTCTTCGCTCACTACCAAAGGAATGGGACTCACAAGTCACCGCCATTATGGAGTCCAAAGATCTCAATCATCTGGAATTCAACGCCTTAGTGGGATCACTTATCAACTATGAGATTATTCTCAAATCCAGAGGAGGTAGAGGTAAGCCACAAAAATCTATTGCTTTAAAAGCTAACACTTCTTGTGTTGATGAAAGTGATGAAGAAATAGATGAAGAGGAGGAAGACGAAGAGATAGCAATGTACGCTAGAAATTTGAGAAAAGTCAAAGGACTTCTCAAAAATCGTAGGAAGGAATTAAATGGTGGAAGAACTGGAGAAAAGAAAAAATTTGCAATTGAAAGAAAATCCAAGGCTATGACAAAAAGAAAGGCAATGAAGAATGTTGGAGATAAGGAAAACGGGGACATCTCGCAAGAGAATGCAAAAGCTCATCCTCCACATCAAACTTCCAGAAAAATGACAAATACGACAAAGGAAAAAGGAAAACTAGCCTAGTGGAAACTTGGAGTGATGATGAGGAGGCATACCAAAGCGATGATGAAAACAACCTGGCACTTATGGCAAAAATTTCATCAAGTGATGATGAAAATGAGGTAACTTTCAATGAACAAGATCTAAGAGATTCTTTTGATGCCTTACAAGCTGATTTTGAAGAAGCTATTGAGATTAACAAAAAATTAAGAAAGAAAATACAAGAATTGGTTACTGAAAATAGTACCTTACATGAAACAATTGATGATTTAGATAGTCCAAAGGACGATCATTCTGCATGCCTTATTGAAAAAGAAAAACTTATTTGTGAGCTTGATAGACTTAGAAAAGAATTTTCATATGTGGTTGGAAAATTTGTGAATGGAAACGAAAAGTTTGAAAAACTGTTATCGTTGCAAAGATATTCAATTTCTAAACATGGATTAGGATATGATCCTTTTGATAGAGATTGTTCGTTAATTTCCAAATTTACTAAGGATGGAAAAATCGCTCAATGTGCAAATGCTTGAAAGATGGTCACATAGAAATTGCTTGCAAGAGTACTAGAAGATGTGTTAAGGTTAAGAAAATTTGGGTTATTAAAGGCACAACACCACCTAATGTGGTTTATATGGCTAACCAAAATGGACCCAAAATGGCTTGGGTACTTATAAGAAGAAAGAACGTTGATATTGTAGGTACAAGCAAGGGATGAAAGGCTGTCAAGCACTTGGTACATCGATAGCGGATGTTCAAGACACATGAGTGGAGATAAGAACCTTTTTGCAGAAATCAAACCAAAGAATCAAGGTTATGTCACTTTCGGAGACAACAACAAAGGTAAGGTCATTGGAATTGGTAAAGTGGGTAAGGAACCTTTGCCAACCATTGACAATGTGTTGCTTGTTGATGGGTTGAAACATAATTTGTTAAGTGTCTCTCAACTTTGTGATATGAATTTTAATGTAAGTTTTGAATCATCACATTGCATGGTTAAGAAGGATGGTCATGTAGCTTTCAATGGTTTAAGACATAGAAATACATACATTGTTGATTTACATGATGACAGTTCATTTAATGAAACGTGTTTAGTGACATTAGAAGAAAATGTATTTTTATGGCATAGAAAATTAGGACATGCACCTTTGCCTCTAATTTCTAAACTTTCGAAAAATGACATTGTAAGAGGTTTGCCTAAAATAAAATTTGTTAAAGATCACTTGTGTGAATCATGTTTAAAAGGCAAACAAGTTAGAGAATCTTTCAAACCAAAGAAAGAAATTTGCATATATAGAATTCTTGAACTTGTGCATATGGATTTGATTGGACCATCTAGACATGCTAGTCTTAGTGGAAAATTATATGTTCTTGAGATTGTGGATGATTTTTCTAGATTTACTTGGGTAAGATTTCTTGCAAATAAAAGTGATGCCTTTAATGAATTTACCAAGTGGTATAGATTGGTTCAAAATGAGAAAAATTTATCTATCGTTGCAATTAGAACCGATCATGGAGGTGAATTTGAATGTGAACCTTTTGAAAGTCTTTGCGACAAATATGGAATGGAACATAATTTCTCGACACCAAGGACTCCGCAACAAAATGGTGTAGTAGAAAGGAAAAATCGCTCACTCGAAGAAATGAGCAGAACCATGTTAAATGAATACAACCTTCCTAAATCATTTTGGGCGGAAGCGATCAATACCGCATGCTACGTCATCAATAGGGTGCACTTACGAAGAGTCAAAAACAAGACACCATACGAGCTTTGGAAAGGTAAGAAACCCAATATTTCTTATTTTCATCCTTTTGGTTGTAAGGTCTTTATTCATAATAATGGAAAGAACAATTTAGGAAATTTGATTCAAAATCGATGTTGGTGTGTTTATTGGCTATTCTCAAACTAGTAAGGCTTTTAGAGTTTATAATAATAGGACTAAATGTGTTGAAGAAAGTATTCATGTTAAATTTGATGATATGATTTCACCCCCGAGAAAGGTTTGTTTTGATGATGATGCAGGAAGTTCAGGTAATAAAGTTGAAGAAATTGAATCCAAGATTGAGGAATTGAAGCTAGACGAAGAAAACCATGTACCTAATATTAAATCATGGGCAAAAGCAAAGAACCATCCTATGGAGCAAGTCATTGGTGATTTAAATGATGGTGTGAGAACCAGGAGAAATATCTATGAGAATATGAGCAATTCAGCCTTCATCTCCTTAGTAGAACCCAAGAATATAGAAGAAGCTCTTAAAGATGAAAACTGGCTATTAGCTATGTAGGAAGAGCTAAATCAATTCAAGCAAAATGATGTATGGGATTTGGTAGCTCCACCAAAGGACAAGACTATTATTGGAGTCAAGTGGGTAAATCGAATTAAATATGATGAGAATGGTGAAGCGATTAAAAATAAATCAAGGTTAGTGGCTCAAGGATTTTATCAAGAAGAAGGCCTTGATTACAATGAGACATATGCTCTTGTGGCTCGGTTGGAGGCAATTAGACTATTATGTGCCTTTGCGTCTCATAAAAGGATCAAATTAAATCAAATGGACGTCAAAAGGTCATTTCTCAATGGATACATTCAAGAGGAAGTCTACGTCAAACAACTACCGGGATTTGAAGATCACGAGCATCCAGATTATGTTTACAAACTTAAGAAGGCACTCTATGGACTGAAGCAAGCACCTAGAGCATGGTATGAAAGGTTAATTACTTTTCTAACTCAACATGGGTATGTTCGTGGTAAGATCGATAATACTTTATTCATTAAACATGTTGACAATGATATGCTTATTTGTCAAATTTATGTTGATGATATTGTGTTTGGTGCTACTAATGACTTTTTTTGTAAGGAATTTAGTGATTTAATGCAAGGTGAATTTGAAATGAGCATAATGGGGGAACTCAAGTTCTTTCTTGGATTGCAAATCAAGCAACACAAAAATGGCATTTTCATCCACCAATCGAAGTATACCAAGGAACTTCTTAAGAAGTTTAAAATGGATGGATACAAAGTGGCAGCAACACCAATGGCAACAAATCTGGTCTTGGAAAAACATGAACATGAAGAAGATGTTGATCAAAAACTCTATAGAGGTATGATCGGCTCTCTTTTGTATTTAACTGCTTCTAGACCTGACATTATGTTTGCCACATGTCTTTGTGCTAGATTTCAATCTTGCCCCAAGATTTCTCATTTGAGTGCTTGCAAAGAATATTTAGATACTTGAGTAGAAGCTGTCAATCATGGTTTATGGTATCCCAGTTGTGAATCCTTTGATTTGTATGCTTATAGTGATGCTGATCATGGTGGATGTAGAATTGATAGAAAAAGTACTAGTGGATTATGTCATTTCTCAGGTTCATCTTTGATATCTTGGGCTAGTAAAAAGCAAGTTAGTGTAGCTATTTCTACTGCTGAATCTGAATATGTAGCAGCTGGGAGTGCATGTGCCCAAGTTCTTTGGATTAAACATCAATTGCTTGATTATGGTATTGTTGTTAAAAATATTCCTATTTATTGTGATAATACCAGTGCAATTTGTTTAAGTAAAAATCTAATTTTGCATAGTAGAATAAAGCATATAGAAATCAGGCATCATTTTATTCGTGATCATTGTCTAAAAGGTGACATTTGCTTGAAGCATGTATCAACTAGTGATCAATTGGCTGACATATTTACTAAACCTCTTAAGGAGGATGTTTTGTGAACATTAAATTGAGATTAGGCATGTTTGATTTAAATTCCTTTGGTTGAATCGATTTTGGTTACATTCAAATATCAAATGGTCAAATTATGAGGCAAATGGGCAATCACATCTGAAGATTTATTCATCGTGTTTGCATACTTGGGCTGAAAGGTAACTTATTCGGAGTATTGGACACATTTTTGACCATTAGCTAGTCGACTTATGATGTTTCTTAGTGTTTGGAGAATGCAGATATTTGAGGATAAGTCGACTTATAAGGTATACAAGTCGACTTATGCATGTCGATAAGTTGACTTATGAGGTAGATAAGTCGACTTATGTTCGAACGGAGACTTTAAAACCTTTTCTTCCCTTTCTTCTCCGCAGACCCCTTCTCTCTAAAACCCTAAAAATTTTCTCTCACAACTCGACTTATTTTCTTAAGTCTCTTTAAATCTTTCTTACCCATACATTTTCGACCTCCATCTACTTTAAACCCCCTCATTTTATCTCCAAATCAACCCTCTTTTTCAAACCCCTCTTTCAAAACCCTAACCTGCGTTTTTCCTCTTCTCTCTACAAATCCATGACTCCTCGAAAATCTTCTCAAAAGGGGAAAGAACCAGCTCAATCTCAAGGTCCCCACGTTCATAATAGACCACGAGTTCAGGGGTCTTCATCAAGGGGAGATGCTGCGAGGGAGGATGACGCGATTGAACCTAGATTTGTTTCGAGGGATGCCCAGACATTGTATTATAAGGTACTTAAAGATGAAGTTTTGATTCCCTCCATGAGATTTGATTGGATTGAGTTAGATAGTAGCGAGTTCTCAGATGTGTTTACTGAAATTGCTAACCTTGGGCTGAGAGATTTCTTGGATTTTCATACTGATATTTATGAAGATATAGTAAGGGAATTCTATGCGAATCTGGTTGTGATGGGCAGTAATGTTGAGGATGGAGTTACTTTGTCTTCTAAAATTAATGGGAGAGCTATTTATCTGACTGAATCAGATTTGTGTACCTTGTTTCATTTACCTTAAGGAGGAGTTAGGCCTAGAGCTTCCCTTACTGATTTTGAGATTTTGAGGAATGCTGAGGGTGATACTGATAAGGAAGCTGAAGAGAATTTCGGCTATACTGAGGAAAAAAGGGGCTGACTTGTTGGTTCGGTTATGTTCCGATCATTCCCCTCCCTTTGAGGCTATGGATCTACCGTTAAATTATCGATTATTGCATTATGTGATTAACAGGGTTGTGTTTCCAAAGAAAGCTAGCAATAATCAGATCACTGCTTTGGATAAGGAGATTCTTTGGCACTTGGAGGAAGGGAGGAAAATAAACTATCCGAGCTTAGTTATCCAAATGATGAGGAAAAAGGTAACTCTTTTGTGAGGACAGCTGAAAGGGAAACCAGTCCGGCATAAAGGAATGCCTTATGCTGCTTTGATTACCCATATCTCTCAGGTAAAAAGATGCAATCTGGATTCTTTTACAAGTTTTCCTTATCCTCAAAGTTGGAGATTCACGCCTTATAACTTGAGGAGCATGAAGTTGGTTCGAACAGTTGAAAAAGGGTGGGTCTATTCCTATCATGTTGAGAAGCTTGGGTTGACTTTAGTAGGTGAGCAGGTCCCTTCGAGGAAACGATCTAAGAGGACAGCAGATCATCCTAGTAGCTCACGGCCAAGTAATGTGGGAAGAAGTGAAGTATCCCAGGCTAATATTCAGGAAATTCGAGATCAGTTGGATGAGATAAATGAGCGACATGATGATCAACAAGATATGCTTATAAGGATGGAAAGAAAAATTGAATAGCAACGCAGCATGCTTACCCGCTTAGAGAAGAACATCAAGAAGATTTTTGACAAGCTAGGGTGTAGGCACGATGATTCTTCGACATGATGTGTATTGCATTGAGCCTTGACCAACATTTCTACTTCTGTTTTTGTTTTATGTGTTTTGTGGTTGTGTTGGTTTGACATATTTTGTAATGACTTTTGCTATTGTTTGTGTTTGATGCTATGTTTGGTCATACACTTCATTAATCTTCATTTGAGTCTATTTTTCCCTATTGATTTTTTATTATGACAAAAAGGGGGAGTAAAATTGGAAATTGATATTTGATTAAGGGGGAGACAAGTTATTTCATTAATTTGCAATTATGTTGATCTCTATTTTAATCTTTGGTTTATTAATTAAGGGGGAGACAAACTAACCATCAAGACGAGGGATTAAAATCCTTGATCAAGTTTTATGTCTTTCAAATTTCTTTTCAATTTCTAAATATTTTGTCATTATCAAAAAGGGGGAGATTGTTGGACCAATGGTGGTTAAAAAATTAAATTCCTTTATGTTTTGATAATAATAAAATATCTAGAATTAGTTAAGAAATTATTTCAAGTATTATTCAATGAAAGAATCGTGCAAATCAAGATGAGCAAGTGTTTAATCATTGAAGAATCAAGATAGGAGGTTCATTATAAGGAAAATGGCTTAAAACATGAGGATTATAGAAGATCTAGATGGATGTTACCGTTGAAGGCAGAACAAGTCGACCTGAAAAGCATAAGTCGACTTATATATGAAGTGATATCAACACAAGTCGACTTATTGAGGACGACAAGTCGACTTACATAGCACAAGTAGACTTATTGGAGAGCGGAGTTACAAGTTTTACGTAAATGGTTGAAACAAGTCGACTTATTCATTCGACAAGTCGACTTATGGATGCACCAAATCAGCTCCAACGGTCCAATTAGCCAAAAATGGAATGGAGATTATCAAGGAACGGTAATATTAATCAAGCAATGGCTAGAATGAGCTCCAACAGCTATATTTCTTCAAGTATAAATAGAGGATGATGGAAGAAGAGTATACACAAGTTCTACAAGCCTAAATACTCTTCTATTGCTCCAAATTACTCTTTATTGCTCTCATTTTGTTACACTATTATATTGAGCACTTGTTCTTCAATCTTTGCTATATTTCTTTTACAATTTGAGTGACGAGTGGAAGGTCACGTGTGAGGTAGGATTTGTGCCGGAAGACAAATCGTTTGTAAGGTAGCTTGAGTCGGAATTCAAGTGGCATTGTAAAAAGTTCACACTCAACTACAAAGTGTGCAATAAAGTGATTGGCAAAATCCTAAGTTGGAGCTTAGGTAGAGGATGTAGGTCTTAGCACCGAACCTCTATAAAACAGTGTTTGATCTTCTTCCCTACTCTGTTTATTTAAATTTATTTAAATTATTTTTTTGTGAATTAACTTCTGATTTTGTTGTAGAAAATTACAAAAAGATTAAGGATCTATTCAACCCCCCTTCTAGATCACTTACACAGACAACTTTGTTAGTACTACAAACTCATATGTTAAGGGTCCTATGCTCTCAATAATTTTATATGGACCAATACAATTCGAGCATAGTTTATCCTTTTTCCAAATATGAGCACGCTTAACTAAGGTGATACTCTTAGAAACAATTCGTCTTTCCTTTGATAATTTACATCTCTTTAGTGTTAATACACTCGACTCTGATGTCTATCTCATTATGTTCCATAACCTCGATGTTAATCCACCAATTTCATTTATCTTACTTGAATCACTTAGTTTCTGACACAGATCAATTTCACTAATCAACAGTATCTCGAATCAATTCTAGCCCTTAACCATTTTCAGGCCCTCTTCAGTTCAATGTAAGGGCGAATGACTCTTTTTTTCGTTTTGCGCCTCATGCAATATCCTAAAGTTATCACTATGATAATGATTGTTATGCTTAAAATCACTTAGAACTATACATTGATCTTATGTTCCTACGACTACAAAATATCAGTTCTAAGCATATCTCCAACATGTAAGACTATTAGTAACTCATATATACAGTCACTTGTTTTTGTATCCATAGCCGTGAAATGTTGTTTCGACATATTCCCACTAGGATCTATAGCTTAGGTTGTTATTTATACTTTCTCTAGTAATCTCTTTTCTCAATCATTTTTATTGGGTACATATACTCTTTACTTCAATCACAAAGTATCAATTCTCAATCAAATTCAAATTCAGATTCATTTTCAATTTCTTAGTAAGATTCACAAATTCTGAATCCTCAACTTGGGCATTGCTAATCTTTTCATGTGAAGTTGATCTTAAATTTCAATGTAACCAATAATACTTCATTTTGGCCCACATTCAACTCGACATTTTATGCTCTTTAATGCACTAAGTTTTGTAACCTCAATATCTGAATTTTGTGTTACACCGTTATTGAATTTTTTATTCAATACCTCATATTACAACACTAGTTTTACTAAGAAATACTCATTTGTACATCAAAATATTCCAATAACTCTATCCATTTTCTTGGTCTCATTTTCATTTCTTTCAAACTCAATAATTACCTCGAACTTTACTGAGCTCTATAAATTCTGAAATGTTTCTGAATATATATGATGTCCCCAAACTTTCAAGCAGTCACCATTGTAGCAAGTTTCAATTTATATATATAATAATCAACTCATAAGACTTTAATATTTATTTGTCTCCATGCATATGAAATCACTTTATTATGTTACATTAGATTTTATCCTAATCTCTTATACAAACATCATTGTATACTACAAAATCTCCAAATTCAAATGATATAATTATCATTGATGTTATACTTCCTCAAAATTTTCTTTACATTCATCAGTCATACGATTTATATATTTTTCCTTAGACATTTTTTGTCAAAGAGCTAAGATTAGTAAAAACCCTTTACAACTTCTAGTAGTGTCCAATTTCTAGCCAATATAAGAAAATTTCAGCTCTCTCATATGTATCTTGAAGTTTCTCTCTACATCATTACCTATATTTTCTTTGGGTCTTCCCAATCACTACAACAAAAACATAACGAAATGTAGGAGGCATTCGTGACGTCTTTCTAGATGTCATGAAAAGGGCGAAGATTCTGCGACATTGTACGCAGACGTCGTGAAAAAACGAAGTGTTTGACATCGTTTTGTTAGGAAGACGTCGTAAAATGGTAATCCTGACGTTATGGAGAGTTAAACGTCGGAAAAGGCCAGGTAATAAACGTTCTTCCTCGGGCCCCCACTCGAGCAACACGACGTCGTTTTTTAAATTTACTATTATTCTTATAACTTATTATTATTATTATTATTATTATTATGTAAATAAAATTATTCTGATGTGTTATAGTTTTGAAATTATATATGGGTTATTATTATTATTATTAATATTATATATTGGTCATAATAATAATAATAATAATTATTATTATTATTATTATTATCCTTTTATATGATGATGATAATAATAATAATAATAATAATAATAATAATAATAATAATAATAATAATAATAATAATAATAATAATAATAATAATTTAAAATTCCTTTTGGATATTTCATTTATTTTGATTATTATTTCATTTTATAATTTTAGTTCCAAAAGTACTCTTTAATAATAATAATAATAATAATAATAATAATAATAATAATAATAATAGTAATAATAATAATAATATATTATTATTATTATTATTATAAATCCATAAATAAATAATTACATAAATAACAACAGTTAATAATAATATCAATTTAATAATGATATGAATAATAATAGACATTTTATTTCAAATAATACATTTATTTATCATAAATAATATCTTGAACTACAAACCTAATCATAATAATCACATAAATAAAATAATCATCATTTATAAATTTAAAATATTAAGAAGAAAATTTACTTTATTAATATAAATAAATAAATAAAATTTACTTGATTATTATTTTTATTATTATTATTATTATTATGACCCTTATTATTATTATTATTATTATTATTATTATTCCTTAATAATAATAATAATAATAATAATAATAATAATAATAATAATAATAATAATAATAATAATAATCATAATGATGATGATGATGATGATGATGATGATGATGATGATGATGATGATGATCTTGATGATGATGATAATAATGATGATGATGATGATGATGATGATGATGATGGTGATGATGATGATGATAATAATAATAATAATAATAATAATAATAATAATAATAATAATAATAATAATAATAATAATAATAATAATAATAATAATAATAATAATAATAATAATAATAATAATAATATTATTATTATTAATATTTCTTTCATATTTTAAATTTTATTTTATTTTCGGTAGAAATGAAGATAAAAGAGTTGCAGTGCTTGAATACATTGAAAGCTGCATGTGGGTATTATTGGGTTTCAATGTGGGAGAAGAGAGATGGAGTTGAATTCACTTTATTTGTTGCGTGAATTGGATTTATGAAGAAAGTGGGGTTTAAACCCACGCACGAATTCAATTCAAGTCATTTTAAACCTTCCAAACAAACGAATTGAATTCAATTCGCTGTGTTGGGGAATTTGAACTAATTCAACTAATTGAGACTAAGCTTAGTATGGAGATTGGAAAATTTGAAATGATTAGAATTCTTAGAAAAAATGATGAGCCTTTTTGTTTAATCATACCTAAATCACTATAGGAAAATTATTATTACCTTTGATATGAGAGTATTCATTATTACTTTTGATCAACTCATCAATGTTATTTGTGTTCAATGTTATTTATACTTACATTTATTAATGTCAATTAAAATTGTTAAAGCAACATATATATTTAAGAATGAAATATGAAATGGTGTATATAATATTATGATTTGTTAAAATGAAAAGAAGATCAAAGGTTTAAAAAGGGGAAAATTTTCAAAAATTTATATCATTCAACTTGATCTCATGTTATGAATAAATCTTTGAACTTGATGATTGTGTTATGAATATATGTGTATGAACAATTGTATAAGATATTCCATGCATTATTTGCCAATTATGAAAATTCAATTGATATTATGAATGGAAATGGAAGTGGAATTATGATTGTTTTGAGATGGGTAGAATTGAGAATTGTTGTAAATGGAAGGAAATGAAAATAAAATTATGATAGTTTTTTTGTGATGGTTGTAAATTGTTGTAAATGGAAATGAAATTATGATTGTTTTGTAATTGTTGGGATTGAAAATTGTTGGTTATTGTTGGAATGGAAATGGAATTATGAATGGAAATGGAAATATAATTATGGTTGTTTTGTGATTGATGGAATTGAGAATTGTTGCAAATGGATGTGAATGTAAATGAAAGGAAATGGAAATAGAATTATGATTATTTTGTGATTGTTGTAATTTAGAATTATTGTATTATAAATGGAAATAGAATTATGATTGTGATTGTTGGAATTAAAATTGTTGAAAATGGATAAATAAATAAAAGTATAAAACTATAAAAGTCAACCTCGCGGGGGGTCGTTTGGTTCCACTTCTATTTTTTGTTGTTGTTTTTTGTTTCTGTTTTCTATTTTTTGTTTCTGATTTTTTCCTTAAAAAAACGAAAACCTGTTTGGTTGAAATTTATGATATAAAAACTGAAAACAAAAACTGTTTGGATGAAATTTGTAATAAAAAACTGAAAACAAAAACATGTTTGATTTTATTATCTTATTTTATTTTTAATTATACTCTTATGTATAATAATTATAATATATAATACATTATATTTTTAAATTAATTAATTATCATTGTAGTTAAAATTAAATATATGTAAATAAACTAGTATTAAAAGAATGCATACATAAAACAATGCCTCCCTTTGGTCTTGGGACAACGTACATAAAAAAAGTGTAAAAGCCAACATAGCAGCTCTTGCAAGTAAAAAGAATGTCCCACCAATTGTTATTATAGAAGGTAATGGATATTGTCCCACTCATCAACCTATTCACTGCCATCCCCAAAGCCACACCTTGAGCTCTCAATCAATGGATTTTTCACTGCTTATTGTTTTACGTAACTGCAATTTTCCTCTGTACAAACCACACAACAAAACGAGCTTGAACAAGAACAAGAACAAGTATAAAGCAGCAACAATTGAGATATAATTATGGATTAATTTACTTATGACATTGACTCTTCTTAATGACTTTAGCTCTCATCGTCGATTTTTTTTTATATCTGAGATACCGAGCAAGAAAAAACGGAATCATTTTTCTTTATGCGTTTCTTGTATATGACTCTTTTCTGGTCTACCAAATGGACACGTTAAGCTTCATTGGAGCTTAATTAATTGAATAAAGTTAAAACCCATCAAACCCTTTCCTTGTGTCCTTTAGTTTTGAAGATTCCAGCCGGTGATTTTCATTTTGCTTGTGGTTTGACCTCTCTACATTAGGTATTATCACTCACTTCTAGGCTATATAGCAAAGTTCTCCAATTGAAATTGGATTGAATTGAGAACCCAAAAATGGTCTCTTTGAATGATAGAGACGAAGAAGAATCACCGTTGGTCTCTTCTGATTTCTTAAGAAGAAGAACCATACACGTGATGTTCATATCCTAAGCTTTGCGTTTTTGTTTGTGTTTCTTGCCCATGGAGTAGCTCAAAATCTTGAGATCACTGTCAATAAACAAACCTGAAAAATTGCAGACGGAAGCAATTGCAAAAGATAACAGAAGACGCAGAGACTGAGAAATCGATGAATATGATACATTTTTCGTTGATTTCTATATGCAGAGACCTTTTAATGCAAGTGATAGAAATAACTTGAGCAACGAAAACAAGTAGGCAGTAGATATAACCAGAGAAACAGGAAGAGGTCGAAGACGCAGAAGGTATAACCAGAGAAACAACGGAAGAGGTTGAAGATGCAGAAGATTATACAGTCGTGCAGGAAACTAGTTTTTTGTAAAATATAAAAACCTGTTTTAAAAACACTAGAAAATGTCTTTTTTATGTTTTCAAAAAAATGTTATCGTTTTTTAATTTTTAACAACGAAAAATGAAAACAATTTCAACCCACTACAAAAAAAGAAGACAATCTGCGACGTTTGACTGAGGAAACGTCGCAGATTGTATAACCTTATGGTGACGTTTTTGAAACGTCAGTAAAAGGCTAAGGTTTCTGTGACGTTGTATTAAAACGACGCTGAAAGGATGTACTAATTGAGACGTTGTACAATTAAAACGTGACCAAATACATATTACGACTTTATTGTGAACCAAATGTCGGGGAAGAGTTGTTAAAGAAATCAGAACCAACGTTTAGAATTTCGTACATTATATGTGTTCAATGTTATTTATGCTTACATTTATTAATGTCAATTAAAAATTGTTAAAGCAACATATATATTTAAGAATGAAATATGAAATGGTGTATATAATATTATGATTTGTTAAAATAATGAAAAGAAGATCAAAGGTTTAAAAAGGAATTTTTTTTAAATTTATATGATTCAACTTGATCTCATGTTATGAATAAATCTTTGAACTTGATGATTGTGTTATGAATATATGTGTATGAACAATTGTATAAGATATTCCATGCATTATTTGCCAATTATGAAAATTCAATTGATATTATGAATGGAAATGGAATAAAATTTAATATTCCAATAAGCTATAAATGGAATTGAGATTGTTAGAATTGAGAATTGTTGTAAATGGAGGAAATGAAAATAAAATTATGAAAGTTTTTGTGAAATATGACCTATAAATTATAAAACTATTTATTAATATAAATAAATAAAAGTATAAAATTTTATACTATAAAAGCCAGCCTCGCCCGCAAGCACTGGCTAAAAATAGAAATAAAATTTTATAATAATAAATTTTATAAATAGCATAATAAATTTAATAATAATATTTAACAGTAATTATAATAATAGAAATAAAATTAATTATTAAATTTACAAATAATAATAATAATAAATACACTTTATAATAATAAGGAATTTCATAATGTTATGAATAATAATAAACATTTTAATAATAATATTATATTTTATAATAAAATTAATTTACAGTAAAATCTGCCTAAATCAATAACAACAATAATTCTAATAATAATATCAATAATAATTAAATTAATAATGCTATTATCATCATTTATATTATTATTAATTCTTATTATGCTTCTTTAATATTTCATATTAATTTAATTGTTTTAAATTATGATAATTCATAATTTTCTACTTACTATTATTCTTATTATTATTTAATAAATGTAATATTAATTATATTAAATAATATTATTAAATTCCTTATTTTAATAAATTTTTTCTTAATAATAATAGAAATTAAAATAATTAATAAATGTAATAATCATAATGAATATAATAATAATAATAATAATAATAAATTTTATTATTAATAAGGAATTTACTAATAATAATAATAACAATAAATTTATTATTAATACTCATCATAAAACAAATAGAAGTGCAAATATGACTCTGAAAAAAATATAAGTTTTTTCTTAAGGGACTTGTACTACAGTGGTGTAGTTAACGTTGAAATAAACAAACAGAAATATTATGCAAGGCATGCATATCAACAATACTGTGAAAATCATTACGCATATGGAGACTTGTTTGAGTCTAACGAAAGGAACATAAGAAGCATTTCGCGAGGGCGAGCGAAATGACTCAAACTCGTGAGGGCAAGTGCTGGCCCTCACGAGATTGGGAGAAATTACTCAAACTCGCGAGGGCGAGCACAATGACTCAAACTCGCGAGGGCCAGGTTTGGGTGAAACAACTCAAACTCGCGAGGGTGAGGGCGATTGGGAGAAATTTTTCTTTTTTTTAATTATTAAAATTAGTAGTATTTTTATTTTTAATTTTCTTTTTATTATTTAATGAATTTATTTTCATTAAGTTTGTTTGCTTTTATTTATTTATATTAATAATATGTTATGAATAATAATAAACATTTTAATAATAATAATAATGATAATAATAATAAGAATAATGATAATAAAATAACAATAATAATAATAACAATATTTAATATTGATAAGGAATTTAATAATAATAATAATAAATTTTATAAATAGTGTGTAATAAATAATAATAATAATAATAATAATAATAATAATAATAATAATAATAATAATAATAATAATAATAATAATAATAATAATAATAATAATAATAATAATAAGACACAATAGAGGATCTGAACTCAGCTTTTATAATTTATGAAACAGCTTTTATAATTTATAGTTTCATAACATTGAACAGAACGCGGTCGTTTAACTAATACGACTAACATGCTTTGGGTTCAAAGCTAGTTTTGAGAATTTCCCTCCCACGCTCACAGACCACTCTCTGCCTCTCTCAATGAAAGCAGACGCCTTCAAATCTCGTCTCAACGTCGCCGCCGTTGCTCCTCCACGTGTGTTGATTCCTAAGGTAACATTCCGGTGCCCACTACTTTTATTTCTTCGTGTTTGATTTGCTAAAGCTCGAAGTTGGTGTTTAATTTGGAACTGAAGATACCCATAGATTTCTCCGCTTTCTACAATCCGGAGGCCTTAAGCTTCACTTCCTTTCATCCTCTTCCTCCTGGTCTCGCTCGGTGGCCACCATTTATTCTAGTCCTGGACGCATCGTCAGCAAGGCTGAAGAAACCGCCACTGAAGGTGATTCCAGATTTTAATTTTATGGGTTTATTTTTTTCTATGGTTATGAGTATTCTTACCTTCAAATTCCTTAAACTGACCAACTGCATACTCATCAATAGCATTAACCATGTAGAGCACTTCATAACCCTTATGTAAATATAGCTGTACTTCTTGATGTAAATGTTAATGTAGCTGCACTTGTTGATGTAAATGTTACTATTACATTTAAGGTATTTTTGACTAAGGGTTCAACAGATCCTGCAGTTGTGGTGTCATTTCCAGTGGTGCAATATCTAGAGGTAATTATGTTGCTTTACCATATATTTAGGTGTTGCCACATTGGAAGAACATATGCTTAATTGACTAAAGAACATATACTTACTTGAGTCTCTGCATTTAAAGAGCATATGCTGTATTGATTGCAAAACCATGTAGAAGGAAGGAATTTGTACAAAAAGGAGGAATGGTTTTACTAATTCCTTTAGTTGGTAGAAGTTCATGGTTGTAAGGCTTGTAACTTAAAAGAAAACTAAAGTTAGTAAAGGAGAAGCTAAAATAGATTCATAAGGAGATTTTGATGAAAATATAGGAAGAGTGTTATTAGGGCCCTTCTCATCTAATACTGAAACACTTAGAAGCCAACAAGTTAGAGGAAATGCAAATTACAAGTTCTGTAATTTGCTCAGACTTAATCCTATCAAGTCTCTAAGGCTTGATGGTTTCAGTGCCTTTTTTGTGAAAACACATAGGCCATTAGAAAGAAGCTAGTAGTTAAATTTGCTTCGGAATTCTTCTCAAGTTATAGGATGCTCAGGTAATTGGACAAAACATACTTGTTCTTGATTACTAAGATCTCCAATCCTACTAGTATGATTGATCTTTGCTCAACCTATCATAGATATTATCCACATTACTCAAGGAGCCTTCATTCTATGGTAGATCTATATATGATAACTTCTTATTTGTGTAGCATTTATTGAAGGGATATGATTCCAAAAGAGCAATAAGGATCTTTTAGCTTACGGTGATGTTGATATGCATACTGCCAATTCATGAATCTTTTAGCTTGTTTCACGAATCTTATCTGTGCTTAACTCTACAGCAAAGTCCTTAGCATTTAAATGGAAATCCCTGATCACTTTACAAATGAAATTCTACTGTGTCAGTTGAAAAACAAAGATTGAAACAAATCTGCCCTTTTCCTTTACACTTAAACTCTTTGCTCAACTTTTGTATACAAAGCCAATACACAGTAGACAAGTTTTTATAACAATGACAACAAAATTAACTGTCAGGACATTAGTATGGTTTATTTCTGCGTCAATGTTGTATGCTTATGGATTATTTACATGTTTTCCAAGATGTCATTGTTTAATACGAATTTCATTAGGATAGTTATTTACATTCTATTAAAAATGTCATTGCTTAATACGTAAAGAACAAGCTTGGAAAAGATTAGAGAATGAGGAAGCATAATGTAGGCAACATCAGTATCTTTTTTCTATTTAGATAAGGATTAATATGTTGTCACCATAATAGAACAAGAGAAAATGGCTTGCTCATATTATCAGTTCTATAAAAAAACTTGAAATTATATTGCTTGTTATTTGAGCTATATAAGAGACACTTTGAGCTTACTCAGGAAATATTGGTTAGGAATACTTTGGAATTTCTGTAATTTGAATTCCCATTCCTTTATATTCTTGCCAATATATCTAAAGGAAGACTAATCAATGATTCAGCATCAGAAAGTGAAGATGCAATATAGCATATAGGAGGTTTAGAATTTACCTCTCTATCAACTTTCAACTCAGGAAACTTAACATATCCTTAAAGACAATTACCATACTATGTTCATAAGAAAGATTTTTAACATGTTAGCATGATTAGGTTGAGGTTATAAGATTGTTCAATTATTGTAACAAGTGATATTAGAGTGTTGTTATGTTGAGTATATTTACTGATGTGACCATCAACTTGCAAAAATAAGTTAAATACTAGTCATTCCTTGAAGATGTCATTGTTTAATAAGAATTGACATCTATGACAGCAAATAACCATCCATAAGCATAATAACAGTTTAGCCCATGGCAGAACTTGGAAACACAACTTGACTTGATTTTATTTTTGTTTACACAAAGCATCAACATCTAGTCCATGGCTTTCACCATTTCTTTATATGCAGCATCCATGTTTCTCTTGGACTCTTTATGAATAGATTGCAATGCCAATACTTTGAAGTTGCAGTGACTATAAAAAGGTTGTTTGTGTTCAATCATTTGTGGCTGCTGTTGTAACTTGTTCTGTAGATAAAGAAATTTCAGTTCACATCTTCAGCAACATTGATAGGTAATTGTTTTGCGGTGATATTTCGATGATCTTCTAAACTTTAGATTTAGAGATTTGTAAGAATTGGTAGATAGCAATAGTTAGGGATCTAATCTTAAAGATCCCTTATATGGAAGAATTGTAGTGCTTTTTGATTCATTTATTATTGAAGTGAATATAGTGGTTTGCATAGGTGCCAACTAATCTACCTTAAATACTAGTTCGAGCGGTCTAATGTTCGTTTTGAAGTCTTAACTAATTTAAAGTTCCAAAGATATAATTTATGGGATAGTCTTAATATGCTTAAGGGAAGCATCCATGGTTTTTGATTATTGGCTAGTGACTTAAATTGTGTTATACATAGCTATGAAGTTGAAGAAGTAAGGGTAAACCACATGAAATTGTTTACTGAGTTCAACCAAGTAACCTCTTAACTAAGGGTACTGGATCTTAGTTATCTTAGGATGCATGTAACCTAGTCTAATAATCAGAATGAGATATTCTTTACGATGAAAGTTTCTGCTATATTCTTTACGGTGATGTTGATATGCATACTGCCATATTCTGAACCCTTGATGTCTCTAGTGCTGTCTTTAATGCTTCCACCACTGTTTCCCTCTGCTGTTCCCAGTCCATGGCTTTCACCCTTTCGTTATATGCAACACCCATGCTTCTCTTTGACTCCAATGTAAGCATTAACAAGTAATCTGCTTCTGGGATGTGTTTTGGGATGTGTTCTGGTTGTATGGACAATGCATAAAACTGTGTGAGTGACAGTTGAGACTTCTTGGCCAAAAATTTCTGCATACTTTTACTTGTGAACAACTTAAATTGATTATCAATTTCTCCTTGTAAGACATACTGCTACTTTCCCAATTGCAATTTCATTTTGGAGCTATTTGAAGTTCCATATAATATCCCCTAACTCAGCTAACCATTGAATGCATAACACCAAGTCATAATTGTCCAAAGGCAGGATTAAAGCATCGGCCTTGAATTGATATCCTTGCATTCCCCATTGAAAAGTTTTACAATTCTCCTTGCAAATCATGTCAATTCCATCATTTATGGTAAACATGTACAAATCTCCATTTGGGTTGATGCATGTAAACATTGTCAATATGATGCAAGTGTTTGTATATCATATTAACTTTTCATTGTACATTTGGTATACAATTACAACAGACTTTTCATTGTGCAAGCACTTACTTATGAGTACTATAAACTGATTTGGTGAACATAAAAAGTATAATGACAGTAAGTAATAATGACATAGGAATTGAAACAAACAAACAAATCAAACTAATAGTTTTCTCAATAAACTTTATCTTCAACAACATTTTCTTATTGTCTTTCAAGTGACAAGTGGAAATGCATTTGGTTTTGAATAACTTCTTGTCATTATTGACTTGCTTATAGTTTGACTACAAACAATTCCATTATTGAGAGCATGTCAGTTTTTCATGTTGTCTTCAAATATGATTGATGCATATGTACTTTGAAATCTAATCTCAATTTGGATGCAGGTAATTCACGTGGGACTAGGTTAACTCAAGAAGAAGAATAAGGCTGTACCAAGTAGCTTAGTACCGACAAAATTGCAATCGCGTTATCGTCAGCTTCTTGGGACCGCAGCTAATGAGTCATCTTCTTATACACAACCACAAAATCAGACACCTGCACCTTGTCAGCCTACTCCAACACCAAGAGAAGTCACACCTGCACCTTCTCAGCCTACTCCAACACCAAAAGAAGTCAAATGTATGCCTATTACTCATCCTAGAGATAAATATGAACAAATTATGAATCTGCGCCGCAACATTAGTTCTCCATCCATGTCTCAAGAGATTCCTCCAGCTTTTGCTTATCATACACCAGTAAATCAGACAATTACATCCACTGTGGGTTCTTCTTTTGCAAACACTGCAGGTTTGATCTTTCTCATTACATTGGTGAAATTTATTAAGTTTAGTTATTTTGCTTATCTAACCAATTAAGAGTATGTTATATGCTATTACAAATTTTTTCTTTGCTATTTTAGGATCCACGAATGATGCAAGAAAAACAAGGGGTGTTACAAAAAGATACATATTGGCAAAGACTAACAAGGCCATAGGTAAGAGATTGGAGATAGAGATCTTCCCAACTGAAGGATGACCAACCAACTCCGTACAATCTGCCAAATTCTCGAGTGAGATTGGTCTGGTATCCCGAACTTCCTTACTTGGAAAAACAAAATTTTTAAAAATTACAATTGAGGAATTGGATATTGCATTTGACAAGTTAGACGTAAGTATTCTAAACCAATCTAATTTGTATGTGTTTTCCATATGCTTAGAACATTGACCAATAATTTATAATTTTTTGCAGCAAAAGTTGGAAATCAAGGAAATGAGGACTGACAACGAAGTACATTCTACTGTGAAGTGAAGTAAATCACACGTTAGAATTAAATGGGTTACTTCTTGATGTAAGCGAGACCTTAGACAATCAAGCAAGGCCAGGCAGAGAACTAGCCATACCAGAATGGCCCATGACCAAAGCTAGTACCAAGAGATTTAAAAAGGCTCTTTGGATGCATATGGGCTTTTATTTTGAGAAGATGGCGAGCTCCAAGCCTATTGGAGGAGAATTTAATGGAATTGACCCCAAACTAATCTATCTAACTCAAATCCTTGGACCGGATACACATGGAGCTTGAAGAAACAAAAATTTGGGTTATTTCAATGTTTCATCACTTAAGCCCAATAGTGTACTAGACTTATTTATTTAATTTGTGGACTTCGTTTTATTTTGGGCTTCCCTGTCTTTTAGTCCAACCCTTTTATTATTTGACCTAGGTATAAATACTTATGTTCTAGGGTTTTGAAAGAACTTTTTAGATTAAAATTGTGAAAAAGTCGTAGGCTTCGATAGAGAGAAACATTATTCTCTTGATCTTGTTACTTTTCAAACCATCTTTCACTTATCAATTGTTTTCTCAATTGTGGCGTGTTGATTGTTCGTTTATTTGGGTTTTATTTTGATCATCGGGATTGTTTGGAATAAGTTTTCAAGAGGTACCGTAGAAATCAAACCCTGCGTATCTTTATTCCATCAAATTGTCATCGATCTTTCCGCAGTGCGTGTTACGTCTTCTCCTTCTGCTATCAACATTTTGGATCTAAGATGGGAAATAGGCTATTGCGTTTCTACTAGACTGCTCCTTTTTTTGGGATTTTCTTTTGGGTTTAATTTCTTTTGTTTCAAATCTAGAAATATCCGTTTCTTTTTTTGGTTGGATTTATTCCTTTTATTTTTTGATTTCGATATCCTTTTTTGACATTCAACTGATTTTTTTAGATTTTTTTAATCTTTTGAAATTTTATGGTGAGGTTTTCTTTTTTTAGTTATTTTGATCTGTAGCTTTGGTGATTTATTCGTCAATGGTTGGGAAGTTGTTGCAGATTTGAGTTTAAGTTGAGTATTGTTTTGACCTCCAATTTACAATTTTGTGGTAAGAGAGTTATGCCTTTTGTTTTCTGAGGTTTTAGGAATCCCTTCGAGTTCAGGTGAAGTAGAGAAAGAGAGAAAAGTTGAAAGCTTTGGTAAGGCTTGCTTTCTGTTGTGATATAATACGATGAAAGAAAGAAAGTTCCTTTTTTGATTTTACAGTTTTGTTTTACTAAATGTGCTTTGATATATGACATACAATTTGGGTTTTCTTTTTCTCTTTATGACATGCATGTTGGTTTTTTCTTTTCCTTTTGTTCCGTGTTCTTCTCTCTTTCATCACCATTCTTGAGTTTCTGGTTTGAATCTTGACTTGGTACTAATAAACACGGAGGAGAAATGGAGAGAATGAGATCCTTTATTTTATCTTGTAAATGCAAGTGAGAGTTTTTAGTGTTACCCTTTACTTGCAACCTCTTGTTTGTACTCTATTGCCCTTCTTCCTTCTCTCTCATTCAAGACTTTGAAGCTTTTGAATTCTCGTTCTCGAGTTTTCTTTTCATTTCCAGGTACGTTTCTCTACCTCATCCTACTATTGTTTTCTGATTTTAAAAAAATTGTATTATGTGGTATAATGATAATTAGTTGTGGATGATGTGATATATTATACTTAGCCATTTAATTTATCATCATCATTTTTATTATTATTAGTTCTAGATTGTAATTAGAATGATATAGAGTTGTAAGATTGACAGGTACAACTCTAGAAATAGTGAGCAGACATTTGCAGCATACCAGGTAAAAGGAGAATTTTACAGCTTATCAAGTATATTTGTTGAATTATTTTTTAATAACCTTTTTCTTTCTAAACTGGAATCAACTAATCAGTACCTTTTATATTATTATTATTATTATTATTATTATTATTATTATTATTATTATTATTATTATTATTTTCATGTTATATTTTATTTTCAGGTATATCCTTTGGTTATATTTTATTGTTTTTATTTATTTACGTATTTATTGTAATTTTATTTACATAATATTTTAGCGTGCCAATTTTACTTATTTATTCTTTAACCTGCATCATTCTTTTATTGTCACATTTGCGTGCGGGTCGACCAAAAACAACCTCTCTATTATGTAAAGATAAGACTGCGTACTATAAGACCTTCCTAGACCTTGCTTTATTGCAGGATTTTAGACTGGGTGTGATGATGATGATTCGTGACATTTTTAATCCATATTATTGTACATAATATTTAGATTTTTATTATTAATTTATTACATAAAAATAATTGAAAATTTGAAGCATTGTATATGAAAATAAAATATTATTGAATTTGATCGTGTACAAGATTTTAATTACAACATCAAAAATACTTATATACAAAATAAAAATACAAAGATTAGTTTAATCACTCAGACTCAATTTCATCTTCATTACTTACATAATCCAAGCCAAGTAATTTTCTAAGGTACTTTATATGCTTCACTAACCTTTTTTTAAGCAAATTGTCTTCCTTTTTAAGACGTTGAATGTATGCTTGGAGCAATTGGCTTAGGACCAAACCCAAGCCCTTCGATGTATCAGGATCGTGTACCAATCACCTTATTACAAATGTCATATGCATTTGGCTCATTTCCATCAGATATTGATATTTGCAACAACTCCTACATCATATTCTAAAATAAAAAAAATTAATATTCAATTTAAATATTTTTAGTTAGTACTATATAAATAAATAAACATAAAATTTTAAAAAATTTTACTTACATAATTATTGTGCGCTTCTTCAGACAACCACCCTTCATCTTTTTTATAGTGTGTTAGTTTGTAGAGTGTGATCCTATCACACTCTTCTCCATGTAGCTCCTTCTAACTCTATTTTATGGAAAAATTGCAAAATAGAATAAATAATATTGTGTTTGCTGATATAACTATAACTTGTAAACAAAGAACTTACATATTCTTTTCGCAAGACAACAAATGATCTAACGCCTTAGCTGTGAGGAGTTTTCATTTTTCCTCTGGTCACCTTGGCTTTCTCATACTTTTCCTAAATAAAGAAAAGAAATAGTCATTAAATAGTGTAACAAGATTAATGGAAGCAAATGTGAAGAGAAAGAAAACAAGCTTGAATTCTGGGAAAGGCCTAACAATAACATAAATTGCTCCAATATTTTGAAGACATTCATTCTAGAACATGTCTTCTGGCCTCCTCATCCAAAGAAAAAGATTTGTAATGTTGATGCAGTTGATAATGATGATCCTTGGTCCTTTGTTTCAATAGTGAAGTCGTTCAGTTTAAAACATCAGAGTTGTCGAGATTGGAGATATTCAGCTTCATCTATGAATAACAAGTAAAAATGAAATTAATCTTCAAATGAGTAAAACAATATTGCATATAATTAAATACATTGAAAATTTATCAAATCCTTATCCAAAGCATTCTTTAGCAAGTTGTCTTCCTTTAACTATTTGGCATGCTTTAGGGAAGACAATTCAGTTATGGCAATTACACCCAACTCACTAGACAATTTTGTTGATTGAATATTGTCTAGAGGACGACCTTGTGAGGTATTAATATGTACAGACAACTTGTTTATTGCAACATTTATTCATTGCATCTCATAACCTTTAGTTATACCTCTACCTCTTTTTTCTAACATTGATATTGGAACTTTTAATAAATGAATAATGATAAGAAAATAAGATTAAATATTTAAATGTATATTTGAGCATAAGTCTATTTGTAGATGTTAAAGATTAATAAACCTGCAAATCCCTCTATACTAGTTGAAGTAGATGGAGGTTATTGCTGACTGAGTTTATTGGTGGATGAAGTCAATTGTTGTTGTTGGTTGGGATTTGATTGATCTGGTTATTGTAGGGGAGGAATAACCTTGATACTTGCCACCTTTTTCCCTTTGTTTCTACCAGTTGCCATTATATTGAATATCTATAACTCAATATCAATAATCCGCAATTACATAACTCTAACATCAATAATTAACATTAATATAACTCTAACATCAACAATATGTATAGACATAAGTCAAACATCAATAATCCACATAAACATAATTCAAACAACAACAATCCGCATGAACATAACTCAAACATCAATAATCTGCATCAACATAACTTAACCATCAACAATACATTTCAAAAAATATAAACAACATTTTTATTACCTTCAATTATCATGATCAAGATCTTGATAATCATCATCATTAATTATATTATGATTCGACTCTTCATCATAATTATATTCTGCCCAAAGTATCATCATTGTCATATAATTCATCTTCAATATAGTCTTCATCTTTTTCTACAATAAGATTAGTTTATATTTCTTCCACTTGTACTATATTGGGATCAACATCTCTCATATAGAATGAAGATATATCTACATCTTCTATTTATATGGCTCCATTATTCAACTCCATTTCAATCTTTTGATATATTTCATCACCATGTTGACTTGTTAGACCATTTTCCCTTTCAGAAAAATGGAAGAGATTTTGGTGTAGAAAATTTTGAACAACTTTCCAATTGCTGCCTAATATAGTGTTGTTGACCTAAAATACTTGTTTCACTTGACTTATAAGGAAAAAATGGTCATTATCATACCATGTCCTACTAACATTGACTCTAGTAATATTGCCATTCACTTTGATGCCACTAAGATTAAATGATTTGCAATTAAATAGAGCAACTTTTTTTACCTTTATTTAATGCAACTCTATTATTTCTGAGATGACACTATAGAAATCAATAAAATCATCATCTTGACATCCCTCAATAGCAACCTCACAATTTTGGCTTATAAGTCTACTATCTCGATCTTGTATGTGAAATCTAACTCTATTAACAATACAATCTTTATGTTTTTTTCCACACATATGAGGCTCACATGCCAAAGTATATACTGCTATTATTGCCTCTTCATGTTATGGTTATATAACCATATCTTCTATAGGAAAAAATATAATTAGAAGTTTAATTTGGCATACAAATTGCCATAAGTTTAAAATATTCCATCAATAACTTGTTCGGGTCCTAAACTATGATGGAACTTGATCTTAAGTCTTTCTTTATCATTAACAATCCCTTTGCTTGGAATCGAATCTTTGTGCTTTCTATTTAAAAAGTAAATAAAGATCAGGAAATATAGATTGGACTACAAAATTTAAATATGAAAATTTGAATCAAAAGTAATATACATACTTCATATATATATCAACTTCCTTGTAACCATTTAAAATATACCAATGGCCAATTTTAACTTCATCTTTAATCGACTACACATATTTTTCAACACCAAGTGGCCTTACTAATTACGAGAAAGCTGACAAGCCACCATCTTAATCAAAATCAAAGTTACTTTTCTATTAAATCTTATCTCCACACCATTTAAGTACATTGAACAAAATGTCAAGCTTTCATTCGCTATATAAGCCTCTGCAATAGACCCTTCAGGTCAAGCTCTATTATGTACATAATGCTTAAGAGAGCATAAAAACCTATACAAAATATAAAACATCAACAATTTTACCAGGGAAGGCAGTATAGAAAAAAAAAAGTAGAAGTTAATATAAAAACCTTTCAATGGGGAGAATTCATCGAAATTGAACCAGTTCACAAAGTTTTCCCTCATATGGTAAGTGAATTGCCAAATGCATCATAACATATAAAAAAAGATGGGGGGAATACTAGTTAAGCTTATATAGAATCAAAGTTATGTTTTTTTTTTGCATTTTTTCAAGCTCTTATACTTTTAGTGTCTTGCAACATAATTATTTAAAAAACTCACCCAATTTCCCCAAAGTTACAGACACATCCTTCGACAAACAACCACGTATTCCAATAAGAAGTAATTGTTGTAGAAGTACATGAAAATCATGGCTTTTTAACCCCGATACTTTTACCTCTTTAACATTGACACAATGGGCTATATTATATGCATACCTATATGAAAACTTGACTGATTTAAGAAATTGTCAAAAAGTTTGCTTCTCCTTTTTTGAAATGTTGTAACAAGTTGCTAAAATGATATATGACTCATCATCTCTTCTTTTCAAATACAAAATCTTTTCTTATATTCATGTCTAACAAGTCTATTCTAACCTTAACTGTGTCTTTTGATTCGCTATCAGTTCCCATCAAAGTTCCTAAAATATTCTCACAATTTTTTTCAATTTGCATCACATCAAGATTATGCCTCAATAACAATTCCCTCCAATATAGAACATTGAAATTTTGTTTCTTAATTCCAACTAAGCTCAATAATACTTCGCTTTGCTTTTTGTTACTTGGGTGTTTGCCAGTTGTAATGTCACCTAAATATGATAGTTGGTAAACCACATCATCACCATACAAGTGCAAAGGAGCATCACCTTATTCTACTTTGCCATTAAATAATTTGTTTTTTCTATAAAACCCTGAATTTTCCCTTCTATTGGTTTATAAAAGTTATTCTGGATAAATAGTATTTTTGGATGAATAGTGAACCTGAGTAAACAATATTTCCACTTGAATAGGGATTTTGAGGACCGAATCCTAAAAAAAATTAAAAAAACCTAGAAAAGGTATTAGAGTCAAATGACATTGAAATAGATCAAAAAAAGTTCCATTAGATGAATTTCAGGAATTTTATAAGTTTAGGACAAAAATGCCCTTTTTGGAAAATATCAGATATTGATGATTTAAACCCATTCAAAAATTTTTAGGCACCTAATTACTAATTATTGATCCTAATTAAAGTATCCCATGGTTAATTTGATGGTGAGACGGCTATGGAATATTTTGGGATTTAATATGGTTTATAAGTGTAGTAATCCATGAAAGGGCGAATTGGTCTTTTTACATAAATAGAGTTAATTAATAAATTTTAAATGACTCACATTTATTGACCAATTAGAAGACTACATATGGTTTAAGAAACATTAAATTAGATGATGATGAGTCATTTAAGATGTTTAATAAGAAAATGACATTTGTAAAGTATTAAAGTAGTATAAAAAGGGAAAAGAACACAAAAATTGGTTCATTTAAAAAGAGGACTCGTGAGAACCAAAAAGAAAGGAAGAAAAGAAGAGAGACAGAGGGAGAATTTGTCCAAGGAGAAGAGGAAGAAGAGAGATGCAATTTTTGGTGGATTTGGAGTAGAAATTGAAGAAATCTTTGTGATATCCCGTCTCTTAAATTGTTGAAGGATCTAAAGTGTTAGACTACTGAATCATATGAGTGGCATTATATAGAATAAATTTGGTACATTTGTGATATGATTTTATGATTGTATTCATATGCATAATATTAGCATACACATATGAGTTGTGATTTAGACAAATTGCACTCAATTGACATATTCTGGGGTATGAAATTAAAATGAATATGACATGAATGTGCAATTCCAATATCTTGTACTTTGGATTACCAATGACAAGAATTGACGGACTGTAATTAGTGACTTGGAATTTATTGTTACAATTAAGAAATTGATGAATTAAAATGTAAATTTAGTCTAGGTAAAATGCCAAGTGGTAAGACAAGTGGATACATAGAAAATTAAGATGACAAAGCTTATAAAATAAGTGACATTTGGCAGACATAATTGAGTGACATTTGGCATAGAGATTAAGTGGCATATGGCAGCTTAAGAAGAGGAAATATGGTAGCTTAAGAAGAGGGAATATGTAATATTTAAGGGGAAGAAATGTAGCTTGCTTCCTTATAGGACAAGTGTCCTTAAATAAAGAGACACTTATCTTAACTCAACTAGTGACACATGTATATGGCAAAGACTTTCCTTAGATGTATCTGTTGGAATTCATTCTTCCTCCTTCCTCACATTTCTGAAATACACTAATAACCCTATAGCTTTGAAATTATGCTTTGTTTCTATTCATAGTCATTTTAATATTCATATAAGATTATGCTCAAAGATAGTTATAATCTGTTATCATCTCCTTGCCGTTACTAGAACCACTCTACTTCCACTTTGTTTTTGGATGATCTTGCATGTATGGAGATCTAAGTTAGACTTGATGATAGAAGGATTATGATGATTGAATTGGGATGGATTGTATATGATGTTGATGATGAATTGTGTTAGAAATTTCTACATGAACTTGGATACTTTTCTATTGTATTCTTGATGTATGAACAATATGTTATGGATTGTTTTATGGATGAATTATATTAGGATTTGAGGTATAATGATGAATTTATGTTAAAGAAAGGTGTTAATATAGTGATCTTGAAATGGCAACGGAACAAGGATACGTGATTGATAGTGAATGATAGTTTTTGTTTTAATTTTAATTTGTGAAAGATAATGATTTGTGATTTGTCTAATGAATGATTTTTGAATTGTGTTTGGATATGAATTTGATAACGGATTGAAGTATGAATAAGTTATAATTGAAGTGAAATTGATAGACTTTGGTGAAGGTGTGTTGGATAGAGTATGAAGGAGTGAAAATTGGAAGCAAAATGAAGGTTATGAGTGAGTGAACCTTTGGTTCACTCATCCCATGATCGTGGGATTTATAAGGTTCCTTCCTACGGTCGTGGGAAGTACTTTGGAAGGAGAAAAGGTTGGTTTTGGGCAATTGTTGGACTATAAGGTTAAGAAACGTTATAATGGTGTAATTGGACTTGATTGGGGCATGAAATGAACCAAGAAAGTTGCTTGATTAAGTGATTAAGTGTTTGATAAGTTTAAGTTGTTAATTGAGGTTATAAATTAAGCAATGGAATGATTGATATCAATGTATATGAATTTGATAAGTATGAGTTGTTCATGGTATAAAGATGTCCATGTGAACACAAATGTGATTCAAAGGATATAAGAAACGAATTAGGTATGATTGAATGAGAATTGAGAAATTGTGTGAATATTTAATGGTTGGAAAGGAATGATGAATGCATGATTGATGAATTGAGGTTAACCAAACTTTCTTAAAGCATAAACCTAATTGCAAACTAGATATATACAAGTTATGATAAATGAATGATTAAGATTTATGAATAAGGATACATACCCAGGATAGTCAGTTGAGCATGCATTGAAACATGATCTATATACATGTGAATGATTGAGTAATCATATGATGGATAGCTTAATGAATTGTGAAGTCTCTGTGTGTATTGTAAGAAGATAGATACATAAATGATCGCCAACATCAAGACATTGTCAGTTCACCAAAGCAATAGCTTATTTGGAGCGTGCTGTGAGTTAACCTAGATGTTTACTCACTATATTTGAATTGTTTTTAATTAAATGTTATATATTCAATTTTTACTATTAAGATTGTGGTAATTCCAGACCATCAATTTTTCCAGGAGCTTGATATTTGAGATTGTACTTGAAGTGCTTTTTAATGGTATGTGCAATATAGAATGTGTTCTCAACTAAATATTGAATGCCAGACTTAGATATGATGAATATGATAAATGACTGTGCACATTGAATGAAAGTTATTGATAGCATATTATAGAAAATGATGCATTTCATCACATGATATACATGATCAAATAAAGGAGTTGTAACTGGAGTGACTAACGTGAAAAAGAGCTTAAAGCTTAGAAATGTGAACAAAGAGCCATATGGTCAACGATTAATGATCCCGGTATTCACAATAGGTATGGGAAAGTATCTGAAATAAGCTGGGTATCCACAAGGAATAAGGGATAGTTAAATAGGCGCTCAGTCACAACAAAATAAAAATGAAAGTGGAGTCTTATGTGCATTTGCATATTTATATACATTTATCATGTGAATGATTGCAAAGAATGACTAAATTGAGTTGATATAATGATATGCAATGTTTGTGTACATGTTGATGATATGAATGATTTAAACGAATGATTGGATTATTCTGAAATGATTATATAAAATGCTCGTATTGATAATTTACTTAATGAAATATGATGTATAATGTGATCAGGTAATCAATCCTGAATGATATGATATTTAGGATTTGATTGTAAATGATGTGATATACAAAGTTAGATAATATGAAATACTTATGAATTTGGTTAAATATGTGTGATATTTGTGTTATGTTTTGAGTAAGCACATCAATGATGGTTCACTCACTAAGTTCGCAAAACTCATAAAAATTACAAATGTTGATTTTCAGGTTCAGAGAAGATCTAGCTAGTCTAGTTAAAGTAGCTTTTACATTGGGACATGGGTCAGTGTCAGGATTAGTTGTATAATGTCTCAGTTTTTTTGTATCAAGAATTATATCTCTCAACTTTTGTATAATGTACATGTAAATTTTAGAAATGAAATGACATTCGAGACTGTATATGTTTGTAAATAAAAGTGGAATAAAATGATTGGGATTGAAAATGATTATGAATGAAATGATTCAAAATGAAGATTTGAAATGCTTTTGTTTTGAAATGATTAAAATATGTAATGAGTTGATATATGATGCCTTAAAATTTTGAAAATGTGACCGTCTTAACATGCCCTTTTGTAGAGTATGTTCCTGAATATCTTCAGTATATCGGGCATTTGCTTTATGGGAGTGCTATGTTACATTTTGGTATCAGAGCCTAAGCTTACTATATTACATGGGCATTTTTTCATAGAATGTTTCAAGATGCATGTGTCTCAAACATAACATACATTGTCATTTTCAAGTAATGCTCAATTAGGCATGTAGTGGCAACTGATCCCCAGTCTTAGTTGCATTTAAATAAGCCACATGCATGAAAAATTGTTAAGAGTTTACACTGTTAGAAATAATGAGAAGAATGATGATTTGTCATAATGTGAGAAAATGGAAATTTATAAATATTGTGATATAGGAGATACTACATGGTTCGATATGTTTGACATAGATTTAGTGTATTTGTATTCGTGTCTTTGTAGTTACTCAGCAGGAGGTAGACTCCACACTAGATTTAGTCATTAGTATGATTTCTATTTTTGAGCATGATGCATATGCTTTAGTAGATCTCGGTGCTACACACTCTTTCAAGTCACTGAATTTTTCTGCAAAATTGGATATGGAACCTCAATGGTTAGACAGTGGGATAGTAGTTTCCATTCCAGCTGGAAACTCACTTTTCGCTAAAAGAGTGTTTTTAGTAGTAACATAATGATTGATGCTTAGGAGTTTCTAGCATATTTGATTATATTAAACATCTGAGATTTTGATATTATTCTTAGAATGGATTGGCTATCCACATAACATGCAGTAGTGGATTGTTCTAAAAAGGAGGTTAGATTGAGTCAGTTAGGGAATACAGAGGTAACATTTCGTGGAATATGAAAAGTTCTCTCCATAAGTATAGTTACTATTATGGTGGCTAGGAAAATGCTCAGTAAAGGATGCCTGAGATGTCTAGTGCATATGATTGAACAAGGTAAAGATATGGTGAAATTAGAAGATATTCCGGTGGTTAGAGAGTTCCCCGATGTATTTCCTGAGGATCTTCCAGGATTACCTACAGATAGGATGATCGAGTTTGGGATAAATTTAACTTTAGAAACCTAAACAATCTTGATGACTCTGTACATAATGGTTTCAGCGGAGTTAAAGGAATTAAAAGCACAAATGAAGGAGTTGTTAGATAGGGGTTTTGTGAAACCTAGTGCTTCCCTTTGGGGAGCTCTACTTCTTTTTATTAGAAAAAAGGATGGGAGTTTAAGGTTATGTATCTACTACAGATAGATGAATAAGGTGATAGTAAGCAACCAATATCCTCTCCCGAGGGTTGATGATCTATTTGATCAACTGTAAGGATCTAGGTTGTATTCAAAGATTGATATGAGATTAGGCTATCACCAGTTGAAAATTTGCGATGAAGATGTCCTAAATATTGCCTTTAAACTAGGTACAAGCATTATGTATTTTTGGTTATGCCTTTTGGATTAACAAATGCTCCGGTTGTTTTTATGGATTTGATGAATAGGGTGTTTCGAGAGTACCTAGATAAGTTTGTGATTGTTTTTATTGATGACATATTAGTGTATTCTAGTAGTCGGGAGGATCATGCAGAATATCTTTAGATAGTTTTACAGACCCTATGAGAGCACTAGTTATATGCTAAGATCAGTAAGTGCCAATTTTGACTTGATAAGGTTGCTTTCTTAGGTCATGTCATATCAACTGAAGGACTTAGTGTGGACCCCCAAAAGATTAAAGCTATTACTAATTGGAGACCTCCCACTAATGTGACATAAGTTAGGAGTTTCTTGGATTGGCAAGCTATTATAGGAAATTTGTTAAAGGAATTTCCAAAATAGTAGCCCTACTGACTAAGTTAACAAGGAAAGAGGAGAAGTTTGAGTGGTCAGATGCCTGTCAGAGAAGTTTTGTTAAATTAAAAGAAAATTTAACAACTCATATGCTTACATTATCGATGAGAAGTGATGGCTTTATAATCTATAGTGATACTTTGAGACAGGGATTAGGGTATGTTCTCATGTAGAATGATAAGGTTATAGCCTATGTTTCTAGGCAATTGAAGAAACATAAGCAGAATTATCCTAACCCACAACCTAGAGCTAACAATGGTGGTTTTTGCATTGAGAATATGGTGGCACGACCTATATAGTGTTCCTTATAAAATTTTCAAAGATCATAGGAGTCTGTAACATTTGTTTACTCAGAATGTTGGGTCCCACTTGTTTCCGGAATCCAACTCTTGCGAAATCATGAAACTTGAGCTTTCTCTGATACCACAACTGTTGGACCCCACTTACGAAGCCCAAATTCGGATCATGAAACTTGACCATCATCGGTTCATCTTCATTCTCATAAAATCCCAATAATTTTCCTCACAAATTTTTCAATGGCGTGCCCACATAAAATTAGTGAACATGCTAATTAATTCCACAAAAATACCCTATTAGGACCTCAAATTTCATTTAAATCATGCTTAACTCCTTCCGAAAATCAACACCTTTTCTAATAATGTAATTGAAGGAATTTGCTTGTACTTCCTTTTAGAGAAATGTTATTCATTGTCTTAATTTTCTGATGACATCAAAATCATTCAATTCGGTTCAGAAATCTGAAAGTTATACCCAAACATTTCCAAACTGGTCTTATACTGAAATGATATTTTGTACTCAACTCCCATCCAAAAATTGATATCCTTAGAGACTAAATTAAAACTCGATTTCATCAGAAAATTTGTAGCCTTATCTCTCTAGTTTAATCCAAATCAAGAATCATCTCATTCGGATAACTAGAGAAAAAGTTATGCCTCAAACACTTTTGGACTGTTACTAAACAGAGACTGTACACTATACCAAACTTCACTCCAGAAATTAAAAGTCTTAAGAACTGAATTGAAATTCGATTCCTTCAGATAACTTGTAGCTCCATGTCTTTAGTTTAGTTAGAAACAAGAATCAACTCATTTGGGACTCTACAGATTAAAATATCATCAAAATACTAAAGCATGTTCAGTAAAATATCCAACTCATACTCTATTTACCGATCCTCTCACTTTGATTCAATCAATCTTTTCTACTTTATTTCAAATTCAAGAATTCTCCTTTTCTATATACATGGAGAATCGCCAACAATTCCTCATTTAATAGTTCTAGCTTGCAAGGAAAGTTCGGGGTCCAACAATTCTCCCCTCCTTAAAGAATTTCGTCCTCGAAATTCATACCTTACTAATCTAAGGGTAGGGGTTTGCTTCCTCTCGTACTCTTTTGTTTTTCCATTTTACTCCATCACTCCAATGCTTTCGTTCAAATGACCTTGGTTAATGGATTCAATCAGTCCCTCCATAATTTGTTCATATGTCACACCATCTTATCTGTTTCTTCCATATTCTTCAAACTAATCACAATTTTGTTTTTTTTTCCACTTCTTGGGTCCATAAGAACCATATTATATCCTACCAATCTTCTTAACATACTCACATATATCACATTTTTAATGTGAGACATCTTTCATCAGTAGCAACACTTATAACTATTTCATATATACCTATTCATGTCGGGCTTGAGCACACTCTTGCTCGAGCTTGAGCACACCTTGGCATGGTGGTATTCATAAACATGTACTCATGTGAGTATAAAAATATAGCTTTGAGAGTATCATAGAGGTAATTTATCTTACGTTTGATGATTCACATCAGGGTAGTGCTAAGTGACTGTGTGCTAACACACTTAACTCTCATGCCTAATCTTACTAAATTTCATGCCCTTGATGTTGGTACTTCTAATTCGTTCATTTTTCTTAATTCACCTAATTCTTATCATTCATCCATTTCAAATGTCCATAACATCTCCACTTCTAGCCTTCAACGACTTGTAGGCCTTACTCATCATAATACAAAAGTGATGACTCCTTCTATCATCTAACTCCTTATACAGTATTCGAGAAGAAATCATTAGGATAGTGATTGTCATACTTAAAGCCAAATAGGACTATACTTAGATCTCATGACCCTATGAACTTCAAACTATATGCCTTAAAGCATATTCTGGATAGTTAAGACCATCAATTCAAACATCCACTTGCTTACTTTGACATTCTTAGTCACTGAAAGATCTTTCGATGCATTCCTACTAGGATGCATGACTTATGTTACCATTTGTACTTTTCTAGCAATCCTATCGCTCAAGCATTTTTATTGATTTCACATACTTCTTATTTCACTCACCATGTATCATTCTTCTTATTTGAACTCGAAATTTAGATCTGTTTTCAATCTCTTAATAAGATTCATAACCTCTTAATCCTTAATTTGGGATAAACCAAACCTCCTGTTATATGCTTCTTTTTGCATTAGTTCTGATAACCTTAATATCGAATTTCTACTTAAGGTATTTGATATAACACTTAGCTTTACTTGGAATTTCTCACTTGAACAATCATAGCCTTTTGGTATTTATATCAATCTCCTGAGTCTCATAATTAATTCTCCTAATTTAGTGATTGCCTCAAACTTTTACGATCTGTACTTACATATGTATATCTAAGATGTTCCTGTACATATACTGTCTCCAAACTTTCAAAACAATCATTAATGTAGCAGATCTAAATCATGTATCAAATAATCAACTCATAGGACTTTAGTTGTCTCTATACATATGAAATCACTTTGTTACGCCGCATTGGATTTTAGCCAAATGTCTTATACAACATCAGTGCATACTATAAAAAAATCTCCAAATCTATATGATATAATTTACATCAGCACAGTTCTTTCGAAATTCTCTTTACTTACATCATTTATACGCTTTACACTTTTTTTTCTTTCTTCATGTATGCAAACTATTCTTCTCAATTCTTTGAATACCTTTAATACATCATCAAATCTTAGACCACTTTAGTCTCCAATATCATAGTGCTATCCGGCAATTGTTAACTAAATCAATTATTATCAAATTTCATGTGCCTCCTAATTAGCCCTCATGATTCCTTGCATAATTGATTCCTCAATGAGGTACATTGTCTCACTTTCTTTTCAAGTTCCTAATTGACTTCCTTCATAGAATGATTTTCTCCATTCCTTGAATTTCCTCAGATCTCGCTTGGACTTATTCTCATGTTTGCTCATTCATACCAATTTCTCCACACATTGTAATTTATCTGCAGACTTAAATTCTTGATTTTAATACATTCATCAAGTCAAATTTGCATCTCTTAAGCATACTTTCACATAATATAACATGAACCTATATACTCCTCATACTATTAATTCGTGTCTCCTCAAATTCAGGAGTCCACTCATATGATCCCTTACATCAAACAAAATATACTTTTTCATTAGCATATTCTACCTCTCTGCTTGAGTCTCTATTAGGGAGTGTACTCATTTTTGAATCATTACATATTCCTTCCTGATCAGTTCTTCCATTGATCATCCTTAATATAAACTATCTGATCTGCTTATTCTTCTTCGAAAGAAGGTTTCTTGCTACCATCATCTATACATCTTAATCAATCACCTATCATCATCATCACATTATCAGTTATTCTTAATACCGCGGGAAGACTAATTCTATCGTCCTCACAAGGTCATAAAGTTCTAATCACCACAACTCAATGGAGTAATGAACATACTAATGGTCGCATATGCTTGGGTGGCATCATCAAATTCATCCCATTATCCTTCACATTGCATCCTACATGTGTATATTCACCATTGATTCAAACTTATAGATGTATAATCTTCATAAAAATTCTAATCTTAGTTCCACTAACACATCCTGATGGAGTATCATAACTCTTTATCATATTCATCAAGCAACCACTTAGGTCCTGATTTCATCTTCTTAAGATCATAGCAATTTATGTTTTTCCTTATTTTCTACTTGTACACCTTAATCCCATCGTTTCTACTTGTCTTCATTTCCTTTTGAATCACCTCATGAAAATAGTTTCACATCTATATCAATTCAAGTACGTATCAACAAACTTTTCTTATGTTCCCACTTTCTGACAAATCACTCTTCTTCCTACTATTTCTATCCGCTTAAACTCTTAATAATTGCTTATACGTGTAACTTATACACATGTGCCCATGTAAGATCCTAATACTAACCTAGCTCTGATACCACAAATGTTGGGTCCCGCTTGTTTCTGAAATCCAACTCTTGCGAAATCATGAAACTTGAGCTTTCTCTGATACCACAACTGTTAGACCCCACTTGCGGAGCCCAACTTCGGATCATGAAACTTCACCATCATCGGTTCATCTTCATTCTCATAAAATCTCAATAATTTTCCTCATAAATTTTTCAATGGCGTGCCCACATAAAATTAGTCACAATGCTCAAACTCATTTCTCCTATGTGTGAAAAGAATTTGAAAATATTCAAACAAGAATTTCAATTTGGCTTCTTCAAAGAAATCATAGCTCTAAGCCTCTATTTTGCTTTGAAGAAAGAATCACCTCAATTGGAACTGTATAGCTCAAGATATGATCAAAAAGCCAAAATGTGTTCATACCCTAATCATGCTCTTATAACTGATTCCTTATTTTCTTTCCATCAAACCTTTTCAAATCAATTCCAAAAGATACTATTTTTAATGGAGAGATAAATTCATGTCTTAGGAATCTATCGCTTCAAGAATCACTTCATTTAGAGGTCACACAAGGGAGTTATGACCAAAAGAATCTAACATATTCATAACCTCAATCATACAGTAACATGTCTTGGCGCGATTGTCATAACTTTAACCACTAATGTTGGATTGGTTTCGTTCTTGGACCATTGGAAAGAAAGATTCGAGATCTAAAACTTCCATGAAGACCAGAAAGTCAGATTCTGCCTTTAAAATGGTCAAAAATCTCGATTTCATTAAGTTGTCCCGTGAATGTCCGTTTGACGGACATTGTCGGGCCAAAATGCACTTTCTCACCCGAGAAAGTCCGTTAAACGGACATGGACGATGCTAGGGGTCCTTTTTGACCCGTAAAGGTCGGTTAAACGGACCTAAAGTCTGTTAAACGGACATAGGGGTTTCCAAAACCACCTCCAAACCCTCTCCAATTCTTCCTGCCTCCAATCTAACATCATGTACATTTATAATCTTCACAAATTCACTTCTTCTAATGCAATCACACTCCTAAAACATTCAATTTCCACTTTGGGTGCATCAAACTCCCAAATGCAACTCAAATAAATTATCACAAACCCAAACTCTCATCATTCACCAGGATTGTCATGTTTAAACTTCCTAAGCAGCATCTTCACTTATAATGCTCATATCTTTCCACTCCGATATCCTAAATTTGCATACTATATAGCGTCGGAAAGCTAAGGGGATAATCTATAACTTTTATTAAGACATCTTGGTCAAAAACATCATAGATTAATACAGAATTTCTTCTGAACTTAGAACACATAATTTACCCTTATGAAAACTTGAAATTTATCCCAACTTCACTTCCTTAATTGCACATCATTCATAACAATTTAACTACCAGTTGGAATTCATCCAACTCTCAACCTCGATTCATTTAACTTCTCATATTCATCAACATCTCTATATTCATAACATCTCACTGATGTGATATATATATATATATATATATATATATATATATATATATATATATATATATATATATATATATATATATATATATATATATATATATATATATATATATCAACCATTCATGCTCTACATTCATCATCCTCATCCATACATCAATCATAATTCATTAACAACAAATAAGAATTTACAAAACTTCGATCGCATTCGAAGCCACAATACATTAATGTTCCAGAATCTCTAAAGTACACAAGATACTAGAATAATAATTGCTTAAAATGTAATTACAACTTTGTTTACGTAAATCTCTCCAAAGTAAAACAAAACGTGCAAATTCGGATTTAGTCCTTGATTTACTTTTACTTGATCTCTTGTTCTTCACCTGAAGATGGGGAAAGAGAGGGGGTGAGCTCGAAAGCTCATGGGTAACAGTTTTATAAACGGTAATAAGCAAAAAACCATTTGAAACTTTCATGATTATAGCAAAACCTCCTTGAAAATTTATAAAACATTCATTTCTCAAAATTGTCAACTTGTCAACCAAATTCTCACTTCACTAAAGTCAAACAATCATTAAACTTATCAACGCATGAAAACACATAAACACATCATAATGGTTTGGGCAAGTCCTTATTCATGACGCATTACACATTCCCATATAATGGTCCTGTGTAGCCGTAAACTTGAGGGAGTCCTTGAAGGAGCTCCGTGCCACTAGCGGGCAGGTGGGAGAAGCCTATTCTTGGGTCAACGTGCACTTGACGGTTCTTGAGGGACTACCACAAACCCACATAACATGAAGTTCATGAACTTGAAAACATTTGGCCCATATGGCACATTTTTGAAAAACTTGACTTTCATGAGCATGCACCATTCATATGCAATTATATCATCATTTCACAATTTCACCACCAAAAGTATATGCCAATGATAATAACCCTTTCTCAAATCATGTGAAGGCAACATGTACCACAATTACGAAGCATTTACCAATCATTCTCAAAAATTCATTTACAGAAAACATCTGGAAATTTGCAAGCATTCAAAGAACAATAAATGCGCTTTTATCAAGTAGTTGGAAAAATCAATTAATTGCATTTATTGTAAGAACATTTATAGCTTATTAACTCAATTATAAAAATGTCACCCACCTTAATTCCTTTCTTAAAACTTGACTCAAATTGCCTCCCCTTGATCTTGATTCCTCTTGCCTCTCTTAATGTCCTTCATCCATGGCAAAATCCCCAAATCAAAAGGAGTTCAAATTGAGAAACCCATAACACATAATCACCAAATTTGATCTTGGAAAACTTAAACCCATATATTTCTTAAAGTATATGAACCAAAACCATCTCAAAAATCCAAAGATCAAAATCCACCCTTACCTTGAATCTTCTCCAAATGAAGAGTTTGATGGCTTGAATGAGAGCTCTCTTCCTCTTCTCCCTTTTTCCTTCTTGCATCAACTTCAAAATCCCTCTAGAAAACCAAGAAATGAAGAACCCTAGCTTTTCCTCTTTTTCTCCCCTCTTTCTCTCTTTTTCGTGCTTCTCTCTTCTCTCTCTTTCTAATTCACGTTTTGCTTCTTCTAAATGCAAGCCTACTCTTTTCTTCTCCCTTTTATACCATTAATGATTGGACAATGTCCATTTTGCCCTTACTTATATGCCTTGCAACTTAAATGACTTAAGTGGTCTTCCAATCTTGCCTCTCATGCAAACTTATCACCTTAATACAATAATTCAATCAACCCATGCCATATGATCTTACTCAAATTAACATGCTAATTAATTCCACAAAAATTCCCTATTAAGACCTCAAAATTCATTTAAATCATGCTTAACTCCTTCCGAAAATCAACACCTTTTCTAATCATGCAATTGAAGGAATTTGCTTGTACTTCCTTCTAGAGAAATGTTATTCATTGTCTTAATTTTCTGATGACATCAAAATCATTCAATTCGGTTCAGAAATCTGAAAGTTATACCCAAACATTTCCAAACTGGTCTTATACTGAAATGATATTTTGTACTCAACTCCCATCCGAAAATTGATATCCTTAGAGACTAAATTAAAACTTGATTTCATCAGACAATTTGTAGCCTTATCTCTCTAGTTTAATCCAAATCATCTCATTCAGATAACTAAAGAAAAAGTTATGCCTCAAACACTTTCAGACTGTTACTAAACCGAGACTGTACACTATACCAAACTTCACTCCAGAAATTAAAAGTCTTAAGGACTGAATTGAAATTCGATTCCTTTAGATAACTTGTAGCCCCATGTCTCTAGTTTAGTTAGAAAGAAGATTCAACTCGTTTGGGACTCTATATATCAAAATATCATCAAAATACTAAAGCATGTTCAGTAAAATATCCAACTCATACTCTATTTACTGATCCTCTCACTTTGATTCAATCAATCTTTTCTTCTTTATTTCAAATTCAAGAATTCTCCTTTTCTATACACATGAAGAATCGCCAAAAATTTCTCATTTAATAGTTCTAGTTTCCAAGGAAAGTTCGGGGTCCAACATAGAAAGAACCAAACATAAGGTAGAGAAGATGGTCGGAATTAATAAAAGATTATAATTGTATGATGGAATATCACCCTAGAAAGGCCAATGTAGTGGCTGATGCCTTAAGTAGGAGACCTACTAGCTCAATAGCACAACTGAAGACAATATACATTCCACTTCTAGTGGAAATGAGATATTTAGGAGTTAGATTGAATATGGCAGACTCGAGAGCATTGGTGGCTACATTTCACTTTTGCCCCCATTTTGTTAGACCAAGTTAGAGAAAGACAGAAACAAGATCCCCAATTGATGAAGTTGAAAACTAAAGTTGAGAACGGGAAGAGGATGAAATTTATAATCCAAGAAGATGGTACTATGAAGAGGGGGCAACTATTTTGCATACCAAATGTTGGGGACCTGAAGAAAAAAATCTTAGAGGAAGCTCACTCCTCAACTTATGCTAGGTATTCAGGTAGCACAAAAATATACCACACCTTTAAGGAACATTATGGGTGGAGAGGAATGAAGAAATAAATAGCAAAATTTATTGCTAAATATCTAACCTGTCAACAGGTTAAAACAGAACATCAGAAACCTGCAAGAATGATGCAGCCCCTCTTAGTCCCAAAATGGAAGTGGAAAAAAATTACTATGGACTTCATATTAGGGCTTTCACAAAGTCAGAGGGGGCACAATATTGTATGAGTAATCGTAGACAGGTTAATAAAGTCTGCACACTTCCTTCCGATAAGAAATGATTACCCCTTAAATAAATTAGCCTAGCTTTATATGGATGAGATAGTGAGGCTCCATAGTACACCAACCTCTAGTATTTTAGATCGCAACCTTAGATTCACATTTAAAATTTGGCCTAACTTATAGAAAGCCTTGGGTGTGTGATTGAAGTTTAGTACTGCATTTCACCCTTAGGCAAATGGTCAGTCAGAGAGAATTATCCAAACACTTGAGGACCCAACCCTAAAAAATTTAAAATACCCAGAATAGGTATTGTAGTCAAATGACATTGAAACAAATAAAAAATAGGTCCAATCGGATGAATTTAAAAAATTTCATAAGTTTAGGACAAAAATGCCCTTTTTGGAAAATAATGGGTATTAATGATTTAATCCCATTCAAAATTTTTGAGGCAGCTAATTACTAAGTATTGATCCTAATTATAATATCCCATGGTCAATTTGATGGTGAGATGGTTGTGGAATATTTTTGGGATTTAATCTGGTTTATAGGTGTAGTAATCCATGAAAGGGCGAATTGGTCTTTTTACATAAATAGTGTTAATTAATAAATTTTAAATGACTCACATTTATTGACCAATTATAAGACTCCATATGGTTTAAAAACATTAAATTAGATGATGATGAGTCATTTAAGATGTTTAATAAGAAAATGACATATGTAAAGTATTAAAATAGTATAAAAAGGCAAAAGAAGAGAAAATTTGGTTCATTTAAAAGGAGGATTCATGTGAACCAAAAAGAAAGGAAGAAAAGAAGAGAGAAAGAGGGAGAATTCATCCAAGGATATGAGGAAGAAGAGAGGTGCCTTTTTTTTGGTGAATTTGGAGTAGAAACTGAAGAAATCTTGTCTTAGGATTGGAGTTCACCAATTTCCTAATAGATTGGGCGAAAAAGTGATAAGTTTTTCTTAGTTTAAGTTGTTTATTTTGTGGATTTCATATGGAATGGAGTTATTTAGGATGAAATGTTGCTTTTGACTTATTATGGAGTAGATAATAAACTTAAAAGCATGTAATGTTTGAAAACAACAAAAGTAAATCAAGAAACTAAGTTTAGGGTTATGATGTTCATGATATAGATTTGATGTCAGTGAAGTAAAGAAATGAAAAAGGATTGAATTAGAATTGGTTTGAGTTCATTTATGTGTAATGAAGAGAAGATGTGTTAAGAAAAATAGAAGGATAATGAAAGAGTTATGTATTTGGCTAAGTTAGGAAATATTGGAGAAATATTGCAATTTGTGGTTTGATTAGTTTAAATGATGTTTGGAATGGACCTTAGGTGAAATGTGTTGAAAAGTTTGAAAGAAAGTGGAATAGTATATATATATGTAGTGAGGACAATTCGAGCCTAAAGAGCAAAGTAATTGACGGTGTGATTTGTTAAAGTTCAATTACGATTAAAGTGTAAATAACCCTAAATCTTAAGGTAGTTTTCATGAAAAATCAAATCTAAAAAGTTAGCATGACCTATTTGGCCATATTATGATTTAAGCAACTTTGAAGCCAATTACATTTAGATTGTTAGCATTGAGAAAACAAGTTGTGTTTACTTTTTAATCTAAATCATAAGCTTGTTATAGATTTTTAGGGCATGTTAAAGAGCTTTACAAGAACCTCAAGGCGCAGATAAGTTAATAAGGGGCTCTCTTGGCTTAAGTGAGATCGCAGGTTTAAACCTCTTTCATGTATGCAGCCATTTAAAACTTGGAGTTAGAGCTTTGCCTCCCATAAGGGACCTACCTGACTCGAGCAGGGATTAGTCTAGGCGTGGATGACTTAAAGATACCTTCCCAGAGTTGAGATCCTCCTAGGACACCTCGTGAGAAAAAAAAAAAGCTTTACAAGATATTCAATTTCCTTTTAAGGACTTTATAGAATAGACACATTAAATAGCATTCTAGAATCACCAGATTGTGCAAAAAAATTGAATTATTTATAATATTCCTTCACTCTTCTTGATTTCCTGAATTCTCTCAATTCACGAATTCGATCATCCAAAAAAGAGTTATAAAAGCATTGCTCCACAAAAAAGATATATTCTCCACAACTCAGATATTTAAAATTTAATGTATTATTAATATATAATTGATGCCATTGCCATGCTCTCGCTAGATAAATGTGTCAAAACGATCCCTCCTCTAAAGATGTTACATCTAAGAGAAAGAACTGCTCACTTTTGACCATCCACTCTGTCAAGACTAACCCATGGAAATGAGAGAACTCAATTCTATTGAATCTCGTACGTTTCCATATAATTTCCATAAGAGAAATTTTTGGAGATTCCATTACAAGTACTTCACTTAGCTACCTCAATTAGTTATATTGTTTGAAAGAATGGTAAAAATGTGCAATCATGTCCTTAATTTCATCAATATCCCTTACTTATTCTGCTTTCAATTCATGCATATGATTCTTCATCATTTCTTCGAACTTTTTATAATTGTATGATCTCTTGCCTTATGCCATATCTATTACAAACTACCTACTTCCAATAGGATTAATTGCCTTGATACCAATGTTACACTTCATAATGTTGATAGTGGATTATAAAAAATCTAAGAATCTAGCGAAAAGCAAGACAGAGAAAGATAAGAGGTGATTTAACATCAACTCGATCGATGATTTAACATGCAATCATTTTGAGTATTCAATCATCTTCAACGTCTTTTCATCATCCATCACTACCATTTGCTGCTTAATCAACTTATATTGAATATTAAAAAACGATGATTTAATGTGCAACTCAATCCATGATTTGGGCTCACGATCTTAGCTCCAATTGGTTTATTGCTTTAGTCATTGCTAGTCATCAGTTGCATTTACAACTTGAATAAATCTCACAAAAGGAAAAGAAGGAATGGGACCTGTTGAAGCAGAACATACATAAAACTTCTTGAGCCAAAGATACGAAACTTGGTCGACCAAGTTGGAAAAGCAGAAAACAGAGCAGATCATTGCAATTACCTTTCTTTGTTCCAGTATTACTACATGTGAGGCTGCCATTTCTCATCTAACCCTCTGTTTTTCCCAGATCACTTCAAGCCAAAGCTTATTTGTAGCACAAGTCAAGTATAGAAATAGCTGCAATAACATTAATGCAGTTATTTATGTAGAAGATGACTTGGCGAGGACAGTCGTCAGTATGGTCTGGCTACAACAATGTTTTAGAGGATTACTGCAGGAATTGCACCGCTCCAATATGTTGTTACCTGTCATTACAATAGAAATGAATTAAAGAGGAGGGAGGGGTTTTGAGATACTAATTGTTTTATTATTTCGATAACGATGACATATGTTAAACTGATATTTTGCATGTGTTCTGCTATTAATCAGTAGATGTCCCCCGAGGAAGTACTAAGAGATCTCCCAAATGGAGGGTAAGTAAAGAATTTAGTCAAGACCAATTCCAGACTATCACGTATCGAAATCCAACTAAATTCTCTCAAAGCTAGAACATTTACGTTAACAGAACTCATGGTGATGTTAAAAGCAAAGGAAGAGTCAAACAATCCGCAGCAGCAAGTTGTAGAATATTTATCTTTGCTTCGTTCGTCCCTCTTGAAGCACAAAAATGAAAACATAAAGACCCGACCTTTATCTTTCTTGTACTTCATAACCTACATTACTAAGATGTCAACGAAACAAATTTTCATTTTGGCAACAAACTAATTGACATTCAGCTTTACTGTTGTTTTGCTGACTGATTGTAAACAATTCACGAATCCACCAGTTTCAAAGACGTTAACAATAATTGTTTTAATTAGGAAACATCAAACATTCATGTGCTGAAGTAAGATCTAAAGTTTTGAGACATACCTGAAGCACAGGCAACACTTTCCATAAAGTCTGCAGAATATTTCCGCAACAGAGGCCGTGCTTGTTGAACCTGTGATTCATTATCTTTTATACTTAACCCGTCTGCATATGACATAGTCCTCGGCAGTACGGAGGAGGGTTTGCAGGAACTGATTGATCTGAACACATTTCTCGCTTTCGGAGGCTGTGATATGAAAGTCACTGCGGAATACTGCGAACAATCCCTTATTAACGTTTCATCAACTGTGCCGAACTTAATAAGACTCTTGGTAGATCCTGATGGAGGTTTTAGTGATGGAATTTTCTGCAAAGTCGCTTTCCGAATATTCTCACTGTTCCTGTCTCCAGACGGTTGACCTTGCGCACTCGAGGATGGCTGTCTACTGGGCTTTTGTTTGAAATTAGAAATTGTCAGAGCTGCATCAAGATAAGTTCTTTTTGTTGGTTGACTTTCCAACTCCGGCGACGATGAGGACGAAGACAATTCCGAAGCCGAAGAGGAGGAGGAGGAGGAAGAGGATCCCTTTACTGGGTCATTAGCAATCAAACTTGTAGACGACTGTTGACTTCTGCGAAGCTCCTGAAAGTCGGGTGGTGCAGATCTCCTCCCATCAAGTAGTGATTCATCTAGAAGAGAAATATCAGGATAAGAAGCGCATGACTCTGGTGCTATTGCTAATGATTTTGCGGAAGAAACACTTTGCTCAGACAAATGTTTCTTCTCATTATGGCTAGCGATACCAAACTCCAAAAGTTGCTTCCAGTAATCAGACTGGTTATGTGAGCGAGGAACGGGACTGAATTTAGGAGACCCAGAAGAGTGCTTCCTATCATAGTGAGCATTCTGACGATGGGAGGGAAACGACTCCAAGATGTTCTTAAAATAGTCATTGCTTGCCTGACCATGATGATGGTGGATTTGCGAGGAGGATTTGCTGATTGTCGGAGATGTTGGATTGGAAGGTTGATTAATGTGGTTCGTTATCTGCACCATCACAATTTCTGCTGTGGATAGTTTGACTTTTCTAGTTTCTGTGTTGTCTGCCTGAAGAAAGAAGATACATTCAAGCTCCTTTTGTTACTATTTAAGGATCGAGATTCGAGACTGATTAAACGATAGGAATTACTTAATTGATTTTCCACGTTGACCTAGTCAAATAATGAAAAACAAAATAGTCTTGATCTTCCAGGAAATGAGACGGAAAACGCTGCTAGGTTATCCCTGCCATTACAGTCGCCTACTTCCTTTCTTTTAGTTTAGAAAGAAAAACAAGATAATGGTTTGGTTTTCTTCAATTTTTCTCTTATAGTTTTTTTTTAAAATTTATTTAGTTAAATTTTATAATAAAAATATTTTATTAAAATTTGTAGTCGGAAAACTTGAAAAAATTTATTTAGTTTTACCATCTTACTTTTTATTTTATTTTATTGTAATTAAATGTTAAAATTAAATCTAATTCAATTCAATTTTAATATTTCAAATTATATTATTAGATTAATAAGTTTTATAATTATTAAAACAAAATGCATGAATATTTAACAAAAAATCTATACATAAATTTTATACAATATCAGTCAAATATGACATAGTTTTAGTATAATATTATGAAAGAAGTTTTTTTTTTCTCTCCTCTCTATCAATATGACTTGCATGTTACTTTTTCTACATTCTCCTTGCGACAACTTGCTCATTTTCACTGCTCTAGTTAATCTTTTCCCTCTTCTACAAATTACTCCAAGTTGTTCTATCTTCCCCTTTTTTCTTTGTTTGAACACTTTCTCCCTTCTCCTAGTTTTCTCTCCACTTTGATTTGACTTTCTCTGCTGGTTTTTGTTAGGCACCGGTTTTGAAACCTAACTCTTGCTCTAATACCACAATTATTGAACCCTGCTTCTAGAGCTCAACATTTGGAGTCATAAAATGTGTGCTTGTACTTGTTACTATGTATAGTTATTCCAATTAACCCTTATTAGTCATCCTCGGTTCATCTTCATTATCTGATATTGTAAGCGTCGGGCCTTATTTTCCGAATCATTCTTATATTGAAGCAAATATTCTATGCTAAACTTCTATCCAGATATTGAACATCTTAGAGGTTGAATTAAAATTCAACCTCTCATATAATTTGTAAACCTACGTCTCTAGCGTACTCCACATTGGAAATCATCTAAGTTGAAACCCTACAAATCCAGATATATTCAAAGTGTCGAAACATGTTTAGTAAAATAATATCAGTTCATACTATTCCAATAGATTCCTTCACTTTCCTTCAATCAAAACATTTTTCCAGTCAACTCGGAAAGATGTCAATCTTTGTGGAGAGATAGCACAATGTGTGAGGAATCTATTTTCTCAAGGTTCACTTTGTTCAGAGGTCGGATAACAAAAATTGTGGCCAAAGGAAATCAAACAAGGTTCCGTCCTCAACCATACTGAACCTATTTTGGCAGAAATGACATAACTTACTCTAGAGATATCAGATCAAGGTCATTCTTGAAGGGTTCGAAAGAGAACTTCAATATCTACATCTTTCATGCAGACATTGAAGTGAGATATTGTCGTCTAAAGGGTTAGAATTGGACCAGAAAATACAAGATGAACAGTGCACCAGATGATATGACATCATCACTAAACGATATGACATCATCAAACAATACGTCATCATCAGACGAAACGTCCTCACCAGACGATCATCCTCACCATACGACAAGTCATCACTAGATGAAGTTTCCTTTGTTGGAGTTATGTAAATATAGTGCCCTGGAAAGCAAGTGTATTTACATGTAACTTTATCTTCTTCAGTTACAGTTTTGTAATGAAAATATTTATTATTAATAAAACAAAAGAGTTTGGTTTTATCTGTATGAGCATTATATATCTGGTCATAAGGTACCAAGATTCATTTGTAAGTAATATACATATACATAGAGATGTATGGGAAACATGTATATTATTAGAATCTGAATTAATTGATTCACAGTTGAATAATCAAGTTGGTTGTTTGATTATGGTTTAGATCGCAGATTGTGATTTATCTCCATATAAGTAAAGGAGTTTACTTAAAGGGAATGATGAGTTTCATATCATGATAGTAGTAGACTATCGATAATGGCACTATTAAATGAATCGGAATCAAGTATGTTTTCAAGAATAAAGTGGGTCGTTACTTTAATCTTAAAACATACAACTTAAGCATTCGCTATTATGAACCACAATCTTGATAAGTGGTGAACTCATATGTGTTTCATTATAATTCTTGATATGATCGAATGGATTTTTACAGGTATTAATCCAAAGGTTATCGCATGTTGGAATTATTAATTGAAACATGTATCGTGAACATTCACTCAAATAAAGAGTTTATAGTGTTATCATCTCTTCTAGATGTTTTAAGGAGATTTGGTGATTAAACTAGCGCCAGTAGTTTGATGGACTAGCTACCCATCAAGTCTTAACACTAAGATGAGATCTTATGTGTTAATCACTATATAAAGTAAAATGAGAGATCTAGAAGAAAAAACCAACATAAGGGCAAAACGGTAATTTTACCCTTTGTTGTGCGGATGGCTATAATAAGGTTCTAAATAGGGTTTGCAATTGGACATATTCTCATAATATTTAATAATTCAAGAGTTCAACTAATTGTCTTTAATGGAATGACATTTAGTTAATAAGCTAGAATTAATTCCAATGAGATTGAATTATTTCTGGGCTTATTGGAGCTTGAATTATCAAAGTCCAATAAGATTCCCCACTTGGCTTTAAGGAAGGTTATCAAGCTAAGTAAGAAGTAGTTTGGAGGCTTTAGAAGTCCATAATTGAATGATGGGCTTATACTAATTAATGGTTAATTGGAAGCCCATATGTTCATTTAGAAATGGGCTTGTTTTGGTTTAATGTAATTGATTAGATTAATTATATTAAAACAATTTTTTAATGGAGAAGAAGCAATTTCGAAATTGTGTTAGGTTAGATGTGTAACCACACATTTGACATTAAAATACTAAATAAAGATGGTCTTTATTATGGCTCATCATTATTAAATGGAGTTATGAACTTACCATTAAATGGTTTAATGGTTGGCTTTTAATGTTGGCATGTAACCTATTTGCATTCATTAGATTAAAGATGAAAGATGTGCATTAGATGGACCATCTTCCTTCTTTCTTCTTGCCAAAACCGAAATGGGTATTCAATTATAGGTTATGGTCTTTTCAAATAGCCATTTTAAAGATAAATGAAGTAAGTCTCATTTATTGGCTATTTGATGAGTGATTAAAGTAAGAAGTGATGCATTGGATGCCTCTCACTCTTTCCATTCATGCATATTTCAAATTGAGATGTAAGAAAGGGTTCTTGCATGGTTTTAGACATTCTCTCCTTTCATGCAAGGTAGAACCAAAATTCCTAAGTGAAAGAATTGAAAGAGTTTCAATTTTGGTTCTTCTTCTTCTAAGAATATCTCCTCCAAATATTTCTTCTCCTTTCCCACCAAAGGATTTTGTTAACCTAGTTGTCCTTGAAGAACAAGTGGTAAATCTAATTGGTTGAGGATACTACAACAAGGAAGAAGATAGATTGCTAAAGGAAAAGACTCAAAGGCAAATGATTTGGATATAAGAAGGAGAGGATAGCAATGAGGATTTAAAGCTGTAGCGAAGGAGTCGGTAATTCCTTTTATCTTGTTCTTGGTTTTATTATCCTTATACCATATCATGTATGGATTAGCATGTTGATTTGGATATATTGCTTCCGCTACAAGATGATTTCTTAAAAAGTTTTGAAATCTATCGTTTCTCCAAACTAAGCATGCTTTCTTTTTCCGATCCAACAATTGGTATCAGAGCTGGTTTTTCATGCATGATTTCGGTTCCTATATGGTGGATGCATGAGTTGGCAATATTTTTATGTATACTGAATATTTTTATGTGATAGAAATATATATGGTGTATGTTGCTCTTTTGGTTGTCCATAGAAGTTAAATTTTATCTTGTAAGATTTCTTCATTTGGTTGTAACAAGGAGGGTGGTCTATCATCACCATGTTTCCTCCTTGGTTTCTTTTTTCTATTTTATTTGATTTTGTAATGTACAAATTGATGTAATGATGAAGAAGGAGCAGCCATGGATTGAAGAAATGGAAAGGTAAAATTTTCGTGTATCCTTTGTGTTTTGGCATAAGTTTTGTGAAAACTAAGTTGCTGGAATTTTTGTTTCAATGAATCATATTTCAGTTATGATTGAAAAACAAGTGCTGGTTTTTTGTTTCAAAGAATCCAATTTCGGTTTTGCTAAAATACTAAGTGCTGTTTTTTAATTTTCATGAAATGAGTTTCGGTTTTAATAAAACAAGTGCTGGGATTTTTTGTCAAAACAAAGATTTGGTTTTCTAAAAATCTAGTGCTGGAATTTTATTTTTCAAAATGACAAAATTCTAATTTCATAAATACCATTACATTTTGTTTACCGAATGGGCCGGATCATGTTAGCGAAGAGTTCGAAGCGGAAGATCCAAGATGAAGAAGCATATTTTGGGCCTAAAAGGCTTGTAATTATTTTATGTTTCTAGGATGGACAATCAAAAGTGGCTTTATTAGTTCATGTGATGAATGGAGAAATGAATGCTTGTAATATGTGATATTATGTGATTGCATGTCATTTAGAAAATTGCCAACCCTAGGCCTTGCCATGCATTCATTATGTATGAGATATATAATGAAACAATATAGGATGGATAATAAATTGCATCTAGACAAGATGGTATTTAAAACTTAAAGCCCAAAAAGATTGAGTGGGAGAGGATGCTCCTGTGAGAGTCCACGGTCTCCAAATGATGGCCCGTTTGCATGTGGTGAAGTGTTACTCCCCATCGGAGGGCATGGATCCTAGATCTTGCATGGTTTGGGTCTCCTTAAGGATAAGTCCACTTAATGATAGCAAATGTGACCTCCCACCGAGGCATGATTTGTAGGTATCTTTAGTGAATGAATCAAATGGTTATACACTCAACATTTTTTATCAATAAACTGCCCACCGTAGCTCTGTTGGTAAAAGTATGGACCAAATTAAGACGCTTCTTAAAAAATTGAGCATGAGATGCTTGGTAGTTTTTGAGTGGGAGGGTCCCGCTTTTTCTTTTAATAGATAAGATGGCCCACCATCACTTAGTCCGTTATAGATAAGAAAAATAACCGTCAGATAATGTTTTAATTTTTAAGTTTTGTTAAATCTATCATCATGCATACATGCATCATGATTTTATACAAAGTTCCATAAATTGTTGACTAGTATGCTCATGTTTTAATAATTTATATTTTCGACATAATCAACCACAAAATGAATCCACTCACCCCCTCTTCGACTAATAACAAATTGGAAAATGGAGACAAGTTTAATGAATGGAGACGTAACCTTGACATTGTTCTTCAATATGAACGTATTTCATGGGTGTTAATGAAAATGAGCCTACACCTCTAAGTGGAGATGCAACTCGAGCAAGTCCAACAACATGAGCGTTGGTAGAATCTCGACAAGACTACTAAGTGTTATATTCGCTTCATCGGTGGCATGTTGCAAAAGTAAATTGCTTGTATGAAAACTGCTAGGTAATGGTCCATCACCTACATGAGATGTTTGGTGTGAGGACTAGTCTGCAAGAGTGAAAGCTATCCAAACCTTTCATAATCTCGCATGAAAAACCGTAAACCGGTGCGGGATTACATGATGAAGGTAATCTCTGCGGTCACCGAGGTTGAGATGCTTGGGCGGATATGGATGCGGACACGCAGATGATTATGATTATCAATAGCTTAAACTCTTCTTTTCAGCAGTTTAAGTTGGACTATGAGCTCAACAACAAGGATTACACCTTGAGTGAGTTGATGAATACCCTCTGAGCACGGAGGAAATATTGAATATTAAGGCTCATGGGCGAAGTTAATGTAGCTTCTTCTTCTAAGCCAAGGGTAAGGGCAAGGAAAGAAGAAGGGTCCAATGGAAAGAAGGTCCAAATAGGGTCAGGCCAAACCCATGAAAAAGAAGGCCAAAGAGAACATCAAAGGAAAGTGTTTCCTTTGTGATGAGATGGGCCTTTGGAAAAGAAACATCCGATCTACCTAGAGTCCCTTAAAAGCAAACAAGGTATGGGCTTCCTAAGTTTGTTAGGAACTAGAAATGTGGCAGATTTATCTACTTCTTGGATATTAGATTCAGGAGCCACTAACCATGTTTGTAATTCTTTTCAGGGGTTCCAACAAAGGAAAAGACTTCCTAAAGGCCAGTTTCAAGTTAAGATAGCAGATGGTTCCTATGTTTCAAGAGTAATCATGGGAGTAGTTATCTTGGACTTTCCTAGTGGTCATAGGTTATATTTGGAAGATTTTATTACATGCCAATGATTGTAAGGAACATGATTTTTGTTTAATAAAATCGCTATTCCTTATATTTTGAAAAGGTTGTTTCAATATATGAGAATAAGGATTTTATTTGTGAAGCGATAATTAAACAGGATTGTTTTTATAGAACCTATGAAAGGCTCACTAAACACCACGTAATTGATAAAACCAAGACAATCCAATATCTCTAGCATTAATTCAAAGTATCTGTGGCATCTAAGGATGGGTCATATCAATCGAAAAAGACTTGACAGGCTAGTAAAGGATGGGATCCTTATGGGCTTGGATAGTGATCCATTACCCACTGTGAATCTTGTATTGAAGGAAAATGACAAAAGCCTCATTTCCTTCTAAAGGAAACAGATTTGAATCTACATTGGACATGGTACATCTTGATGTGTGTGGGCCCATGAATGTATAAGCTATAGGAGGTTATGAATATTTCATAACTTTTATAGATGATTACTCAAGACATGGCTATTTGTATTTGATGCATAAAAGAGTGAATCTTTTGAAAAGTTCAAAGAATTCAAAGTGAAGCTAAGAAGCAACTTGGCAAGCCATTAAAACAGCCTTCGATCGATCGAGGTGGTGAGTATTTATCTGGAGAGTTCCAGAATATTTAATTGACAATGGAATTGTTTCCAATTTGTCACTCCTCGTACACCTCAATGTAATGGTATAGCGAGAGGAGAAATAGAACTCTATTGGAAATGGTAAGATCAATGATGTCCTATGCTAGCCTTCCAGAATCGTTACGGGATATGCCATACAAACGACAACATATCTTCTTAACTTTGCTCCATCCAAATCGGTGCCTAAAACACCTAGGGAGTTGTGGACTGGCCGAGTGCCTTCATTGAGGCACTTGAGGACTTGGGGCTGTCTAGCCCATGTTCTAAAGCCTGAATCCACAAAGATGGAACCAAGGTCAGAAGTATGTTTGTTTGTAGGATATCCTACGGGAACTCGAGGGTACTATTTTTACAGTCCTCATGATAGGAAGGTATTTGTGTCGAAAAATGCAAACTTCTTAGAGGAAGAGTTTGTGAGAAATCACAAAGGAAGAAGTGAAGTAGTACTAAAGGAGTTATCAATTTCATCCAAACCAAGAGTTGTTTTGGATATGACAGAACAAGATGTCGAAATGGATTCAAGAGTTGAATCAGAAGTGCAACCTGAACATCAAGATGTGCCTAGACGTAGTGGGAGGGTTGTGAGATAACCAGATAGGTATATGGGTTTAGGAGAAGGCTTAATTGCCATCTCAGACCAAGAAGAAACAGATCCCGTTACGTATACACAGGCTATTAATGATGTTGATGCAGGAAAATGGCTCAAGGCAATGGAATCGGAAATAGATTCTATGTATACTAATGAAGTCTGGGTCCTTGTAGATCTACCACCAGGTCTAAAAACCATAGGGTGTAAATGGATCTACAAAAGGAAAAGGGGATCGGATGGAAAGGTAGAGACCTTTAAAGCTAGATTGGTAGCTAAAGGCTATACTTAAAAAGAGGGTATAGACTACGAGGAGACTTTTCTCCGGTTGTCATGCTTAAGTCCATCAGATTCTTTTGGCATATAAGAGCCTATTTCGATTATGAAATACGGCAAATGGATGTCAAGACCGCATTTTGAATGGAGATCTTGAGGAGACCATTTATATGGCCCAACCGGAAGGATTCATTGAGCTAGGTAATGAGCATAAGGTTTGTAAGTTGCAAAGGTCCATTTATGGACTTAGCAAAGCATCTAGGTCTTGGAACATTAGGTTTGATAAGGCTATCAAAACCTATGGGTTCATACAAAACCTAGATGAGCCTTGTGTTTACAAAAGAATACAAGAAGGTAAGGTTACTTTCCTAATCCTCAGTATGTTGATGACATTACGCTCATCGGGAATGATGTGGGAATGTTATCTGCGGTTAAGGGATGGCTGAATGAACAGTTTTCAATGAAGGATTTGGGAGAGGCTACCTATGTTCTAGGGATCAAACTTATAAGGGATTGTAAGAACAAGAAGATAGTTTTGTCTCAACTAACCTACATTGAGAATATGCTCAATAAGTTCGCCATGCAAGATTCCAAGAGGGGTTTCACTCCTACTAGACATGGAATCAAACTTTCAAAGGAACAAGCACCTAAAACCCAAGAGGAGGTTGAACGCATGTGTAACATTCCATATGCTTCTGCAGTTGGTAGTTTGATGTATGCAATGCTGTGCACTAGACCGGATATCTGTTATGCAGTGGGACTGGTAAGCAGATTTCAGTCCAATCCAGGAATGGAACATTGGACTGCGGTTAAGTGTATATTTAAGTATCTTCGTGGGACGAAGAACTTAATGCTTGTTTACTCTGGAAGTAATCTTATTCCGACAGGATATACGGATTCTGATTTCCAATCAGATGTTGATTCAAGGAAATCAACTTCTGGTTCTATATTTACTTTAGGAGGTGGAGCCATAGTTTGGAGGAGTGTCAAGCAATCTTGTATTGTCGATTCGACTATGGAGGCTGAGTATGTTGTTGTTTGTGAAGCAGAAGAAGGAAGCGATGCTTCGAAGTTCCTAAATGATTTGGAGGTAGTTCCAGAGGCGAAAAAGCCATTACACTTTATTGTGATAATAGTGGGTAAGTGGCTAATTTAAAAACCTTGGAACCACAAAGTCGCCAAACACATTGAGCGTAAAGTATCATCTCATAAGGGAGATAATACAACGTGGAGAAGTGGATGTGGTAAAGATTCCTACAGAGCAAAACCTTGCTGATCCGCTCACAAAGACATTGACTCAAAAGAGCTTTGAGGGTCACCTAGAAGGGATGGGAATGAAGGATATGTCAAACTTGCTTTAGGGCAAGTGGGAGATTGTTGGAGTTATGTAAATATAGTGCCCTGAAAGCAAGTGTATTTACATGTAACTTTATCTTCTTCGATTCATAGCTTTGTAATGAAAATATTTATTATTAATAAAACAAAAGAGTTTGGTTTTATCTGTATGAGCATTATATATCCGATATATCCGGTCATAAGGTACCAAGATTCATTTGTAAGTAACATACATATACATAGAGATGTATGGGAAACATGTATATTATTAGAATCAATTAATTGATTCACGTTGAATAATCAAGTTGGTCGTTTGATTATGGTTTAGATCGTAGTGTTGCGATTTATCTCCATATAAGTAAAGGAGTTTACTTAAAGGGAATGATGAGTTTCATATCATGATAGTAGTAGACTATCGATAATGGCACTATTAAATGAATCTGGAATCAAGTATGTTTTCAAGAATAAAGTGGGTCGTTACTTTAATCTATGGAAGATTTGAAATTTTGCATTTCACAAACTTGGAATGTCTTGAGCTTAACCATTCAGCTACCAAATTGACTTTATTAAACTCTCAAATCTCAACTAATTTTTCTCATCACCTTTAACTATATCTGATCAGTCATAATTCCTATCTTCCTTCCCGTAACATGTCACTCATCCATATATATATATATATCAACGATTTATGCTCCAAAATCATTAACTCAAGATGATAACTTCTTCACGTATATCTAATTTTAACTCAAATCATCCATACACCATTCACATTTCATTAACATCAAAAGAATAAAATTTTACAAATCTTTAATGACATTCCAAGCCACATTACATCATCATCTCAAAATCTCAAATTATAAAATGTCCTTAAACAAACAAACTTTTTCCTTTCCCAAAATCAACTCAAACTACAAAATAAGCAAATTTGGAGAAATACCCTTAGGCTCTTGATCATTTGGTCACTTAGCTATCACCTGAAGATGGGATAAAAAGGGGGTGAACTTGAAAGCTCGAGTGAAACAAGTTTATAACAAAGAATAAGTAAAATCGTTGAAATGTTCATTTGTCTTATAAAAGTCAAAATGAATTCATAAAACGCTTTATTATCAAATTTTTAGTCAATTTCATGATCTTTTTGCTCAAAACTTATAGTTAAAAATGTCATCACATCAACCTAGCAAAGTACATTTAACCATCACTATAGAACATTCAAATTATGCAGCAAACTTGACAATTTTAAAGATGCAATGCACAAACAAATGGCTCGAGGGCTCCCATGGGTAAGAAATGGAGAAACCGAAGTTTTCACCATGAACAAAATGAGTCCATTTTTGGAGCTCATACGCCACAAATGGGCAGCCAGGAGAAAGCTTTTATCTACATGCACGTGACGAACGAAATGGTTCCTCTCTCACCCAAACAAAAGCACATATTCATTTTATCATATGCTCATACTTTCATGCTTTCACATCATTTGGTTCATACAAAATGCCATAACATGTTTCAAGGCATAACATGAATATTTCAAAACCATTTTCCATTTTATAATCAAAATTCATGCACCAAAGTGTAGCAATTTCTCATATCACTCAAAACATTAAAAGCAACATTTATGAAGTAATTGAAATCATTTCACTTTCTTAATTTGTAAAGATGTTAATGGCTCATATCTCTATTATAAACATGTAAACTACCTTGATTTTCTTACTTAAAGATTTGCTCAAAATGCCTCTTCTCTTGTTCCTCTTGCCTCTTTGATCCCCTTTATACAATAACAAAAATCTCACTTAATAGGGTTTTCAATTGAAAATCCCATAAAGCATAATCTCTAAAATTGGTGCTAGAACACTTTAAACCCATGGATTTTCTAAACCCTATGAACTAAACTCCTTCTAAAAATCCCAAAATATTTAGGTGATCTTACCTTGGTTCTTCACCAAATGAAGAGATCTTTGGCTCAAATGGTAGCTCTTCTCTTCCTTTATCTTTTTCTCTTCTTGAACCACTTCAAAGTCTCTCTCAAAAGCTAAGAAATGAAGAAATCCTAGCTCAACTCTCTTCTTTTCTCTCAACCACCGAAATCTCTCTTCTTTCTCTCTTTGATTTGTTATTTCTCTTCCTCTCTCCCAATTCACGTTTTCTTCTTCTTCTTCTTCTTAAACAAGACCACATTTTGGTCATATCCTTCCAAAAATACCCCTCCTCTTCTTTGGACTTCCCATTTTGCCCCTTCCTTCATTTACCTCCTAACTCCTTTAATCTACTTAAACACCATATTAACTTTAACTTAATCCAAATCTTTCCTTTTAATTTCAAATCTCTATTTATGCCCATCAAATTAATGAATCAATTTTAAAAGTAATGAAAAAAATAAATCAATAATAATTAAAAAAATTCGAGATCCAATAATTCTTCCCCTTAAAAGAATTTTGTCCTCGAAATTCTTACCTAACTGATCTAGGGGTAAGAGTATGCTTCCTCTTGTGCTTCTCTGTTTTTCATTTAACTTTATCATTCCAATAATTTTCTTTCTAATGACTTTAGTTAACGGATTCAATCCATTCTTCCATGACTTATTCAGACATCACACTATCTTATCCATTCCCTCAATATATTTCAGATTACTCACAATTTTCCACTTTCTGTGTGGATAACACCAATATCATATAATATCAATATTTCTTAACATATTCACATATATCACATTACAAATTGAAGACATCTTTCTTCAGTATCACTTCTCATAACTATTTCATATAGACCTATTCATGTCAAGCTTAGCTAGTCCTTTTTCCTAACCTGAGCACACCTTGGCGCGGTGATACTCTCAGAGAGAATTTATCTTTCACTTAATAATTCACATCACTATAGTATCAATACACTTAACTCTTATATCTATCTTACTATATTCCATGCCTTTGGCGTTGATCCACCTAATTCATTCAACTTTCTTGAATCAATTAATTTCTAATATTGATCAATTTCACCTATCAATAACATTTTCAATTCTGGCCTTCAACAATTTTTAGGCCTTAATAATCACAATACAAAAGCGAACGACTCTTTCTGTCATCCAACTCCTCATGTAGTATTATAATGAAATCACTATGACAGGATTGTGATGCTTAAGGTCAAGTAGGACTATACATGGATCTCATGTTCCTATGAATTTCAAACTATAAGCCTTAAACATATCTTTTGACAGTTAAGACCGTCGACAAATTCAAACATATAGTTACTTGATTCAACATTCTTAGTCGTTAAATGATTTCCCAACGTATTTCTACTAGGATGTATAACTTACGTTACCATTTGTACTTTTCTAACAATATCTTTACTCAATTATCTTTATTGGTACATATACTTCTTATTTCAATCACAATGTATCATTCTTCCTATTCGATCCCAAAATTTAGATATGTTTTCAATCTCTTAATAAGATTTATGATTTTTGAATCCTCAATTTAGGCTTGGTTAATCTTTTCATGTGAAACTAATCTTCAATTTCATAGCAATTTGTAGTTTGATTTGACCAAAATTCAACTCCACATTCTATGCTCCTTTTTGCACTAGACTTGATAACCTCAATATCAAATTTCTGCTTAATGTATCAAATATAACACTAACTTTACTTGGAATTACTCATTTGTATAATCATAATCGTTTAGTACTTATATCAGTTATGTCAGTCTCATATCCAATTCTCTCAATTCAATAATTACCTCAAACTTTAATGATATTTACACGTATATATATACACACATATATATATATACACATATATATATATATACATATATATATATATCCAAGATGTTCTTTTATATATACTGTCTCCAAACTTTCAGAGCAATCACTATTATAGCATCTCTAAATCATGTATCGAATAGTCAACTCATAGGACTTTTACTTTTCTCCATACAGGTAAAATCACTTTATTATACTGCATTGGATTTTATCCAAATCTCTTATACAACATGTTGGGCCTCGTTCCTTGGAAGCTAAAACTGTTAATTGAGGAATTGTTGGTGATTATTCATGCAAAGAAAAGGAGAATTCTTGAATTTAAAATGAATCAAGAAAATGAAATTAAAAAATGTTCAATGAGTATGCTTTGGTGTTTCAGCCATAACTTTTGCTTTAGTTATCCGAATAAAATAATTCTTAATTTGGATTAAACTAGAGAAATAGGGTTACAAATGGTCTAGTGAAATTGAGTTTTAATTCAGTCTCTAAGAAAGTCAATTTTTGGGTAGAATTTAAGCATAGCATATTGTTTCAACATAAGAATAGTTTAGAAATGTTTAGGCTATAACTTTCAGATTACTGAACCAAATTGAATGATTTTGATGTCATTAGAAAATTAAGACAATGAGGAACATTTCTCTAGAAGGAAGTACAAGCAAATTTCTTCAATTGCATGATTAGAAAAGGTGTTGATTTTCGGAAGGAGTTAAGCATGATTTAGATGAATTTTGAGGTCTTAATAGGGAATTTTTGTGAAATTAATTAGCATGTTAATGGGAGTTAATTAGCATGTTAATTTGTGTAAGATCATATGGCATGGGTTGATTGAGTTATTGTATTAAGGTGATAATTTTGCATGAGGGGAAAAATTGGAAGACCACTTAAGCCATTTAAGTTGCAAGGCATATAAGTAAGGGCAAAATGGAAATTGTTCAATCATTAATGGTATAAATGTAGTGTAACATCTCGTCACCGCTGGGAAGGTTATATTGGTAAATTGAGACGGGCTAGGATTTCTACCGTATATTATTGACTGAACATTCATTTGGCCTCTAATTGTAGAGGATTGAGTCCTTAGCACATGCACATATAGGTACATGCATTCATGACATTTTCCCAGCATTTGATTTTGAATATGATATGAATTGTGAAATTGTGAGATAATTAGATTTGATTATGATCTATTGGGAATTTCGGAAGAATTGGGTTTGAAAATGTGAATAGGAAATGTTCTAGAGTAATTGCCAATTGCTAGCGACTCTTAGGAAATTTTCTAAAAATTTGGGAGAAAATGTCCGGACCGAAAATTTCTGAGTGGCGGACTGATTGATTTTATATGACCAGAATAATTGTCCGATGGCTAAGGAAATTTAGAATTTATGATTTTAGAGATTAAATTTATCGAACCATTGAAATTTGGAGACGAATTGGTCTGGAAATGAATTGAAAGGAGACAGATTTGAGGATAAAGATCAGAGGAATAATTATTCTACCTATAAATGCTTTAAGTTTGAAATTTGAAGAAAAGAAATCCTCTCCTCTTCTCCTAGGGCATTTTTCTTCTCCCTCTCCGATTTTTCCTCCTTCCTCCAACGATTGATATATGCATGGATTAGTAGTGTGCCCTAGGCCAATGGATATTTGTGATTCATGTATTAACATTATGACTTGTTAATAATATATTATGAGGTATTCCTTTCATATATGCATGTATTTCGTTTATGTAATGTGATTTACATTCCATGAATAGTATTAGACTTATGTCATCAAGTATGTGACTTGATAGTAAAACCATAAGCGTTATAATACTATTCTAAACTGTCCCTGGTCGATCATTATTGGTGGAACAATAATGAATTAAGATTAGTATGTGTTCGATTGATGATCACGTTTACCGATCATGGATATGAGATATCAAATCAAAACATAGATATATGTTAGAGAACATATATTGGACCGACCACATAAAGAATACTACATGGTTTCATGTCATTAGTGATTCTTTATATGGTTTGGCTTTAGTCCTTTGACTGAAGTCATCATGGTTCCCTACATGAGGAATTTAGTGTTTTGATATTAAACTAAGTTATTTTTAACCGAATAACAAATAGTCTTATGTTGGACACTAAATGAATTATGCGGAGGGATGTGAATGACGTAGATGGGATTTGTACCTCTCTTAAATGAGAGAGATATCATTTGGGCCTCTTGACAAGTGTGATCAAGAAATGCATGGTCAGGTGCTCAAATGAATTGATGAAGAGTCATCAAATATCGTTTGTTATAATCACCAACTTGGGGATCAAGAAACTATGATTAATCAAAGGTTGACATGTACCATGCCTTGTGATTAATCTTGATATCGTCTACAAAAGGACCGAGCCTATAACCATAGATCTGAGTTAAATCGGATTATCGATCCTCATTTGATTTGGGTAGTCATAATGTCTTGCTAGAGGCCGCTTATGACTTATGGGCCTTGAAGTGTGATCAAGCCCATTGCCAACATCAAATGAGCCTACAGGGTCGCACACAAAGAGTAATGTGATATGGGCTTATTCTCTTGGGCCTAATTTATTAGGTGTTGAATAAATATATTTAGATATATTTATTGGGCTAGATTGAATTAAGTTGTCGGGCTTTTATTATATATGATATAATGGGCCGAAACTTAATGGAGCCTAAATGGGATTAGGGTTTCTCTATAACTAGAGAAGCTTAGGTGTAGGGTCCGTGAACTCTGGCCACACGGCCCCACCCTGTAGGATCCGTGGACTTTGGCCATGCGACCCCCAGTTAGATCCGGACCTATGGGCGCGATCTGCGGTCGATATTGATTGAGACACTCTGGGCTGCGATCCACCGCATGCTGAAGGTATTGTCCCTCGGTATTAGGCTCGAGACCTCGGGGTTTTGTTTGGCAAAGTGAACGCCTCATACCATTGGCTCAATGGTATGATGCGTTCGCTTAAGCTTAAACAAAACCCCGAGGTCTCGAAGTTCGAATACCGATTCACCGCATGCTGGATCGCAGGCCCAGAGTGTCTGGATCCAATAATGACTGCAGATCGCGGGCCCATAGTGTCCGGATCTGACTGGGGGTCGCATGGCCAGAGTCCATGGATCCTACAGGGTGGGGCCGCGTGGCCAGAGTTCACGGACCCTACATTAGGTCTCATTAGGTCGAAGGAAGAAAAGACGAAACCCTAGTCGCCATCCAAGAGAACGATCGTGCGACGTTCAGAAAGTGTTTTCAGGACGTGCTAGCACACTATAGCCGCAACCCGGATCGTGCATGCTCGCGTGGATACCGGTAGAGGACATTAGCGATTTGCAGTGTCTTGGAATCCAAAAAGAAGCAATCCATTCACGAAAATAAGGTATTTTCGTTAATCCTTCGTGTTTTCAATTATACGTGATGTTCTTGTATGGTCTTTTCGCAACGCATCGTGAATACTCGCACCGCATACGCATCCATCGATGGTATCGAGCCAGTTCTTCGTAAAATCGTTAATATACATGTTTTTGATTACATGTGTTCACGATTTTGGCTTTTGTATAATCGAAAATATATATATATTTGGATTACATGTGTTTACGGATTTGGATTCTGTAGAGATAAAAATATGCATGTTTTGATTACATGTGCTCATGGTTTTGGTTGCGTGATATGAAAGTGTTTTTATTTCATGCATGTTCTTTCTCGATCCGTTGATTATCTTGGTGCGATGAGAATATATGATAAGCATGAAGGGTTTGACCGACAGTGGTGGTCGCTAGGTTTCCACCATGTAAGACATGGATCCGGAATGGGAAACCGCAGTATTCATGTTGGACAAGGATACTCCAATGACTAAGATCTCTTCCAATGACTAGAAGTGTTCCAATGATGGTTGGAGAGCGGAGATGAGCGTTTCAGCGAAAAAGTTCGTTCAATCGGTGAAAATGGTTCCAATGATTAATACAAGTCGATCAATGACTAACATCTCTTCCAATGACTAGAAGTGTTCGAAATGACCGTGGAGGGCTGAGATGAGTTTTGGTAAAAACGCTTGTTCCAATGATCGAAATTGGTTCCATTGATCGCGAAGTCGACCAATGACTATCATCTTTTCAATCGATGGCACAAGTCGACAATCGACTATCGACTTTTCCAATGATTGGCAAGCCCAAAGAAGGGCGATTTTCCTACGCTTGTTTATTTGTTATGTGTTATATATTCGGTGATGTTACATGTGTTTATTTATATTTTTGAATATTTATATTCATGTGTAAGTTACTATTCTATACTTCTAATATATATATACTCAAGTATGTTGCAGTATATGATTAGAAATAGCATAGTACAAACACCTTTACTAATAGGATTAGTAGCCTTCATAATGTACTAAGAAAGACCCTCTTCATAATTTCAATTTTATATGCCTTCCATAAATCTTTACCAATGTTTATCTCTAGCTTATCCTTATGTGGGTTTTTGCCAAAGCAAGGCATGTAGGGATCATCTAGAGAAGACATTTGAATAATGGTGCTATTCATAGGTAAAGTATGGTTAAACTTGACTAAGCTATCAAAACGGTTTTGGGCTTAGAGCATAAGATTGGGTTTTTACATACATGCAGTACATAAGATGTATTTTAACATAAACCCATCAGGAGTTACATGTGATGTAATTGAAAAGAGTTTTCTACCTAAATAACTAAGTCTTGAGTGTTAAGCCAAAGCTTTGTTAGGACTTAGTGAAATATGGATCTTGTTTCTCCCATTTTTCAATTGAGGGTTATTTATTTGAGTGGGAGCTAATACCTCATAATATATGAATCTTGACCCTTATTGCATAATTTTTGTAGATTATGGCTACTCCATCCACAAACCTTTCTATGCGATCTATCTTAGAGAAAGAAAAGTTTAATGGAACAAATTTCCTAGATTGGTATAGGAACTTGAGAATTGTTCTCAAGCAAGAAAGAAAGGCTTTCAAGAAGAAGGGCACAGCAAAGGAAAAAGGTAAAGTACCTAAGTCCAAGCCCAAGCCCAAAGCTAAGACTAAGGCACCCAAGGAGGGAGTTTGTTTCCATTGCAATGAACCTGATCATTGGAAAAGGAACTGCAAACTCTATTTGGAAGAGCTGAAAGAGAAGAAGAATAGTGCGACTATTTCTTCAGGTATGTTTGTTATAGAAATCAATTTTACTCCTTCTGCATCTTGGGTATTAGATACCGGAGCTGCAACTCACATTTGTACTAATGTGCAAAGTCTAAGAAGGACTAGAAGATTGATGTCCGTGAGATCGACTGTGGCGTGGGAAATGGAGCAAGAGTTGCTGCTTTATCCGTAGGGACTTATGATCTTATTTTGCCTCATCGGGCTCATTTTGGAACTCAAGAATTGTTATTATGTACCTACTATGAGTAGAAACATTATTTCTTTTGCTTGTTTAGAGAATGATGGATTTAAATTTTCTATTGAGAATAGAAGTATTTCCATCTATAAGAATTACATTTTATATGGCATTGTGCGTCAATTAAATGGCATTTATACTCTAGACACTGAGTTTGTTACAAATGAGCCCATCTATAACATAAATACCAAGAAGTTTAAATCTAACGATTTGAACCCAACCTATCTTTGGCATTGTCGCTTAGGCCATGTAAATGAAAAACGCATTGCAAAACTCCATCAAGATAGATTCATTGATTCTTATGAATCTTTTGAGACATGTGATTCTTGTTTACTGGGTAAGATGACAAAGGCCCCCTTCACAGGTAAAGGGGAAAGGGCCAATGAGCTATTGGGCCTTATACATACCGATGTATGTGGTCCTTTTAGCATATCAGCGAGAGGAGGTTATTTGTATTTCATTACTTTTTCATATGACTTCAGTAGATATGGGTATGTCTATTTAATGAAGCACAAATATGAATCGTTTGAAAAGTTCAAAGAATATAAGAATGAAGTACAAAATCAGCTTGGCAAAATAATTAAAATTCTTCGATCTGATCGAGGAGGTGAATATTTAAGCTAAGAGTTTGATGATTATCTTAAGGATTGTGGAATCGTTTCACAATTGACTCCTTCAGGAACTCCTCAATGGAATGGTCTTTCTGAAAGGAGAAATCGAACTCTATTAGATATGGTTCGATCAATGATGAGTCAAACTGATCTTCCAAAATATTTCTGGGGCTACGCTTTAGAAACAGCAGCATTCATATTGAACCGTATTCCTTCAAAGGTCAGAGAAAAGACACCATATGAGATATGGACTGGAAGCGTCCCAATTTATCTTTTCTAAAGATTTGGGGTTGTGAGGCTTATGTGAAGCGCCCAATTCGACAAGTTGGCACCCAAATCTGAAAATGTTATTTTGTGGGATATCCTAAGGAAACTAAAGGATACTTTTACATCCCATCAGAGAACAAAGTGTTTGTTGCTCGAAATGGTTTCTTCTTAGAGAAGGAATTTGTTTCCAAAGGAAACAGTGGGAGTAAAGTGTAACTTGAAGAAATTCAAGTTTCAAAAAATGACATTGAGCCTGAAAAGGAGATTGAAGCGAGCTCACAAGCTGTTGATGAGCAGTCTTTAACAACACAAGGCCTACGTAGATCTGATAGGATTCATCATGAGCCCGAGATGTAACATCCCGTTACTGTTAGCAAGGGTATTATGGTAATATTGGGTTAGACTGATAGGTTTCATTGCATTCACTGATTGAGCATGTTACTGGCCTATAATTATAGAGGAACAGGTATAAATAGCCTAGGTTTTGAGATTTGAGGATTTACCCTAAGGCTTACCGTTTCTTCTCTTCCTCTCCTCCACGGTGTTCTTCGATTTCTCCTTAGGTAAGGATTCTTCGATCTTTTCTCTATGATTTTTGTCTCATTGTGCTAGGATAACTGGTTTAGTGTGATTGATGAAGGTTGAGAAGGATTTGGACTGGGTTATTGTTGATTTTGAAAGATTTAGGGTTTACGGAGATTTACGGTGATTTGTGGAATTGATCTTCGATTGGTAAGTTTTAATGGCATTAATGTTGTTATTAATGGTTTTTATTACATTTATGGCATTTATTATGGTTGACTTAGGTAGTAGGAAGTGAGTTAATGATGGTTTAATTGTAAAAATGGCGGAAAATCGGATCGGAGAAGACGAAGTCGCCCGCACGTCGCGACGTCTGCAGGTGGCCTCGCCGCGACGAGCGAACCCAGGCGCCGTGGCGAGCGGATGATTATCGCGCTGTGTCGAGGCAAAAGTGAACGTCGCAGCGAGGGAATTGGGAGCTTCATACCGTGGCGAGCGACCCGCATACGACGCGACGAGAGTCGCAAGGTCGCGGCGAAGGGGCTTTTCTGATTAGATTGAGTTTAGTCTATTGGGTATAACTTATGGTATAGACCTCCGATTGAGGTGACTCTCGATTCTTTATGATCTAGAGAAAGAGGTCTACAATTGAGGATAATTATGAGAGTTAGAATGTAATTTAATTGGTATTGATTTATCGAGATTAAGGTCAATTATGGTTCATAGTGCGACCTGAATATTGAATTGAGACAATTGGAGTTTTAACTGGGATTTTCAATAGAGGTTTTGACCTAATGGTTATGAAATTGCTATAGGGAACTGCTATAGAAAATATTGAATTGAGGAAATTGAACTGAATTTTAGGATTGGATAAATTATTGTCGATCAATTGAGCGAAGAGTTAGAATGGGGCACCAGAGTTCAAAATTGGGTTTTAGCGTCGGAGAAAATCGTGAACATGCATTGTACATAATTCTACTGAGACATATGCATTACTGAATGACTTAATTGAGCATCTAGTAATGGGACTGTGTTTTACTGTTATAGAGGCGTCATTGAATCGTCATTCCACGGACATTGCTGGAACTTGTAGGCAGTAGCTCGGAAGTAACAGGTGAGTAACCTAGTTGGTTTCTCAAATTCTTGACTGTATAAGTGCTCAATGTGAATTACTTGCCAAATGTGAAATTGCATGATTACTGAAATATACATGATCGAATGGAATGCTTCTACTGTATTGGATTGGACTACTGCATGACACTGAGAAATGCAATACTGGGCTTTTATAGCTATACACTGAATTACTGAACACTACATTGCATGCATAAATGCATGATCAGATAATGGATATGTGACCCAAGTGCTATTATCACTGACAAGAGCCTCGAGCTCGAACCTTTGATCGACCGGGTCTCGAGCCCAGGGAGAAATCCTGACGCATCCCCCATCGAACATCGATCGAGCATTTGGGCACAACATCAATAATCGGAAAAGAGTCTCATATGCATTGTATACATGGTGATTGAATTGCAAACTTATCAATTATGTGATGACATGAGAGATTGCAAATTGTTACATGCTCTGTGAATCTGCTGTATAATTACGTGAATTGTGATATGATATCGTAAATTGTTATATGTTATTGTAAATTGTTATTTGATCGCAAACTATTATAGACTCATGTAAATTGTTATATAATATCGTAAATTGAATATTATGTGCTATATCTTTATTTAATTTGCGTAATGCATGATTTGAGTGAACCATCGATGATGGTTTCTCATTGAGTTCGCAAACTCACCCAAAATTGCATCTAATTTTTCAGGATCGATAGAGTAGACCCCTAGCTCCGGAGATAGTCTTTTCCTGCCGTGCAAGCGTGCTGGCAAGAGAAGCGATGGAACACAGGTCGGTTAGCTGGGTTGGACTTTTGAGGATGACTTAGGATAGATGCTTGTATCAGTTTCCTTTTTGGTTTTGTTTAGGGGACTGATAGACTTGTTTATTCTGCCACTGGATGATTGTACCAGATGATTATTTTGGATTTTAAAAGTTACTGATTTCTGTTATATTATAGTTTTATTTATTGCAATGCCATGTGGATTATTAGTGGAAATGTTCTGGTGGTGCACCTTTATCGTGGGATACGTGTCGGAGCGACCTTCGGGCGTCCCGATGTGTACCCTACGATGAGGGGGCGCTACACGAGAGATATGGATTTCTCGTTACTGATGATGACAATGTGATGCTCATCGATCATAATGAGCCCACAACCTATCAAGAAGCTATGGAAAATCCAGAATCTGCTAAATGGTTAGAGGCTATGAAAACAGAGATGCAATCCATGTATGACAATCAAGTTTGGACTTTGATTGATCCGTCTGATGGCTTGAAGACCATTGGATGTAAATGGGTTTTCAAAAAGAAACTCGACATGGATGGAAATGTGCACACTTATAAAGCAAGACTTGTTGCTAAAGGTTATTGACAAGTTCATGGAATTGATTATGATGAGACATTTTCTCCAGTGGTCATGATCAAATCCATTAGAATTCTTATTGCCATAGCTGCATACTATGATTATGAGATATGGCAAATGGATGTCAAAACGGCTTTCCTTAATGGAAACTTACTTGAGGATGTATATATGATACGACTCGAGGGTTTTGTCCATCCTAAGAATTCAGAAAGGTGTGCAAGCTTCAAAGATCCATTTATGGATTGAAGCAAGCATCAAGAAGCTGGAATCTTCGTTTTGATGAAGTTTTCAAAGAGTTTGGATTCATCAAGAATGAAGATGAACCTTGTGTTTACAAAAAGGTTAGTGGGAGTGCTGTTATCTTTTTAGCTTTATATGTTGATGACATACTGCTCATTGGAAACGATATTCCAACCTTACAGAGTGTCAAGATTTGGTTAAGGAAACGTTTCTCAATGAAAGACTTAGGTGAGGCTGCCTATATTTTAGGCATTAAGATCTATAGAGATAGATAAAGAAAGCTTATAGGCCTAAGTCAGAGTATATACATAGATAAGATACTGAAAAGGTTCAGTATGCAAGATTCCAAGAGAGGATTCTTGCCTATGTCACATGGAATCAAGCTTTCTAAGAAGTATTGTCCTACTTTAGGTAACGAGCTTGAGCGCATGAGTAAGATTCCATATGCATCTGCAATTGGATCTATCATGTATGCCATGTTATGTACTCGACCAGATTTCTCTAAGCATAACAAGTAGATATCAATCTAATTATGGTGAGAGTCACTGGATAGCAGTTAAAAATATCCTTAAGTACTTGAGAAGAACTAAGGATATGTTCCTAGTCTATGGAGGACTTGAAGGAGAGCTCGTTGTAAATGGTTACACCGATCTTGGTTTTCGATCGACATAGATGATTTTAGATCGCAATCGGGTTTTGTGTTCTGCTTGAATGGAGTGCGAAGTGGAAAAGTTCAAAGCAAGACAACATTTGATTCTACAACCGAAGTTGAGTACATTGTTGCCTCGGATGCATGCCTAAGGAAGTCAGTATGGATCGAAGTTCATTCTTGAGCTGGAGTTGTTCTAGCATTGCAAGTCCTATAGACCTTTATTGTGATAATAATGGGGCTATAGCACAGGCTAAGGAACCAAACTCACATCATAGATCTAAACACATACTCTGACGTTTCCATCTGACTAGAGAGATCATTGGGAGAGGAGACGTGAAGATATGCAAAGTGGGCACAGATGACAACATTGCCGATCCACTTACTAAGCCTCTTCCATAGCCTAAACATGAGAGTCATACGAGGTCTATGGGTATTAGATATCTCACCGATTAGGCCTAGTGCAAGTGGGAGATTGTTAGTAGTGTGCCCTAGGCCAATGGATATTTGTGATTCATGTATTAACATTTTGACTTGTTAATAATATATTATGAGGTATTCCTTTCATATATGCATGTATTTCGTTTATGTAATGTGATTTACATTCCATGAATAGTATTAGACTTATGTCATCAAGTATGTGACTTGATAGTAAAACCATAAGCGTTATAACACTATTCTAAACTGTCCCTGGTCGATCATTATTGGTGGAACAATAATGAATTAAGATTAGTATGTGTTCTGATTGATGATCACGTTTTACTGATCATGGATATGAGATATCAAATCAAAAACATAGATATATGTTAGAGAACATATATTGGACCGACCCACATAAAGAATACTACATGGTTTCATGTCATTAGTGATTCTTTATATGGTTTGACTTTAGTCCTTTGACCTGAAGTCATCATGGTTCCCTACATGAGGAATTTAGTTTTTTGATATTAGACTAAGTTATTTTAACCGAATAACAAATAGTCTTATGTTGGACACTAAATGAATCATGCGGAGGGATGTGAATGACGTAGATGGGATTTGTACCTCTCTTAAATGAGAGAGATATCATTTGGGCCTCTTGACAAGTGTGACTGAAGAAATGCATGGCCGTGCTCAAATGAATTGATGAAGAGTCATCAAATGTCATTTGTTATAATCAGTCAACTTGGGGATCAAGAAACTATGATTAATCAAAGGTTGACATGTACCATGCCTTGTGATTAATCTTGATATCGTGTTACAAAAGGACTGAGCCTATAACCATAGTTACAGGTTAAATCGGATTATCGATCCTCATTTGATTTGGGTAGTCATAATGTCTTGCTAGAGGCCGCTTAAGACTTATGGGTCTTGAAGTGTGATCAAGCCCATTGCCAACATCAAATGAGCCTACAGGGTCGCACACAAAGAGTAATGTGATATGGGCTTATTCTTTTGGACCTAATTTATTAGGTGTTGAATAAATAGATTTAGATATATTTATTGGGCTAGATTGAATAAAGTTGTCGGGCTTTTATTATATATGATATAATGGGCCGAAACTTAATGGGGCCTAAATGGGATTAGGGTTTCTCTATAAATAGAGAAGCTTAGGTCTCATTAGGTCGAAGGAAGAAAAGACGAAACCCTAGCCGCCATCCAAGAGAGTGATCGTGCGGCGTTCAGAAAGTGTTTTTAGGGTGTGCTAGCACACTACAGCCGCAGCCCGGATCGTGCATGCTCGTGTGGATACCGGTAGGGGAAATTAGCGATTTGCAGTGTCTTGGAATCCGAAAAGAAGCAATCCATTCACGAAAATAAGATATTTTCGTTAATCCTTCGTGTTTTCGATTATACGTGATGTTCTTGTAGGGTATTTTCCGCAGTGTATTGTGAATACTCGGACCGTACGCGATCCATCAGTTATTGAATTGGAAGTGAGTTATTATTGAGAAATTGAGTGGAAAGTTAGAATTTGACAAAAGAAAGGGGAAAATGGGAATTAGCACCGGGAAAGTCATGAATAGGCATCGTACATCTTTTATTTAAGGCATGTGCATCACCAAATTATTTTGACTGTGCATTTCGTAATGAAAATTATTTGATTGTTATAGAGGCTCCGATGGATCGATATTCCATGGACATTGCTGGGACTTCCAGGCTGTAGCTCAGAAGTACAGGTGAGTAACCTAGTTAGTTCCTCAATCTATGTGTGTTTAATATTATGCATTGATGCCATGTGGAGACAATGGATGGATATATGTGTTTGATTTTGATTGATTTCGGACCATGGGTGTCTGAAATGTTGAGAACTTGATATTGAAGTGTTATTGTGTATAAATGATCATGAATGCATCAATGGAATAAACTGTAAATGTCTCTGACTGAAATACCGGACCGAAGGTCCGAAGGAATGAGAAATGGCACTGAAACATAAATGAATGTAAACAAAAATTGGAGCATATGCATTCATGCATAAGAGCATGATCAGATAATGACAGTTGTAACCGGAGCAGCCAACGTAAGAGCCACAGGCTCACTGTATTAGGGCTTCAAGCCCACCGAAACACTATTACTGAATCGAGCCTCGAGCTCGAGGGGAGTTAGTGCATACCCAGAGGGCTCTCTTACTCCCTAGACACGTCTGATTACTGATCACTGATAGGCGCTCGGTCACAACACCGTAATAAATGGGACAGTGTTACGTGTGCATTGCATATTTGGTGTGGTTGAATGTGAATTGTGTGAAAGGCGAAACGCCTTACATTTGAGAAATGTGATCGTATGTATGTTATGGTAAATCGATTGTTTATGCATGAGTTGAGTGAACCATCGATGATGGTTTCTCATTGAGTTCGCAAACTCACCCAACATTGCAAATATTTTTCAGGGATTAAAGAGTACCCCGTTAGACAAACGGGAGTATGATTACTGCAAGAGAGTTAGAGTTTGAAGTCGAGATCAGTTTCACATATACTTTAGAGTCATTCGGTATTACTGTAAATTTGTAACTCTGTAAATTCCACAAAATAGTACTGTCTTGTTTTAGGGCTCCAATTGGATATTGTTAAAATTGTAATGTGAATTCTGAAGGTGTTCAGGTATAGTCTTGGGCCCAATTGGATTACGGATTTTTGTGCATGTAATTGATTAAAGACTGTTAACTGTTTTCATACGACTGAATATGTGTTTTGATTGGAACCGTTTTTAAATTAAATATGGGCTCAAATTATTTATTGATATCTGCGTACTCTATTGTTTTCAAAAATGGAAATGCATTACCGAATTTTTGAATTGATTTGACTGCTCTAGCATGCCACCCTCGTGAGGCATAGGCTCGGATATCACCATCGATATTGGGTTCATGTCTCGCGGGAGTGGGATGCTACATTTGTGGTATCAGAGCCCAGAAGTACAATCTTACATGGGCTTTCTGAAAAATGTGTCAAGTTACATGCATTTAAGTCATGTCACAGATAAAGGACAAGCGATCCCGATCTAGTATATGAGTCACATGCATGAGTATGTCTCAGTCGTTTAAGCGGTTAGAATAGAAAGGAAAATGATAATGTGTTAGAATGTGATAAAAAGGAAGTTGTGGATGTTGTGAAATGAGAAAAAGGCGTATGGTCCGATTGGACCAAAGAAGATTAAAGTGTATTGGTATTAGTGGATATAAGTGTTACATTGAGGTATATCTTTAAATGTGGGATAGAAATGAAGTTGTGATTGTGGATTGATAGAGGAAAATAGAAATATGATGGAAATGGCAAGAGTTCAAGTGTATAAAGTGGATGAAAATAAAGTGTTCTATGATATAGAGAAGTTATAATTGGGATTGATTACCGTGACGAGAGTTATGAGTAATGATCTATGACTGTGAATCAATTATGTTAGTGAGAAATCAAGAGTGATTGTATATCTATGATATTGATTTGAGTGTGAAAATACATGGGTATGATGCAATAATGAAAAGATTGAAAGGTAAGACATTGATACTGATAAATGAAAAAGTTGTTCGGGTTTAGTTGATTTGCCTAAGTAAATGCATACTTGATTATGGAAAGTAATTAATGAGTTAGTGGATAATTGCTAGTCCTATTCTTATAGATTACTATAAGAATCCAATATGGGTTAGAATAAGAAATGAAAGTGCTCATAATGATCAATTGGGAATGAATAGAGATTGTATACGATCCTCATGAGCGAGGACAGGTGCAAAAAGGAAAGTTGTTGAGTTCAGATTATATTGTCACTGTAAGTGTACATCTGATAGTGGGATCACCTCATGAGTGAAATTATTAAGCATGAGTGGGCAATATAAGTGAATAGGATATAGGAGGTAATCAGTGGCCTATTAAATAAGTTTTGATCATGGTTCCTGTTTCCCTAAGTTCAAGATGAGTTAGAGTAAGGCATGAGAATGCTTGTGACAATAAATTAAAAAAGAAGTGAAACTATTAATAATGTTAGTATAGGTAATAAACTTGAGGGAATAAAAGAGGGACATGAGCATAGCAAAGTTTCCATGATCGAGCACTGGTACCAAAAAGAGAAAGGTTATGTAGAACTAAATAGGATTAAAGTGTTCTTAGTAGTGTAAGCTACTAATGGGTAAATGATGTGAATACATTTTCAGATAAGATGTGATGATTATAGCAATGTATGCCAAGATATTAAAGTAAATGCAATTGTTTAAGTGCCCTGCAGATCCTCATTATAAGGGATGTTCTAATTTTGTAAGGCATAGTATGAATTGCTCTTATTGGGATATTATGCATAGTTGAAATTGATCTTCTCGAGGTATTAAGAGTGACTGATATAAAGTGATGGAAAATAGTTGATTGATAAAGTTTTATGAACAATATTAATGATTGATAAGGTTTAGTTGATCTGACGATTTGATTTGAGAGTTATCATTGAAGAGGTAAATTTGAAATGAAGTAAAAGTTAATTTTGGAGTCCTAATCTTAGTGGAGACTCAAGTGTAAGAGATAAAGTATGCTACTGAAAAAGTGTACATTATGTTGATGAGACGAACCCGATTATGTAAGAGAATTACTGAATATCAAGGAAATATTAATCGCGTATATGAGAAGAATATAGGTTCGTGTATATTTTGTGTAATTATGTTCTGAAATTATGAGATTGATATAATGAATGTTTATTCAACCCCGGGAGTGATCTATCGCGAATAAATTTGGTTATGTGGAGAAATTAGGGTAAAGGAACATGTGTCAGAATATGTTATGATGAAACAGAGAAAATTATAAGAAAAATTGTTCCTCATTAGAGACATTCGATATTTAAAAAGAGTTATATGAATTGATCATGGGTATGAGGCGTTTATTATACTACTGGAGAGTAAAATGTCTCAATTGTATTTAGAGTGGGAAATGACTATAAGCATAGATGATCAATTGAATGCATCTGAAAAATGAAGTAGATAAATTGGCACCGTTGAGGAATTTTATATCATGCAAGTTTCGTCAGAGTGAATCTTAGTTGACCAAATAAGTAATGGGATGAATTAGTATATGAATATGGCACATTGGGACACATAATGATAATAGAGGTGTTGATAAAGTGAGAAGTACAAGGCATATATGTATACGGGATTTGGAGTTTATTAGAATTAACGGAATGCTGGATACGTCCAAAAATTGTCAAAGATGTTCTGGTTTTAGCTTTGAAAAAAATGTTTGAGGAAAATCGTGTGAATGATATGACTGATGATTGTAAAAGAGACATTTGGAGAAATGTTCAGCTTAAGTATTGATCGTATCGCTTTAAATTGGAGATTTTGCAATATATACTGAAGTGCCCCAGTAAAGGTTATGATGTAATCTGTTGAATGGTGTAAAGTGATTTTATGTACCTAGGGACAAATATAACTCCATAGGCTATTTTGTGATTGATGATTTGAAATTTGTTATACTGAGTGTTGCTTTAAAAGCTTGGAGACATTAATGGTACAGAAACATTTGGAAGATGTTCATGCATCTGCAAATTGATAATGGTCAAGAGATTTTGAGAATTTGAATGATTTGGAAAGGATTAAGCGATTGATTATTTCAACTAAGCTAGTGATGCAATTCGATGGATTGAATAAAAATTTCAATAGCTGAAGATCATAATTCAGATGATAAGCTTGTATTACTGAGTGCAATTTATTGATCTATCAAAGGGGCAAAAAGAAAGTATTATTAGTTATTGGATTTCCAAATTAGTGGTGTATATAAAGGATTCGCAAAGACCAAGTAAGGTGGTTGAAATTGCGAACCTTATCGAGAAATTGAACATAACTGTAATTATTAAGGAAAGTGATATGCATAATCCAATGAAGAAATAGGTGTAGTACAGACTAAAGAAACCGTTAGAGAAATCGCGAGGAATGATCGAAGCCTTATGGTTTAGTATGAATACATCGAAAAAGAAATTGATGGTTTAAAGGGGTAAAATCGGATGATTATATGTGTGAATAACAAACAGACTTGACTCTTGGAAATAAATGTCAAACTGGTATTTTGGGGTTCATAGGGATATGAAATTGATGTATAGCCCAGATTGATTGAGGACATAACAATTGTTGTATAGGTGACATCATTTGAACAGTGTATTATGTTGATGAGTAAAATGAATTTGTAATGGGGATTGAGAAATCCAAGTAAAAGAGAAATGATTTGAGTAGATAGAGGTTATTAGAATCTTGTGAGATTAGTGTTTTAGCACTAAAGGGACGTAATCTAATAAGCGATAAATGATCATGAATGCATCAATGGAATAGATTGTAAATGTCTCTGACTAAAATACCGGACCGAAGGTCTGAAGGAATGGGAGATGGCACTGAAACATAAATGACTGTAAACGAAAATTGGAGCATATGCATTCATGTATAAGAGCATGATCAGATAATGACAGTTGTGACCAGAGCAGCCAACGTAAGAGCCACAGGTTCACTGTATTAGGGCTTCAAGCCCACCGAAACATTGTTACTGAACTGAGCCTCGAGCTCGGGGGGAGTTAGTGCATACCCAGAGGGCTCTCCTACTCCCCAGACGCGTCTGATCACTGATCACTGATAGGCACTCGGTCACAACACCGTAACAAATGGGACAGTGTCACATGTGCATTGCATATTTGGTGTGATTGAATGTGAATTGTGTGAAAGGCGAAATGCCTTACAATTGAGAAATGTGATCGTATGTATGTTATGGTAAATCGATTTTTATGCATGAATTGAGTGAACCATCGATGATGGTTTCTCATTGAGTTCGCAAACTCACCCAACATTGCAAATATTTTTCAGGGATTAAAGAGTACCCCGTTAGACAAACGGGAGTATGATTATTGCAAGAGAGTTAGAGTTTAAAGTCGGGATCAGTTTCACTTCTGCTTTAGAGTCATTCGGTATTATTGTAAATTTGTAACTCTGTAAATTCCGCAAAATAGTACTGTCTTGTTTTAGGGCTCCAATTGGATATTGTTAAAATTGTAATGTGAATTCTGAAGGTGTTCAGGTATAGTCTTGGGCCCAACTGGATTACGGATTTTTGTGCATGTAATTAATTAAAGACTATTAACTGTTTTCATACGACTGAATATGTGTTTTGATTGGAACCGTTTTTAAATTAAATCTGGGCTCAAATTATTTACTGATATCTGTGTACTCTATTGTTTTCAAAAATAAAAATGCATTACCGAATTTTTGAATTGATTTGACTGCTCTAACATACCACCCTCGTGAAGCACGGGCTCGGATATCACCATCGATATCGGGTTCGGGTCTCGCAGGAGTGGGATGCTACGTGTAGCATCCCGTTACCGATGTGATGGGCATGTTAGTAATTCGGATCGGGTTAGGATTGAGTGCATTCATATTTTAAATTGCACGTGCATTTTTGCCTCTATAATTATTGATAAATGATTATGATTGCACTAGCATATGAGTGTACATGCATGTATGACATATTCCAGGTATAATTGTGTGAATTGGTAATTCTGCTATTATTGTATAGATTGTGTTTGAATATTGAATTGGAGTGAAAAATTGAGGTCTAGGGGTTTGAAATTTGAAATTGGAGTGTAGGATTATGTATTTCATATTTTAGAGGATTTATACAAATTTTTCTAGAATTTTTAGAGTTATGGGTCCGGACCGAAAAATGACCTAAAGGCTGATTAATTGGATTCCGGTTTCGAAATTGATTGGAAATTGGCACGAGATAATTAGAGTTGTGATTTTAGGATTTATTATTTATAGCCTTTGCAAAATTTGGGAGAAATTAGAATAAGAATTGGATTTTTAGACTTTAAGAATTGAGCATGCGGCAAATGAATTGCCAAACATGCCCTTGGCTTCAAATCCCTTATATAAAAACCCTAACCTTTAAAATTTGCTTCCAACGACACCCTTGCCTTGGAAAGAAGATTTTCATCTTCGTTCTTCTCTTCTCCTTCGTGATTCATCATCTTTGCTTTCTGTTTCTATTTTCTTCTCTTAAAATTTTCCATTTATCATCTTCAACCTAGCTTAAGCCTTGTGATAGAGAAGATGAAATTTGGTGGAGAAAGAGGTGATTGTCGTGGGTGTGCCTAGGTTTGAAGATTGGAGTTCTGGGTGATTTTCGAAGGTTTAAGGCTTGAATCAAGTAAGTTCTTACTCCTTTATGTTTTAGATAGTTTGATTTGATCATTGCTTAGAGTTACTTATTGTTAAGAAATTTATAAGTTTCGGAGCTTAGGTATTTGAGAGTTTTATTGTTTTGATTTGGGTATTTGAGAGTTAATGAATATTTGATGGAATTAAGGTTAGAAATGAGTTATGTTTAGTGTTTTATGTTGTTTGGGAGTGTTTTGAATTGGAAGGGATGGATTAGAAATCAGCAGATCTGAGAAATTCTGGGTTTCAGGCGTGTTTCTGGGTTTGCACATCGCTACGTGTGATGAACACGCCGCAGCGAGCCATTCCCTTCTTGCACGCCGCGACGAGCGTTTAATTCTACGCCGTGGCGAGCAGGTCGCCTTTCGCGAGCACGCCGCATAGAAGGTTATGCGTATGCCACGATGTAGGCGAGGTAGTCTCGCCGCGACGAGCGACCTTGCACCGCAGCGAGGGAGCCTATTTCCTGAAATTGAATTTGTTTGTTTTAATGAATTGTCTTGAGGTTAAATTCTTATTGCATTAGTTCTTGAGTGATTGAAATTTAGAGATTAAGAATTGTGAATTGATAGAGGGAAACTCGGAATTGAATTCGATGGTTCATGAAATCGGATGGCGAATTATTAGAGAATGTGATCTGCGATTGGAGTATGACTTTAGAGAGTTCAGAACTTAGTCAATTGAATTATGGTGTTAGGAATTGTTATCTTTTAGAGGAAAAGAGAATTGAATTGGAAGATTCGGGTATAGAATCGGGAATGACATAACATGTATAGTACTCATCGCATTCGCTGCATGTGCATTATTGAATGTTAGAAATTGTGCAATTAGTAATGTTAGTTTATCCTGATTGTTATAGAGGCTCAAGTGGAGCGTCGATCTTCCGACGTAGGTGAGACTTCCCGGCAGTAGCTCGAAAGTTAGAGGTGAGTAACCTAATTGGTTTCTCAACCTTGATGTGTTTAAATTTTATGCATTTATGCCATGTGGAGATAAAAGGATGATTTTATGTGTTTGCTTTTGATTGATTTCGGACCATAGGTGTCCAAAATATTTGGAATATGATATAGTAGTATTTTTTGTGCATTAATTGAAATTATTTGGTTTAATGCGAAATTGGATATAGGGTGTTAGGTTGTGACACAATTACTATAAATGGAGGCATGTGCATTCATGCATAAAAGCTTGATCAGATAATGGCAGTTGTGACCGGTGCAGCCACCGTATTTTCAGAGCTTTAAACTCAACGCATCAGGGTCTCGAACCCAACGAAATTTTTAGAGCCATAGGCTCAACGTATTAGGGCTTCAAGCCCAATGCTATTCAGAGCCACTGGCTCAACATTAATGAGCTCAGGCGCACGGTCACAACAACGTAATAAAATGAAAAGTGTCACATGTGCATATTCATATGAATGATAAATTGTGAATTGTGTGAAAGGCCTTATATGTGTGAAATAAAATGCATGAGATATTTTCGAATATGGTATTATGTGATATTCTGTGAATTGTTTGTATATGCATGAGTTGGGAGAACCATCGATGATGGTTTCTCGCTGAGTTCGCAAACTCACCCAACATTGCATCTATTTTTCAGGACAGAGATAGTAGACTCCTAGCTCTAAAGTTCGACTTTTCTTGCTGTGCGAGCATTGGCAAGAGTGGTTATGGCTCACAGGTCGGTCAGCTAGGATCGATTTTAAGGATGACCTAGTTTAGGCTTTTGTCTCAGTTCCTTTTGGAAATTCTTGTATAGTTTGTGGAAACTGTAAACTTGTAAATTCGGTTTTGAGGTTATGAAATGAAAATCTTTTGGTTTTAAAAATCTATGGATTTTGATATTACAGTTTTATTATATTGATGCCATGTGGATTATATAACTGATCGTTCGTAGTGCACCCTCATCGTGGGTTATGTATCGGAAAGACCCACGGGCGTTCCGGTGCGTACCCTACGGTAAGGGGGCGCTACATTGGGTGGTATCAGAGCATAGTTTGGCCTTTTTTAGGCATAGTGCATTTTAGGCTTGAATTTTAGTAAGAAAAACATAAATTGATTGAAATTATGGTTTTGTTATAGGTCATCCGTCTTTGGTGATCAGGTAGATCAACTAGCTGACCATGGATCAGTCGGAGCTAGTAGGGAGTCCTCAGTGCCTCTATTAGAGGAGCAGCCTCCTAGAGTCCCCATGAGACGAGAGAGGAGGTATGATCTATTGCGCAAGCAGGGAGCTGTAGACTTTTATGGCAGCACAGACCCTGCTGGGGCTGAGGAATGGCTGGAGAGGACTGAGAGAGTCCTCGACCAGATGGACTGCGACTCTGATGAGCGCTTTGATTATGCGGTTTCTCTGCTATAGGGTCCGACATATCAGTGGCGAAAGACTGTTCTGGGTAGTACCACCAGACCCTGTATTCTGACATGGGAGGATTTCTTGAGAGCCTTTCGGGATAATTATATGCCCAAGGTTTACTTGGAGATGAAGATGCAAGAGTTCTTAGAGTTGAGACAGGGTCAAATGACAGTGGCCGAGTATGAGCTACGGTTTAATGAGCTGATGGGGTATGCCTCTGTTCTGATTGCTACGGAGGCTGATAGGTGCCGGAGATTTGAGGGTGGGCTCAATCTGGAGATCCGTACCAGGTTAGCCCAATCGGACATGGGCACCTTTATTGAACTGAGAGCTGCTGCAGTGCGGATTGAGTAGCTTCTGAGACAGAGTCAGGCTGAGACTAGACAGGGATCCAGGAGTAAGAGATCGAGTGACAGTCAGGGCAGCTCTGGTAGGAGCTTTATCAGCGTTAGAAGGACCTTGTGTCTTGGGAGGATCGAACGACTGGTTTTGTCTGAGAGGGGAGATTGGGGCGGTGGCGGTGGTAGTGGTAGAGGATCAGGTCAGGCACTTCCTGTTTGTGTGCATTGTGACAAAAGGCACAATAGGGAGTGTTGGCGAGTGACTGGAGCCTGCCTTGCACGCAGCTCCATGGATCATCTGATTAGGAATTGCCCTATGACATTGGGAGTTCAGTCTGCTGCGAGTGGGAGAGCTGGTAGTAGTTGACGGTCTGGTGAGTCGTGGTGGTGGACTGGATTGAGGGGCGAGGTGAGAGCCGACGGAGGCGGGAGATTCCTTTGTGGGGATCGAGGGACAGGCGGCCGACCACGATCGAGCTAAGGTCTACGCCATGACTAGGCAGGAGGCCCAGGATTCTCCAGATGTTGTTGCAGGTATGCTTTTGATTTCCGGCTTTGAGGTTTTTGCATTGATGGATCCAGGTTCCACGCATTCTTTCATTGCACCGCATGTGACATGTAGATTGCATGGGGATAGGGAGATGTTGCAGTATGGGCTAGAGGTGAGTACACCTCTAAGTAGTACTACTGCTTTGGGAGAGGTCTGCAAGGGGTGCTCGATCCAGATAAATCAAGCAGTTTTGAGTGCAGACCTGATAGTATTGCCCTTGAGGGAGATTGATTTGATTCTGAGGATGGACTGACTTACTGCCCATAGAGCTGTTATGGACTGCTATACTAAGGAGGTCGTGTTAGAGTCTCCTAGTGTAACACCCCACACCCGTAAGACCCGAACCCGATATCGTTGGTGATATCCGAGTTCGTGTCCCACGAGAGTGGCGTACTACATCAGTCGATTTAAAATTCAGTATACATTTTTTTTTTGGAGCCATCAACTCCACGTTCACACGGCAAACACAAGTAAGTAAATAAAATCGTGTTCAATATAAACCCGTTTAGATTATTACGGTCATCCGTAATAATTACAATCATCAATCGATAAAACATTAATACCACAAGGCTCAAGAAAATACAATGCCTTGCTATACGGTGATTGCGAATACGGTTTACTAAGACACTAATGCATACCGAAGCGATCTCAACCTCTAACCTTTACTCGTCTCTGAGAGATATACTCCGTGTCAGCGGGGTATTCTTGAGACTGAAAAATAGATGCAAATTTTGGGTGAGTTTTGCGAACTCAGTGAGAAACCATCATCGATGGTTCACTCAATTCATGCATGTTCAAACACTTTACCAATCATCACATACGATCACGATTTACAAAAGTAATACCAAATAATACGTACAATCACATTTCACAAATGTAAAGCGAATCGCCTATCATACAATCCACGATTAATCATACCATATATGCAATGCACATGAGACCCTTTCCATTTTCATTATGTTGTGTGACTGATGCTTTGGCTGCCCGAAGAACGGGCACATTGCGTTGAGCGGTGGCTCTGAAACATTGGGCTTGAAGCCACGATACATTGAGCCCGAGGCTCGAATACGTTGGACCCGAGGTCACGTGCGTTGGTGAAAGCTCTCACATCGTTAGGCGTGATATGCCCCGATCGGTGGTGCTCGATCCTGCGCCTTTATCGATCTGTCCTTATGCATGAATGCATATGTTCCAATTTCCATTTACGATTATTTCTATCACTTACATTCAATGCCATTTCCCATTTCCTCGGACCTTGGTCCGTATTTCAATCATATATTTTCCAATTTATTCGTCATACCATATCGCATTTACGGTCACATCCCATGTATCGAGACGGATAATTAACACTTCGATATCAATCCTATTTCCTCGGACCTTTGGTCCGAGATCTCAATGTAAACATTCACAAATAGTCACACACAAGTAGCACCGTTATCTCATTCCCAATATTTGAACCTATGGTCGAAATCAATCAAAGTCAAACACACATATACCCATCCATTATCTCCACATGGCATAATCGCGAAATATTAAACACATAAAAAATTGAGAAATCAACTAGGTTACTCACCTATTGCTTAGAGCTAATCTTGGGAAAACCTCGTGACGTCGGTCAATCGGCGCTCCAATTGGACCTCTATATGAATCGAGAAAAAAACGAGTCACTAAATATGAAATTTGTGCTCATGATGATGAGATATGCATGTTCATGAATTCCGGTCCTAATTCAATATTTTCCCATAATAAAATTCTATCAAAATTAGAAATCCATAGGCGCCGACGGTGCGCAATTCGGACCTCTATAGGTCCCAAATTAAATAAAGCAGTGTTTACATGTTCCGTCAATAGGGCTACGTCAAATTCCGTCTAAAATTCCCGTTTTCTCATAATATGAAATTAAATATTCAACGAATCCGATGCCTCTGGAATCAGGTCAATCGGACGTCGGACGGAAAGAAATTGACAAAGAACAATTGTACCATTTAATATCAAAATAATAATCAAAATAAAATAAATATATATATATATCGGGCGCCCGCCTCGGAGGCGAACGCCCCCCTCATGGCGAAATCGCCTCATTCAGTCGCGAGGCGGGCGTCGCTCGCGACCAGACCCTCGGATCTCGCCGCGCAGGCGTAACATCGCCCTCATGAGATGGCCCTCTCTTGCCCTCCTTCTTTCCAGATTACAAACTTACTTTCCAACTACTCTAACTTTTAGCACACAATTCAGAAAAATACCCACTATACCTCATTGGAAAGCTTATGAAAAGCTCTACAATTCTCAAGGAGACCAAAAAAAATCAATTCCAACCCTAAGGGTGTCAAATAAGCCATCAAACCTTCTGCCTTCACAATTTCCCTCAACACAGGGCAGTACATTTGCAATTTCATAACTCACTGATTCCTTAGTAATAAATTACCACAAAAATATGGTCAATAAGTTCACAATGTCCTTTACAACTTTCATGAACAACCCAGAATCAAATTCTATTTCTAAACCAGTCAATTAATTCATTCAATGTCACTGTCCCTGAAATCCTTCCATATGGGCTGTAACATTACAACAAGCATAACTCCCTATATACAAGTCAGTAAATTCAGAACTTTATATCCCTGAAAGATCACATCTCAAAATTCAATTTTATGAAGCACTCAACATCCAATTCAATCTCTAACAATTTCAAAACTGTTATGGAAGTGTCTGTTATGATCAGCCATTCATAACCTAATGTAGGGTCAGTTTTGAAAATCATAACTCCCAATTCTGGCTTCTAACAATTACAAACCATATGTCATTTTCAAGGTAATCTTTTCCTCTACAACTTTTCAGAAGCTCACTCACACCAATTCAGTCCACTTAAAATGTTAAAATTGCCTCCAATCAGTAAACTCACAAAATCACACTTAAGCTAGGTTTCATCCAAAATGCTCAAAACCAGTCATTAGTAATCAATTCATATCTCCCAATATATAATTCCAAAAATAACACGATCAGTAGAAATGGAAAGATAATCAAATATTCTACAACTTCCATGAAGACCATTCTCCCTAATTCCATCTCAATTAATTCATAAAAATCAACAAAACTCAGATGTCATGGTTGCGGTTACTGTTCACAGGCAATGGAACAGTAACTTTCCATGCAAACTTTCACCCTTCTATCATTGAAATTCAACAACACCTATTTCACACTAAATTAAAGCCAACATCCTAAAGTTTCAGTGGCCACTAACCTTACCTCATTTTCATTTCTACACAATAAGTTATGAATAAAACAGTAACATCAATTAAAATTCCAACTTTCCAGATTTAAGGTTAACCTTAGTTCACCCACTTCTAATTCCTTTTTCACATCACTAGACATCAAAATAAATACAAATTAAATATAAATACAGTCATACATATATTAGGGCTAACACTGAAAAATTGGCAGCATTAAATTCCTCAATTCAAATACTCAAATAATTATCCATATTCAATTCAATATCAAACCATATCATTAACTTCAATGCATCCTCATCTAACCTCATCCCCTTTCCTTCAAATCATAATAATCATCACTTTAATGCCCACCTAAACCTAATACATGCTTTAAACCCTTTTATTAACTATCCCACACTATCATGGCATTGAATCCATATAAAAGACATCATTTAAATCTTAAACCTTAAATGGATACTTGATACATACCTACTTCAAAAGCCTCCTTTAAAGCTTCAACAACCAATCTCTACACCAAGGTACTAACCTCTTTCCTTCTCAAGCATGCAAAACTCATCCTCTAACTTTGAGGGAATCAAGAGAGGAGCTTGAAGTTATGGAGAAAGATGAGAAGAGTGCAAAAATTTCGATGGTTTCTATCGAGAGAGTTTCATTGTATATCTTTGGATGGCTTAACAAAGCCTTTAAAACAATTTATTATCCTTTCCTTTCCTTTAAACACTTATACGTCCAGAACAATGAAGAGAAGCATTTAATGTTGCTTCAAAGTGGCCATTGATGATTGGCTTGTTTTATTTGAAAAGTCAAATTATTACTTAATTAATTCAGATCAAAATTTTACTCCAATTAATTCAGATGACCTATGTCGATCCCAAAATAATATCGCAATATTACAGTGCCATTGGGTAGCGATTTTGCTATCAAAATCGACCGATTCGCCAATTGATACTTTATCCGGTCAGGAAATTTAAGAATTTTCCCCAATTATTTTTCGAGAATTAATGAAATTCCTAAAATTATAAAACAGTAACGAGTGCACTCCAAATAATTTTTCAATCACAAAATCACCTTTTCTACTCCAAAACAAGTTTAGGCGATTCTGGCGATTTTGCGATCCGGAATTTTCTCGAGAAAATTCCAGAAAATTCTGAAAATCCCTAAAAATGTAAAACCATTTATGGTGCAGTCAAACAATTTTTCAAACTCAATTATCCATGAATTCCAATAAAATTGCTTTAGGCCCAATTCACGGAATGTCATGAATGCATATACCGTAATTCCATATACACAATTGATCTGTGTATCAATCCTATTATCTACGAACAGTACTAATTATTCCTTACCAATCTCATCCTATGCCAATTTTACTATTTTACCCTTCCGGGAGGGGTGGGATGTTACAATTCTCCCTCCTTATAAAATTTAAATCGTCGAAATTCTCGATCAACAATTCCTATGACGGTAATCATATGATTCTTCATATCCCATATACTTTTCCACTTAATAATTCACTTATCGGTGATCACTATAACTACTCTTAGTGCGTGGTTCGATTCTTGATTTGGCTAACTCGTTATCACTTAGTACGATGTGGTTTGACAAGACTATCGAGTTGACATTCTCATTTTCTTAGCTATCTCACTTGCCATTTCTAAGATAGTCACTACCTTTGGTTACGGTATGTAGCTCAGTACAGTATTTTCGAATCTATTCACTTATCACATTTTATTCCTCTAATACCTTTTTCTCCAATGTTATATAGTCCAACTTATGTTCCAATGAGTATGTTTCCATTTCTTTGGTACCTCCCTTAATCACGTCAGGGACAAATTACATTCCCTTGGTACCAATACAGTGACACTTAACTCCACTTCACTATAATCAGTAACAATGTACCTAATGCAGTCATTTATCATATGCCATTCACTCTATGTTTAAATTCGATTCTCGTAAGACAATTCACTATGCTATAATGTTCACACACTTTATCCGGATATACAGTTTACTCTATCTCATTTGTCCGATCCGATTCCACTTTAGCTAACCATGCGAGCTTCCTAAGTCACTTTCCTTTTCTCACACATTTAGTCTCAAACCCATTATGGTCTTTAACTCCCAGTAGGCACTGTGCAGTGTAACAGTATATATTCTCCAGTGAATCAAAACTCTATAACACGACCATAATCAAACCTTTTTCCTATTGGACATTCAACCTATAAACACTTGAGCCAAGAATCACTTCATTCTATACCTACAATTACTCAATTTCACCTTTCAAATATGCTTACTAGAATGTCTAACTTTGACAGTTCACTTTCTTGTTCTTATACCTTTTTATCGGGTACACTTACTTCTTCTTCAACTTTGTTCTCTATAGTTTTCCAACTCCATTCGTATATTCAAACTCATCATAAGATTTCTCCCCATTTACTTTCTGCACTCTTAACCTTTCTTATCACTATTCTTCCAACTTCTTTTTTTTCCAGAAACTCCTCACAATAACCCATAATCTGCTTGACAATCATTGAAAACCCCAATATCTGTAATTGATCATTCATTGAAGCATTATCGTATTTACACGGTCTCTTTCCTCAAATTAACCCAAAGTGTATCCTTATAGGAATCTACGGTCTCAAGGCTTTCAATAATGAGAATGGCACTAATACCATTTATCACAGTCGATTCAATTTATTTCATACTTGTTCAACATATTATGTGATTCAATACTCACTACCCACTCTTCCAATGTATGTATATCATCGATGTCGATTCCTCAATTCATCCTATCGTTCTTTTACTTTTCTTTTCACATTCAACACTTCCAAACACATTACATCTCTAATCACAGTTACTACCATTTGCTTACCTCTCATAAATCCCTTATTAGGGTCCTATTGACTTTACCATACATCTTTTACCCTTTTCATTGAGTCCACACTTAGTGTATCTGCAATTTCTTTATGAAGGTGTCACTACATCACCTCATTGTCAGTTTCCCTTATTGACCCTCTTGTTACTATTCAGTTTCTCTTTTTCATTTTCTCTTCTCAACTGTTTTCATATCATTCATATCAACATATGTTGATACCTTGTCATCCATATTTAAACCTCCAAAAATTTTCCATTTTCTTTTAGCATCTCTCTTCTCAGTTCGGGACTCTTTTATTTTTCGTTTCAAATCTAAATTCCTCAACAGTTTTGCATAATAAATGGAGATCGATTCACTTCACATTGCAATAGAAGCACCTCAAAATAAAATCTCACTAATATGGAATTCTTTACATTTACGTACATACGGTCGAGATAATCTCAGCAGATGAGCTATGACCCAATTTCACTTTTAATTTTGTCCACAAAGTCTCATCAACCAATGATTATTCCTAATTGTGTTTCAATCCTTCTTCCTTATCGCATAATCTCAATCAAGACACTCTTATGTCATCATTTAACAGATCAGAACATTCCTTTCGCGAAGGTTCCTTGTGACAGTCACTTAAACACTTTCTTTACCACTTGTTCAGTAATCTATACCAGAATCATTTTTTTTCAGTTCCTCTCATACAGGTACACTCAGTTCACTTCTATCTTACTTTAACCTCTTAAGAAGTTCACACTTTCATCACTCTAAACATTTACCGCTCATTTACTCTTTGGTTTCCATATATCTGTCACATACATTTCATTAGTCACAATCAACATTACCGTCCAATAGATATCCCTAACAGTAAATTGACTTAAAGACAATAACTCTTTTCATACACCACTATTGTGGTTTCATTCTTTTCAAGATCTTTATTTCATTCTCCCCGTATCATTAAACTGTATGTCTCATTCCCATATCCGTTACGTGCAACTTGACCTTATAAGGTCATATCAATTTGGCTTATCAGCTTGTGATCATTATTCCATATATTTTTTTACTTCTGTTTTCTGCTACTTATCTTCTATTTTCCTCAAACAGTCTATGATCAGGTGTTCACAGTCCCCAATACCGACAAAGTCGTTGATACTACTCCATTCTATCTCTATCTATATACCTATCCATTTACCATTTTCGTGTCCATATACACCTAATTCAGTATTTCTCGATACTCCATCAAGAGAAATCATCATCATCTTTTTCCTTTACGATTTTATCATACAATTTCCAACCTCAAGCACCCTAATCACCTAACAATTTCAGTCTCAAACATATGCGGTCTAGTTCATAACCATTTCCCGAATTCATTTCAGTCTATCTTTACACTTTTATCTCACTCAAATAGGCACTGAACTTCTTTCCTTTTCGATTCTTTGGTTCTCAATAAACCGTTCTGATGCTTTATTGAGCTTCTTTCCATTTCGCTATTATCATCTGCCTATAATATCTACTAATCTCTAACTCGAATACAGTGAATCAAAATATGCCCGATCGGACCATCTACATTTTACTCAATTCCAATATTTCCCTTTCATGACATATCTGATGAAGCGTAATTACCTAACCATCCCGGGCTTTTTCATTTCGCTTAGATCTACTATAACCAATAAGCTTCCCATATCTCTAATGGACCTCTCCAAGTTCTCAACATTTGCATTTTACATCACCATAATATTGTCAATTTAATTGAATTCTAAATCGGTTTAGGCCAACACGGTCATTCATTATCACTTATAAGGGTTTCTAACTTGATACAATTTCAATCTTCTTATCCATTTTTCCTTTATCCTTTCCTAATTAATTATCCCTTTTAGGATTTTCACTCTAATCCGGTCTCACACTTCTCTCACTTAGTCACTGACACTTATGCACCTTAGACTTTATCCTCGTGCGACTCGACTAGGGCTCGATTACCACGATGCCGCAACGACGCGACTCAAATGCATGAAACCTATGTTTCAAAGCGTGCCCGAATACATTACGTATCTCTGGGCTCGATACCACCTAATTGTAACACCCACACCGTAAGACCCAACCCGATATCGTTGGTGATATCCGAGTTCGTGTCCCACGAGAGTGGCGTACTACATCGATCGATTTAAAATTCAGTATACATTTTTTTGGAGCCATCAACTCCCGTTTTTACGGCAAACACATAAGTAAATAAAATCCGTGTTCAATATAAACCCGTTTGCTTATTACGGTCATCCGTAATAATTACAATCGATCAATGCAGTAAAACATTAATACCACAAGGCTCATTAAAAATACAATGCCTTGTTATACGATGATTGCGGAATACGTTTACTAAGACACTAATGCGAATACTAACCGATCCAAACCTCTAACCTTTACTCGTCTACGTAGATATACTCCGTGTCAAGCTGGGGTATTCTTGAGACTGAAAAATAGATGCAAATTTTGGGTGAGTTTTGCGAAATCGGTGAGAAACCATCATCGATGGTTCACTCAATTCATGCATGTTCAAACACTTTACCAATCATCACATCGATCACGATTTACAAAAGTAATACCAAATAATACGTATAATCACATTTCACAAATGTAAGGCGAATCGCCTATCATACAATCCACAGTTAATCATACCATATATGCAATGCACATGAGACCCTTTCCATTTTCATTATGTTATTGTGACTGTGCGCTTTGGCTTGTCGATAGCGGGCACATTGCGTTGAGCCAGTGGCTCTGAAACATTGGGCTTGAAGCCCTGATACATTGAGCCTGAGGCTCACGAATACGTTGGACACGAGGTCACATGCGTTGGTGAAAGCTCTCACATCGTTAGGCGTGATATGCCTTACGTCGGTGGGTTGCTCCGATCCGTTGCCTATCTCGATCTGTCCTTATGCATGAATGCATATGTTCCAATTTCCATTTGATTATTTCTATCACTTACATTCAATGCCATTTCCCATTTCCTCGGACCTTGGTCCCAGTATTTCAATCATATATTTTTCCAATTTATTCGTCATACCATATCGCATTTACAAATACATCCATGTATCGAGACAGATAATTAACACTTCGATATCAATCCCTATTTCCTCGGACCTTTGGTCCGAGATCTCAATGTAAACATTCACAAACGATCACACACAAGTAGCGCCGTTATCTCATTCCCAATATTTCGCACACTATGGTAGAAATCAATCAAAGTCAAAACACATATACCCATCCATTATCTCCACATGGCATAATCACGAAATATTAAACACATAAAAAATTGAGAAACCAACTAGGTTACTCACCTATTGCTTCCGAGCTAATGCGGAAAACCTCGTGACGTCGATCAATCGACGCTCCAATTGGACCTCTATATGAATCGAAAAAATACGAGTCACTAAATATGAAATTTGTGCTCATGATGATGAGATATGCATGTTCATGAATTTCCGGTCCTAATTCAATATTTTCCCATAATAAAATTCTATCAAAAATTAGAAATCCATAGGCGCTGACGGTGTGCAATTCGGACCTCTATAGGTCCCAAATTAAATAAAACAGTGTTTACATGTTCCGTCAATAGGGGCTACGTCAAATTCCCATCTAAAAATTCCCGTTTTCTCATAATATGAAATTAAATATTCAACGAATCCGATGCCTCTGGAATCAGGTCAATCGGACGTCGGACGGGAAAGAAATTGACAAAAGAACAATTGTACCATTTAATATCAAAATAATAATCAAAAATAAAATAAATATATATATATATACGGAAGCGCCTGCCTCGCGGGGGCAAGACGCCGCCCTCGCGAGGCGAAATCGCCTCATTCAGTCGCGAGGCGGGCGTGCGCCTCGTGACCAGACCTCGGATCTCGCCCTGAGGCGTAACATCGCCTCATGAGATGGCCCTCTCTTGCCCTCCTTCTTTCCAGTTACAAACTTACTTTCCAACTACTCTAACTTTTAGCACACAATTCAGAAAAATACCCACTATACCTCATTGGAAAGCTTATGAAAAGCTCTACAATTCTCAAGAAGACCAAAAAAAATCAATTCCAACCCTAAGGGTGTCAAATAAGCCATCAAACCTTCTGCCTTCACAATTTCCCTCAACACAGGGCAGTACATTTGCAATTTCATAACTCACTGATTCCTTAGTAATAAATTACCAAAAAAATATGGTCAATAAGTTCACAATGTCCTTTACAACTTTCATGAACAACCCAGAATCAAATTCTATTTCTAAACCAGTCAATTAATTCATTCAATGTCACTGTCCCTGAAATCCTTCCATATGGGCTGTAACATTACAACAAGCATAACTCCCTATATACAAGTCAGTAAATTCAGAACTTTATATCCCTGAAAATATCACATCTCAAACTTCAATTTTCATGAAGCACTCAACATCCAATTCAATCTCTAAAAATTTCAAAACTGTTATGGAAGTGTCTGTTATGATCAGCCATTCATAACCTAATGTCGGGTCAGTTTTTGAAAAATCATAACTCCCAATTCTGGCTTCTAAAAATTACAAACCATATGTCATTTTCAAGGTAATCTTTTCCTCTACAACTTTTCAGAAGCTCACTCACACCAATTCAGTCCACTTAAAATGTTAAAATTGCCTCCAATCAGTAAACTCACAAAATCACACTTAAGCTAGGTTTCATCCAAAATGCTCAAAACCAGTCATTAGTAATCAATTCATATCTCCTAATATATAATTCTAAAAATAACAAGATCCATAGAAATGGAAAGATAATCCAATATGCTACAACTTCCATGAAGACCATTCTCCCTAATTCCATCTCAATTAATTCATAAAAATCAACAAAACTCAGATGTCATGGTTGCGGTTACTGTTCACAGGCAATGGAACAGTAACTTTCCATGCAAACTTTCACCCTTCTATCATTGAAATTCAACAACACCTATTTCACACTAAATTAAAGCCAACATCCAAAAGTTTCAGTGGACACTAACCTTACCTCATTTGCATTTCTACACAATAAGTTATGAATAAAACAGTAACATCAATTAAAATTCCAACTTTCCAGATTTAAGGTTAACCTTAGTTCACCCACTTCTAATTCCTTTTTCACAACACTAGACATCAAAATAAATACAAATTAAATATAAATACAGTCATACATATATTAGGGCTAACACTGAAAAATTGGCAGCATTAAATTCCTCAATTCAAATACTCAAATAATTATCCATATTCAATTCAATATCAAACCATATCATTAACTTTAATGCATCCTCATCTAACCTCATCCCCTTTCCTTCAAATCATAATAATCATCACTTTAATGCCCAACTAAACCTAATACATGCTTTAAACCCTTTTATTAACTATCCCACACTATCATGGCATTGAATCCATATAAAAGACATCATTTAAATCTTAAACCTTAAATGGATACTTGATACATACCTACTTCAAAAGCCTCCTTTAAAGCTTCAACAACCAATCTCTACACCAAGGTACTAACCTCTTTCCCTTCTCAAGCATGCACAAAACTCATCCTCTAACTTTGAGGGAATCAAAGAGAGGAGCTTGAAGTTATGGAGAAAGATGAGAAGAGTGCAAAAATTTCGATGGTTTCTATCAAGAGAGTTTACATTGTATATCTTTGGATGGCTTAACAAAGCCTTTAAAACAATTTATTATCCTTTCCTTTCCTTTAAACACTTATACACGTTCCAGAACAATGAAGAGAAGCATTTAATGTTGCTTCAAAGTGGCCATTGATGATTGGCTTGTTTTTATTTGAAAAGTCAAATTATTACTTAATTAATTCAGATCAAAATTTTACTCCAATTAATTCAGATGACCCTACGTCCAGTCCCAAAATAATATACGCAATATTACAGTGCCATTGGGTAGCGATTTTTGCTATCAAAAATCGACCGATTCGCCAATTGATACTTTATCCCGGTCCGGAAATTTCCGGGAATTTTCCCCAAATTATTTTTCTGAGAATTAATGAAATTCTCTAAAATTATAAAACAGGTAACAGTGCACTCCAAATAATTTTTCAATCACAAAAATCACCTTTTCTACTCCAAAACAAGTTTAGGCCAGTTACCGGCGATTTTGCCGATCCGGGAATTTTCTCCAGAAAATTTCAGAAAAATTCCTGAAAATCCCTAAAAATGTAAAACCATTTATGGTGCAGTCCAAACAATTTTTCAAACTCAATTATCCCATGAATTCCAATAAAATTGCTTTAGGCCCAATTACCGGGAATGTCATGAATGCATATACCGTAATTCCATATACACAATTGATACTGTGTATCAATCCTATTATGCACGAACAGTACTAATTATTCCTTACCAATCTCATCCTATGCCAATTTTACTATTTTACCCTTCTAGGAGGGGGTGGGATGTTACACCTAGTCAGCCTAGAGCAGTGTTTCGAGGTGTTAGTCAGACAGTGCCAGCCAGGATGATTTCTTTTCTGAGTGCTTTGAGGTTGATGCAGGGAGGTTGTGAGGCCTATCTAGCTCACGTGGTTGATACCAGAGTTGAGAAGAGGTTGCAGGATATTCCCGTGATCAGGGAATTTCTCGATGTGTTGTAGCATCCCACTCCCGAAAGACCTGAACCTGATATCGATGGTGATATCCGAGCCCGTGCCTCACGAGGGTGGTATGCTAGAGTAGTCAAAACAGTCTAAAAACTCGGTAATACTTTTTTCTCTTTAAAAAATAATCGAGTGCTCAGATATCAGTAAATAATTTGAACCCGTTTTAATATGAAATCATTTTCGATCATAAAACAATTCCAGTCATAAATCAATTCATACACACATTATCCATAGCCAAAATTGGGCCCAATACAATAACGGTACTAATCTGCAGGATTTGCATAATTACAAATTTACAATAATACCGAATGACTCTAATGTAGATGTGAAACTGATCCCGACATCAAACTCTGACACTTTTACGGTAATCATACTCCCGTTTGTCTAACGGGGTACTCGCCAATTCCTGAAAAATAAATTGCAATGTTGGGTGAATTTGCGAACTCAATGAGAAACCATCATCGATGGGTCACTCAATTCATGCATATACAATCAATTCACAAACATAAGGCGTTTCGCCTTCCACACAGTCCACGCTCCATCATATGTATATGCAATGCACATATGACACTTTCCAGTTTATTACGATGTTGTGACCGAGCGCATAACAGTGATCAGTATTCAATGGACGCGTCAGGGAGTAGGAGAGCTCTCTAGGAATGCACTAACTCCCCTCGAGCTCGAGGCTCGGTTCAGTACAGTGGCATCTCGGGTCAGCAACTATCAATATCTGAATATGCCATTATGCATGAATGCATATGTCCCAATTTCCATTTATAGTCAGTAGACAGTTCAATGTCCCATTTCCCATTCCTTCGGACCTTCGGTCCGGTATTTCAGTCATATACATTTACAATTTATTTCGTTGATGCATTCATAATCATTTACACATAATAGCACTTCAATATCAAGTTCCCAATATTTCGGACACCCGTGATCCGAAATAAATCAAAATCAAACACACATATCCATCAATTATCTCCACATGGCATCAATGCATAATATTAAACACACATAGATTAAGGAACCATCTAGATTACTCACCTGTACTTTCGAGCTATAGCCTGGAAGTCCCAGCAATATCCGTGGAATTGTTCCATCGGTGCCTCTAAAATAATCAAATAATTACCCAATTACTAATGCACAGTCAAAAATAGTTCGATGATGCACATACCTTAAATAAAAGATGTACGATGCCTATTCACGACCTTCTCGGTGCTAATTCCCAATTTCCACTCTCTTTTGTCAAATTCTAACTTTCTACTCAATTGATCAATAAGGACTCATTTCAATTCAATAACATATTATGGAACTCCCAAAATTTAATTCTAATATTCAGTCAATTGATCACGTCATATCCACTAAGACATTACCTCAAAATCAAGATCACTATTTTCTAGATCAAATTCACCCTTTTATGCTCAGTTTCTAAACTCTCGACAGCATTTTCTTAAATTCAGAGATCTCACAAATATGCACTAATTAATAAAACAATCCTTAGGTTGTAATAGAACCGATTCTCAAATTTCATTCATTATTTTCTTTTCCTCAATTGTAGACCTCATTTTCTAGATCATAACGAATCAAGAATTACCTCAATTAGAGGTCTACACTATTAGTTATGCCCCAAAAACTAAACCATTTCAGTTCAGACAAATGCCCCTCGCCGCGGCATAAAAAGGGTGGCTCGTCGCGACGTGGAAATCGCTCGCCGCGGCGAACACCTTCATTTAAACTCACCGCGACGCATGAGCAATGGACTCGCTGCGGCGTAAAACTGCACGCTCTCCGCGACGTCTAGCCGAGCTCGCCGCGGCGAGTAACTATTTACTCGTCGCGACGAGGCCCTTAGTGCACGTCGCGACGTGCGAATCCCCGATCGTCTTCTCCGACGCATTTTCACCATTTCTCTCTCTAAAACCAGTATTAACACACTCTCAACTACCCTATCTTTCATATTTTAAACCCATACATGCATTAAACAACCATAAAAACACATTAAAACCATTTTACTTACCAATCAAGCTCAAATCTTCGACTCTTTCAAAAATCCTCCAATTCTTTTAACACTTATGGGCTCTCTCTCAAAACTTCAAAATCTTCATCTTCCTTAGGGTTTAAGCTTAGCTTTGCAAGGAGAGAAGGAGCAAGTAGGCTACAAACGAAAATCTCACAGAGAGGAAGAACAAAACTCAATCGGTGGTGGAGAATCGCAAGCCCTAGGAATGAGGAAGAAGCTTCTCCAAGCTTTCAAAACCAAGGCATTTAAAGGTTTAACAATCAAGCCTCTTATCCTTTTTCCTCTAAAAACATTTAAATCTCTTTCTCCTTTCAATTCATTTCCATTCCAATTCGTCTCCAAATTTCAATAGCTCAACATATTCATCTCTAAAATCATATATATAAATTTTCCATTGTCACTTACCAATTATTCTAGCACTATGCAGTCAATCAGTCCGTCACTCAAAAAATTTCCAGTCCGAACTTTTTCTCCCGAAGTACCAGAAAAATTTCCTAAAGTTCACTATCAACTAGCGATCACTCAATACAGTTCCAACTCAATATTCAAACTCAATTATTCCAAAATTTCCAATAAATCATAATCAAATCTAATTTTATCAAATGTCGCAATTCTCATCAGTAACACAATTAAATGCTAGTAAAATGTCATGAATGCATGTACCTATATGTGCATATGCAAAAGACTCATTCCTCTAAAATTAGAGGCCAAATGAATGCCCAGTCAATAATATGCGATAAAATCCTAACCCGTCTCAATTTACCAATATAACCTTTCCATCGGTGACGGGATGTTACATGTGTTTCCTGAGGAGTTACTGGGTTTGCCGCCGGATCAGAAAACGGAGTTTTCGATTGACCTCGTTCCAGGTACCGCTCCTATATCTATACCTCCATATAGGATGAGACCGGTGGAACTGAGATAGCTTAAGGCTTAGTTATAGGAGCTTTTGGATAAGGGGTTTATTAGACCCAGTGTTTCTCCATGGGGAGCTCCAGTGCTGTTTATGAAGAAGAAGGACGGGACTTTGAGGCTGTGCATCGACTATAGGCAGTTGAATCGGGTGACAGTGAAGAATAAGTATCCACTGCCTAGGATCGATGACCTGTTTGATCAGTTGCAGGGGGCTCAGGTGTTCACTAAGTTGGATCTGCGATCTGGTTATTATCAGTTGAGGATAGCAGAGGCCGATGTGCCTAAGAGTGCTTTCAGGAGCAGGTATGGGCATTTCGAGTTCCTAGTGATGCCATTCGGGTTGACTAATGTCCCGGCAGCTTTCATGGCTTTGATGAATAAGGTTTTTCAGCCCTACCTTGATCAGTTCGTGATTGTATTCATTGATGATATTTTGGTGTATTCGAGGAGTAGACAGGAGCACGCTGAGCACTTGAGGATCGTTCCGTAGATCATGAGAGAGAGACAGTTGTTTGCCAAATTCACTCAATGTGAATTCTGGCTCGATGAGGTTGTATTTCTGGGGCACATTGTGTTTGGTGAGGGCCGGATACCCTCACAAGATTGAGGCAGTGAGGAATTGGGAGGCTCCGAGGAATGTGTCAGAGATGCGGAGCTTTCTCAGATTAGTAGGTTATTATCGGAGGTTTGTCGAGGGGTTTTCAGTGATATCAGCCCCTCTGACAAAACTTCTGAGGAAGAATGTGGCCTTCAGATGGTCTGAGGAGTGTCAGAAGAGTTTTGAGGAGCTGAAACATCGGTTGACTACGGCGCCGGTGTTAGCTTTGCGGTCAAGGTCCAAAGGTTTTGAGGTATTCAGTGATGCTTCGCAGCAGGGACTGGGTAGTGTTCTGATGCAGCATGGGAGAGTGATAGCTTATGCCTCGAGACAATTAAGGTCTCATGAGGTGAATTACCCAGTGCATGATTTGGAGTTAACTGTAGTTATGTTTGCCTTGAAAATCTGGAGACACTACTTGTATGGTGAGACGTTCCAGATTTTCACTGATCATAAGAGTTTGCGGTATTTGTTGAGTCAGAGGGAGTTAAATTTGAGGTAGAGGAGATGGGTTGAGTTGCTTAAGGACTATGACTGCACGATTGAGTATCACCCAGGGAAGGCCAATGTGGTGGCAGATGCTTTGAGCAGGAGATCTCATATCAGTGCAGCTCAGATTCAGATTGGGAGGTTGCCTAGTTTGATTCAGTTGAGAGCTCTGAATGTGCAGATGGATTTGGCTCAGGATGGAGTTCTGATAGCTACTCTGAGGCTTAGGCCGATGTTGCATGACAGGATCAGGCGAGTTTAGGATCAAGATCCTGTATTGGTGAGACTGATTGATAGAGCGAGATCTGATCGGGATTCTGAGTTTGAGTTGAGAGATGGGACATTGTGGATGGGACAGAGACTCTGTGTTCTAGATGTGGATGATTTGAGACGTGGGATTCTGGAGGAGGCGCATGTGGCCGCCTATGCTATGCATCCTGGTACTACCAAGATGTATAACACGCTTAAGTTGCATTTCTGGTGGCCTAGCATGAAGAGGCAGGTGGCAGAGTTTGTTTCTAGATGTTTGACGTGCCAGCAGGTTAAGGCTGAGCACCAGGCTACAGTTGGGAGATTGCATTCGTTGCCTATTCCAGAGTGGAAATGGGAGCGAATCACGATGGATTTTATTATGGGGTTGCCTAGGATGCCGAGGCAGCACGATGCTATCTGGGTCATAGTGGGCCGGTTGAATAAATCGGCTAACTTCTTGCCAGTGAGAGAGAACAATACTCTCGATCAGTTGGCCCAGAAGTATGTGGCAGAGATTGTGCAACTGCATGGGGTCCCGATGTTTATAGTCTTAGACAGGGATCCGAGGTTCACTTCGAGGTTCTGGAGGAGTTTGTAGTCTGCTATGGATACTCGATTGAACTTCAGTACAGCATTTCATCCTCAGACAGATGAACAAAGTGAGAGGACGATTAAGACTGTTGAGGATATGTTGCGAGCTTGTGTATTGGAGTTCAGAGGTGCTTGGGATAAGTATTTGGCTCTGTTTGAGTTTGCTTATAATAATCAGTATTAGAGCAGTATTGGGATGGCACCGTATGAGGCGCTGTATGGACGAAAGTGTAGATCGCCTCTTTATTGGGATGAAGAGGGTATGAGGATGCTTGAGGGTCCTGAGCTGATCCAGGATACTGTGGACAAGGTGAGACTGATTCAGAGTCGCATTAAGGCGGCTCAAGACAGGCATAAAAGTTATGTAGATCAGCATCGTAGAGAGATGGAGTATGATGTGGGAGATAGGGTTTTCCTCCGAGTGTCACCTTGGAGAGGAGTTCTGAGATTTGGCCAGAGAGGCAAGTTGAGTCCTCGGTATATTGGTCCTTATGAGATCCTCGAGAGGATTGGACCACTGGCATATAGATTGGCTCTGCCGAGTGAGATGTCCCAGTTGCATGATGTCTTCCATGTGAGCATGCTCCGGAGATATCGATCGGATCCGACGCATGTGATTCCGGCTCAGGAGATTGAGGTGGCGAGTAATCTGAGTTATGTTGAGGAGCCGGTACAGATTATAGGATCACGGGCCAAGCAGTTGAGGAGCAGGGTTATTCCATTAGTGAAAGTCCTATGGAAGAACCACTCATCGGAGGAAGCAACTTGGGAAACTGAGGAGCACATGAGGAGGCAGTATCCTCACTTGTTCGATCAGTCAGGTAAGAAATTTTGGGATGAAATTTTTATTAGGAGGGGAGAATTGTAGCATCCCGTTACCGATGTGATGGGCATGTTGGTGATTTGGATCTGGTTAGGATTGAGTGCATTGATATTTTAAATTGCACGTGCATTTTTGCCTCTATAATTATTGATAAATGATTATGATTACACTAGCATATGAGTGTACATGCATGTATGACATATTCCCGGTATAATTGTGAGAATTGGTAATTCTGCGATTATTGTATAGATTGTGTTTGAATATTGAATTGGAGAGAAAAATTGAGGTCTAGGGGTTTGAAATTTGAAATTGGAGTGTAGGATTATGTATTTCATATTTTAGAGGATTTCTACTAATTTTTCTGGAATTTTTAGAGTTATGGGTCCGGACCGAAAAATGACCTAAAGGTTGATTAATTGGATTCCGGTTCTGAAATTGATTAGCAATTGGCACGAGATAATTAGAGTTGTGATTTTAACATTTATTATTTATAGCCTTTGCAAATTTTGGGAGAAATTATAATAAGAATTGGATTTTTAGACTTTAAGAATTGAGCATGTGGCAAATGAATTGCCAAACATGCCCTTGGTTTCAAATCCCTTATATAAAAACCCTAACCTTTAAAATTTGCTTCCAACGACACCCTTGCCTTGGAAAGAAGATTTTCATCTTCGTTCTTCTCTTCTCCTTCGTGATTCATCATCTTTGCTTTCTGTTTCTATTTTCTTCTCTTAAATTGTTCCATTTATCATCTTCAACCTAGCTTAAGCCTTGGAATAGAGAAGATGAAATTTGGTGGAGAAAGAGGTGATTGTCGTGGGTGTTCCTAGGTTTGAAGATTGGAGTTCTGGGTAATTTTCGAAGGTTTAAGGCTTGAATCAAGTAAGTTCTTACTCCTTTATGTTTTAGATAGTTTGATTTGATCATTGCTTAGAGTTACTTATTGTTAAGAAATTTATAAGTTTCGGAGCTTAGGTATTTGAGAGTTTGATTGTTTTGATTTGGGTATTAGAGGGTTAATGAATATTTGATGGAATTAAGGTTAGAAATGAGTTATATTTAGTGTTTTATGTTGTTTGGGAGTGTTTTGAATTTGAAGGGATGGATTAGAAATCAGTAGATCTAAGAAATTATGCGTTTCGGGCGTGTTTCTGGGTTTGCACGTCGCGTCGTGTCATGAACACGCCGCGGTGAGCCATTCCCTTCTTGCACGCCGCGGCGAGTGTTTATATAACATCCCACTCCCTACTGGAAGGGTAAAATAAGAAATTTGTCATAGGATGGGATTGATAGGGAATAATTAGTACTGTTCATGCATAATAGGATTGGTACACAGTACCATTTGTGCACATGAAATTACTATACATGCATACATGACATTCCCGGTAATTGGGCCTAAATGGCATTTTATTGTGATTAACGTGGTTATTGGGTTTGAAAAATTATTTTGAGAGTGCCATTGAGTGTTTTATATTTTAAGGGATTTTCAGGAATTTTTCTGGAATTTTCGGGAGAAAATTCCCGGACCGGAAAAGAATCGCCAAACGGCCAACCGGTTGATTTTCGGTAGCGAAAATCTTTATCTAATGGCACAGTAATATTGGATATATTATTTTGATATTGAAATGAGGGCCATTGGAATTGATTGAGTCAAATTTTATTAGGGCTTCTCAAGAAATCCTATTCTAAGTTTTGTCCTTTTCTTTCTTAAATTTGGACAAGTGTCAAATTGACACCTTGCATTGAATGGTTGAATGGGTGCAAGTGTTCTCGACTCTTCTAGTGAAAAAACAAAGAGATGAATTTCTTGCTTTCTTTATTCCATTCACCCACGGCTTTTCAAACCCATTTGCAATAAATGAACTACCAAAACACTTCTCTTCTTCCTTTGCACTAAAGTTTCGAAAATCCCTTTACAAGCCTAAACCTCTTACTTCTTTATTATGATGGTGATTGTACATGTGGAGTGAAGTGGAGAAGTTGATGCTAGGTGAAGAAGTTAAGAGTTGAAAGCTTAAATTGGTAAGTGTTTTATTATGCTTTAATTATGTAGTTATTGAATCATGGTTGTTAGAAGAAAGATTGAAGTGTTTTCATTTGATTTTGATTGAATATTGATGATTAATTTTGCATGGATAGGTAAGAGGTTAGTGCCGCCACATTTTGACCATTGATCTAAGCTCATGTATGAATGACCTAGGTACTGATTTTGTGGCCAATTGAGATGCTTATGGTAGTAAAATTTGAATTGGCATGATAGGAAGTGTGAGTTGAAGATGAAAGCTGGAAAATGGATTTTGACATATTGTACTGATTTGAGCATTTCTAATTGTTTGGTTATGCAAATGAGTCAAGGTTTGTGCCCAATTAAACTTTGGGTTGTTGGCTACATTTTTGTGTGAAATAGGTGTTGTCTAATTTTCGACTTAAGAGGTTGAAATTTGGCTTGAAAGTTACTATTTTAGTGTCATCCAACAAGAATGAAACTATGACCTAAGTGTTTTGCTGATTTTGCTAAATTAATTGAGAAGGAATTGGGAAAATGGTCTAAATGAAAGTTGAAGCCTATTAAGTTATCTTTCCATTCCACTGATTGAACAATTTTTTATCTGTATATTGGGAGATATGCATTGTGAAATATTGACTGATTTTGAGCAATTGGTGAAACTTAGCCATCAGTGTAGGTATTGTGACCATTCTGATTAGAAGCAATTTTAGCAATTTCTGTGAATTGAATTGGCTTGAGTGATCTTCTGAAGAGTTGTATAGGAAACAATTATCTTGACAATGGTATATAAAATGTAATTTTTGGAGATCATATGTGGGAGTAATAAATTTTCAAAATCTGAACCTACATTAGGTTTCTCACTGCTGCCCTGATCAGTACATTGTTTGGCAGATTTTAAATTGTTAGAGGTTGAATTGGAATTTGGGTTCTTCATGAAAATTGAAGTTTGAGATCTTATATTTTCAGGGACATAAAGTAGTGATTTGTTTGACATTTGTGCTAGGAGATATACTGGTTGGAAATTTACTGCTCAGATTGGGATGGTTTAGTAGACAGATGTTTCGGTGAATTATTTGACCTAGTTAGTAATTGGGATTTTGGTTATTCATGAAAGTTTTAGATAACATTGTGATCTTGATGAGCATATTTATTGTGTAATTTGTGACTGAATAGAATGAAAGTTACTGAATTTACAAGATACTGTACTGTGTTGAGTGACTTTGAGTGAGCAGTAGCTTTCATGGGATTTTTGACACCCTTAGGGGTGGAATTAATTTTAATGTTCTAAATAAAACTTGTAGAGGGTTTCATTATCTTTCCAACAAGGTGTGGTTTGCAATTTTCTGAATTGTGTACAAAAAGTTATAGAGGATTGAAATTTGATTGGAAAATAGGAAAAAAAGGAGGAAATAAGGGCTTATAGATATAGATATATTAATTGTTTTATTTGAATTTTGGTTTCTTTCGTGAATAACTTTTCCGTCCGACGTCCGATTGACCTGATTCTTGAGGCATCGGATTCATTGATTATTTAATTTCATTTTTTAAGAGATTGGGAATTTTTGGACGGGAAATTGACGTGAGTCCGGTTAATGATTCATTGGTTACTGTTTTAATTAATTAGGGACCTATAGAGATCCAATTTGCGTACAGTCAGCGCCATTAGGTTTTAAATTTTTAGACAGATTTAATGATGGGAAAAAAATGGGATTAGGGTCGGGAATATCATGAATATGCATTTTACACCTACATGTGCATCATTACTAGTTCGGATTGAACAATTAGTGATCGTTTTATTCTCTGATTCTTATAGAGGCCCAACTGGAGCGTCGATCGACCGACATAGCAGAGACTTCCCGGTATTAGCTCAGAAGTAATAGGTGAGTAACCTAGTTGGTTCCTCAATTATTATATGTCTACTGTGGGGATAAGGACGGGATTAGGAATGTGTTATTTGTGACTGGTTTGCTGGTTTGCCATTACTGTATTTACTTTGATTAATTGTGAGATATTAACTGTTTATGGGATGTGTAACTGGAGATAATGGAGGGCTTATGGGTGTTTGCTTTTGATTGATTTCGGACCATAGGTGTCCGAAGTATGGGAAACTTGATATTGAAGTACTACTTTGTAAAAGCGCTTGTGAATGTAAAACAATTGGTTATGGTGAAATCTGGACCAAAGGTCGAAGGAATGGGAAATGGGACCTTTGAAAGATAAACCGGCGTAATTGTAAATTGGGACATATGCATTCATGCATAAAGGCATGTTCAGATAATGATAGTTGTAACTTCGAGTCGCTACTAATCTTGAAAAGAGCCTATAGTTTGAACAACATTCTTCGAATCGAGTCTCGAGCTCGAGGGAGTTAGTGCATACCGTAGGCTCTCCTACTCCCTAGGCAGCGTCGACATCGATCACTATTAAGCGCTTCGGTCACAACATTGTAATAAATGGAAAAGAGTCACATGTGCATTGCATACAAATGTGATAAGCGATTTATGAAATTGCATGGGTTACGTAAATTGTTATATATTAATTGAAAAGATACTTGATCAAAGCGTGAATTGCTTGCGATATGCATGAATTGGGTGAACCATCGATGATGGTTCCTTCTGAAGTTCACAAAACTCACCCAAAATTTGCATCTATTTTTAGGTCAGAAGAATACCCGTTTGACACGGAGTCTTGTATCTGCAAGTGAAGGATAGAGGTCGGGATCGCCAGGTGCGCATTAGTGTCTTATTGAATTGTATTCCGCAATCATTGTGCAATAATGCTTTGTATTTATAATGAGCCCATTGTGGTTTTATTGTTTTACACATTGACTGATTGTAAATTATTATTGCATGACTGTAATAACTGAAAATGATTAAATGTGAAAATGGGCTCAAGTTTCTTACTGTTTATGCCGCGTTAATAATTGGTTTCAAAAAAAAAAGAGAGAAAGAGAGGTGAAAATATTATACCGAGTTTTAATCGACTGATGTAGTACGCCACCCTCGCGGAGCATGGACTCGGATATCACCAACGATATCGGGTTCGGGTCACTCAGGAGTGGGGTGTTACATTTATGGTATCAGAGCCCAGAAGTACGAATGTATCTAGGCACAGTCTGAAACATAGGTTAAGGTTGTATGCATTTGAGTCGTGTCATTGCAGACCGTGGCAACTGATCCCCAGTTTGAGTCGCACGAGTAGAAACCCTACGTGTGCATACGTGTTAAGTGATTAAATGAGAGAAAAGTGAGACCTTATTTGAATGTGAGCCCATGAATGTGTATAGGCAATGAGGAATGGAAAAAGGAAACATTAATAATGAGAATTATAATGTACTGTGGTTAGAATGCCTATGTTGGCCTAGACTGATTAAGGAAAGGATTGATATCAAATTGAGTCCCCTGATTAATGTGGCACTATAATGGCTACAGAAAAAGAACATGTCTAGAACTTGGAGAGGTCCACTGTAAATATGAGAAACATATTGGTTATTGTCGGCCTATGTGCAATTACATGATGAGGTAATTAGAGTTCTGACTTGTATCTTCGACGAAATGGGAACTGGAAATGAGCAGAGAGTATATGGTTCGATCGGGCAGATATGGATTCACTACATTTTTGTTAGTGGATATCATAGATTATGATAGTGAGATTGTATTGAGATCGACATTGTATTGTAACGGTCTACAAAGAACTGAAAGAGCAAAGTGCCTAGTAGGGTAAGAAAAAGTAGAAATGGTGAGAGAAAAGTGTACAAATAAACTGAAATGAACTCGTGAAACGGGTATGATTATGAGCGCATAAGCTTGAGACTGAAATGGTTATACGAATATGGTGCTAAGAGTTTGGAAATCAGTATAATAAGATCGTAAGGGAAAAAGACAGACTGACAATTTCTACTGATTGTATATCGGGAAATTTTGGATTGGTTGAAAAGATGTATATGGACACATAAATGGTAAATGGATGGGTAAATAGATAGAGATACAGTGGAGTTGTATCAACAATTTTGTCGTGTTTTGGGAACACATCCCGAATGTAATAATCTTTGTGAATCCCTATCATGATTATGCGAGGAAAATAAAGAGAGCGTAGCAATAATGCGATGACATTGTATAAGCCAAGTGGATATGACCTTAAAAGGTCAAGCTGATACATAAATGATATGGGAATGAAAATAGAGAAATAAAAAAAATGAAACAATGATAGTGATATATGAAAAGAGTTGTCGCATATAAGTCGATTTACCATTGGGAGTATCTATTGGATAGTAAAGTTGATAATGATTAAGGAAACGTATGTGAAAGATACATGGAAATAATAGAGAAAAAGATCGGTGAATGATTAAATATGTGCTACTATGAGTAGCTATAAGTGTAAAGTTCATATGGGTTAAAGTATGACATAAGAGGACAGAGTGTACTTGTATGAGAGGAAATGAAGAATGATAATGGCACCAGTCCTCTATTTGAGGATTGGCATAAACGGAAAAGAGTTTTGTGGAATTCTGAATAGTATAGGTTAATAATTGGCTTCCGGATAATATGAAATGATTTCGGGTAATGTGTATAGTAAAGTATAAGGGTTAAAGAAAGTGTATTTAGTGCAAGGAATGTTTTGATCTTTCAAATTATGGCATAAAATTGGCAAGTGAAAAATATACTACTGAGGTTATCTGCATTGTGTATACGGAAATGTAAAGTATCCAACTATGTAAGTGGAATTTTAATTTGAGACGATTCTATTGGAATGTGAAGTGAATAGATCTCCATATGTGGTGCAAAACTGTTGAGAAATCTTGATTTGAAACTAAGAAGAAATAGTTCCGAACTGCGAAGTGAAATACTCAAATAAAGTGGAATTTATGGAAGTCCAAGTACGGATGACTAGGTATTGGCATATGTCGATGCGACTGACAGGAAAGCAATTGATAAGAGAAAGTTCATAGCAACAAGAAGTCCTTAAGGGAAACTGAAACTGATGTGATGTAATGTTACGTTCATTAAGGAATCACAAATACACTAACTGTGGACTCACTGAAAAGTTTGACTGATGTCTGTTAAAAAACAATAATGAATAATGTCTAGAAATTGATATGAGGTAAATAAATGGTATCAACTGATGACTATGTGTTTGCAAATGTTGCAAAGTAAAAGAGTTATATGAATAATGGAAGAACCTGACACTGGTAAGAAGCATTCCTTTGGAAATTGAGCAATGTGGGATGACATGTCAAGTTGTTAGAACGGTATACGAAGAACTGAATTGTTTTTGATAAATGGTATCAGTGCTATGAGTGAAATTGTTTCAAGCCTTGGAGACTTTAGATTCCTATAAGAATACATTGTGTTAATTCGAGGAAAAAGACGGGCATAAATGACTACTATACAGCTAATTTTGAAATGAACAGACAATTCTGCCTACTAAATTCAAATAGTGAACAAATAATGTTGCAAGGAACAGACCAATTACAGATAGAGGGATTTCCAAAGAATTTCAAGTAGATTATGGGTAATTGTGAAGTGTTTCTGGAAAATTGAGATACTAGAGAAAGGTAAGAAAGGTTAAGAGTGCAGGAGTTAAAGTGGTGAGTCCTATGATGAGTCTGAATATATGAGTGAAATCGAAAAAACAATATTGAATGGTTCAAAGAAAAAGTATGCGTACCCGACTGAAGGTGATAGAACAAGAAAGTGAATAGTCGAAGCTAGACATTCTAGTAAGTATATGCGAAAAGTGAAATTGAATCACTAGGGGTATAGAACGAAGTGATTATAGATTTAAGTGCGTAGAGGTTTGAAGTTCCTATTCAATAGAAAAAGTGCTTAAGGGTTTGGACTGTAGAGGATTATAACTTCATGATTTAGTTTTGACTGAATGATTATAGGACTAATGCTGAGCACAGGATGGAATTGTACACACTTGTATTTAAAAGAAATGCCTAACAAGAGGCAAAGACCAACAGCGAGTCGAGATGCTTGTGATGAGTGAAACAAATGAATGGGCTTGGGAAAACTGCATGGGATAGCTGGAGTGGATCAGGATCGGACAAATGAAATAGAGTAAAAAACATATTCGAATAGAGTGCGTGAACATTATAGAACAGTGAATTGTCTAAGGAGAGTTGAATTTGAACTAAGAGTCAATGGATTATAAAGAATGACTGCATTAGGTAAATTATCACTGGTTATAGAGAAATGGAGTTTCATGTCACTGTATTGGTACCAAAGGAAAGTGAATTGTCAGGGACGAGATAAAGGAGGTTATGGTAAGTATATGTACTCAATGGAATACGAATTAGACTGCATGGTATTGGAGAGAAAGGTATTGAATTGATAAAATATGATAAGTGAACAGGTTCGAAAATAATGAATTGAGTTATAGCATTGGAACTAAAGGTAGTGGCTACTTTGAAAATGGCAAGTGAGATAGTAAGGTAGTAAGATCGCCGACTGACAGCTTTGTTGAGTCCGTCTACTGTGACGAGTGATAATGAGTTAGCCAAATAAGTGAAGGAACAACTGACTGAATATGGTTACTGTGACCTTTCGGAAAAATGAATCATTGAGTGGAAAAGTGTATAGGACATGTAGGGTCATTTGATAACTGTCATAGTGAACCGTTGACTGAGAATTTCGAGGAAGAAATTTTTATAAGGAGGGGTGAATTGTAACATCCCACCCCCTACTGGAAGGGTAAAATAGGAAATTTATCATAGGATGGGATTGATAGGGAATAATTAGTACTGTTCATGCATAATAGGATTGGTACACAGTACCATTTGTGCACATGAAATTACTGTACATGCATACATGACATTCCCGGTAATTGGGCCTAAACGGCATTTTATTGTGATTAACGTGGTTATTGGGTTTGAAAAATTATTTTGAGTGTGCCATTGAGTGTTTTATATTTTAAGAGATTTTCAGGAATTTTTCTGAAATTTTCCGAAGAAAATTCCCTGATCGGAAAAGAATCACCAAGCGGTGAACCGGTTTATTTCGGTAGCGAAAATCTCTATCTAATGGCACAGTAATATTGGGTATATTATTTTGAGATTGAAATGAGGGCCTTTGGAATTGATTGGGTCAAATTTTATTAGGGCTTCTTAAGAAATCCTATTCTAAGTTTTGTCCTTTCCTTTCATAAATTTGGACAAGTGTCAAATTGACACCTTGCATTGAATGGTTGAATGGGTGCAAGTGTTCTCGACTCTTCTAGTGAAAAAACAAAGAGATGAATTTCTTGCTTTCTTTATTCCATTCACCCACGGCTTTTCAAACCCATTTGTAATAAATGAACCACCAAAACTCTTCTCTTCTTCCTTTGCACTAAAGTTTCGAAAATCCCTTTACAAGCCTAAACCTCTTACTTCTTTATTATGATGGTGATTGTACATGTGGAGTGAAGTGGAGAAGTTGATGCTAGGTGAAGAAGTTAAGAGTTGAAAGCTTAAATTGGTAAGTGTTTTATTATGCTTTAATTATGTAGTTATTGAATCATGGTTGTTAGAAGAAAGATTGAAGTGTTTTCATTTGATTTTGATTGAATATTGATGATTAATTTTGCATGGAAAGGTAAGAGGTTAGTGCCGCCACATTTTGACCATTGATCTAAGCTCATGTATGAATGACCTAGGTACTGATTTTGTGGCCAATTGAGATGCTTATGGTAGTAAAATTTGAATTGGCATGATAGGAAGTGTGAGTTGAAGATGAAAGCTGGAAAATGGATTTTGACATATTGTACTGATTTGAGCATTTCTAATTGTTTGGTTATGCAAATGAGTCAAGGTTTGTGCCCAATTAAACTTTGGGTTGTTGGCTACATTTTTGTGTGAAATAGGTGTTGTCTAATTTTCGACTTAAGAGGTTGAAATTTGGCTTGGAAAGTTACTATTTTAGTGTCTGTCAACAGTAACCGAAACTATGACCTAAGTGTTTTGCTGATTTTGCTAAATTAATTGAGAAGGAATTGGGGAAAATGGTCTAAATGAAAGTTGAAGCCTATTAAGTTATCTTTCCATTCCCACTGATTGCACAATTTTTTTATCTGTATATTGGGAGATATGCATTGTGAAATATTGACTGATTTTGAGCAATTGGTGAAACTTAGCCATCAGTGTAGGTATTGTGACCATTCTGATTAGAAGCAATTTTAGCAATTTCTGTGAATTGAATTGGCTTGAGTGATCTTCTGAAGAGTTGTAGAGGAAACAATTATCTTGACAATGGTATATAAAATGTAATTTTTGGAGATCATATGTGGGAGTAATAAATTTTCAAAATCTGAACCTACATTAGGTTTCTCACTGCTGCCCTGATCAGTACATTGTTTGGCAGATTTTAAATTGTTAGAGGTTGAATTGGAATTTGGGTTCTTCATTAAAATTGAAGTTTGAGATCTTATATTTTCAGGGATATAAAGTAGTGATTTGTTTGACATTTGTGCTAGGAGATATCTTGGTTGGAAATTTATCGCTCAGTTGGGATGGTTTAGTAGATGATGTTTCGTGAATTATTTGACCTAGTTAGTAATTGGGATTTTGGTTATTCATGAAAGTTTTAGATAACATTGTGATCTTGATGAGCATATTTATTGTGTAATTTGTGATTGAATAGAATGAAAGTTCTTGAATTTACAAGATCTTGATCTTGTGTTGAGTGACTTTGAGTGAGCAGTAGCTTTCATGGGATTTTTGACACCCTTAGGGGTGGAATTAATTTTAATGGTCTAAATAAAACTTGTAGAGGGTTTCATTATCTTTCCAACAAGGTGTGGTTTGCAATTTTCTAAATTGTGTACAAAAAGTTATAGAGGATTGAAATTTGGTTGGAAAACAGGAAAAAAAAAGGAGGAAATAAGGGCTTATAGATATAGATATATTAATTGTTTTATTTGAATTTTGGTTTCTTTAGTGAATAACTTTTCCGTCCGACGTCCGATTGACCTGATTCTTGAGGCATCGGATTCATTGATTTTTTAATTTCATTTTTTTGAGAGATTGGGAATTTTTGGACGGGAAATTGACGTGGGTCTGGTTAATGATTCCTTGGTTACTGTTTTAATTAATTGGGGACCTATAGAGGTCCGATTTGCGTACAGTCAGCGCCATTAGGTTTCAAATTTTTAGACAGATTTTATGATGGGAAAAAAATGGGATTAGGGTCGGGAATATCATGAATATGCATTTTACACCTGCATGTGCATCATTACTAGTTCGGATTGAACAATTAGTGATCGTTTTATTCTCTGATTCTTATAGAGGCCCAACTGGAGGGTCGATCGACCGACGTAGCAGAGACTTTCCGGCATTAGCTCAAAAGTAATAGGTGAGTAACCTAGTTGGTTCCTGAATTATTATATGTCTACTGTGGGGATAAGGACGGGATTAGGAATGTGTTATTTGTGACTGGTTTGCTGGTTTGCCATTACTGTATTTACTGTGATTAATTGTGAGATATTAACTGTTTATGGGATGTGTAACTGGAGATAATGGAGGGCTTATGGGTGTTTGCTTTTGATTGATTTCGAACCATAGGTGTCCGAAGTATGGGAAACTTGATACTGAAGTGCTACTTGTGTAAAACTGCTTGTGAATTTGATTGAGCCAAGTTTATACTATAAATTAATTGCATTTTCATAGCTACTTGTGCATGTGTTGACTCCTTATTGATGATTTTTGTGGTTAAATTGGTTCCTCATATCGAGTTATTTCAATTCCCAATTTGTCAGTAAATTGTCATGATTTGATACTTATTTTCCATAATTTTTATTGGGACAATTGATACTGCAAACTGTTGTTATTGTTTTATTGCAGGAACAAAGGAGTCAATGAAGGAAGTCAACAGTCATAGATCCTTCCGCACGTCACGACGCATGGCATCTCACACGACGCAGCCAGCACACTTCCGCACGTCGCGATGTACGACGATCCACACGACGCGACGAGCAGACGATTGCACACGTCGCGACGAATTTAAGTCATTTATTTTATTCGTCGCGACGTACGAGTGGATATCCGACCCTCTTATGGAAAGTTTGTCTCACTGTTCCAACCCGAGCCCGTGACCCATCATATAAGAGCTTACTATTTTTAGGTCACAGGACGAATAGGGGGAGATAGACTGATACAGATGAAAATACACAGAGACGAAGTCGGAGGCTTGGAACGCAGACTCTGGAAGCAAAAGACCTTCACATTTTCATCATCATCTACAATCATCACCACCGTCAGCGTCTTCTGCAACATGAACATGGTTCATTCTCCAGTATTGGGATCGGCCGGAGTCATGCGTAGCTAAGCCAACCTTCCTCTTGAAGATGTAGCAAGGGCTTGAGTTCTGAGCTTGAAGGAGTAATCACTTAGTCAAGTCTAGTATATTTGTGTAAACTTCGAGTTAGAGGATTGCATCGATATATTTAGATTAGCATTGTTATAGTTTAACAAAGATGTGTTGATACTATGTTGAGATTTGGACAAAGTAATCAGTAGAACATTTTGATGCCTAATATATATGAAGTTTCATATATGTCATTGGAAATTACATTTACTGGTTTTAATCGCCTACTTGTGTTTGATTGAGATTGTTGTGTTTTATTCATTTGACCAATTGCATTTGCTTATCCAATTTTCACACTAAGGTTTTAACAAAGATTTAAATGATGGAGTTCATTGATTAAATCTTTGGACCTAAAGAGTCCTTTAGGGTTGATCTTTTGAAACTTAGTGGATTGTATCCCGAAAACTATTTTTGAACTGTGATAGCTCGAGCCTCATTTTCAAGAGGATTTTATCAATTTGATTTTATCGATTCTTGTTTATTGCATTATTTCAAAATCCCAAAATATTCCTTTATACTTTTTATTCGATTTTGATTACTTTATCGGTTTGACAAAATACCAAACCCCGCTTATCAACTTCAATTGCAATTTTGACATTTAGGCTAGTTTAGACCATTTTTATTTAGTTCCAATTAAGTGAGACGACCCGAGGTTGAATTCTATACAACAATCTTGGAATTTATTTTATTTGACCGGTTTCCAAGGATCGATCGTAAGATCGCATCGACAGAGCCGCGATCAAATTGGCGCCATTGCCGGGGAACTAAGAAATTGGTTTACCATCGGATAGCCATTGTCATTTTTGTCTTTTCGTTGATAATAGGAATCATTGTTTTTGATTGCATTTAGTATAGTTTAATTTTTACACTTGTTGATAGTATAGGTTTGATTTCCCTTTTTGCACACGCATACATCATACTTTGATTTGTTTTCTCTTTTTTTTCACATCTTTCATACATACAGTCATACATCCATACTCTCACATTCATTGCATTTCACTTTTATCTGATTTTGTGTGATTGTGAGAATTTTGGATACCATTCTTTTGTTTGTGAATTGCTTTTTGGCGCATGCCCAGGAGAGGCAAACTTGTTCAATTCCAACCTGAAGTTGAGAGACATTTGAGGAGAATTAGAAAAGAGAGGAAAGAACAAGAGAGAAGGAGAGTAGTAGAGAGAGATAGTGAGAATATGGCTGAGAACCCTAATATTTTCCCAAATCCTGATTATCCTGTTCACCAACCTAGAAATGCGACTAATGGAGGAAATGGTGAGCATGAGAGAGTAGGGGAAAATAATGAGAACCAGAGACGTAGGACAATTAGGGAAGCAACAACTTCTGATGTTCATTATGATCCATTTATGCTTGCTTTCTAATTTTGATGTTAATTTTGAGATTAAAGGCTTATTGATTAATTCTCTTCCTAAATTTCATGGCTTGGCAGGAGAGGATCCATATATGCACCTACAGGCTTTGACAATGATTTGCCAGAGTATGAAGCCAGTGGGAGCTACCTTGGATCAAGTACTTTGGAAGGTGTTTCACTTGTCTTTGGAAGGAAAAGCAAGAGAGTGGTATATGAGTCTTCCGAGGCATGTGGCCAATGCTTACCATAGCTGGGCCAATTTGAGGAAGGCTTTTCTGGAGAAATACTTTCCAGCCTCCAGGACATCTTCTATGAGGAAGGAGATTTACTCAGCCCGCCAGGAATACGATGAGTCATTTGACGATTATTGGAATCGCCCAAGATCTTTTATCCAGATGTCCCCATCACCAGATTCCTGATGAGCAATTGGTGCAGTACTTTTATGATGGGTTGAAGAGCCAGGAGAAGGGTATGTTAGATGCTGCATCTGGAGGATCTTTGATTGACCTCACAGCCTTGGAAGCATGGGATCTGATTAAGAAGATGGCTTTAAACCATCAACAGTATAGTGTCAGAGATCAAAGAGGAGTGCATGAGTTGGGAGCCTTGACGGCTCAAGCTAAAAGAATGGAGAGCCTAGAGTCGAAAGTGGACTCTTTGGAGAGTCGGATATCATCGCAGCTGTCTTGCATCACTGCTAAGCTGAAGAATTTGAATGTACAATGCTCTACTTCTTCAACAGAGCTTACCGCACCTAGTTGTGAAAATTGTGGGTCGGTAATGCATATTTCGAGCGTTTGCCCAGGTAGATATGAGGAAGTTTCGGCAATGTATCAGGGAAGATAGGATCGGAAATGGGACCCATACTCCAACACCTACAATGAAGGATGGAAGTCCAATCCTAGATTTAGTTGGAGAAGTGAGGAGCACAGGGCACCTACCAGGTTTTCACAAGGAGGAGGAGCTGGCACTTCCACTAGCCAGTTCCCTAATCAACAGCAAGCCCTGGTAGCCCCACCAAAGGAGGATACCAATCAGTTGCTCCACAGTATGATGACCTTGATGAAGGAAGAGAGGGATTCCAATGCTAACCAGTTTAATGCAATTGCTTCTTTGATTCAACAGGATTCCTCAAAGACTGCTACCAGATTCAATGCCTTGGAGAAGAGGATGGAGTAATGGGAGACCAAGGCGGAGAACATCAATTCCTATGTCACTCAGTTGTCTAACAACATGATTGAAAATCAGGCAAAAAACAGTGGGTCCATTCCTTCCAACACTGTGATGAACCTGAAGTGTTTAAATGCCATTGCCCTTAGGAGTGGAAAACAAGTGAGGTTCAAGCCTCAAGAAGATGATGAGATATGTGAGTATGAGATTGAGAGTGAGCCAGTACCTCCACCTAAGGAACAGAGTAAGAGATCAGAAAGTGTGAGGGAAGAAGAGCTTCTGAAAGAGAGAAAGCAAGCTTCAAGGAGCAAGGGAACTACTTTAGAGAGTTCCAATGATAAAGCAAGAGATGGAGAGTCAAGCAAGCAAGCAGGTAAAGGCAAGGAGGTAAGTATTCAAGACCTTCCATTTCCCAATTCATATTTGATGAGTAAGCGCTTAAATGAGAAACAACATGAGACAGAAATCATTGATTTATTTGGGAAAGTTGAAGTGAATGTGCCTTTGCTAGATTTAGTGAAGAGATCCCAGCCTATGCAAAATATTTGAAGGATCTGTGTGCAAACAAGAAGAAGTTTAGGCCGAATGAGAGGGTACAAGTGAGTTCCAATGTGTCTGCATTGTTTAAGCCGCAGATACCTGTCAAGTGCCAAGACCCCGGATCTTTCACCATTCCTTGCACTTTAGGGAAAGTGACTATCGGTAGAGCATTATTAGATTTAGGGGCTGCCATTAATGTGATGCCTAAGTCAGTTTATGAGGCCTTAGGAGTGAAAAGTATTAAGCCTACATCTGTTGTCCTCCAGTTGGCTGATAGATCCTTTAGGCATCTAGTTGGTATCATTGAGGATATCTTAGTCCAGGTTAAAGGGTTAGTATTTCCTGCTGATTTTTATGTTCTTGACATGTCCTCTGAAGTTGTGCAGGATACTTCCTTAATACTTGGGCGACCTTTTTTGCGAACAGCAGGCACAATGATTAGTATGACAGAAGGAAAGATCACCATGGAGGTGGGTGACTAACAGGTAAGCTTTAATATGTATGAGGCCATGAAGCACCCACATGAGGATTATTCACTTTTGGGTGTGAACATGATTGACTTAGTTGAGGAAAATGCCTGCCAAAAATATGGGTTACAAAAAGATTCTTTAAATTCTAGATTACATTCACTTGACCTTGGAAAAAGGCCTTCTGTTCATGTTTCAGGGAAGCAGGAGGGATTAGCCACGACCACCTACAAGGAGCCGAACTCAATGCCAGAAGAACGAGGGAGTGATCTCTTTTCTCTTGAACTTCATAAATTAACTCCTTCTATTGTGAAACCTCCTGAGCTTGAGCTCAAGCCTCTCCCTCTAACCCTAAAGTAAGTTTTTCTTGAGTCTGATGAGCGATTACCTGTAATAATTTCTAGCACCTTGTCCCACACTGAAGAAGAGAGACTCATGAATGTTCTGAGGAAACACAAGAGAGCTATAGGGTGGACTTTAGTAGACATACCTGACATTAGCCCAACCATTTACACACACAGGATCTTACTGAGTGAAGGGTCAAAATCGGTGAGGCAACCTCAAAGAAGACTTAACCCACTTATCTTAGATGTTGTGAAGAAAGAAATAACGAAGTTGTTTAGTGCAGGGATAATATATCCCATTTCTGATAGTGAGTGGGTTAGTCCAATTCATGTAGTGCCTAAAAAGAGTGGAATAACAGTGGTCAAAAATGATAGGGATGAGCTTATTTTTACCAGGGTGCAAAACTCGTGGCGTGTGTGCATAGATTACAGACGATTAAATGATGCCACCAGAAAAGACCATTTCTCTCTTCCCTTTATTGATCAAATGCTTGAGCGACTTGCAGGTAAGTCACATTACTGTTTTTTGGATGGTTTCTCTGGATACTTTCAAGTACCCATTGCACCAGAGGACCAAGACAAAACCACATTTACATGTCATTTTGGCACCTTTGCATATCGAAGGATGCCTTTTGGTTTATGTAATGCTCCAGGAACTTTCCAACGTTGTGTGATGGCTATTTTCTGTGAATTTTTGGAGGAATGTATGGAAGTGTTTATGGATGATTTCACTGTCTATGGTGATTCTTTTGATGCTTGCTTATCTAGTCTTGCAAAAGTTTTACACAGATGCATTGAAAAGAATTTGATTTTGAACTTTGAGAAATGTCATTTCATGGTCAGTGAAGGTATTGTGCTTGGTCATTTAATTTATAGCAAGGGGATTGAGGTAGATAAAGCTAAGATTGAGGTTATATCTTCTTTGCCTTACCCTACTTGTATTCGTGACATACGTTCATTTTTGGGTCATGCAGGATTTTACAGGCGCTTCATTAAGGATTTCAGCAAAATTGCGTTACCTCTTTCCAAGCTTTTGCAAAAAGATGAAAAGTTTGACTTTGATGATTCTTGCAAGAGTTCTTTTAATATGCTAAAATCAAAACTCATTTCTCCACCTATTCTAGTTGCTACTGATTGGTTACCTTTTGAGCTTTCATGTGATGCATCTAATTGTGCTGTAGGGGCAATGCTGGGTCAACGAGAGGAGAGATTGCCAAGAGTTATTGCATACGCCTCAAGACCTTGGATCCAACCAGATCAATTATACAACCTTTGAAAAGAGCATTTTGATAGTTTTGGTTTAGAAAAATTTAGGCAATATCTGTTGAACTCACATGTAACCATTTTTACTGATCATGCAGCTGTTCGATATCTCCTCAAGAAACCACAATCAAAGCCTAGGTTGATACGGTGGGCATTGTTACTTCAAGAATTTGATATCGAGATTAAGGATCGTCCGGGGGCAGCAAACCACGTGGCTGATTATTTGAACAGGCTATCCAATGACACACAGGGAGTGGATTCTTATGACCTTACCTGTGATTCATTTCCTGATTCGTTCCTATGTGCTTCAATTGTTCAAGAACCTTGGTATGCTCATATTGTTAACTACCTAATATCTGGACTGACTCCTCCTTTTATGTCTCAGGCACAAGCTCAGAAGCTTAAGAGTGAAGCTCGACATTACATTTGGGATGTCCCTTTTCTGTGGAGGATGTGCAGTGACCAAATGATCAGAAGATGTGTTCCTCATGAAGAACATTATGAAATAATCTCGGCTTGTCATTCAATGGTTTGTGGTGGGCATTTTAGTGCAAGGAAAACATCTAGGAAAATCCTCGAGTCTGGTTTTTATTGGCCTACACTTTTAAGGATTCATTTAACTTTTTTGGGTCATATGATAAATGTCAACGATTTGGAGGATTAGGTAAACTACATGAAATGCCACAACAACCTCTCTTATTTTGTGAAATCTTTGATGTTTGGGGAATCGATTTCATGGGCCCATTTCCTCCATCTTTTGGCTTTGTTTATATCCTTTTAGCTATTGATTATGTGTCCAAGTGGATAGAGGCCATCCCCACTAGAAAAGATGATGCCCAAGCCGTGTCTAAATTTCTTAAGTCCAACATTTTTTGTCGCTTTGGTATACCAAGAGTCATGGTGAGTGATAGGGAACCCATTTTGTAATAGAGTCATTGATAACTTATTTTTGAAATTTGGGGTCACTCACAAAGTCTCCACTGCATATCACCCACAAACCAATGGACAAGCTGAAGTTTCAAACAGAGAGGTAAAGCACATTTTGGAGAAAATTGTAAAGCCATCAAAGAAGGATTGAAGCCTTCGCCTCGAGGAAGCACTTTGGGCATATCGGACTGCATATAAATCCCCAATAGGTATGTCCCCTTACCATTTGATTTATGGAAAGGCTTGCCATTTACCTGTAGAATTGGAGCACAAAGCATATTGGGCAATCAAACAATGCAACATGGACTTGGAATCTTCCGGAATGGAGAGGAAGTTGCAACTTCAAGAGCTTGAGGAATTAAGGTTGGAGGCATATGAGCATGCACGACTCTACAAAGAAAATCCAAATTGATGCATGACAAGATCATTCAGAAAAAGTTTCAAAGAGGGAGATAAAGTCCTGTTATTCAAAGCTCGCTTCACTTTCAAACATGGGACTTTTAATACTCGTTGGGAGGGACCATACTTGGTCACAAAGGTGCACAACTTTGGTATGGTAGAGCTTTTACATGAGGCAACTGAAACCCGACTTAAGGTCAATGGCCATCTTTTGAAGCTCTACTATGAGAACCAGAAATCACCGTGAATATCAGGTTTTTCCGTCTCCTTTGCTTGTTTCTTTACTTTTTGTGTTTCGCACTAATTTTTTGTAGTCCTTGGTTAGATAGCTTCCTTTGTTTTCTTTTCATTTTCCTATCATCCTTTATGTCCATTCATCAGTTTCTAAGAAATTGTGTTTCTTTTACATTTTCAGTGAGGACAATGTGTGTTTCAAGTGTGGGGGAGTTGTTTCCCTATTTATTTTTCACATTGCATGACTATTGATAGTATGCTGAATTGTTGACTAATTTGTGCATTCTGTTGATAAACTTGGTGATTTTACATTCTGCTATCATTCTGAACTTCTTCGCTGCGACGAGTGTCCATACGTCGTGGCGAAGCGTTCTTCAAATTTTGTATACGTCGCGACGCCATTCTTGCTACGTCGCGATGTCCATACGTCTCGACGTCTGCTTCTGCACGTCGCGACGCCATTCTCATGCATGAATGATTCTGCGCTTAATTCTTCCACTCATTTCAAATTTTTCTTGCACTGGACTTTTGTGGCTTTTGTTTTCAAAGCTTTTACTAGTTTCAAAACGATGTTTGAGTTATTGAAAACATCTTCCATCCTTTTAATGATAATTGGACTTGACAAAATCTTGCTTTCGACGTTTTCAATACAATGTGGATGGAAGCATGCTAATAAAGTGGCATTTTAAGTTTTTGGGACTTGAGATTGTTCATAGAGATCAAACCCTTGTGGAAGGATATTTGAGCCAAACATTTTCATTCTATCTTTGTGTGTGCATCTTCTTATTTCATTCTTCTCCAGAACTTGTTTTAATTCTTACTTAAAGCTTAATGAATTGAAATTTTGTTGATATGATTGAGGCGTTTCTTTCTTACCCATTTTTCTAAACACTGTCCCTTCCACATTTATCTCTCGCTAGCCCCTTTGAGCCTTCCTTTTATGAGCATTTGCATTCATATCTGTGTGGTGTCATTAGTTAGTTTGCTTATGTCGAAATATATGTAAAAAAAAATGTGTATCCAGAACGAGACAATGTCTCTAAAATGTTCAAAATGAAAAAAAAGGAAGAAGAAAAGAGAAAGAAAGAAAAGAATAATGTTGCATTCTGTTTATGCAATTGTTTAGTTTGAATTCTACTGTTGACATCAGTTCACATTTAGTGCATATGCTCATATTTTCTTTCTTCTACTTCATCCATTCATTTAGCCTTCCATACATTACAATCCTCAAAGCCCTCTTGATCTTCAAAATGATAGTTCTTGTGGTGGAGAAATAGAATTGACACAAGCTTATGGTAGGAGGTGACTTAAGTAGATTGAGAGAAAATACCCTTAGACACAAGTGGTGGCGCAAACACTATATCTTGAGTGTTTCTCTTCTGTTCAATCTCTTGTACTCGAATTCTTTCAGTGTTTGTTCTGTTAGCTTTCTTTTTATTTGCTGCGGTTGAATTCTGAGAAAGTAACTTGCGTCAATTTCATTTTATTGTTTTCAGCATGGCTCTATTTTCTTTTCCTCTTGTATTCTTTTTGACTCTTGTAAACTTTATCCAGGAGTACAAAGGTTCAAGTGTGGGGGAATTTGATTGAGCCAAGTTTATACTATAAATTGACTGCATTTTCATAGCTACTTGTGCAGGTGTTGACTCCTTATTGATGATTTTTGTGCTTAAATTGGTTCCTCATATTGAGTTATTTCAATTCCCAATTTGTCAGTAAATTGTCATGATTTGATACTTATTTTCCATCATTTTTATTGGGACAATTGATACTGTAAACTGTTGTTATTGTTTTATTACAGGAACAAAGGAGTCATAGATCCTTCCGCACGTCGCGACGCATGGCATCTCACACGACGCGGCGAGCACACTTCCGCACGTCGCGACGTACGGCGATCCACACAACGCGACGAGCAGGCGATTGCACACGTCGCGACGAATTTAAGTCATTTATTTTATTCGTCGCGACGTACGAGCGGATATCCGACCCTCTTATGGAAAGTTTGTCTCACTGTTCCAACCCGAGCCCGTGACCAATCATATAAGAGCTTACTATTTTTAGGTCACAGGACGAATAGGGGGAGATAGACTGATACAGACGAAAATACACAAAGACGAAGTCGGAGGCTTGGAATGCAGACTCTGGAAGCAGAAGACCTTCACATTTTCATCATCATCTACAATCATCACCACCGTCAGCGTCTTCTGCAACATGAACATGGTTCATTCTCCAGTATTGGGATCAGCCGGAGTTATGCGTAGCTAAGCCAACCTTCCTCTTGAAGATGTAGCAAGGGTTTGAGTTTACAGAGCTTCGAAGGGGAGTAATCACTTAGTATCTGAAGTCTAGTATATTTGTGTAAACTTCTAAGTTAGAGGATTGCATCGATATATTTAGGTTAGCATTGTTATAGTTTAACCGTGTGTTAATACTATGTTGAGATTTGGACAAAGTAATCTGTAGAACATTTTGATGACTAATATATATGAAGTTTCATATATGTCATTGGAAATTACATTTACGGTTTTAATCTGCCTAGTTGTGTTTGATTGAGATTGTTGTGTTTTATTCATTTGACCGATTGCATTTGCTTGTCCAATTTTCACACTAAGGTTTTTAACAAAGATTTAAATGATGGAGTTCATTGATTAAATCTTTGGACCTAAAGAGTCCTTTAGGGTTGATCTTTTGAAACTTAGTGGATTGTATCCCTGAAAACTATTTTTGAACTGTGATAGCCTGAGCCTCATTTTCAAGAGGATTTTATCAATTTGATTTTTATCTGATTCTTGTTTATTGCATTATTTCAAAAATCCCAAAAATATTCCTTTATACTTTTTATTCGATTTTGATTACTTTATTAGTTTTGACCAAAATACCAAACCCCCGTTTATCAACTTCAATTGCAATTTTTGACATTTAGGCTAGTTTAGACCATTTTTATTTGGTTTCAATTAAGTGAGACGACCCGAGGTTGCATTCTATACAGCAATCTTGGAATTTATTTTATTTGACCGGTTTCTAAGGATCGATCGTAAGATCGCATCGACAGAGCCGCGATCTGAATGTAAAATCAATTGGTTATCGATGATGGTTCCTCACTGAGTTCGCAAAACTCACCCAAAATTTGCATCTATTTTTCAGGTCTGGAAGAATACCCCGTTTGACGCGGGAGTACTGTATGCAAGTGAAGGATAGAGGTCGGGATCAGTTTGTGTCTGCATTAGTGTCTTATTGAATTGTATTCCGCAATCATTGTGCAATAATGCTTTGTATTTATAATGAGCCCATTGTGGTTTTATTGTTTTACACATTGACTGATTGTAAATTATTATTGCATGACTGTAATAACTGAAAATGATTAAATGTGAACATGGGCTCAAGTTTCTTACTGTTTATGCGGCGTTAATAATTGGTTTAAAAAAAAGAGAGAAAGAGAGGTGAAAATGTTATACTGAGTTTTAATCGACTGATGTAGTACGCCACCCTCGCGGGGCATGGACTCGGATATCACCAACGATATCGGGTTCGGGTCACTCAGGAGTGGGGTGTTACAGTTTAATTCTACGCTGCGGCGAGCAGGTCGCCTTACGCACCCCGCAAAGAGCAAGGACGCACGTCGCTACGAGCATAAGCGAGCACGCCGCGAAGAAGGTTACGCGTACGCCGCGACGTAGGCGAGGTAGTCTTGCCGCGTCGAGCTACCTTGCGCAGCGACGAGGGAGCCTGTTTCCTGAAATTGAAGTTGTTTGTTTTAATGAATGATCTTGAGGTTAAATTCTTATTGCATTAGTTCTTGAGTAATTGAAATTTAGAGATTAAGAATTGTGAATTGATAAGAGGGAAACTCATAATTGAATTCGATGGTTCACGAAATCGGATGGCGAATTATTAGAGAATGTGATCTGCGATTGGAGTATGACTTTAGAGAGTTCAGAACTTAGTCAATTGAATTATGGTGTTAGGAATTGCTATCTTTTAGAGGAAAAGAGAATTGAATTGGAAGATTCGGGCATAGAATCGGGAATGTCATAACATGTATAGTACTCATTGCATTCGCTGCATGTGCATTATTGAATGTTAGAAATTGTACAATTAGTAATGTTGGTTTATCCTGATTGTTATAGAGGCTCAAGTGGAGCGTCGATCTTCCGACTTAGGTGAGACTTCCCGGCAGTAGCTCGGAAGTTAGAGGTGAGTAACCTAGTTAGTTTCTCAACCTTGATGTGTTTAAATTTTATGCATTTATGCCATGTGGAGATAAAAGGATGATTTTATGTGTTTGCTTTTGATTGATTTCGGACCATAGGTGTCGAAATATTTGGAATATGATATAGAAGTGTTATTTGTGCATTAATTGAAATTATTTGGTTTAATACGAAATTGGATATAGGGTGTTAGGTTGTGACACAATTACTGTAAATGGAGGCATGTGCATTCATGCATAAAAGCATGATCAGATAATGGCAGTTGTGACCGGTGCAGCCACCGTATTTTCAGAGTTTTAAGCTCAATGCATCAGGGTCTCGAACCCAATGAAATTTTTAGAGCCATAGGCTCAACGTATTAGGGCTTCAAGCCTAATGTTATTCAGAGCCACTAGCTCAACGTTAATGAGCTCAGGCGCACGGTCACAATAACGTAATAAAATGAAAAGTGTCACATGTGCATATTCATATGAATGATAAATTGTGAATTGTGTGAAAGGCCTTATATGTGTGAAATAAAATGCATGAGATATTTTCGAATATGGTATTATGTGATATTCTGTGAATTGTTTGTATATGCATGAGTTGGGAGAACCATCGATGATGGTTTCTCGTTGAGTTCGCAAACTCACCCAACATTGCATCTATTTTTTAGGAAAGAGATAGTAGACTCCTAGCTCTAGAGTTCAACTCTTCCTGCTGTGTGAGCGTTGGCAAGAGTGGTTATGGCTCGCAGGTCGGTCAGCTGGGATCGATTTTGAGGATGACCTAGTTTAGGCTTTTGTCTCAGTTTCTTTTGGAAATTCTTGTATAGTTTGTGGAAACTGATAAACTTGTAAATTCGGTTTTGAGGTTATGAAATGAAAATCTTTTGGTCTTAAAAATATAGGGATTTTGATATTACAGTTTTATTATATTGATGCCATGTGGATTATAGAACTGATCATTCGTAGTGCACCCTCATCGTGGGTTATATACCGGAACGACCCACGGGCGTTCCGGTGCGTACCCTACGGTAAGGGGGCGCTACAATAAAAGGGGGAAGAAATGAGTTGTATTTCATTTTAAAGAAGCAAAAACGTGAATTAGAAAGAGAGAGAAGAGAGAAGCACGAAAAAGAGAGAAAGAGGGGTGAAAAAGAGGAAAAACTAGGGTTCTTCATTTCTTGGCTTTCAAGAAGGAATTTGTGATTGCTCAAGAAGAGAAAAAGGAAGAAGAGGAAGAGAGCTCTCATTCAAGCCATCAAACTCTTCATTTGGAGAAGATTCAAGATAAGAATGGATTTTGATCTTTGGATTTTTAGAAAGATTTTGGTTCTTATGGCTTAAGAATGGTATGGGTTTAAGTTTTCTAAGACCAATTTTGGTGATTATGTCTTATGGGTTGTTCAATTTGGATGTATATTGATTTGGGGATTTTGCCCTGGATGAAAGAGATTAAGAGAGGCAAGAGGAATCAAGATCAAGGGGAGTCAATTTGAGTCAAGTTTCAAGCAAGGGATTAAGGTGGGTGACATTTTTATAATTGAGTTAATAAGCTATAAATGTTCTTACAATAAATGCAATTAATTGATTTTTCCAACTACTTGACAAAAATGCATTTATTGCTCTTTGAATGCTTGCAAATTTCCACATGCTTTTTGCAAATGAATTTTTGAGAATGATTGTTAAATGCTTCGTAATTGTGGTACATGTTGCCTTCACATCATTTGACAAAGGGTTATTATGATTGGCATATACTTGTGATTGTGAAATTGTGAAATGATGATAGAATTGCATATGAATGATGCATGCTCATGGAAGTCAAGTTTTTCAAAAATATGCCATATGGGCCAAATGTTTTCAATTTCATGAACTTCATGTTAAGTGGGTTTGTGGTAGTCCCTCAAAAACTGTCACGTGCACATTGACTCAAGAATAGGCTTCTCCTGCCTGCCCGCTAGTGGCACGCAGCTCCTTCAAGGACTCCCTTAAGTTTACGACTACATAAGACCATTATATAGGAATGTGTAGTGCGCCATGAATATGGACTTACCCAAACCATTATGATGTGTTTATGTGTTTTCATGTGTTAATAAGTTTGATGATTGTTTGACTTGGGTGAAGTGTGAATTTGCTTGACAAGTTGACAATTTTGAGAAATGAATGTTTTATAAATACGTTTCTTACTTTATTTAATTTTATTGAATGTCAGTTTTAAATATTTGTGTTTTAAACATGATTATGGGATTCTAAATCTATATTAGGGTTAATTCTTGAATTGTTTTGTTGACCTTTACCTTATTAAATTCAATATATGATTCTTTATGATATCTTTCATACTTATGTTTGAAAAAAATCCGAGATCTTAACGCAAGTTACAAAGATTATGTTAATAAGTCATTCAAGAGAAATCTTAATTATGAGTTAATTATCCTTAGGATTACTTTAAATCCGATAGAATGGTTAAGAGTAGTTTTATTAATCAAAAAGTTGCAATTCAAGTGTCATCTATTTTAATTGAGATTATTTGGATAGATCAGAAGATAGGATAATCAAAACCTTAGGATATTGATAGTTGTAAGTTGCATGATGTTTTAGTAGGCATTTCAGCATGTTTTTAGTTGTTAGTTAATTTATTCATCCCTTTTTAGGTTTAGAATTTTGTTAGTTGGATAGATATTTATGTTTTGACTATTATGTATATTAGAGTATGCTATTGAGCTTTAATTTTGTGTGTTTAAAGTGTTTTGATGTGTTTGTTAGTGTTTGAGTTTAAATATCGAAGAATGAAGAAGATTTGGAGGAAGTCTGGCGGAGGAACCAGGGCCACAATGGTGACAGAAGTTGATGATCTTCACCTATGTAATGATAAACATGGATTGATCTCCTAAACTTAAATTTTTGCAAGTTATTTCAAACTTTTGGGTCTGGGTAAAACCTAGTTTTTACCCTTATTAGTAAGGATTATATAAGACAAAATAAATGACCGAAATGAAAGAGGGGCTCCATTTTCCACTTTGGGAAAAGCTATGGAAGAGGAAGAAGGAAGAGAGAGAAGGCAAAACTTTTTCTACTACTTCAACCTCCAATCCTCCAAAGTTATTTTTTCTTCTTTCCATCTTTTATTTCATTCATTTGATGTATGAGATGGAATTGATGTTAATGAACCTTGGTGATGTTCTAACTTCTTTTAGTGATTTATAGTTGATTTAATGTTAATCTAGTTACTTTCACCATTAATGATGTTAGGTGCTGTAATTATTTGTTCTAATTTCAAGCTTCAATAATAAATCGAGAGAGTGAACCGAATGCAAAATGATTAGGTTGGTTAAAGAGATTTAAACAACCTAATAGATCACACAAATAATCAAATTAGTAATTATACGGAGAGAGATTTCATCTAAGGACCCGATTTTTTATTGGAACACTTAAGAACCAATAAGGTTATGGGTTGTTTTGTTAATCAATAGATTACATGTTCGGTAACTCAACTTAATTAGGGTTTATGAATTAGGGCTTAGTGATTATAACACAAGAGAGACTAATTCACCCTTCGAAAGTCTAAGATCGACACCACATTAACATAAAAGTGACTAAGTTAGCATTGATGATAGGATAAATCCTTTTTCTCAAAATTTGTTAATCTTCCTTGTTTGAATTTCAATTATTAATTGGTGGTGTTCAAATTTGATTTCTTGCATTAATTTAGAATTTTCATTTCAATCACTCCATATTGAATCGTTTACTTTTCTGTTTAGTTTTTATTTTCATTTTAATTACACCTTTGGGCCTTAGACAAATTATGATTCAATTAGTTCACTAATCCCTTATGGGATCAACGCCTCATATACTATGCTACAACCCGTGTGCTTACGAAATATTGAGGGTTATAAGATTAAAACTTGCTCAACAGATATCCAAGATCAAACATAGTTGAATTAGCAAGATAAAAGGAAGACAAAAAATGGCTAAAATGACTCCAAAGTTGCCATTATTGATTAACTTTGTTCTTATTGTTATCTTTACTAATTTAGTTGTTCAGTTTTTTTAGTTTATTTTAATTTTAGCTAATTTATTTTAATTTCAATTAATTTCAATTTTGTTATCTTAGACAAGCTACATTTAAATTATTAGGTGGCTAATATAATCCTTATTGGAACAATATTTTGTGTACTATAATATACGATTTGTATAATTGCGACCTAATAAATGTGTACAGACTTTAGAATAGCTTTAATCAATTGTAATCTTTCTTCTAAGAGCTTTATTTGATCAACTTCCAATTCTCTTTTAAATCTTCTACACTAGTAGAAAACAATCCCTGAAGGGTGATCTCCTTGTGGTTAAAGGCAGCCCTAGGAAAATTATAAGGATTGTTTGATTTCTAAGCCATTTATAGTTAAGAGTCTCTCAGTAAGTTGATTAACATTAGTTGAGAGGATAATGTGGCTTTTATTATGGTTAATGTCCAAAACTGAGAGTTTTTTAAAGTGCTTCAATGTTGGCATCAAGATCTTAATAAAATTGACCTGTGTCTTATAGAAAAAGTAAGTCATCAGTGAAATATAGCTCGAATACTCTTACTGTGAAACCTAAAGTCAATATTCCTTAATATGTTATGCTTCAACAACCTAGTCACTATTTATATATAGAGAATAAATAGTTATGGGGATAAGGGATCCCCCTAATTATGTCCCTTACCTCCTCTAAAAGTTTCATTTGAAACTTTATTAATGAGGATACTGAAAGATTTATTGGTGATGTAACACCTAATCCATTCTTTAAATTTATATGGAAACCCAAGGACCTCAAGTATTTAAAAAATGAAGTCCTAGCTGATGCTATCAAATGTTTTATTGAAGTCAACATTGATTTATAATTCCCCGGATAACCTTTCAAGGGTTCTTTAACGATGAGAAATTTATATCAAATATGCGTTCTTTCAATGAATGCATCCTGGTTCTTACTAATCACTAATTTAAGAACCATTCTTCACCTATTAGCTAGCATATTTGAAATTATTTTATAGATGATACTGTAAAAAGTTATATGTTTATGCAAAAAAATAAAGGTTGATGTTCTTAGGTATTGGACCCCGCTTGTTTCCGGAATCTAACTCTTGCGAAATCATGAAACTTGAGCTTGCTCTGATACCACATCTGTTGGACCTCACTTGCGGAGCCCAACTTCGGATGTCTTAAACCTTGATCATCATCGATTCTTCTTCATTCTCATAAAATCCCAATAATTTCCCTCACAATTTGTTCAATGACGTGCCCACATAAAATTAGTCACCATGCTCAAACTCACTTCTCCTATTTGTGAACAAAATTTGGAAAATCTTCAAACAAGAATTTCAATTTGGCTTCTTTAAAGAAATCATATCTCTAAGCCTCTATTTGGTCTTGAAGCAAGAAATCAACTCAATCGAAGCTCGCACTCGCTAGCAGGTGAGGCACTCGAAACTAATCTGACATTTGTAGTGAAAGTTATGACAATCGCACCAAGACAAGTTACTGCATGATTGAGGTTATGAACATGTTAGATTCTTTTGATCATAACTCCCTCTTCCAGCCTCCGAATGAAATGATTCATTTCTGCCACTTTGTTTTCCATTTTTTCAGTTGGGGTCCGGTTCCAGAATCGGGTCCCAACATTAGGGGCTAAATAGAGGAAAGTTTTATAGATTTCTCTAAATAAGGCTCCCTTATTGAAGAACTCTAATAATATTTCAGACACCAAGTTTTTCAATTATGGCTAGGCTTTTTGAAAGAATTAGCCATTCAAACCATCAATTCTAGGAGCTTTTTATCCATTCAATTGAAAGACAACTCTCTCCACTTATAAAGCTTCAAATGATCTGGTCAATATATCAAAATATTCATTGCTAATATAGCAATTGATGCAATGTTTGAGGGATTGAAATGAGAAGGTAACTGATGAATTAAAGCCAATTGAGTTCTTAAAAACTTGATAACTTCATTTTTATGTTAAGACTAAACATATTCTATTTGTGTTCTTTCAGTTATGGCGTTATAGAAGAACTTGGAGTTTCTTTCCCCTTCTTTTAGACAATTATAGCTTCCTCCATTAAAGCTTATTGGATAGAAATAGATATTCCTTCTTGTTTCAAGATCGAAAAAATTCTATTTGTATTCTTTCATGCAATTATAGTGTTGTAGAAGAATTTGGAGTTACTTTCCTCTTCCTTTAGCAAATTAATTATAACTTTTTGGGTAACACCCCACTCCCGCATGACCCGAACCTGACATAGATGGTGATATCCGAGTCCGTATCCTGTGAGGGTGGTGTGCTACATCACTCAGTCAAAACTCAGTATAAATTTTTTTTTGAAACATACACATACTTTTTATATTATGCGGAAAACAATTTACATAAATAATCATCGGTGAGTTCAATGACAACGGGGGCCCTTTTGTAAATACAATTTCATTCAGTTTGTTGACTTTACAACATGACCTATCCATTTGTACATAAATTCAGAAAGTACAATTTCAATTAAACTCTAATGCAGACGCGAACTGATCCCGACCTCTTTTCTCACTCGCATGCGTTTATGATATGTGCTTAATTGTTAATATTTTTAATTATTTTCACTTAGCGATTACCGATGTAAAAATGCTTAAGATACTCACTTTAATTCATATTTTATTTTAGGTACAATTCGGAAGCAAAGAAATTAAAGTGAGTTAAAAGCACGAAATTTGGATTATTTTCTGAAGAGCAATTCTCGCTTGCTTTCATGGAGTGGACAAAGAAAATTAAAAGATGAAAATTGGAAGAAAAAGAAGAAGAAAAATTTTAATGCAAGTAATTAAAAAAAACAATGGCTGCGTTTCACGTAGCCACGCATGCGTTTCATGCATGCGTTAACGCTGCGTGAAACGCAGGGTTACGTTGAAGCACGCACGCAGGAAGTGTTGGATCGCGTACGGTCCGAGTATTCACAATACGCTGCGAAAAAGACTATACAAGAACATCACGTATAATCGAAAACACGAAGGATTAATGAAAATACCTTATTTTCGTGGGTGGATTGCTTCTTTTTTGGATTCCAAGACACTGCAAATCGCTAATGCCCTCTACCGGTATCCACACGAGCATGCACGATCCGGGCTGCGGTTGTAGTGTGCTAGCACGTCCTAAAAACCTTTCTGAACGCCGCACGATCTTTCTCTTGGATGGCGGCTAGGGTTTCCTGACAATTATGTCGTTAACCTAATGAGACCTAAGCTTCTCTATTTATAGAGAAACCCTAATCTCATTCAGGCCCTATTAAGTTTCGATCCATTATATCATATATCATAAAAGCCCGACAACTTAATTCAATCTAGCTCAATAAATATATCTAAATATATTTATTCAATACCTAATAAATTAGGCCCAAGAGAATAAGCCCAGATCACATCACTCTTTGTGTGCGACCCTGTAGGCTCATTTGATGTTGGCAATGGGCTTGATTACACTTCAAGGCCCATAAGTCATAAGCGGACTCTAGCAAGACATTATAACTACCCAAATCAAATGAGGATCGATAATCCGATTTAACCTGTAACTATGGTTATAAGCTCAGTCCTTTTGTAACACGATATCAAGATTAATCATAAGGCATGGTACATGTCAATCTTTGATTAATCATAGTTTTTGATCCCCAAGTTGACTGATTATAACAAATGACATTGATGACTCTTCATCAATTCATTTGAGCACGGCCATGCATTTCTTCAGTCACACTTGTCAAGAGGCCTAAATGATGTCTCTCTCACTTAAGAGAGGTACAAATTCCATCTACGTCATTCACATCCCTCCGCATGATTCATTTGATGCCCAACATAAGACTGTTTGTTATTCGGTTAAAAATAACTTAGTCTAATATCAAAACACCGAATTCCTCATGTAGGGAACCATGATGACTTCAGGTCAAAGGACTAAAGTCAAACCATATTGAGAATCACTAATGACATGAAACCATGTAGTATTCTCTTTTGGGTCGATCCAATATATGTTCTCTAACATATATCTATGTTTCGATTTGATATCTCATATCCATGATCAAGAAAGCGTGATCATCAATCGTAACACATACTAGCCTTAATTCATTATTGTTCCACCAATAATGATCGACTAGGACGATCTAGAATAGTATTATAACACTTATGGTTTTACTATCAAGTCACATACTTGATGACATAAGTTTAATACCATTCATGGAATGTAAATCACATTACATAAATGAAATACATGCATATATGAAATGTAATACCTCATAAAATATTATTAACCAATCATAATGTTAATACATGAATCATAAATGTTCATTGTCCTAGGCACACTACTAACAATCTCCCACTTGCACTAGGCCCAATCACCGATATCTAATACCCATAGACCTCGATGACTCTCATGTTTAGGTGTGGAAGAGGCTTAGTAAGTGGATCAACAATGTTGTCACCGTGCCCACTCGCATATCTTCACATCTCTCTTCTAATGATCTCTAATCAAATGGAAACTTCGAGTATGTGTTTGGATCTATGATGTAATTTGGTTCCTTAACTCGTGCTATAGCCCCATTATTATCACAATAAAGGTCTATAGGACTTGCAATGCTAGGAACAATTCCAAGCTCGTGATGAACTTCCCGATCCATACAGACTTCCTTAGCAAACATCCAAGGCAATGTACTGTACTCAGCTTGTAGAATCAACAACAGTTGTCTTGCTTTGAACTTTTCCACTCATCGCACCTCCATTCAAACAGTAACACAAAACCGATTGCGATCGAAATCATCTATGTCAGACTGAAAACCAGCATCAGTGTAACCATTTACAACTAGCTCTCCTTCAAGGCCTCCATAGACTAGGAACATAGCCTTAGTTCTTCTCAAGTACTTAAGGATGTTCTTAACTGCTATCCAGTGACTCTCACCATAATTAGATTGGTATTTATTTGTTATACTCAAAGCATATGAGACATCTGGTCGAGTACATAACATGGCATACATGATAGATCCAATTGCAGATGCATATGGAATCTTACTCATATGCTCAAGCTCCTTATCTGAAGTAGGACAATTCTTCTTAGAAAGCTTGATTCCATGTGACATAGGTAAGAATCCTCTCTTGGAATCTTGCATACTAAACCTTTTCAGTACCTTATCTATGTATGTACTCTGACTTAGGCCTATAAGCTTTCTTGATCTATCTCTATAGATCTTAATGCCTAAAACATAGGCAGCCTCACCTAAGTCTTTCATTGTGAAACGTTTCCTTAACCAAATCTTGACACTCTGTAAGGTCGGAATATCGTTTCCAATAAGCAATATGTCATCAACATATAAAGCTAAAAAGACAACAGCACTCCCACTAACCTTTTTGTAAACACAAGGTTCATCTTCATTCTTGATGAATCCAAACTCTTTGACAACTTCATCAAAACGAAGATTCCAACTTCTTGATGCTTGCTTCAATCCATAAATGGATCTTTGAAGCTTGCACACCTTTCCCGAATTCTTAGGATGGACAAAACCCTCAGGCTATATCATATATACATCCTCAAGTAAGTTTCCATTAAGGAAAATCGTTTTGACATCTATTTTTCATATCTCATAATCGTAGTATGTAGCTATGGCAATAAGAATTCTAATGGATTTGATCATGACCACTGGAGAAAATGTCTCATCATAATCAATTCCATGAACTTGTCGATAACCTTTAGCAACAAGTCTTGTTTTATAAGTGTGCACATTTCCATCCATGTCGAGTTTCTTTTTGAAAACCCATTTGCATCCAATGGTCTTCAAGCCATCAGACGGATCAATCAAAGTCCAAACTTGATTGTCATACATGGATTGCATCTTTGCTTTCATGGCCTCTAACCATTTAGCAGATTCTGGACTTTCCATAGCTTCTTGATAGGTTGTGGGCTCATTATGATTGATGAGCATCACATTGTCATCATCAGTAACGAGAAATTCATATCTCTCGGGTTCATGACGAATCCTATCAGATCTACGTAGGCCTTGTGTTGTTGAAGACTGCTCATCAACAGCTTGTGAGCTCGCTTCAATCTCCTTTTCAGGCTCAATGTCATTTTGTGAAACTTGAATTTCTTCGAGTTGTACTTTACTCCCACTGTTTCCTTTGGAAACAAATTCCTTCTCTAAGAAGAAACCATTTCGAGCAACAACCACTTTGTTCTCTGATGGGATGTAAAAGTAATATCCTTTAGTTTCCTTAGGATATCCCACAAAATAACATTTTTCAGATTTGGGTGCCAACTTGTTAGCAATTGGATGCTTCACATAAGCCTCACAGCCCCAAATCTTTAGAAAAGATAAATTGGGACGCTTCCCAGTCCATATCTCATAAGGTGTCTTTTCTACAACCTTTGAAGGAATACGGTTCAATATGAATGTTTGCGGTTTCTAAAGCATAGCCCCGTAGTATTTTGGAAGATCGGTTTGACTCATCATTGATCGAACCATATCTAATAGAGTTCGATTTCTCCTTTCAGAAACACCATTCCATTGAGGAGTTCCTAGAGGAGTCAATTGTGAAACGATTCCACAATCCTTAAGATAATCATCAAACTATTGGCTTAAATATTCACCTCCTCGATCAGATCGAAGGATTTTAATACTCTTGCCAAGTTGATTTTGTACTTCATTCTTATACTCTTTGAACTTTTCAAAAGATTCAGATTTGTACTTCATTAAATAGACATACCCATATCTATTGAAGTCATCTGTAAAAGTAATGAAATACAAATAACCTCCTCTCGCCGATATGCTAAAAGGACCGCATACATCGGTATGTATAAGGCCCAATAGCTCATTGGCCCTTTCCCCTTTACCTGTGAAGGGGGCCTTTGTCATCTTACCCAGTAAACAAGAATCACACGTGTCAAAAGATTCAAAAGAATCAATGAATCCATCTTGATGGAGTTTTGAAATGCGTTTTTCGTTTACATGACCTAAATGACAATGCCAGAGATATGTTGGGTTCAAATCGTTAGATTTAAACTTCTTGGTATTTATGTTATAGATGGGCTCATTTGTAACAAACTCAGTGTCTTGAGTATAAATGTCATTTAATTGACGCGCAATGCCATATAAAATGTCATTCTTATAAATGGAAATACTTATATTCTCAATAGAAAATTTAAATCCATCATTCTCTAAACAAGCAAAAGAAATAATGTTCCCACTCATAGTAGGTACATAATAACAATTCTAAAGTTCCAAAATGAGTCCAGTGGGCAAAATAAGATCATAAGTCCCCACAGATAAAGCATCAACTCTTGCTTCATTTCCCACGCGCAGGTTGATCTCACCAACCATCAATCTTCTAGTCCTTCTTAAACCCTGCACATTAGTACAAATGTGAGTTGCAGCTCCAGTATCTAATACCCAAGATGCAGAAGGAGTAAAATTGATTTCTATAACAAACATACCAAGAAGTAGTCACACTATTCTTCTTCTTTCACTCTTCCAAATAGAGTTTGTAGTTCCTTTTCCAATGACCGTGTTCATTGCAATGGAAGAAAACTCCTCCTTGGGTGCCTTAGTCTTAGCTTTGGGCTTGGGCTTGGACTTAGGTACTTTACCTTTGCCCTTCATTTGTGCCTTCTTCTTGAAACCCTTTCCCTTTTGAACCACAAGAACTTCATTGGTGGTCTTTACCTTTCTTTAAGTTCTCTTCAGCAGTTTTCAGCATCCCATGCAATTCATCAATGGACTTCTCCATATTATGCATGTTGTAGTTAAGAATGAACTGATCATATTCATCAGTCAAGGATGATAGAATAAGATCCATTGCCAATTCTTGACTAACAGGTGCACCTAATTTCTCAAGATGATGAATGTAACTCTTCATCTTAAGAACATGAGCACTCACGGGTGTGCCAGGAGTCATCTTGCATGAATTCAATGCCTTAGTGGTTCTAAACCTCTCTTGGCGTGCTTGCTCTTGAAACATAGCTTTCAGTTGAGCAAGCATGTCATAGGCTTCAGCCTCTAAATCCTTACGAAGGTCGAGATCATGACGCCTAACATAAGGCATGACACATCCGTGGAGTCATTGATATGCTTCGTGTAAGCATCCTTTTGAGCCTTAGGTGCATTTGCTGGTGGTTCCTCAGGGATGGGTTCTTCTAAGACATAAAGCTTTCTTTCTTGCTTGAGAACAATTCTCAAGTTCCTATACCAATCTAGGAAATTTGTTCCACTAAGTTTTTCTTTCTCTAAGATAGATCGCATAGAAAGGTTTGTGGATGGAGAAGCCATAATCTACAAAATTATGCAATAAGGGTCAACATTCTTATTATTAAGAGGTATTAGCTCCCACTCAAAAATTAACCCTCAATTGAAAAATGGGAGAAACAAGATCCATATTTCACTTGAGTCCTAAGAAAGCTTTGGCTTAACACTTAAAACTTAGTTATTTAGGTAGAAAACTCTTTTCAATTACATCACATGTAACTCTTGATGGGCTTATGTTAAAATACATCTTACGTACTGCATGTATGTAAAAACCCAATCTTATGCCCTAAGCCCAAAACCGTTTTGATAGCTTAGTTAAGTTTAACCATACTTTACCTATGAATAGCACCATTATTCAAATGTCTTCCCTAGATAATCCCCACATGCCTTTCTTTGGCAAAAACCCACATAAGAATAAGCTAGAGATAAACATTGGTAAAGATTTATGGAAGGCATATAAACTTAAAATAACGACGAGGGTCGTTCTTAGAAGGTTATTAATCCTTATAAAGAATTATGGAAGATTACAAAACGCTTGTTACAACCTTGGCTTGATTCTAATTGTTGATTTGAAAATTTTAACTTAATAATTCAACTCTTGAAAATTAAATTAAATTCCAAAACCCTTTCCTAATAAATAATCCTTTGAAAACAATTTTCAAATTTTAATAAAAACCTTTATTATTATTAGAGTATTTATTAATTTAATCTCTATTAAAAAATAAAAGATAAATTAGGTTTTAAAACAATTTAAAACAAATTATAAAGGGAGGGAGGCGCTCAGGCGTGCAAAGGCACGCCCAACGCTGGCACGCGTGGGGCGTGCCCACGCCCCTGGCAGACGCAGGCGCGTGTCCCACACTCGCCCGTCTTCTTCTCCAACCTTCCTCCTCTCTCCCTCAACAATTTCTCTCTCCTTTTCTTCTGGATGTTTCTTCCACTACTCCCACGTTTCCATACGACCATGTTGAACCGCACCCCACATCGCACGCATAACCGTCAGATCTCCAAGGAAAACGTGAAGCTTGAATCGTCGGGTCTCCACCCGACGGTTCCCTTTCGTCACCGCCGGCTGTGGCGTCATCGGAGACGCCACAGAGGCACCGTGCGACGCCCATGAGTGGCGTCGTACGTGATAGATTGCCAGAAAAAACACCATCGGTGTTCTTCAACAACCACGGCAGTAAACACAAAGACAAGGGAAAAAGGAAAAAATGCAGATCCAAGATACCCAGAAAAACGCAAAAACAAATGGGAGAACAAAAACACAATTGCAGATAAATACAAGGGAGAAATCATGTAAACAATCTGGAAACAATTTCCAGAAACTCAAGCATGTGATTCAACAGTAAATACAAGCAATCTCCGAAGCCAAACATCGCATATTTGGGTTAGGGAAGAAATTAGGGGCAAGTATATATGAAATTGGGGATTTCAAATCTAAAGGCAGCCGACATAAAGAATAAAGAAAACCTTAAATTCCATTGTCTGGTCATCGCATAGCCACAAAAGAAAAATCCAGAATCACCACAATGCATGTATCGTATAATCAGAATTTCAGAAACCACTTAGCACCGTATATGCGTTAGAAGACAATTCCGGATCATGCATAATTGAGTAATACAAAAACAGCCTGGAAACAATTTTTCAGAATCGGGAAACTATTCCAAAAAAACACGATATACATTAAAGCAGAAACCTTTTCTACGGTATATTGCGTTTCCGAAGCATCAAAAAACACAAATCAACAATCATAATCAAGCCTTTAATCCAAGATTAACGATTAAACCTAGCTCTGATACCACTGTTGGATCGCGTACGGTCCGATTATTCACAATACGCTGCGGAAAAGACCATGCAAGAACATCACGTATAATCGAAAATACGAAGGATTAACGAAAATACCTTATTTTCGTGGGTGGATAACTTCTTTTTTGGATTCCAAGACACTGCAAATCGCTAATGCCCTCTACCGGTATCCACACGAGCATGCACGATCCGGGCTATGGCTGTAGTGTGCTAGCACGTCTTGAAAACCTTTCTGAACGCCGCACGATCTTTCTCTTAGATGGCGGCTAGTGTTTCCTGACAATTGTGTCGTTAACCTAATGAGACCTAAGCTTCTCTATTTATAGAGAAACCCTAATCTCATTCAGGCCCTATTAAGTTTCGGCCCATTATATCATATATAATAAAAGCCCGACAACTTAATTCAATCTAGCCTAATAAATATATCTAAATATATTTATTCAATACCTAATAAATTAGGCCCAAGAGAATAAGCCCAGATCACATCACTCTTTGTGTGCGACCTTGTAGGCTCATTTGATGTTGGCAATGGGCTTGATTACACTTCAAGGCCCATAAGTCATAAGCGGCCTCTAGCAAGACATTACGACTACCCAAATCAAATGAGGATTGATAGTCCGATTTAACCTGTAACTATGGTTATAAGCTCAGTCCTTTTGTAACACGATATCAAGATTAATCATAAGGCATGGTACATGTCAACCTTTGATTAATCATAGTTTCTTGATCCCCAAGTTGACTGATTATAACAAATGACATTGATGACTCTTCATCAATTCATTTGAGCACGGCCATGCATTTCTTCAGTCACACTTGTCAAGAGGCCCAAATGATATCTCTCTCACTTAAGAGAGGTACAAATTCCATCTACGTCATTCACATCCTCCGCATGATTCATTTGATGTCCAACATAATACTGTTTGTTATTCGTTAAAATAACTTAGTCTAATATCAAACACCGAATTCCTCATGTAGGAAACCATGATGACTTCAGTCAAAGGACTAAAGTCAAACCATATTGAGAATCACTAATGACATGAAACCATGTAGTATTCTCTTTTTGGTCGATCCAATATATGTTCTCTAACATATATCTATGTTTTGATTTGATATCTCATATCCATGATCGAAGAAACGTGATCATCAATCGTAACACATACTAGCCTTAATTCATTATTGTTCCACCAATAATGATCGACTAGGACGATCTAGAATAGTATTATAACACTTATGGTTTTACTATCAAGTCACATACTGATGACATAAGTTTAATACCATTCATGGAATGTAAATCACATTACATAAATGAAATACATGCATATATGAAACGGAATACCTCATAATATATTATTAACAAATCATAATGTTAATACATGAATCACAAATGTTCATTGGCCTAGGGCACACCACTAACAGGAAGCAAGGCAAAAGAGGGTTTTAAATGAGGCATGAATGTTTTATTTGTCTTGTCAATAAAATAGTAGAGACATCGAGCTACAGTAGAGATAAGGAATAAAGGGGAAACCACAGCAGAGGCACAACACGCTATAGCAGCGCAAGCTGAGAGGAGTGCGCGGCGTGAAGGTAGACGTGGAAGCTCCAGGTGCTGGCAGCTTGGACATGAGTGAAGTAGGAGGCTCAGCTTGCTGGCTCACGCATGAAGAGAAGCTTAGGAAAGAGAAAAGCAAGCACCGGCAGAAGGTTTGGATGAGCAGCAAGCTTAAATCGTCCCATCAATGAACAGTGCGTGAGGTAGAGGGTTGCTTGTGGGATGGTCTTCGGTAGGATAAGCAATGAGGAGTCAGCAATTTACAGGGAAAGATCCATGAAGAACTAAATATTCCGATCCCAGTTCGGGGGTAAAATCGACGCTGATGACTTGGGTTAAGTATATTTCAATTATTTTGTTATTTCCTTCTCTCATTAGAAATTGATTGTGTTATCCGGTTTTAATCGATTTGGGTTTTGTATATAGATGATCGGATTTTCGTTATTATTCGGTTATTTGTGTATGAACCCTTTGGGTATTTCTAATTGGTGATTTTAATGTATTCATTGAATCGTTAATTTCAAACCCATTGCTAGAATTTCGATATAATCCGTAATTGTTATGTTGAAATTCAATTGTAGCGACTAATGATTCGTAATCATTAGGGATAACATGACCTAGGTTAAATGACTCGAGCTTATGTAGTTGTTGCCTTGATTAATCGGTTTTCCTAATTCATAATTCTACTGCCTAATTAAATCTAGAGATCGTATCCTAGGTTATTAGGTGGTTAGGTTTAATCAACGATCGTATCTTGATTAAACAAAACCTAAGGGAAAAATCGGGTTAATTTTTAATCCATGATTAATAATTTCTAGGAGAGGTTAAAGAACAATAAATTAATAAATTTGCTTAGCCAGGGTGTAGGCCGAGATTGAACCGAAGAACCGGATCCCTACCGAATTCCCCACATTTATCATTTTATTGCATGTTTTCTTTAATTTGTTTTTATTAGTTATTTTTAATTTTATTTTCATCTCTAAAAATCCAAAACCCCCTTTTTCCCTAAACACCGATTAATTTCATTTCTTAAACTTTACACACACTCTCTGTGGGATCGACCTAGACTAGCCACTGCTACAGTAGTAGTCTAGTTAATTAATTTTGACTAGCGTTATAACGCGCGGTCAAATTTTGACGCCGTTACCGGGGAGTGTGGTGTTTTTGTTTCTGTTTGTGTTTTAATTGGTGTTTTGTATATATTTGTTCATGATTGATTTCTTTTCTGTTATTTTGTGAACTTTTTAGTTTTTTTGTTTAAAAACAAAAAAAAATCGTTATGGACTCAAGTAATTTCTTTTATAATTCATATTCTCATTCCTATAACAATGTTTGACCGATCAACCTAACTTTTGTTATGGATGGATAATCAATGTAATTACTTCCATGATAGTTTGCAGACGCACAACAATTCTCGTATGCACTGTAAGCTTCCTATCACAACTCCGCCCATCTCTGGAAGAGTTGATGTTACAATTGCAAGAGAATACTTTATAATTCCAGAAGGATGGAGGGCAATTACCAAAAGACACATATTCTAGCGCCCAAGATCCGAAGAGCCAACATAATTCCCTTGCATCTTTAGAAAAACTTGTTAATACTATAGCTGCTAACAATTTGCAATTTCAACAGGATATGCAACAGGAGATGCAAGAATTTCGACAAGAGACAAAAGCTAGCCCACCTGGTTCAGGTGCATCTTTAGAAGAACTGGTTAACAAACTTGTTGATAACACTTTGCAATTTCATCAGGAGACAAAGGCACACCAACAGAGGATGGAAAACCTACTGGGTCAGATGGCAATAAGCCTTGATCACCTGGAGTCGCAGCGAGAAGAGGTGCAATCGTATCAACCCGAGGTGTATCCAATTGAAGTCTGTGCGGAAAATTTGCAAAGTGATGAGGAGCTTGAGAATTTTGAGGTCAACCCTCAACGAATTGTTTGTGTCGAAGAAGTAAAAAAGAATTTCGAAGCCACAAAGGACATATCTTTTAGCTCGGAGGTAAGTACTGAGTCCATAATTATTTTTGAGACTAACTCTTTACCTTTACATTACAGATTGAAGGAATTGAATCATGAAGAAAAAAGGTGAAGAGACGTTCGAAATATTTATAGATTGTATGGACTCGGTCAAAATTAAGAAGCTGAGGATAGGGAAGATACTGAAAGAGGATGATGATCAACTAAAACCCTATCCGGAATTACCTCACGTAGAGAAGTCGCATGTGATACATAAAGATCATAATTTTGTCACGTGAGGAGAAAAGGAGTCGAGCCAGCGACCCTAAACAAAGGCGCTACTTGGGAGGCAACCTGTTAGGCCCGGGCTCCGGATCCCCGATTCCCGAGGAAGCCCCTCGGGCTGAGCCGACGACGGGCGCCCGAATACTATCGGACCCGATCCTAACATTTAAGCATATACACAGCTCGATCTGCATATACATATATTCATACATCCGTTTCGCACACATTCAAACATAATCAAACACCCCCTAAGCGAAGGGGCTTCATGCCATTACAATCTAAAGAAATGTCACAAATATTCGAAATCATTCAAAATACAAAATAAGTTGCAATCCAAAAATACATGTAAATGCTCCATGATAATATGCTCGGAGGGCCAACCAAAATACGAACTTAATGCAAAGCTCCTAATTAGCTCGAAGTTTCCTATGCTTCGCAAGTTCAAAGATCGTCCTGCTCTGCACCTGAGGAGGGAAAGTAATGGGTTGAGCTACACAGCTCAGTGGCTAATATAATTATAGCCATCGACAACTAGCACAAATCCCAACATATGAATGTATATATATTTTATCTACACCGACATCAATTCAAGCACTCGCATGCTAATCAAACAATTTACGCATTCAATATAATTAATTCAATTCATAAATATGTCATAAAATATGCTTCACAACGCATAATTCACATATGCAATGCACATCACAATGGCTCGAGGGTACCATGGAAACAAAAGGGAGAAACCGAAGTTTACACCCTGAACGAAATGAGTCCATTCGGAGCTCATATGCCACAAGAGGGTAGTCGGGAGAAGGCTCTTATCTACGTGCACGTGACGAACAAAATGGTTCCACTCTCGCCCAAACAAAAACACATAAACATGCTCATAATCATTTTATCATATGGTATTCTTTCATATCTTGCATTTAGTCAAAATGCCAAGACCGAAGTCGAGACATAACATGCTCAGAATCAGAATGTAATGCTATCAATTTCTATGATTCTTTCAAAATATATGAAATCAAAATCATTCAATTCATCACATTTAATCACTCATAATATATAACATATATTCATACATAGGCAAGAAATTGCCTAGTCACACAATAACTATAAGTACATTACCCACCTAAGATCGCTCGAGTAGTCGATTCACTGGTGTCCTTCCTCTTGCGATGGAATCTGCTCAGCTTGGTTTCCTATACAAACCAAGTTTCCATCCAATCAATATCCACAGAAAATAATCAAAGCTTGGAAATCCAAAATAAAGCATTAAAAGTCTATATTCGACCTCCTCCTAAAATTTCAAACCCTTCGAGGCAAATTCCGAACTTCCCTTCTTCATAAAACTTGTAGCCCTATATTTCTAGATCACAACGAATTCAAAATCACCTAAATCGGACATCCACAACCCAAGATATGTCCAAAACTCTCCTTTAGAAACTTGGATGTTCGCCGCGACGAAGGTACGCTCGCCGCGGCAAGCCAACTTTCTTCGTATGTCGTGACGTCGTCCCTCACACACGTCACAACGAACATTCCTCTCACACATCATGGCGTGCCTCCTTCGTACGTCACGATTTAACGCTTCCCGCTAAGTCGCGATTTAACGCCACGTCACAGATGTTCATACGCGACGTCGCGACGTGTGTCCGAGCTCGACCAAACCCGATTTTCTGCATTTTCCAACTTCAATCCTTACCCAAACTCAAATGCAACACATCTAAACCTTAGATCAAGTCTCAAACTACATTTCTAACCCATCAACAGCTCAAAATCAGTCACAAATGCATCAACTCAAGAAATCTAACCATTTTTGCTTTAAAACCCTAAAACCTTCGATTCTCACACATACACCATTCTTCTAAGTTTAATCTAACCATAACAAGTTGGAAGGAAGCTAAACTTACCCAGAAATGGTTCGAAACTGTCAGAATATCGCAACGATCGCAATCTCTCTTCTCTTCTCTTTCTCTTCCACCGACGGCTTCTCCTCTTCTCTTCTTCTCCTTTCTTTTTCTTTCTCTTCAATTTCCTACTTAGGGCACAAATAGCATAAAGACCTTAATACCCCTCCTTACAAAGCGTAAACCACTTTAACTCACATAAACTTCCCAAAATGCCCTCATAACTTTTACCCATTTTTAATCCTCACTTAACCACAATAAACTCGATAAATTTTCAATTATCCACTAATGCTCCCAAATTAATCAAATTAAGGCATAAACTCTTAATTAACACAATTAATGCTTAATGACATCATAAAAAAAATTCAGGGTCTAACATTTATGCCCCTCTAAAAAACTTTTCGTCCTCAAAATTATTACCTGAATCATCGAAGAGATGCGGATACTTCTCCCGCATGGCTTCCAATGGCTCCCAAGTAGCCTCCTCTACTGAATGGTTCCTTCAAAGGACTTTGACTAACTGAACCGTCTTGTTCCTGAGGACCTTGTCCTTGGTATCTAAAATCTCCACTGGTTGCTCCTCATAACTCGGATCATCTCGCAACTGAACCTCACTAGTCTGAATGATGTGAGAAGGATCCGATCTATACCTCCTCAATATAGACACATGGAAAACATCGTGAATCTGCGATAACTCCGGAGGTAACGCCAACCTGTAGGCGAGTGGTCCAATCCTCTCAAGTATTTCATATGGACCTACATACCTCGAACTCAACTTACCCTGCTTGCCAAATCTCATCAATCCTTTCCAAGGAGACGTCTTAAGAAACACTTTCTCACCGACTTCATATTCCATCTCCTTTCGGTGAGCATCCACATAACTCTTCATCCTATCCTGTGCTGCCTTAAGCCACTGTTTAACCAAATTGATTTTCTCAACTGTCGTCTGAATCAATTCTGGCCCTTCCAATTGCCTCACTCCTTCTTCATCCCAACTGATCGGAGTCCTACACCTCTGCCCATACAAAGCCTCATATGGAGCCATCTGAATGCTCGAATGGTACGAATTGTTATAAGCAAATTCGACCAACAGCAAATGCTCATCCCAAGCTCCTCGAAAATCCACCACACAAGCCCGAAGCATCCCCTCAAGTGTCCGAATAGTCCTCTCAGATTGACCATCCTTCTGAGGGTGAAAAGCGGTACTAAAATTCAGCTTCATCCACAAAGCTTCCTGCAAACTGCCCCAAAATCTCGAAGTAAACCGAGGATCCCTATCCAATACTATGGAATCCGGAATCCTATGCAATCTCACTATCTCATCAATGTACTTCTTTGCTAACACATGCAAAGAATCAGTCTGCTTAATTGCCAGAAAATGAGCTGACTTCGTCAACCGATCCACAATCACCCAAATAGCATCATGCTTCCTACTGGTCTTAGGCAAACCCATCAGAAAGTCCATAGTCACCCTTTGCCACTTCCATTCCGGGATGGACAATGACCTCAACTTGCCCGAAGGTGCCTGGTGTTCAGCCTTGACTTGCTGACACACTAGACACTTACTAACAAATTCTGCTATATCTCTCTTCATGCCTTTCCACCAAAAATGCTCTCTCAAGTCCCTGTACATCCTGGTGCTGCCTGGATGCATAGCATAAGGCGCATTGTGTGCCTCATCCATAATCTCAGCCTTAACTTCCTGCATATCTGGGATACATAACATGTTCCCCACTGTCATAAGCCCATCATCTCTCACCTCTATTTCAGAAATTTTACCCTTATGAATTTCATCTCGAAGCTTGCTCAAATCTGCATCTTGAGCCTGCAATTCCCTAACCTTTTCCCTGAAAATCGGTCTTACTTGGAAGTTAGCTAGTAGGCAATTCGACTCCTCCTGCTTCAAGCTTATCTTAAGCTTGGCCATCTCTTCCAATAAAGGAAGATAAACTGATCGAACTTGAGCAATCAAAGACTTCCTGCTCAAGGCATCCGCCACAACATTGGCCTTTCCCGGGTGATACTCAATCAACAAGTCATAATCCTTTAGTAACTCGATCCACCTTCTCTGCCTCAAATTCAATTCCTTCTGGCTCAATAAATACTTCAGACTCTTATGATCGGTAAAAATCCTCATCTGTACTCCATACAAATAATGCCTCCAAATCTTCAAAGCAAAGATCATAGTTGCTAACTCCAAATCATGCGTCGGATAATTCAACTCATAAGGCTTCAACTGCCTCGAAACATAAGCAATCACCTGATCTCCCTGAATCAAAACATAGCCAAGACCCTTCCTCGACGCATCACTATACACGATATAACCTTCATCACCCGATGGCAAAATCAGAATCGGGGCATTCGTCAATTTGAGCTTGAGCTCCTCAAAGCTTCTCTGACACTTCTCACTCTAAACAAACTTCTAATTTTTCCTCAACAATTTCTTCATCGGAGCGGCTATCATGGAGAATCCCTCCACAAACCTCCTGTAATAGCCTGCCAAACCTAGAAAACTCCTCAACTCTGCTACATTCTTCGGTGTTTCCCAATTCACAACCGCTTCAATTTTCTTTGGATCCACATGAACTCCTTGCTCTGAGATCACATGTCTAAGAAATGCAACTTCCCTAAGCCAAAATTCGCATTTATCGAATTTGGCATACAGCTCATTCCTTCTCAAAGTCTCCAAAGAAATCCTCAAATGCTCTCCATGCTCCTCATCACTCTTGGAATACACCAAGATATCATCAATGAAGACAATGATAAATTGGTCCAAGAATGGCTTAAAAACCCGATTCATCAAATCTATAAAGGCTGCAGGAGCATTCGTCAATCCAAAAGGCATCACCATAAACTCAAAATGCCCATACCGATTCCTGAAAGCAGACTTCGGCACATCCGACTCCTTAATCCTCAATTGATGGTAACCTGACCTCAAATCTATCTTCGAGAAGACTCTCACTCCTTGCAATTGATCAAACAGATCATCAATGCGAGGAAGCGGATACTGATTCTTCTTTACCGTAACCTGATTCAACTTCCTATAGTCCACACACATCCTCAATGATCCATCTTTCTTCTTCACAAATAGGACCGGAGCTCCCTAAGGTGAAGAACTCGGTCGAATATACCCCTTCTCCAACAATTCCTCCAACTGCTCCTTAAGCTCTTTCAATTCTGCCGGAGCCATCCGGTAAGGCAGAATTGAAATCGACGCTGTACCTGATAGAAGCTCAATGGGAAACTCAATTTTCCTAGTGGCGGTAGTCCCTGCAATTCCTCTGAAAGACGCCCGAGAATTCCCGACTCACGGAATATCCTCCAACTTCCCTCTATCTGCTCTAGTGTCCACCACATAAGCCAAAAACGCCTCACAACCCTTCCTCATCATCGCTCTCTCATCAACGTTGAAACAATTAGGCGGACTCGCGTCATTCCTCAAGAACACTACTCTTTTACCATCATCCAATTCAAACTCTACTGTCTTCTGCTTACAATCCAAAAGAGCATTGTACCTTTCTAATGTGTCCATGCCCAAAATCACATCTAATCCTCCCATCTTCAGTGGCATCAAATCCACCACTAGAAGTTCTCCACCAATACAAATCTCACAATCTCTAAATACTTGACTAATCACAATGTACTGGCCGATTGGAGTACTCACCATCAGCGGAGTATCCAAAGGGCTCACAATCCTATCACACACAGGTCTACTCGAAGAAATAAACGAGTGAGTAGAACCTGGATCAATCAAGGCAATCACATCATCAGAAAAGAGCCGAATCATACCAATCACAACATCAGGAGCGGTCTCTGCGTTCTCTCGAGTCATAGCAAACACCCTAGCTGGTGCCTGTCCCCTCGGTCACCCCGGAAGACCCACTCTCTTAGCTGCATCAGAAGTACCCACTTCTGTTGCAGTCCTCTGACCCACAATCTCTGGCCTCCTAGAAGCTTGCATTTGTGATCCCTCTCTCCTGGATGGCTGAGGACACTCTCTGGCCCTGTGTCCTTTCTGTCCACAGTTGAAACATGCTCCCATCAATCGGTAACACTCCCCACCATGGAAATTACCGCAGTGCTCACACTTAGGGACGGATGACTTGTCCCTATCTCCCCTTCTACTGCCGCCCACCGTCGAAGCTTGGTGAGAAACAGTAGAAGTCCTCATCGGCCTAGGTCGGCTCGCACCACTGCTCCTCTCCTCTGACTGAACTGGGAAGCTCCTAGCACTCCTGTCCGATATAGGAGTACTAGTGCTCCCTCCTCTCCTGGACTGCTCTCTGCCCTTTCTCTTCTTGTTTACTGCACTCTTGATATTTTCAATATTTTTCACTCTCAAAGCTGCCTCAACCAGCTGCTGAAAATCACAGAAGTTCTGCACTATCACCTTCTCTCTGATAGCCAAGTGCAGACCTGACTCAAACCAGCGACATCTAGCAGCCTCGCTCAACATCAGATCTGAAGCATATCTCGCCAACTGCGTGAACCGATGCTCATACTCACTCACTGACATCTCCCTCTGAGTGAGACTAAGGAACTCCCTCTGCTTCTGCTGAATGTAAACCTCTGATAGGTACTTTTTCTTAAAAGCCACAAGAAAGTCCTGCCACACCAACCCTACTGGTCTCATCTAACTCCTTGGTACAGTCTCCCACCAATGCAGAGCATCTCCCTTAAGCAAGCTGGCAGCATAGATGACCCTCTCGTCATCCTCACAGTCCATCTGATCCAGCACTCTCTCAGTCTTCCTCAGCCAAGTCTCAGCTTCTTCAAGATCTGATGTCCCAAAGAAGTCAACTGCCCCATACTTCCTCAATCGGTCAAACCGCTCATTATTTTGAATCAACAAGGTAGGAAGGTCGTGGCATCCGCCCATAGCCGCATTTAATGCCCGAGTAAAGGCTGGAAAAACCTCGGATCTAAAGGAGGCACTTGCTCTGCATAGTCAAGCGACTCGAAGTCGGCGATTTTAATGGGCTCACTACCTAGCCCTACTGAAGCCTCAAAGATTCCCGGGCTATCGACTCATCATCCTCTCCTCTCTAGTAGTGGAGAGTCAAAAAGCAGATCCTTGCATAATTCCTCGTGTTCTTCTACGAGGTGGCATCGTACTCCTTCAAATGGAAACACTAAGGATTAGCTACAGGTCAATCTACATGTATGCATGATATGCATGTCACTTAATGCACTCAATCAAATGCAGCATATAAGCAAATATCAAACAAGTCGTCCTATATGCATTCTAAGCTGAGGACACTGAACCTAGGTGCTCTGATACCAAACATGTTGGGCCCGGGCCCCGGATCCCCAATCCTAACATTTAAACATATACACAGCTCGATCTACACATACATATATTCATACATCCGTTTCGCACACATTCAAACATAATCAAACACCCCCTAAGCGAAGGGGCTTCATGCCATTACAATCTAAAGAAATGTCACAAATATTCGAAATCATTCAAAATACAAAATAAGTTGCAATCCAAAAACACATGTAAATGCTCCATGATAATATGCTCGGAGGGCCAACCAAAATACGAATTTAATGCAAAGCTCCTAATTAGCTCGAAGTTTTCGATGCCTCGCAAGTTCAAAGATCGTCCTGCTCTGCACCTGAGGAGGGAAAGTAATGGGTTGAGCTACACAGCTCAGTGGCTAATATAATTATAGCCATCGGCAACTAGCACAAATCCCAGCATATGAATGTATATATATTTTATCTACACCGACATCAATTCAAGCACTCGCATGCTAATCAAACAATTTACGCATTCAATATAATTAATTCAATTAATAAATATGCCATAAAATATGCTTCACAACGCATAATTCACATATGCAATGCACATCACAATGGCTCAAGGGTTCCATGGAAACAAAAGGGAGAAACCGAAGTTTACACTCTGAACGAAATGAGTCCATTCGGAGCTCATATGCCACAAGCAGGCAGCCGGAAGAAGGCTCTTGTCTACGTGCACGTGACGAACAAAATGGTTCCACTCTCGCCCAAACAAAAGCACATAATCAAGCTCATAATCATTTTATCATATGGTATTCTTTCATATCTTGCATTTAGTTAAAATGCCATGACCGAAGTTGAGGCATAACATGCTCAGAATCAGAATGTAATGCTATCAATTTTTATGATTCTTTCAAAATATATGAAATCAAAATCATTCAATTCATCACATTTAATCACTCATAACATATAACATATATTCATACATAGGCAAGAAATTGCCTAGTCACACAATAACTATAAGTACATTACCCACCTAAGATCGCTCGAGTAGTCGATTCACTGGTGTCTTTCCTCTTGCGATGGAATCTGGTCAGCTTGGTTTCCTATACAAACCAAGTTTCCATCCAATCAATATCCACAGAAAATAATCAAAACTTGGAAATCCAAAATGAAGCATTAAAAGTCTATATTCGACCTCCTCCTAAAATTTTGAACCCTTCGAGGCAAATTCCGAACTTCCCTTCTTCATAAAACTTGTAGCCCTATATTTCTATATCACAACGAATCCAAAATCACCTCAATCGGACATCCACAACCCAAGATATGTCCAAAACTCTCCTTCAGAAACTTGGATGTTCGTTGCGACGAAGGTACGCTCGCCGCGGCGAGCCAATTTTCTTCGTACGTCGCGACGTCGTCCCTCACGCACGTCGCGACGAACGTTCCTCTCTCACGTCATGGCGTGCCTCCTTCGCACGTCGCGATGAACGCTTCCCTGCTAGTCGCAATGAATTTATTTTTATTCGTCGCGACGAACGCTACGTCGCGGCGTGTTCATACGTACGTCGCGACGTGCAGGTCTGGAGCTTGACTTCGAAACCCAATTTCCTGCATTTTCCAACTTCAATCCTTACCCAAACTCAAATGCAACACATCTAAACCTTAGATCAAGTCTCGAACTACATTTCTAACCCATCAACAGCTCAAAATCAGTCACAAATGCATTAACTCAAGAAATCTAACCATTTTTGTTTTAAAACCCTAAAACCTTCGATTCTCACACATACACCATTCTTCTAAGTTTAATCTAACCATAACAAGTTGGAAGGAAGCCAAACTTACCCGGAAATGGTTCGAAACTGTCGGAATATCGCAACGATCGCAATCTCTCTTCTCTTCTCTTTCTCTTCCACTGACGGCTTCTCCTCTTCTCTTCTTCTCCTTTCTTTTTCTTTCTCTTCAATTTCCTACTTAGGGCACAAATAGCATAAAGACCTTAATACCCCTCCTTACAAAGCTTAAACCACTTTAACTCACATAAACTTCCCAAAATGCCCTTATAACTTTTACCCATGTTTAATCCTCACTTAACCACAATAAACTTGATAAATTTTCAATTATCCACTAATGCTCCCAAATTAATCAAATTAAGGCATAAACTCTTAATTAACATAATTAATGCTTAATGACATCATAAAAAAAATTCAGGGTCTAACACAACCCAAGGGAAGTAAATTTCTTTTCTTTTATATTTTTCGCATTACTTTTTATATGCATGTGTGTTTTTGAATTTGTTTGTGTTACTTGTTTTTCAATTTTCAATCAAAATGAGAGAAAGAATAAAACAAATGAAACAAACATTTTCTCATTTTCTATTGCTTCTGGGATTATATAATCATGACTAGAGTGTGGATTGACTAGAGAATTTCATAGCAACTTTAGCATGTACTTTTGCTCTTGTGTTTGGTCGATATGCATTATCTTTGGAATAGTAGTGACTAATGGTAGACAAAGCTGGTGAGATTTTGAGCCTTAATTGACTTACACATCCATATCAGTCTCATTGCTTTTTAATAATATGTGACCTTCATGATATGTACATCTCGATTTTGCGTTGAATTTCTATTCGAGACCACATTTTTATCACATCCATTAACATGGATATGATTAGGCATTCTTTGTTTTTCATAAATTACGTTGGCCAAATGACCTACCCTATTGACATGATTTTCCCTTTATAAACCCCTTTGAGCTTTATACCTTTCTTTTTGTATAAACTACATTTTATGCTTTTAAACTTAACCAAATGTCCTACCCAAGTCATAAAGCTAGTGGAACATTTGTGATTGTTGAGTTTGTGGATATATGAAATTCTAAGTGTGGGGGTGTATATATGTGAGGGTTGTTTATAATCTTGGGATGTTATTTTATTTCTTATCATTGAGATTCTCATGCTGATGTAGTTTATTTTAATTTTTACAAGGAAAAAAATAAGAAAAAAATGAAAAAAATGAAAAAAAAAATGGAAAAGAAAAAAAAGAGAGAAAAAAATGAAAAAAAAATGTTTACAAAATATTTATCAAGGAAGAATTGCATTTGTGTTTAAAAGTTGTTTATGATTCATGCATCTTCCTAGAGTTGTAATGGCTGAGTTATTTGAGAATGTTAAATATGAGGTTGAGGTTTGCTTGAAAGGTTCACTCTTGTGATTTCAATGAGATAAATTATATGAGTGATTCCTTCGGATTGATTTGTGCTTCATGTGGTTTGTGTGTGCGAGCTGAATGAGGTTGTGAAATGTAATTGTTGCATTCTTCATAACTGACGGTATCCAGTTTTTGATTGAGTGTTGCTTTGTTTCACTAGCTTTCATGACTTTCATGCTACTTGACTTAAATATACCTTACCTTACCCTTGCCCACATTACAACCTTGAAAAGTCCTTTGATTTATGATTTTGCATGTGAACATTAGTGGTGGAGAAATGAAATGATTTTCAAAATTATGGATTGTCATGATCATGAATGGTGTTGAGTGTACCCATAGATATATTTTAATCAAACACATTTCCGAGTCTACCATTAAATTGCTCAGTTTTTGAAAATATTGAATGTTGATTGATCATGTGTAGCGCCCCCTTACCATAGAATACCCACCGGAACGCCCGTAGGTCATTTCGGTACATATCCTACGATAAGAGACCACTACTGACAACTACCACTAAACTCCTCATGGCATCACAATCATAAAGCAGTACGAAGAAATTGACAACTTTTTAAAACCAAAATGGATTTCATTTCATTCACTCAAAATTCAGAAATTTACAAATTGTCCAGATTTTCACCGCACATGTTCCAAAACACCGCATAACGCTGTACCATACAAGAATGTACAAAGAACTGATCTAACTATAAGTCTCCAAAAGAAAGCCCAGCTAACCGACCTTTGAGCTATTGCCTCTTTCGCTAATCCACAGTACACGGCTCTACAGTCCTGAGGGAGCTATCTGTCTACACTTAAGCTTGAAAAATAGTTTGCAATTTTGGATGAGTTTGCGAACTCAAAGAGAAACCATCATCGATGGTTCTCCCAATTCATGCATCACATAAGCATGATACAGTATGCATCCAGTAATCATAAAATTACAATGCTAATACAATCACAAAGAATAGGCATACAACATACCACAGAAATGTAATACGATATAAATATATTACAAAGATACCAACAACAGTACCATGTCAAATACTCAGTCCAGTATGAAATGCACATGTGACTCTTTTCTAGTTTATTACAGTATTGTGACCGAGTGCTTTAGCAAGATTCAGAGTCGAGACGCGCCTCTAGGAGAATTATCTCCTTCGAGCTCTAGGCTCGCAGATCGATATCGATGAGCGACTCGGTTCACATTTATTCTTTATCGCTTATGCATCTGCATGAGTGCACATGTTCAATTGAACAGTTACATAACAGTCTAGAATTCCCAATGAGCAGTAATTTATAGTCAATATCATGTAATCCAAGTAATCCCCGTAGGGCAAATAAGTCACAGTAAACACGTAGATTGAGATAACCACCTAGGTTACTCACCTATTACTTCCGAGCTAATGCCAGGAAGTTTCCGTCCCGTCGGTCGAACAACGCTCCACTTGGGCCTCTATAAGAATCAGAGAAGGTACGAGTCACTAAATATTTAATTCGAGCTAGTACTGATGCACATGTAGGTGAAATATGCATGTTCATGAATTCCCAGCCCTAATTTCATTTTTTTTCATCATAAAAATCCGTCTAAAAATTAGAAACCTATTGGCGCTGACGGTGCGCAATTCGGACCTCTATAAGTCCCTAGTTAAACAAAACAGTGATTAAACAGACCTTTACCCCAACCACATCAATTTCCCGTCAAAAAATCCCGAATCTCTCAAAAAATGAAATTAAATATTCACTGAATCCGATGCCTCAAGAATCAGGTCAATCGGACGACGGACGGAAAAGTTATTCACGAAAGAAACCAAAATTCAACAATCAATATATATAAATAGCCCTTATTTCCTTCTCTTTTATTCCTGTTTTCCAACCGAAATTCAATCTATCATATCTCTTTCTACACATTTCAGAAAAATACAAACTATACCTTGTTGGAAAGATAATGAAACCCTCTACAAGTTTCATGCAGACCCCAACAAGCAATTTTACCCATAAGGGTGTCAAAAATTCAGTCAAAGCCACTGCCTACTCAAAACCTATCAAAACAGTGCAGTACATTTCAAATTCATTAACCTTCTGATTCTTCAGTCAACAATTACACAATAAATAAGGCAGTAAGATCACAATGTTATCTACAACTTTCATGAACAACCCAAAATCAGATTCACTTGCTAACTATGTCAAACAATTCACCAAAGTATCAGCCCTCAGAATTTTCCCAATCTGAACAACACATTTCACAACAGTATATCTCTTAGCACAAATGTCACCAAATTCATTACCTTATATACCTGAAAAGATAAGATCTCAAACTTCAATTTTCATGAAGAACTAAACATCCAATTCGATCTCTAACAATTTCAAAACTGTTATGCAAGTATCTGCCATGATCAGCAATTCACAACCTAATGCAGGTTCAGTTTTTGCAAATTCATTTCTCTCAAATCTGACAACCAAAAATTACATGTAATATATCATTTTCAAGATCAATGTGTCATTTATAACTCTTCAGTAGATCCCTAGAACCAATTCAAGTCACAAAAATTACTAAAATTCCTCCAAATCAGAATGTACAGCAAATCTGCCAATCCAGCTAGGTTTCATTCAATGCATGAAAATAGTCAATAGTCATCAGTCCATAACTCCTACTATACATATCGAAAAATTGCAAAATCAGTGGAATTGGAACGATAACTTAATAGGCTTCAACTTTCATTTAGTCTCTTTGTTCTAATTCCTTCTCAATTAATTTAGAAAAATTAGCAAAACTCTAGGTTATGGTTTGGTACTATTCATTCCGGTCAATAGCAAGAACTTTCCAAGCCATATTGCAACCTCTTAAAGCTAAAATTGGACAACACCTATTTCACAACAAAAATGTAACCAACATCCCAAAGTTTAATTGGGCACAAACCTCACCTCATTTTCTCACCTACACAATTAGTTATGATCAAAACATTGTAATAGGTCAAAATTCATTTCCCAAACTTTCAACTTCAACCTAACTCCTATCACTTCTAACACCTATAACACATCACTAAGCATCCATTTACACCTCTAATTTAACCACAAAATCATCACAACATGTACTTGCATAATTACACAAAAGTTGGCAGCACAAACATCATTAACTATCTTTACTTTTCCATGCATCAAGACTTCCAAAAAGCAAGCCAAAACCAAGCCAAATCAATGTAAACCACATTCTTTCACTCACCCTCACTCAAGCATGCATTAAACCCATTCAAATCTACCACTTTCATGATCAAATAAATGCACAAGTGCTTCCCATGAATGCTTCTAACTACCAAAAGAATAAAAACAAACATCAATTCTCACCTTAAACAAATTACAAGCTATCAATTCTCCAAGTCTTTAAACCTCTCCACACTTCCTACCTTGATACCTCACCCACGGCTATCTCCACTACACATGCATATCATCATCTTCTCAAAGATCAAGCTTGGTCTTAGGTATGCACAAAGAAGAAACAAGCAAAGAACCAAAGAAGACCTTCTTGTAAGGGATGAGAAGAAGAAAATTCGAAGGAGAAAAAGAAACACATCAAAGGAGAAGAAGCAAGGTTCGGATGAGAAGAGAAATAAGCTTGCCAAATGACTTTGTTTATAAAATGGCCAAGGAAAGTCGTAGGTGATGATGAAAGAAGACAAAGCTAATTAATTAGAAAGGGACACTTGGCTTTAAATGGAATAAAATACAATTTATCAACTAATCCTAATTAATTAAGCACCAATCCCAATTAATCTCTAATCATGGCTCTAAAACAATTCCCTAACATTATTTATCCAATAATCTCATGCCATTAGGCAGTCCTTTTTAGTACAGAGAAAGTCACTCAGTTAGTCAGTTGAAATTTTTTCTAGTCCGGACAAGAACCCCGAAAAATTTCAGAAAAATTCCCGAAAATCCCTTAAAATAGAAAACAATTTATGGCTCACTCAGAATAATTTTCCAAACCCAAAAATCACGCTAATCCCAATAAAATTGTTTTAGGCACGAAAACCGGGAATGTTATGTATGTATGTACAGTAAATTCCTGTGCACAATTGTGACTATGTAACAATCCTATTATGCATGAGCAGTCCCATGAAATCCCAATCTAGCACATCCTATGCCAATTTACTATTCTACCCTTCCAATTGAGGGTGGGATGTTACAATTCTCCCCTCCTAATAAAAATTTTGTCCGCGAAATTCTTACCTGATTGAGTAAACATGTTGGGCCCCGAACTTTAATTGGATGTCAGAATTATTAAATGAGAAATTAGTGATGTTAAATGTTTATTTGGGTAATGTGAATTGGAGAAATTTTAAATGATATTTGGGGGTTAAAGCGTGAAATGGGTTTTTGTGTATGTTGTATTATGGGTAACATCTTTATAATTGAAAAGTAAGTTTGTATAGTTACTATTTATGTAACTTCTTTGAAATTGCAAATTTTGAGACTTCGATTTATTGGGGCTAGAAATGCCCACTAAAGCTTTGTAAAGAACCTTTTATTGTGTTCTGCCAATGCTTGTTCAAGTATGACCTTGCATTGATTTGAAAATGTGCCATAAGTTGTGGATATGAACTTTGTGAATGAACTTTGTGTGATATGTGGTTGCTTTCAAAATTTATTCTAAAAGTATGTATTTTGTGGCTTATGGATGATTTGAGAAATGGCTTAATGTTTGTCATAAGAATGTGTTGAATGAATTGTATATGGAGGATTTAAGTATGGAAAGAATGAGTATTTTGTATATGTATTATGTTATAGATTAAGTTGTGAAGATTGAATCGTGCTTGAAGTAGATTGGACGAAGAGTATTGTGGTAGTGAGGAAAAATGTGAAATCAAGATGGAAAGAATGGATTGGTCTTGATGACTTTGAGGCTTTAAAGAGATATGTATATGTTATGAAATGTCGAGTGAATATTATGAGTTAATGAAAGTTAAAATGAATGAGTTGATTAAGATGATTGAAATGGAAGTTGAAAGGTAGGAAATAAAGATTGAAAGAGTGAGAATTGGAAGAATTAGTGAAGGTGTGAAAATATGAAGAATTATGAAAGTTTGACTTTTGGGGATGAATAGTTGACTTTGATTTAAGTGAAATTTGATAAAATGATATTCATGAACATGTAGTGCTTGTTGAGGGCTTTGGTAGCCATAAAGTTTGCTAATTTTCGATATCGGGCTAGAAGTTATGATAGATGAAGTTTTGATGTTGTTTAGGTGATTGAAAACCGAGACGATGCATCAGTAGCAAAAACCAGACGATGCACTGTAGCAAAAACTAGACGATGCACTATAGCAAAACCAGACGATGCACTGTAGCAAAAACCAGATGATGCATGTAGAAAAAACCAGACGATGCAATCGAAAGCAAAAACAGACGATGCATTGTAGCAAAAAGCGGACGATGTATGTGAAAAAACCAGCTGATAGGAAAAGTGGACGCTAAAGAATGTAGAAGATAGAATCAGCCTTTGTAGTCTTCATGAGAGTTATAGATCTAGATGTCTACTTTCTAACTGTCCAAGAATGAAGTCATTTCGACACCTATAGAGAAAGTTATGGCATTTGCGCCAAAACATGTCTGATAGAAATCAGATGATGGAAAACCAGCTGATAGAAAAACCAGCTGAAGCAAAAGCAGACGATATGGACTTGATATCGATAGATTTAGACAAAATTTCCTTCTTGAAAGTTGTAGATCTCTTTTCTATGAGATAGATACCAAGTTTGCCCAATTTGGATATCGGAGTCAAAAGATATGATCTATATAAGTGGACATGTGTTGGATAGAAAACCAGCCGATAGAAAACCGGTGATAGGAAAACCATAAGATGCAAAATCAGACGAAAGATTAATTGAGACATTTGACCCTTTTAGAGACTGAATTTGATTTAAGTTCTTCATGAACATTGTAGATCAGTCTTTTCTCTATGAAATAGACATCAATTTTGTCTAATTTGGAGTTCGGAGTTAAAAGTTATAAGCGTTTCAAGTTTGGAGGAAAATAAGTCGATGAAAATCAGCTGATGCAAAATCAGCTGATGGAAAAGTCGACGAAGGAAATCAGACGATGAACAGTAAATCAGGCGATAGAAAATCAGGCGATGAACAGTAAATCGAGGCGATAGAAAATCGATGATGAACGAAGAAAGCGGATGGAAGGAAAACAATCTGCACATGATCAGTATTTTGAGGATATATGAAGCTACAGAGCTCGGATTGAGGTGATTCAAATTGAGATTAAACTAAAGTTATAAGGCTACAACTTTGATGAAGAACCCTGATCAAGATGGAGCCTCTAAGACTGTCGGATATTGGAATGAAACTCAGCAAATTAGTGCAGTCTCAGATTTTTGTACAGGTCTGATAGTATTTTGGCCATAACTTCTTCGTTTTAGATCCGAATTGAGCGTGGTTTGTTGCGTTGGATTCGTATGATCGAGGAGAAAATTATGAAGAAGAAATTTTTTGTAAAATTCCTTTATTTACCTGATCAGAATTTGGAACCAAGATATCAACTTTAAGGGCAATTTTGGAAGAACACTTAAAGAGTTAAGTTAGTAGGCTTATAAGGAGGGGCATGAGAGTCTTTCCTCATTCATTAAATGACATGGCATGTGGATGTAGTATAAATAGAGGAGAAGCAGGCTGTGGTCGTGAGAGTTAGAGAAACAGAATAAAGAGAAACAAAAGAAAGAAAGAAAGAAGAGAGAAAAGAGAAGAGTGGGTTTGGTGGAAGGAGAAAAGAAAGGACAGCAGTTAGGGTTCGATTTTGTGAGCTTTCCAGGAGGATTTCAACATTCTCCAAGAGGGAAAAGATGAAGGATGAAGAGAGCTCTAGGATGAGCTAAGAAAATCCGAAAATGGTGAAGAGTGAGGTAAAGCCGATTTTCAAGCTTCAAGCTTTTCTTAAAATTTTGGTGTAGAATCATGGAAAATATTATGGTTTTGTGGATTATGAAATTAGTTGTGATGTCTATGCTAAGATGGTGGTTTAATTTTGGATTAATGTGAGTTAGGTTTATGCCCAATTTTGGAAATTGGGGCTTTGTAAATTGATGCATTAGATAGCTTGGAAATATGTTGGAATTGGGTTTCTATAGTAAATTTTGAGGGTTATGGTATTTATGATGATGAATTTGGATGATTTCGGTCTAGGAAATCTCAAAGTGGGCGAAAGAAAAAGCTTCGGAGAAATTAGAGCTTTGGACAAGTTCCTAGCATGGATTCGAGATGGGTATCCGCTTATAATAGAATTTATAAGCCATTACCGCTTTCTTTAAACAAAGAGATTTTCGACTTAAATTGCATCATAATTGTTGCATCATTGCATAAATGATTTGAAAAATCATTTTGATTCGATACATGAAATTTTGATGAATTGCAAAATACATTGTGTTATGCCTTGAAAGACTTCATGGTCGTGTATATTCGAAAAGAGCATTTGATAAATTGATTTGAGCATTATATGTGCTTTTGTGTGGGTAGAGAGTAACGTCGTGATAGTCTCGCACGTAGACAAAAATAATGTGATAGCCTTCTCCCGCTGCCCGCCAGGCTCTACGAGATCCAAAATGGACTCGTTGTGTTTCCAATAAACTTCGATTTATTTGGCGTGTTTACTGAACTCTCTAGCCATTTGTGTGTGCATTGCTTACGTGAATTGCCAAGTTGATGCATTCATGTCTTGTGACCTATGGATTTGTGGCTGAAAGCCTAAGACGATATCGATTTGTAAAATGTGATTTTGATTACAAAGAAGAAAAGAACTTCTTCAAAATGTGCTTTACTTGATTTCAAAGAAATGTTTTCTAGACCGTAAAAGAAAAAGATTTCAAGAGTTTTGCTTATTGTTTTGTTATAAACTGTTACCCATTGAGCGTAAGCTCACCCCTCATTACCATTCACGTGTAATGAGAAGAAGATCCGTGAGCGAAAAAGAGGGATTTTTGTATCTTTGTATTTGCATTTGGATTTTTTTATATATTGTGATTGTATTGTGGCTTGTAAGGCCATTAAAATTTGTATATGATTATGGGATGGGATTATGTAAGTGAAATAGGGTTAGTATTTATGAATGTGAATTATGATCATGACTTGAGATATGACCGAGAATTATGGAAGTGTTTAGATATAGGATTGTAAATGTGTATGATGGGATTCCGGATGTGAGGTCCAAGATTTGTGTGATGGGTTGGAAATATTGAAGTGCTTTTTGTATGGATTTGTGTATGGACATGATATGGAAATTATGTATGAATGGCGTGAGATGGATTGTTAAATTCAAATATTTGGTAATAAGCTTAAATTGGGATAAAGAGAGATATGATTGTAGCGAATGATAAAATGTTTTCGAATGCTGAACGCGATATGATCGAATATGAAGGATTCAAAGGATCGAGGAATTGATGAAATACAAATTGAAATTGAAACTACTTTGAACAATGTGTAAGTGGAAAAAAAAATGAAGCGATATTAGTTAAGCTGCGATTCGTTCGTTATGAGTTGGGTTCCGAAAACGGGTCCCAACATTTATGGTATCAGAGCGCCAGTATTATGATCTTACATGGGCGCATGTGTATGCGTTAGACGACAAGAAATTGTGAAAAGTTTGAGGTGATAGATCTAATAGGAAAATGATGATACCGATATGAGAAAAGGAAGTTGTGGATAAGTAGAGGCAATTATGGTAGATACGGATTCAATGCCATTATATTGGAAGTGTCGAAAGTCTTTGGTTGAGAATTTGAGTCTCGGATCGTTAAGTTGATGTCCTTAACGGTCAGATGATTTAGACCTCGATCAGAGTACTTATCGACATTCCTTTTGATGGTAATCATTCGCATTAAGAAGAGATTAGTGGAATTGAGGTCAAAATTTCATGATGAATATGTATCGATAATTTCGAATTGGATGAGAAATAAAGGAGTAGTGTGCCACCTCGTAACAGGATACGAGGAGTTTTGCAAGGATCAGTTATACCTGATTTCGCACCCTTAAAGGAGGGCACGGATGAGTATAGAATAAGTCATATGTGTGAACTGTTGCTAAATGTTGGACTATGAGAGACAATAGGAAGAAGGGTATTTTGTTAGAATATAAGGCAATGAAAGTGTGGCTAATTGGAAATAAGAATTTTCGTGGTCCGATATGTTAGACATGAATTCAGATTTATGGATATGTCGGTGACTTTGTAATGGAATTATCTTTGCGGTAAGTGTTTGAATCGATATGGATATATCATTACTCGCAGGAATTGAATGAAAGGTAGTATGCAAGCAAAGTGGAACTGGTCAGGAAGCCAGATAAGTTAGTGTATGACTAGAGAATGCAGGTCTTCCTTGACCAAGAGTCGGGATTATAAGCTCTTACCTCGATTCAACAATGGAATTTGGTAATTCTTCCATAGTCCAGAGGACAAGGACCCTGGTATGGATCAACCAGTTGCTTCGTAAAGGAACCGATAAACGCAAGAGGAGGAAGTTTGAAATGAGATGATAGATTTCTAGGAGTTGTGATGTGAATCTCATACTCCTTTTGGATCGACTTCAGAATAGTGGACTCGGAAATAAATTTCCAAGAGTAGCAACCAGTTATCGAGAGTGCATCTTTGACATCGTGATTGAGTATATGAGATCTATTTTCAGATATAGCTTATGGAGTCATCTTTGATCCCTTGAGTTAAGTTATGAAATGAATCGAGAACCGAGATAAAGTATGGTATAGATGATTTTCTTTGGAAAGGTAATCTGCGATGGAGCGAAAATTTGAATAGAGGTGATATTCAGAGGTTATTCGAATTAGTATGATTGGTATATCAAGAGCATAAGATATGAATTGGTGACATGCCGAGATATAAGAGTAAACGAATGTGTCTCTTATATCATAGGGTTTGATCGTAAAGGCTATTGGATTAAGCAAATCGACAGCTTTATTTCAAGGATGATCAATGAAAGGACAAGTCAAGAAATGAATATGTAATAACTCGACAAGAAGTATTGGAGTCCCGCTCTAATGGAGACTCAAGTAAAAGGGTGGAATAAAGCGCCGAGAAGGTATGCATTTCGTTTGATGTAAAGAGAAGTATGCTGTGTAAGTATGTTTCGGAGACTCAAGTATGCCTTATTGAATGTGTTTCAATCACAAGCAGTTAAGTGTGCAGTTGAGCTGCAATGTGGACAGAAGTTTGTATGAATGAGCAAACATGAAAATAAGCCAAGGGAGGTATGAGGAAATTCAAGGAATGGAAACAATCATTCGAAAAAGAATGTCAATTGGAAAATTGAAAAGAAAGTGTGATAATGTACCTTAATGAGGAATCGGTTATTTAAGGAATCGCGAGGACTAATCAAGAAGCACACGGAATATGATAATAATTGAGGGTGTTAACCAAAGGGACCGATAACACAATAATATTGGAGACCGAAGTGATCAAAGAGTAGATGATGTATTAAAAGTATTCGACGAATTGAGAGACTAGTCGGAACACGTGAGGAAAAACGTATGAAACTTATGATAAATGGAAGGAAGGAGAATTTTGAAGAATGATTTTAATGAAAATCAACTGCATGAATTTGGAAAGTTTGTCGTATGCACTGATGTTGTATAAGAGATTTGGATAAAATCTAATGGAGCATAATGAAGTGATTGCATATGTGCGGAGCAACTAAGGTTCTATGAGTTAAGGAGTTGATACATGTTTAAGAGCTGCTACACTAATGATTACTTTAAAGCTTGGAGACAGTATGAATAAAAGAACATCTTGGAAGTATTTATGCAAGTACAGATCGTAAAAGCGGGGACAATCATTGAATTGAGAGCATGGAATAGAATACAAAAGATTTTGATTGTATGAATGAGAAATTCCTATTAAGGCTAAGTATTTTTTTAAATGCATAAACAGAAAATTCGATATCGAGGTTATTGGAACCAAGAGCAAAAAGGAAGCATAACATGTAGGGGGCTTGTACGTCCCAATTAAGGATCAAGAAATTGTGAATCGTTTGAGAGGTTGAAAACAGATCTGAAGTTTGAGTTCGAATAGAAAGAGGGCTACATGGTGATTGTAATAAGAAGAATGTGAAATTAATAATGATGGTTGAGAAAGGGAGAATTTGCTGTTCGATATGAATTAATTCGTATGGAGTCTTATGAGATAGTGTTACTAGCAAAAGATATCCGGATTGAAATGTGATTCGTGAGTGTGTTTGAATTAGATGATATTAGTATTATTGTCACAAGAAGTTGGAAGTTGTGAGTGATCTGAACTAGAATGAGGAACCCAATCAAGAAAGTGATATGAATTTCGAGGACTAAATTTTTAAGGAGGGAGAATTGTGGGCCCCGAACTTTAATTGGATGTCGAATTATTAAATGAGAAATTAGTGATGTTAAATGTTTATTTGGGTAATGTGAATTGGAGAAATTTTAAATGATATTTGGGGTTAAAGAGTGAAATGGGTTTTGTGTATGTTGTATTATGGGTAACATCTTTATAATTGAAAAGTAAGTTTGTATAGTTACTATTTATGTAACTTCTTTGAAATTGCAAATTTTGAGACTTCGATTTATTGGGGCTAGAAATGCCCACTAAAGCTTTGTAAAGAACCTTTATTGTGTTCTGCCAATGCTTGTTCAAGTATGACCTTGCATTGATTTGAAAATGTGCCATAAGTTGTGGATATGAACTTTGTGAATGAACTTTGTGTGATATGTGGTTGCTTTCAAAATTTATTCTAAAAGTATGTATTTTGTGGCTTATGGATGATTTGAGAAATGGCTTAATGTTTGTCATAAGAATGTGTTGAATGAATTGTATATGGAGGATTTAAGTATGGAAAGAATGAGTATTTTGTATATGTATTATGTTATAGATTAAGTTGTGAAGATTGAATCGTGCTTGAAGTAGATCGACGAAGAGTATTGTGGTAGTGAGGAAAATGTGAAATCAAGATGGAAAGAATGGATTGGTCTTGATGACTTTGAGGCTTTAAAGAGATATGTATATGTTATGAAATGTCGAGTGAATATTATGAGTTAATGAAAGTTAAAATGAATGAGTTGATTAAGATGATTGAAATGGAAGTTGAAAGGTAGGAAATAAAGATTGAAAGAGTGAGAATTGGAAGAATTAGTGAAGGTGTGAAAATATGAAGAATTATGAAAGTTTGACTTTGGGGATGAATAGTTGACTTTTGATTTAAGTGAAATTTGATAAAATGATATTCATGAACATGTAGTGCTTGTTGAGGGCTTTTGGTAGCCATAAAGTTTTGAATTTTCGATATCGGGCTAGAAGTTATGATAGATTGAAGTTTTGATGTTGTTTAGGTGATTGAAACCGATGACGATCAGAGCAAAAACCAGACGATGCACTGTAGCAAAACTAGACGATGCACTATAGCAAAACCAGACGATGCACTGTAGCAAAAACCAGACGATGCACTGTAGCAAAAACCAGACGATGCCTAATTGAAAGCAAAACAGACGATGCATCGTAGCAAAAGCGGCGATGTACTGTAGCAAAACCAGCTGATAGGAAAAGTGGACGCTACAGAAGGTAGGAGATAGAATCAGCCTTTGTAGTCTTCATGAGAGTTATAGATCTAGATGTCTACTTTCTAACCGTCCAAGAATGAAGTCATTTCGACACCTATAGAGAAAGTTATGGCATTTGCGCCAAAACATGTCTGATAGAAATCAGATGATGGAAAAACCAGCTGATAGAAAAACCAGCTGAAGCAAAAGCAGACGATATGGACTTGATATCGATAGATTTAGACAAAATTTCCTTCTTGAAAGTTGTAGATCTCTTTCTCTATGAGATAGATACCAAGTTTGCCCAATTTGGATATCGGAGTCAAAAGATATGATCTATATAAGTGGACATGTGCTGGATAGAAAAACCAGCTGATAGAAAAACCAGCTGATAGGAAAACCATAAGATGCAAAAATCAGACGAAAGATTAATTGAGACATTTGACCCTTTTAGAGACTGAATTTGGATTTAAGTTCTTCATGAACATTGTAGATCAGTCTTTTCTCTATGAAATAGACATCAATTTTGTCTAATTTGGAGTTCGGAGTTAAAAGTTATAAGCGTTTGAAGTTTGGAGGAAAAATAAGCTGATGAAAATCAGCTGATGCAAAAATCAGCTGATCCAAAAATCAGTTGATGCAAAATCAGCTGATGGAAAAGTCAGACGAAGGAAATCAGACGATAAACAGTAAATCAGACGATAGAAAATCAGACGATGAACAGTAAATCAGACGATAGAAAATCGATGATGATGAACAAGAAAGCAGATGGAAGGAAAGCGATCGCACACAGATCAGTATTTTGAGGATATATGAAGCTACAGAGCTCGGATTGAGGTGATTCAAATTGGAGATTAAACTAAAGTTATAAGGCTACAACTTTGATGAAGAACCCCGATCATGATGGAGCCTCTAAGACTGTCGGATATTGGAATGAAACTCGGTGCGATGTGCAGTCTCGATTTTTTTATGCAGTGCGATAGTATTTTGGCCATAACTTCTTCGTTTTAGATCCGAATTGAGCGTGGTTTGTTGCGTTGGATTCGTATGATCGAGGAGAAAATTATGAAGAAGAAATTTTGTAAAATTCCTTTATTTACCTGATCAGAATTTGGAGCCAAGATATCAACTTTAAGGGCAATTTTGGAAGAACACTTAAAGAGTTAAGTTAGTAGGCTTATAAGGAGGGCATGAGAGTCTTTCCTCATTCATTAAATGACATGGCATGTGGATGTAGTATAAATAGAGGAGAAGCAGGCTGTGGTCGTGAGAGTTAGAGAAACAGAATAAAGAGAAACAAAAGAAAGAAAGAAAGAAGAGAGAAAGAGAAGAGTGGGTTTGGTGGAAGGAGAAAAGAAAGGACAGCAGCTAGGGTTCGATTTTGTGAGCTTTCCAGGAGGATTTCAACATTCTCCAAGAGGAAAAGATGAAGGATGAAGAGAGCTCTAGGATGAGCTAAGAAAATCCGAAAATGGTGAAGAGTGAGGTAAAAGCCGATTTTCAAGTTTCAAGCTTTTCTTAAAATTTTGGTGTAGAATCATGGAAAATATTATGGTTTTGTGGATTATGAAATTAGTTGTGATGTCTATGCTAAGATGGTGGTTTAATTTTGGATTAATGTGAGTTAGGTTTATGCCCAATTTTGGAAATTGGGGCTTTGTAAATTGATGCATTAGATAGCTTGGAAATATGTTGGAATTGGGTTTCTATAGTAAATTTTGAGGGTTATGGTATTTATGATGATGAATTTGGATGATTTCGGTCTAGGAAATTTCAAAGTGGGCTAAAGAAAGAAGCTTCGAGAAATTAGAGCTTTGGACAAGTTCTAGCATGGATTCGAGGTGGGTATCCGTTTATAATAGAATTTATAAGCCATTACCGCTTTCTTTAAACAAAGAGATTTTCTGACTTAAATTGCATCATAATTGTTGCATCATTGCATAAATGATTTGAAAAATCATTTTTGATTCGATACATGAAATTTTGATGAATTGCAAAAATACATTGTGTTATGCCTTGAAAGACTTCATGGCTGTGTATATTCGGAAAAGAACATTTGATAAATTGATTTGAGCATTATATGTGCTTTTGTGTGGGTGAGAGAGTAACGTCGTGATAGTCTCGTGAACGTAGACAAAAATAATGTGATAGCCTTCTCCCGGCTGCCCGCTTGTGGCCTACGAGATCCAAAAATGGACTCGTTGTGTTTCCAATAAACTTTGGTTTATTTGGCGTGTTTACGGAACTCTCTAGCCATTTGTGTGTGCATTGCTTACGTGAATTGCCAAGTTGATGCATTCATGTCTTGTGACCTATGGATTTGTGGCTGAAAGCCTAAGACGATATCGATTTGTAAAATGTGATTTTGATTACAAAGAAAAGAACTTCTTCAAAATGTGCTTTACTTGATTTCAAAGAAATGTTTTCTAAGACCGTAAAAGAAAAAGATTTCAAGAGTTTTGCTTATTGTTTTGTTATAAACTGTTACCCATTGAGCGTAAGCTCACCCCTCATTACCATCCACAGTAATGAGAAGAAGATCCGTGAGCGTAAAAAGAGGGATTTTTGTATCTTTGTATTTGCATTCGGATTTTTTATATATTGTGATTGTATTGTGGCTTGTAAGGCCATTAAAATTTGTATATGATTATGGGATGGGATTATGTAAGTGAAATAGGGTTAGTATTTATGAATGTGAATTATGATCATGACTTAAGATATGACCGAGAATTATGGAAGTGTTTAGATATAGGATTGTAAATGTGTATGATGGGATTCCGGACAGGAGGTCCGAAGATTTGTGTGATGGGTTGGAAATATTGAAGTGCTTTTGTGTATGGATTTGTGTATGGACATGATATGGAAATTATGTATGAATGGCGTGAGATGGATTGACGAAATTCAAATATTTGGTAATAAGCGAAATTGGGATAAAGAGAGATATGATTGTAGCGAATGATAAAATGTTTTCGAATGCGAACGCGATATGATCGAATATGAAGGATTCAAAGGATTGAGGAATTGATGAAATACAAATTGGAAATTGAAACTACTTTGAACAATGTGTAAGTGGAAAAAAATGAAGCGATATTAGTTAAGCTGCGATTCGTTCGTTATGAGTTGGGTTCCGAAAACGGGTCCCAACATTTATGGTATCAGAGCGCCAGTATTATGATCTTACATGGGCGCATGTGTATGCGTTAGACGCATAAGAAATTGTGAAAAGTTTGAGGTGATAGATCTAATAGGAAAAATGATGATACTCTGATATGAGAAAAGGAAGTTGTGGATAAGTAGAGGCAATTATGGTAGATACGGATTCAATGCCATTATATTGGAAGTGTCGAAAGTCTTTGGTTGAGAATTTGAGTCTCGGATCGTTAAGTTGGCGCCCTTAACGGTCGATGATTTAGACCTCGATCAGAGTACTTATCGACATTCCTTTTGATGGTAATCATTCGCATTAAGAAGAGATTAGTGGAATTGAGGTCAAAATTTCATGATGAATATGTATCGATAATTTCGAATTGGATGAGAAATAAAGGAGTAGTGTGCCACCTCGGTAACAGGATACGAGGAGTTTTGCAAGGATCGATTATACGATTTCGCACCTTAAAGGAGGGCACGGATGAGTATAGAATAAGTCATATGTGTGAACTGTTGCTAAATGTTTCGACTATGAGAGACAATAGGAAGAAGGGTATTTTGTTAGAATATAAGGCAATGAAAGTGTGGCTAATTGGAAATAAGAATTTTCGTGGTCCGATATGTTAGACATGAATTCAATATTTATGGATATGTCGGTGACTTGTAATGGAATTATCTTTGCGGTAAGTGTTTGAATCGATATGGATATATCATTACTCGCAGGAATTGAATGAAAGGTAGTATGCAAGCAAAGTGGAACCGGTCGGAAGCGGATAAGTTAGTGTATGACTAGAGAATGCGGTCTTCCTTGACCAAGAGTGGGATTATAAGCTCTTACCTCGATTCAACAATGGAATTTGGTAATTCTTCCATAGTCCAGAGGACAAGGACCCTGGTATGGATCAACCAGTTGCTTCGTAAAGGAACCGATAAACGCAAGGAGGAAGTTTGAAATGAGATGATAGATTTCTAGGAGTTGTGATGTGAATCTCATACTCCTTTTGGATCGACTTCAGTAAATAGTGGACTCGAAATAAATTTCCAAGAGTAGCAACCAGTTATTGAGAGTGCATCTTTGATCTTGTGATTGAGTATATGAGATCTATTTTCAGATATAGCTTATGGAGTCATCTTTGATCCTCGAGTTAAGTTATGAAATGAATCGAAGAACTGAGATAAAGTATGGTATAGATGATTTTGTTGGAAAGGTAACTGCGATGGAGCAGAAAATTTGAATAGAGGTGATATTCAGAGGTTATTCGGAATTAGTATGATTGGTATATCTATTGGGACCCGATCCAGAAATCGGATCCCAACCGAAAAAGCGGAAACGGATATGAAGAACGAGGCAAATTCAAGGTGGATAAATTGAATTCAATAACGATAAACAAAGCGAAACGGAAGCAAAAGCAGTAAGCGGACGAAAATCTGAAGCGGATCTTATAAATAAACAAAGCGGGCAAAACACAAAACGAATCGAAAGCGTATTATCGAATGTCCGACATCCGTGCAATAATCAAAGAAAACGATCAAATGAACATAATCGCGTTGGAAATCTAAACTAAGACATATCCGAAATCCGGTATACTTTTTTTTCTTTTTATTCTTTTCATTCCTTATCACTTTATTCCATTACATACAAAATCATCATTCTTATTCATTCCTTTTCTCTTTAATCAATCACTTTCAAATCATAATCAATCTTCTTAACATTAGTACCAATTTCATAAATCTATCTTTTAGCATCCAAAACTTATTTTCTTCTTTTCCAAATTATTTTCTAACGAAAATTGACAAGATAACTACTGCATTTATCCTAACCCAAAAATTCACGCAAAGGCAAATAAACACTTCTATAATCTCAACTGACCTCAGAATCATCGGACACTCCCGTCCGAAAATCCAAACACCAGCAAAACGCAAACCTAACATCTAAAACTTCCATAATTCTCAAATCAATCAATACCAAATTCATCATTCAATTAAATTTGCCATCTCAATTTCCAATATATATCCCAAAATTATACACAATCTCATATACAAATTCCCAAATCATATACAATTTTATACTCTCATTCATAATCTTCATACATTCTGAAAAACATCATAATCACTTAATGGCAATTCAAGCCATTTACAAACTATTCCAAAACACAATATTTACATAACAATACTAACGATGCAAAAACGGACCCAACAGTCTTCACATTCTTTCATCCGATCTCCTGCTCGAAACCTGGAGATGGGGATGAAAGGGGGGGTGAGCTCGGAAGCTCGTGGATAATATATTTATAAACTGAACAATAAGCGGAAAAATCTTTTATTTTTCAAACTTTTCAAACATTTCCCATTTAAGATTTTCTCCAAAAACTCATTTTCAAACTTTTCAAAATTTTTTTCAATACTATTCTCAAACCCTTTTCAATTTTTCAAACTTTTCATAACTCATTTTCCTAAATGTTTCATAAACATGAATGCAAACACATAACATTACAAATCATCAAGTTCACAAATCAAACATATAAAACATATCAAATGGCTTGGTTCGGTCCAAACAGAACGTACTGCACATTCTCGCATAGCGGTCCTGTGCAGCCGTGAACAGAACGTACTACACTTTCCCGCAAAGCGGTCCAGTGTAGCCGTGAAGGAGTCCGAAATCGGAGCTCCGTGCCACTAGCGGGCAGCCGGGCGAAGGCTATACAAATAGAGACAGCGCTGACTCACAAGGGACCTACCAAACCCACATAACACATAAGCGGAAAGAGAATTCAAATTGCCCGAAGGCATTTTTCAAAAATCTTGACTTTCTAATTTTTTTTTTCATATCATATCGCCTCACAAATGACATTTTCGCATATTCATATAAATGCATTTAACCGCATCAATTAAACCACATATCAAGCAAATTCATAACAAGGTATGCACAATTTCTTTAAATCATAAATCAAACTGATTCTATTACAAGGCACATTGTTCAAATTGTTCAGATAATTCAAAAACATGATTTTCATAGATCTTGAATTTTCTTAAAACCTTCCGAAAGCATTTCATTTACTCAGTCAAAACTATATTTCTCAAACATTTTTCTAAACATTTGTTTCTCAAAATTTGCTTCTTGAATTTTTCAAATCCATATGCTTAGCTTAAAATTCAATAAATAAATATACTACCCACCTCGAATCGATATCAGGAACTTGTCCCAAGCTCCAATTTGGTCCTTGCTTCTTTCCTTCTCTCAATTAAAATTGACCTAAGCCATAATCACCCAAATTCCACATCACAAATTTGTATAATCTCAAAATTAACTATAAGGAACCCAAATTCATCACTTTACCAAGCTATCTAAAGCAAGAATTTCTAACATTCCCAAATTCCAAATTTGACCTAAACCGAATTAGTCAAATTCAATATCATAAATCACTTACTTACTCAAATTAAACTTAGAAAACACCAATTCCATATAAATTCAAGCTATTTCAATCTCCAATTTTGAAAATCCCCAATTTTCAAAATTGGCCTAAACCAATTTATCTAAATTCAATCTCATAAAACATAATTTCTTCAAAATTGATTCCATATTTCATCAATTCATGCTATTATTGGTGATTCTACACCAAAATATCACCAAATTCTTCATCATAAAATTAAGCCTAAACCTTAATCAATTTTCCATCCAAAATTAAACCCAACCTAAAGCATATATTTCAAAATCAACTTCATACATCACAAACTCATAATATTATCTATATTTCTCAATCAAAACTTCAACAAAATCTCAAACTTGAAAATTTTCTCTTACCTCATTTCTCCTCCAAATTCAAATTTTCTTGGTTCCTTAGGAAGCTCTCATCATTCTCCATTCTTTTCCTTCTTGGGAAAGTCCCAAAAGCTTGAAGAATTGAGTAGAAAACTTGAAACAAAGCTTCCTCTCTCTTATTTTCTCCATATGAATCTTCTTCACTCTTCTTTCTCCTTCTTCTTCTTTTCTTTTAACTCATCATCGAATTTCACTCCTATAAAACGACCCCATCTGATTTTTTTTAAGGCCATGTCATTAAAATGAGGGGTAAATGACCCTTTTACCCTTACTCATTTACTTAATTCCAAAATTGCCCCTAACTTCATTTATACTTATGGATCTGATTCGCACTATCTAGATGAAGGAATTTGTCAAACTTTCCTTCTAAAGAAATGTTCCTCTCAATCATACGAATCCAACGCAACTGACCGCGCTCAATTCGGGTCTAAAACGAAAAAGTTATGGCCAAAATACTATCGGACCTGCACAAAATTCGAAATTCAACATTAACATAACTTCAATCCAGAATTTGACAATCTTAGGGATGAAATAAAATTTCTATCCCTTCATAAGAGTTGTAGCCCTATATCTTAACTTTATTTTCCCTCAAGAATCAACTGAATCGGAGTTGTATAACTCCCGAAAATCGCAAAGTACTGAACCATGTTCAGAAAATTATCCAACTTATAACCTATAACTCATCTCTTACTTTGGTTCAAACAATTTCTTTCCATTTAGTCTCCTAAAAATGAACGTAATTGTCTTAGGAATCCAACGCTTTGAGAATCAACTCAATCGGATGTCGGACGACGGAATTATAAGCAAAAGATTACAGACGGGATCGGATTAGAAACAAACTATCAGAACTTCAAAATTGAACTTCTTAAAAATCATATCTCTCGATCCCGAACTCGGAATTGTGACAAATTTGGTGTCTATGGAAAGATAAAAGGAAGCTCTACAACTTTCCTGAAGGACTCGAAATCAAATTAGGTCTCAAAAGAGGTCAAAACCTCAATCAAGGATCCTGTCCAAAACAGCTTTTCTTAAACGACTTCCAATCTTTAATCGCTCATAACTCCTAGCCCCGATATCGAAAGATTGCAAACTTTATGTCCACGAAAAGCTCTCGACAGAGGCTACAAGTTTCACGTTGATCATTTCCTCTAATTTTGCCTCAATTAAAAAGTCAACTTTTTCCTCAAAGTCAAACTTCAAACGAACTTTGGTGATCATAACTCTCACTCCCGATATCGAAAAATATCAAACTTGATGTCTCGAAAAGCTCTTGACATAATCTACAAGTTTCATGTAGATCATTTTATCAAATTTTGCCTACATCAAAAGTCAACTCTCAAAGTCAAACATTCTCTCTCTAAAAAGTCAAACTTTCTAAATCCTTCAAATTTTCACACTTTTTCTTTTTATTTCTTGATTTTCTACTCCCATTTCAATTAACTCATTCTCTTTCCTCTCATAATCCATATAAATTCATTCAAATATCAAAGTCCTCAAAATTAAACAATTCATTTCTCATAAATTTTCTTAATTTCATCAAATTTCCTTAAATTCATTCTCATTCTCACCAATTCTTTCTCACTTTAAATTCATTTTAATATTTCTATTTTTCATCAAAAGTTCGGGGTCCAACATTTCTCCCCCTCTTAAAAGAATTTCGTCCATTCATTCTCATTCTCACCAATTCTTTCTCACTTTAAATTCATTTTAATATTTCTATTTTTCATCAAAAGTTCGGGGTCCAACATTTCTCCCCCTCTTAAAAGAATTTCGTCCTCGAAATTAACACTTAAGCATATAATATTTCTTATCTAATTCCTTCTCATAACTATTTCTCAATCTCTTCATAATTTCTCAATTTTTTTAAATCAGTTACTCCATCCAACATCATATCAAACTCACTAGTTCTACAACTCCATATTCTTTAACATTTTTCCTTAACATTTTAAACAAGTCAATGGTCCACGTCGTAATGACTCTTAATATGGACCATAATCATCATTTCACTTAATCCTTTGGATTGCTATATCGCCTTTCTCTATCAATTTATCTCATTATTCAAAATTTGCATCTCACATATGCATATTCAAATCAATTCCCTAATTTCATCATGTAATTTAAATCTAAATTTCCATCTTCACAATTCATCTAAACAATTGATGAGATTCTTCCACTTCACCAAGAAATTCTAATCTCAAATTCATAATCATAAACCTAAAATCAAACATAATTCCTTACCTTAATCTCATCTCATAATTGCATGTACAAACCATCATGAACTTCAAATCTCAAGTTCATTTACACACCCAAAATCAATCAAAGTTCTTAACCTCACTCTCGGACAATCACTAAATTCATTCTTAATAACCATATTGCCCAAGTATGATCATAATTTGGGCTCACATTCTCACAAATTCAATTTTTTCTTATACACTTTCATTAATCTTATATGCCCGATTAAGACCATAGATCTTTGGGCTCGATACCATCTATGTTGGGACCCGATCCAGAAATCGGATCCCAACCGAAAAAGCGGAAACGGATATGAAGAACGAGGCAAATTCAAGGTGGATAAATTGAATTCAATAACGATAAACAAAGCGAAAACTAAGCAAAAGTAAGCGGACGAAAATACGAAGCGGATCTTATAGGGGAAACAAAGCGGGGCAAAACACAAAACGAATCGAAAGCGTATTATCGAATGTCCGACATCCGTGCAATAATCAAAGAAAACGATCAAATGAACATAATCGCGTTGGAAATCTAAACTAAGACATATCCGAAATCCGGTATACTTTTTTTTTCTTTCTTATTCTTTTTCATTCCTTATCACTTTATTCCATTACATACAAAATCATCATTCTTATTCATTCCTTTTCTCTTTAATCAATCACTTTCAAATCATAATCAATCTTCTTAACATTAGTACCAATTTCATAAATCTATCTTTTTAGCATCCAAAACTTATTTTTCTTCTTATTTTCCGAAGAGTAGCAACCAGTTATTGAGAGTGCATCTTTGATACTGTGATTGAGTATATGAGATCTATTTTCAGATATAGCTTATGGAGTCATCTTTGATCCCTTGAGTTAAGTTATGAAATGAATCAGAGAACTGAGATAAAGTATGGTATAGATGATTTTGTTGGAAAGGTAACTGCGATGGAGCAGAAAATTTGAATAGAGGTGATATTCAGAGGTTATTCGGAATTAGTATGATTGGTATATCAGTAGCATAAGATATGAATTGGTGACATGCCGAGATATAAGAGTAAACGAATGTGTCTCTTATATCATAGGGTTTGATCGTAAAGGCTATTGGATTAAGCAAATCAGACAGTTTATTTCAAGGATGATCAATGAAAGGACAAGTCAAGAAATGAATATGTAATAACTCGACAGTAAGTATTGGAGTCCTGTCTCTAATGGAGACTCAAGTAAAAGGGTGGAATAAACTGCTGAGAAGGTATGCATTTCGTTTGATGTAAAGAGAAGTATGTTGTGTAAGTATGTTTCGGAGACTCAAGTATGCCTTATTGAATGTGTTTCAATCACAAGCGATTAAGTGTGTGATTGAGCTGCAATGTGATGAAGTTTGTATGAATGAGCAAACATGAAAATAAGCCAAGGGAGGTATGAGGAAATTCAAGGAATGGAAACAATCATTCGAAAAGAATGTCAATTGGAAAATTGAAAAGAAAGTGTGATAATGTACCTTAATGAGGAATCGGTTATTTAAGGAATCGCGAGGACTAATCAAGAAGCACACGGAATATGATAATAATTGAGGTGTTAACCAAAGGACCGATAACACAATAATATTGGAGACCGAAGTGATCAAAGAGTAGATGATGTATTAAAAGTATTCGACGAATTGAGAGACTAGTCGGAACACGTGAGGAAAAACGTATGAAACTTATGATAAATGGAAGGAAGGAGAATTTTGAAGAATGATTTTAATGAAAATCAACTGCATGAATTTGGAAAGTTTGTCGTATGCACTGATGTTGTATAAGAGATTTGGATAAAATCTAATGGAGCATAATGAAGTGATTGCATATGTCTTGAGCAACTAAGGTTCTATGAGTTAAGGAGTTGATACATGTTTAAGAGTCGCTACACTAATGATTACTTTAAAGCTTGGAGACAGTATGAATAAAAGAACATCTTGGAAGTATTTATGCAAGTACAGATCGTAAAAGCGGGGACAATCATTGAATTGAGAGCATGGAATAGGAATACAAAAAGATTTTGATTGTATGAATGAGAAATTCCTATTAAGGCTAAGTATTTTTTTAAATGCATAAACAGAAAATTCGATATCGAGGTTATTGGAACCAAGAGCAAAAAGGAAGCATAACATGTAGGGGCTTAGTGCGTCGAATTAAGGATCAAGAAATTGTGAATCGTTTTGAGAGGTTGAAAACAGATCCAAGTTTGAGTTCGAATAGAAAGAGGGCTACATGGTGATTGTAATAAGAAGAATGTGAAATTAATAATGATGGTTGAGAAAGGGAGAATTTGCTGTTCGATATGAATTAATTAGTATGGAGTCTTATGAGATAGTGTTACTAGCAAAAGATATCCGGATTGAAATGTGATTCGTGAGTGTGTTTGAATTAGATGATATTAGTATTATTGTCACAAGAAGTTGGAAGTTGTGAGTGATCTGAACTAGAATGAGGAACCAAATCAAAAGTGATATGAATTTCGAGGACGAAATTCTTTAAGGAGGGAGAATTGTTGGGCCCCGAACTTTAATTGGATGTCGAATTATTAAATGAGAAATTAGTGATGTTAAATGTTTATTTGGGTAATGTGAATTGGAGAAATTTTAAATGATATTTGGGGTTAAAGCGTGAAATGGGTTTTGTGTATGTTGTATTATGGGTAACATCTTTATAATTGAAAAGTAAGTTTGTATAGTTACTATTTATGTAACTTCTTTGAAATTGCAAATTTTGAGACTTGATTTATTGGGGCTAGAAATGCCCACTAAAGCTTTGTAAAGAACCTTTATTGTGTTCTGCCAATGCTTGTTCAAGTATGACCTTGCATTGATTTGAAAATGTGCCATAAGTTGTGGATATGAACTTTGTGAATGAACTTTGTGTGATATGTGGTTGCTTTCAAAATTTATTCTAAAAGTATGTATTTTGTGGCTTATGGATGATTTGAGAAATGGCTTAATGTTTGTCATAAGAATGTGTTGAATGAATTGTATATGGAGGATTTAAGTATGGAAAGAATGAGTATTTTGTATATGTATTATGTTATAGATTAAGTTGTGAAGATTGAATCATGCTTGAAGTAGATTGGACGAAGAGTATTGTGGTAGTGAGGAAAATGTGAAATCAAGATGGAAAGAATGGATTGGTCTTGATGACTTTGAGGCTTTAAAGAGATATGTATATGTTATGAAATGTCGAGTGAATATTATGAGTTAATGAAAGTTAAAATGAATGAGTTGATTAAGATGATTGAAATGGAAGTTGAAAGGTAGGAAATAAAGATTGAAAGAGTGAGAATTGGAAGAATTAGTGAAGGTGTGAAAATATGAAGAATTATGAAAGTTTGACTTTTGGGGATGAATAGTTGACTTTTGATTTAAGTGAAATTTGATAAAATGATATTCATGAACATGTAGTGCTTGTTGAGGGCTTTCGGTAGCCATAAAGTTTGCGAATTTTCGATATCGGGGCTAGAAGTTATGATAGATTGAAGTTTTGATGTTGTTTAGGTGATTGAAAACCAGACGATGCACTGTAGCAAAAACCAGACGATGCACTGTAGCAAAAACCAGACGATGCACTGTAGCAAAAACCAGACGATGCACTGTAGCAAAAACCAGACGATGCACTGTAGCAAAAACCAGACGATGCACTGTAGCAAAAACCAGCTGATAGGAAAAGTGGACGCTACAGAATGTAGGAGATAGAATCAGCCTTTGTAGTCTTCATGAGAGTTATAGATCTAGATGTCTACTTTCTAACCGTCCAAGAATGAAGTCATTTCGACACCTATAGAGAAAGTTATGGCATTTGCGCCAAAACATGTCTGATAGAAATCAGATGATGGAAAAACCAGCTGATAGAAAAACCAGCTGAAGCAAAAGCAGACGATATGGACTTGATATCGATAGATTTAGACAAAATTTCCTTCTTGAAAGTTGTAGATCTCTCTTTTCTCTATGAGATAGATACCAAGTTTGCCCAATTTGGATATCGGAGTCAAAAGATATGATCTATATAAGTGGACATGTGCTAGAGATAGAAAACCAGGTGATAGAAAAACCGGTGATAGGAAAACCAGAAGATGCAAAAATCGACGAAAGATTAATTGAGACATTTGACCCTTTTAGAGACTGAATTTGGATTTAAGTTCTTCATGAACATTGTAGATCAGTCTTTCTCTATGAAATAGACATCAATTTTGTCCAATTTGGAGTTCGGAGTTAAAAGTTATAAGCGTTTGAAGTTTGGAGGAAAAATCGGTGATGCAAAAATCAGGTGATGGAAATCAGTGATCAAAAATCAGCTGATGCAAAATCAGCTGATGGAAAAGTCAGACGAAGGAAATTAGGCGATGAACAGTAAATTAGGCGATAGAAAATCAGGCGATGAACGATAAATCGAGGCGATAGAAAATCGATGATGAGCAAGAAAGCGAGATGGAAGGAAAGCGATGCACACAGATCAGTATTTTGAGGATATATGAAGCTACAGAGCTCGGATTGAGGTGATTCAAATTGGAGATTAAACTAAAGTTATAAGGCTACAACTTTGATGAAGAACCCCGATCAAGATGGAGCCTCTAAGACTGTCGGATATTGGAATGAAACTCAGTGCGATGTGCGGTCTCGATTTTTATGCAGTCCGATAGTATTTTGGCCATAACTTCTTCGTTTTAGATCCGAATTGGCGTGGTTTGTTGCGCTGGATTCGTATGATCGAGGAGAACATTATGAAGAAGCAATTTTGTAAAATTCCTTTATTTACCTGATCAGAATTTGGAGCCAAGATATCAACTTTTAAGGGCAATTTTGGAAGAACACTTAAAGAGTTAAGTTAGTAGGCTTATAAGGAGGGGCATGAGAGTCTTTCCTCATTCATTAAATGACATGGCATGTGGATGTAGTATAAATAGAGGAGAAGCAGGCTGTGGTCGTGAGAGTTAGAGAAAGCAGAATAAAGAGAAACAAAAGAAAGAAAGAAAGAAGAGAAAAGAGAAGAGTGGGTTTGGTGGAAGGAGAAAAGAAAGGACAGCAGCTAGGGTTCGATTTTGTGAGCTTTCCAGGAGGATTTGAACATTCTCCAAGAGGGAAAAGATGAAGGATGAAGAGAGCTCTAGGATGAGCTAAGAAAATCCGAAAATGGTGAAGAGTGAGGTAAAAGCCGATTTTCAAGCTTCAAGCTTTTCTTAAAATTTTTGGTGTAGAATCATGGAAAATATTATGGTTTTGTGGATTATGAAATTAGTTGTGATGTCTATGCTAAGATGGTGGTTTAATTTTGGATTAATGTGAGTTAGGTTTATGCCCAATTTTGGAAATTGGGGCTTTTAAATTGATGCATTAGATAGCTTGGAAATATGTTGGAATTGGGTTTCCTATAGTAAATTTTGAGGGTTATGGTATTTATGATGATGAATTTGGATGATTTCGGTCTAGGAAATTTCAAAGTGGGCGAAAGAAAGAAGCTTGGAGAAATTAGAGCTTTGGACAAGTTCTAGCATGGATTCGAGGTAGGTATCCGTTTATAATAGAATTTATAAGCCATTACCGCTTTCTTTAAACAAAGAGATTTTCTGACTTAAATTGCATCATAATTGTTGCATCATTGCATAAATGATTTGAAAATCATTTTGATTCGATACATGAAATTTTGATGAATTGCAAAATACATTGTGTTATGCCTTGAAAGACTTCATGGTGTGTATATTCGGAAAAGAGCATTTGATAAATTGATTTGAGCATTATATGTGCTTTTGTGTGGGTGAGAGAGTAGCGTCGTGATAGTCTCGTGAGCGAGACAAAAATAATGTGATAGCCTTCTCCGGCTGCCCGCCTTGGGCTCTACGAGATCCAAAATGGACTCGTTGTGTTTCCAATAAACTTTGGTTTATTTGGCGTGTTCTGGAACTCTCTAGCCATTTGTGTGTGCATTGCTTACGTGAATTGCCAAGTTGATGCATTCATGTCTTGTGACCTATGGATTTGTGGCTGAAAGCCTAAGGCGATATCTGATTTGTAAAATGTGATTTTGATTCTGACAAGAAAAGAACTTCTTCAAAATGTGCTTTACGGATTTCAAAGAAATGTTTTCTAAGACCGAAAAGAAAAAGATTTCAAGAGTTTTGCTTATTGTTTTGTTATAAACTGTTACCCATTGAGCGTAAGCTCACCCCCTCATTACAATCCACGGTAATGAGAAGAAGATCCGTGAGCGAAAAGAGGATTTTGTATCTTTGTATTTGCATTCGGATTTTTTATATATTGTGATTGTATTGTGGCTTGTAAGGCCATTAAAATTTGTATATGATTATGGGATGGGATTATGTAAGTGAAATAGGGTTAGTATTTATGAATGTGAATTATGATCATGACTTAAGATATGATGAGAATTATGGAAGTGTTTAGATATAGGATTGTAAATGTGTATGATGGGATTCGGACGGGAGGTCAGAAGATTTGTGTGATGGGTTGGAAATATTGAAGTGCTTTTGTGTATGGATTTGTGTATGGACATGATATGGAAATTATGTATGAATGGCGTGAGATGGATTGTGAAATTCAAATATTTGGTAATAAGCGAAATTGGGATAAAGAGAGATATGATTATAGCGAATGATAAAATGTTTCGAATCTGAACGCGATATGATCGAATATGAAGGATTCAAAGGATTGAGGAATTGATGAAATACAAATTGGAAATTGAAACTACTTTGAACAATGTGTAAGTGGAAAAAAATGAAGCGATATTAGTTAAGCTGCGATTCGTTCGTTATGAGTTGGGTTCCGAAAGCGGGTCCCAACATTTATGGTATCAGAGCGCCAGTATTATGATCTTACATGGGCGCATGTGTATGCGTTAGACGCATAAGAAATTGTGAAAAGTTTGAGGTGATAGATCTAATAGGAAAATGATGATACTCGATATGAGAAAAGGAAGTTGTGGATAAGTAGAGGCAATTATGGTAGATACGGATTCAATGCCATTATATTGGAAGTGTCGAAAGTCTTTGGTTGAGAATTTGAGTCTCGGATCGTTAAGTTGACGTCCTTAACGGTCAGATGATTTAGACCTCGATCAGAGTACTTATCGACATTCCTTTTGATGGTAATCATTCGCATTAAGAAGAGATTAGTGGAATTGAGGTCAAAATTTCATGATGAATATGTATCGATAATTTCGAATTGGATGAGAAATAAAGGAGTAGTGTGCCACCTCGTAAGAGGATACGAGGAGTTTTGCAAGGATCAGTTATACCTGATTTCGCACCCTTAAAGGAGGGCACGGATGAGTATAGAATAAGTCATATGTGTGAACTGTTGCTAAATGTTTGGACTATGAGAGACAATAGGAAGAAGGGTATTTTGTTAGAATATAAGGCAATGAAAGTGTGGCTAATTGGAAATAAGAATTTTCGTGGTCCGATATGTTAGACATGAATTCAATATTTATGGATATGTCGGTGACTTCGGTAATGGAATTATGCTGCAGGTAAGTGTTTGAATCGATATGGATATATCATTACTCATGAGAATTGAATGAAAGGTAGTATGCAAGCAAAGTGGAACCGGTCGGGAAGCGGATAAGTTAGTGTATGACTAGAGAATCAGGTCTTCCTTGACCGATGAGTGGGATTATAAGCTCTTACCTCGATTCAACAATGGAATTTGGTAATTCTTCCATAGTCCAGAGGACAAGGACCCTGGTATGGATCAACCAGGTTGCTTGTAAAGGAACCGATAAACGCTTGAGGAGGAAGTTTGAAATGAGATGATAGATTTCTAGGAGTTGTGATGTGAATCTCATACTCCTTTTGGATCGACTTCTGTAAATAGTGGACTCGGAAATAAATTTCCGAAGAGTAGCAACCAGTTATTGAGAGTGCATCTTTGATACTGTGATTGAGTATATGAGATCTATTTTCAGATATAGCTTATGGAGTCATCTTTGATCCCTTGAGTTAAGTTATGAAATGAATCGAGGCTGAGATAAAGTATGGTATAGATGATTTTCTTTGGAAAGGTAGCTGCGATGGAGCGTAAAATTTGAATAGAGGTGATATTGAGAGGTTATTCGAATTAGTATGATTGGTATATCAAGAGCATAAGATATGAATTGGTGACATGCGAGATATAAGAGTAAACGAATGTGTCTCTTATATCATAGGGTTTGATCGTAAAGGCTATTGGATTAAGCAAATCAGACAGTTTATTTCAAGGATGATCAATGAAAGGACAAGTCAAGAAATGAATATGTAATAACTCGACAGTAAGTATTGGAGTCCTGTCTCTAATGGAGACTCAAGTAAAAGGGGTGGAATAAACTGCTGAGAAGGTATGCATTTCGTTTGATGTAAAGAAAGTATCTTTGTGTAAGTATGTTTGGAGACTCAAGTATGCCTTATTGAATGTGTTTCAATCACAAGCGATTAAGTGTGCAGTTGAGTGCAATGTGATGAAGTTTGTATGAATGAGCAAACATGAAAATAAGCCAAGGGAGGTATGAGGAAATTCAAGGAATGGAAACAATCATTCGAAAAAGAATGTCAATTGGAAAATTGAAAAGAAAGTGTGATAATGTACCTTAATGAGGAATCGGTTATTTAAGGAATCGCGAGGACTAATCAAGAAGCACACGGAATATGATAATAATTGAGGGTGTTAACCAAAGGGACCGATAACACAATAATATTGGAGACCGAAGTGATCAAAGAGTAGATGATGTATTAAAAGTATTCGACGAATTGAGAGACTAGTCGGAACACGTGAGGAAAAACGTATGAAACTTATGATAAATGGAAGGAAGGAGAATTTTGAAGAATGATTTTAATGAAAATCAACTGCATGAATTTGGAAAGTTTGTCGTATGCACTGATGTTGTATAAGAGATTTGGATAAAATCTAATGGAGCATAATGAAGTGATTGCATATGTGTGAGCAACTAAGGTTCTATGAGTTAAGGAGTTGATACATGTTTAAGAGTCGCTACACTAATGATTACTTTAAAGCTTGGAGACAGTATGAATAAAAGAACATCTTGGAAGTATTTATGCAAGTACAGATCGTAAAAGCGAGGACAATCATTGAATTGAGAGCATGGAATAGGAATACAAAAAGATTTTGATTGTATGAATGAGAAATTCCTATTAAGGCTAAGTATTTTTTTTAAATGCATAAGCAGAAAATTCGATATCGAGGTTATTGGAACCAAGAGCAAAAAGGAAGCATAACATGTAGGGGCTTGAGTACGTCCGAATTAAGGATCAAGAAATTGTGAATCGTTTTGAGAGGTTGAAAACAGATCTGAAGTTTGAGTTCGAATAGAAAGAGGGCTACATGGTGATTGTAATAAGAAGAATGTGAAATTAATAATGATGGTTGAGAAAGGGAGAATTTGCTAAGCCGATATGAATTAATTCGTATGGAGTCTTATGAGATAGTGTTACTAGCAAAAGATATCCCGGATTCGAAATGTGATTCGTGAGTGTGTTTCGGAATTAGATGATATTAGTATTATTGTCACAAGAAGTTGGAAGTTGTGAGTGATCTGAACTAGAATGAGGAACCAGTCAAGAAAGTGATATGAATTTCGAGGATGAAATTCTTTAAGGAGGGGAGAATTGTTGGGCCCCGAACTTTAATTGGATGTCAGAATTATTAAATGAGAAATTAGTGATGTTAAATGTTTATTTGGGTAATGTGAATTGGAGAAATTTTAAATGATATTTGGGGGTTAAAGCGTGAAATGGGTTTTGTGTATGTTGTATTATGGGTAACATCTTTATAATTGAAAAAGTAAGTTTGTATAGTTACTATTTATGTAACTTCTTTGAAATTGCAAATTTTGAGACTTCGATTTATTGGGGCTAGAAATGCCCACTAAAGCTTTGTAAAGAACCTTTTATTGTGTTCTGCCAATGCTTGTTCAAGTATGACCTTGCATTGATTTGAAAATGTGCCATAAGTTGTGGATATGAACTTTGTGAATGAACTTTGTGTGATATGTGGTTGCTTTCAAAATTTATTCTAAAAGTATGTATTTTGTGGCTTATGGATGATTTGAGAAATGGCTTAATGTTTGTCATAAGAATGTGTTGAATGAATTGTATATGGAGGATTTAATTATGGAAAGAATGAGTATTTTGTATATGTATTATGTTATAGATTAAGTTGTGAAGATTGAATCGTTCTTGAAGTAGATTGGACGAAGAGTATTGTGGTAGTGAGGAAAAATGTGAAATCAAGATGGAAAGAATGGATTGGTCTTGATGACTTTGAGGCTTTAAAGAGATATGTATATGTTATGAAATGTCGAGTGAATATTATGAGTTAATGAAAGTTAAAATGAATGAGTTGATTAAGATGATTGAAATGGAAGTTGAAAGGTAGGAAATAAAGATTGAAAGAGTGAGAATTGGAAGAATTAGTGAAGGTGTGAAAATATGAAGAATTATGAAAGTTTGACTTTTGGGGATGAATAGTTGACTTTTGATTTAAGTGAAATTTGATAAAATGATATTCATGAACATGTAGTGCTTGTTGAGGGCTTTGGTAGCCATAAAGTTTGCAATTTTCGATATCGGGGCTAGAAGTTATGATAGATTGAAGTTTTGATGTTGTTTAGGTGATTGAAAACGAGACGATGCCTTGTAGCAAAAACTAGGCGATGCTCTGTAGCAAAAACTAGGCGATGCACTATAGCAAAAACCAGACGATGCACTGTAGCAAAAACCAGACGATGCCTTCGTAGCAAAACCAGACGATGCATCAGAGCAAAAACGAGACGATGCAATCAGTAGCAAAAACAGACGATGTATTGTAGCAAAAACCAGCTGATAGGAAAAGTGGGCGCTACAGAATGTAGGAGATAGAATCAGCCTTTGTAGTCTTCATGAGAGTTATAGATCTAGATGTCTACTTTCTAACCGTCTAAGAATGAAGTCATTTAAACACCTATAGAGAAAGTTATGGCATTTGCGCCAAAACATGTCTGATAGAAATCAGATGATGGAAAAACCAGCTGATAGAAAAACCAGCTGAAGCAAAAGCAGACGATATGGACTTGATATCGATAGATTTAGACAAAATTTCCTTCTTGAAAGTTGTAGATATCTCTTTTCTCTATGAGATAGATACCAAGTTTGCCCAATTTAGATATCAGAGTCAAAAGATATGATCTATATAAGTGGACATGTCTTTGGATAGAAAAACCGGTGATAGAAAAACCGGTGATAGGAAAACCGGAAGATGCAAAAATCGGACGAAAGATTAATTGAGACATTTGACCCTTTTAGAGACTGAATTTGGATTTAAGTTCTTCATGAACATTGTATATCAGTCTTTTCTCTATGAAATAGACATCAATTTTGTCCAATTTGGAGTTCGGAGTTAAAAGTTATAAGCGTTTGAAGTTTGGAGGAAAAATCAGCTGATGCAAAAATCAGCTGATGGAAATCAGCTGATCCAAAAATCAGCTGATGCAAAATCAGCTGATGGAAAAGTCAGACGAAGGAAATCAGACGATGAACAGTAAATCAGGCGATAGAAAATCAGGCGATGAACGATAAATCGGGCGATAGAAAATCGATGATGAGCGAAGAAAGCGGATGGAAGGAAAGCAGTCTGCACACAGATCAGTATTTTGAGGATATATGAAGCTACAGAGCTCGGATTGAGGTGATTCAAATTGGAGATTAAACTAAAGTTATAAGGCTACAACTTTGATGAAGAACCCCGATCAAGATGGAGCCTCTAAGACTGTCGGATATTGGAATGAAACTCGGTGCAGTGTGCAGTCTCAGATTTTTGTACAGGTCTAATAGTATTTTGGCCATAACTTCTTCGTTTTAGATCCGAATTGAGCGTGGTTTGTTGCGTTGGATTCGTATGATCGAGGAGAACATTATGAAGAAGAAATTTTTTGTAAAATTCCTTTATTTACCTGATCAGAATTTGGAGCCAAGATATCAACTTTTAAGGGCAATTTTGGAAGAACACTTAAAGAGTTAAGTTAGTAGGCTTATAAGGAGGGGCATGAGAGTCTTTCCTCATTCATTAAATGACATGGCATGTGGATGTAGTATAAATAGAGGAGAAGCAGGCTGTGGTCGTGAGAGTTAGAGAAACAGAATAAAGAGAAACAAAAGAAAGAAAGAAAGAAGAGAGAAAAGAGAAGAGTGGGTTTGGTGGAAGGAGAAAAGAAAGGACAGCAGCTAGGGTTCGATTTTGTGAGCTTTCCAGGAGGATTTGAACATGCTCCAAGAGGGAAAAGATGAAGGATGAAGAGAGCTCTAGGATGAGCTAAGAAAATCCGAAAATGGTGAAGAGTGAGGTAAAAGCCGATTTTCAAGCTTCAAGCTTTTCTTAAAATTTTTGGTGTAGAATCATGGAAAATATTATGGTTTTGTGGATTATGAAATTAGTTGTGATGTCTATGCTAAGATGGTGGTTTAATTTTGATTAATGTGAGTTAGGGTTTATGCCCAATTTTGGAAATTGGGGCTTTTGTAAATTGATGCATTAGATAGCTTGGAAATATGTTGGAATTGGGTTTCTATAGTAAATTTTGAGGGTTATGGTATTTATGATGATGAATTTGGATGATTTCGGTCTAGGAAATTTCAAAGTGGGCGAAAGAAAGAAGCTTCGGAGAAATTAGAGCTTTGGACAAGTTCCTAGCATGGATTCGAGGTGGGTATCCGTTTATAATAGAATTTATAAGCCATTACCGCTTTCTTTAAACAAAGAGATTTTCTGACTTAAATTGCATCATAATTGTTGCATCATTGCATAAATGATTTGAAAAATCATTTTTGATTCGATACATGAAATTTTGATGAATTGCAAAAATACATTGTGTTATGCCTTGAAAGACTTCATGGCTGTGTATATTCGGAAAGAGCATTTGATAAATTGATTTGAGCATTATATGTGCTTTTGTGTGGCTTAGAGAGTAACGTCGTGATAGTCTCGTGCACGAGACAAAAATAATGTGATAGCCTTCTCCGGCTGCCCGCTTGTGGCTCACGAGATCCAAAATGGACTCGTTGTGTTTCCAATAAACTTCGGTTTATTTGGGCGTGTTCTGAACTCTCTAGCCATTTGTGTGTGCATTGCTTACGTGAATTGCCAAGTTGATGCATTCATGTCTTGTGACCTATGGATTTGTGGCTGAAAGCCTAAGGCGATATCTGATTTGTAAAATGTGATTTTGATTCACAGAAGAAAAGAACTTCTTCAAAATATGCTTTACGGATTTCAAAGAAATGTTTTCTAAGACCGAAAAGAAAAAGATTTCAAGAGTTTTGCTTATTGTTTTGTTATAAACTGTTACCCATTGGCGTAAGCTCACCCCTCATTACCATCCACGGTAATGAGAAGAAGATCTGTGAGCGAAAAAGAGGATTTTGTATCTTTGTATTTGCATTGGATTTTTTATATATTGTGATTGTATTGTGGCTTGTAAGGCCATTAAAATTTGTATATGATTATGGGATGGGATTATGTAAGTGAAATAGGGTTAGTATTTATGAATGTGAATTATGATCATGACTTGAGATATGACCGAGAATTATGGAAGTATTTAGATATAGGATTGTAAATGTGTATGATGGGATTCCGGACAGGAGGTTCGAAGATTTGTGTGATGGGTTGGAAATATTGAAGTGCTTTTGTGTATGGATTTGTGTATGGACATGATATGGAAATTATGTATGAATGGCGTGAGATGGATTGTGAAATTCAAATATTTGGTAATAAGCTTAAATTGGGATAAAGAGAGATATGATTGTAGCGAATGATAAAATGTTTTCGAATGCGAACGCGATATGATCGAATATGAAGGATTCAAAGGATTGAGGAATTGATGAAATACAAATTGGAAATTGAAACTACTTTGAACAATGTGTAAGTGGAAAAAAAAATGAAGCGATATTAGTTAAGCTGCGATTCGTTCGTTATGAGTTGGGTTCCGAAAACGGGTCCCAACAAAACAGGTGAGGATACTGTCTCCTCATATGCTCCTCGGTCTCCCAGGTAGCCTCCTCAGTCGAATGGTTCCTCCAGAGAACTTTCACCAGTGGAATACTCTTGTTTCTCAATTGCTTCACCTGTGACCCGACAATCTGTATCGGCTCCTTTACATAACTCAGATTACTAGAGACCTCAATCTCCTGAGCCGGTATCACATGTGTCAGATCTGACCGCTATTTACGGAACATACTCACATGGAAGACGTCATGCAACTGAGACATCTCACTCGGTAAAGCTAGCCTGTAGGCTAAAGGTCCTATCCTCTCAGTGATCTCATATGGACCAATGTACCTAGGGCTTAACTTACCCTTTTTCCTAAATCTCAGTACACCACGCCACGGTGACACCCGTAAGAACACTCTGTCGCCCACATTGTATTCAATGTCCCTCCTATGCTGATCCACATAGCTCTTCTGTTTATCTTGAGCCGCTTTGATTCATCTCCGAATCAGTTTCACCTTATCCACAGTTTCCTGAATCAACTCTAGACCCTCAATCATCCTGACACCCTCTTCATCCCAATACAACGGTGATCTACACGGTCGCCCATACAATGCCTCATAAGGTGCCATCCCGATACTACTGTGATAATGGTTGTTATATGCAAACTCAATCAGAGCTATATACTGATCCCATGCTCCTCTAAACTCCAATACACAAGCCCGAAGCATATCTTCCACAGTCTTAATCGTCCTCTCACTCGGCCATCATTCGAGGATGAAATCAGATCTTGAAATTCAGCCTAGTACCCATAGCAGACTGCAAACTCTGCCAAAACCTCGAAGTAAATCTGGGATCCCTGTCTGACACTATTGATACTGGGACCCCGTGCAGTCTCACTATTTCAGCCACATACTTCTGGGCCAACTGATCCATAGTATTGTTCTCCCTCACTGGCAGGAAATGGGCCGATTTAGTCAACCGGTCCACTATGACCCAGATAACATCATGCTGCCTCGGCGTCCTAAGCAATCCTATAATGAAATCCATGGTAATTCGTTCCCATTTCCACTCCAGAATAGGCAACGAATGAAGCTATCCTACTGGAGCTTGATGCTCAGCCTTAACCTGCTAGCACGTCAGACATCTCGCAACATACTCCGCTACCTGCTTTTTCATGCCAGGCCACCAGAAATCTTTCTTAAGAGTGTTATACATCTTGGTAGTACCAGGATGCATAGCATATACGGCCATATGAGCCTCCTCTAATATCTCTCGTCTCAAATTATCCACATCAGGTACACAGAGCCTCTGTCCCAACCATAAGGTCTCATCTCTCAACTCAAACTCAGAACTCGAATCAGCTTTTACTTTCTCAATCAGTCTCACTATAATAGGATCCTTGTCACGAACTCTCGATCTGCCCAAGATAACATCGGTCTCAACTTCAAAGTAGCTAATAACACTCCATCCTGCTCCAGATTCAACTGTACATTCAAGGCTCTCAACTGAATCAAATTAGGCAACCTCAATGCCTGCATCTGAGCTGTACTCGTATGCGACCTCCGACTCAGAGCATCTGCCACTACATTGGCTTTCCCAAGGTGATATTCAACTAGTACAATCATAGTCCTTCAACAACTCAAGCCATCTCCTCTGTCTCAAATTCAACTCTCTCTGGCTCAGTAAATACCTCAGACTCTTATGATCAGTAAAGATCTGGAATGTCTCACCATACAGATAATGTCTCCAAATCTTGAGGGCAAAAACCACTGCAGCTAACTCCAAATCATGCACTGGATAGTTTACCTCATGAGCTCTCAACTGTCTCGAAGCATATGCAATCACTCTCCCATGCTGCATCAGAACACACCCCAATCCCTGATGCGATGCATCACTGTAAACCTCAAATCCTCCTGTCCCGGATGGAATAGCTAACACCGGTGCAGTAGTCAACCGATGTTTGAGCTCCTCAAAGCTCTTCTGACACTCCTCAGTCCATCGGAACGGTACATTTTTCCTCAAAAGCTTTGTCAGAGGGGCTGAGATCAATGAAAACCCCTCGACAAACCTCCGGTAGTAACCCGCTAATCCTAGGAAACTCCGAATCTCTGACACATTCCTAGGAGCCTCCCACTGCAGTACTGCCTGAATCTTACTAGGATCAACCTGTATACCCTCTCCAGTCACTATGTGCCCCAAAAAGATCACCTGATCCAGCCAAAATTCACACTTACTGAATTTGGCATACAGCTGTCTCTCTCTCATAGTCTGTAAGATAATCCTCAAGTGTTCAGCATGATCCTGTCTAGTCCTCGAGTACACCAAAATGTTATCAATGAATACAATAATGAACTGATCCAGGTAAGGCTGAAATACCTTATTCATCAAGGCCATGAAGGCTGCCGGGGCATTAATCAACCCAAACAGCATCACTAGGAACTCGAAATGCCCATATCTGCTCCTAAATGCACTTTTAGGCACATCAGCCTCTTCTATCTTCAACTGATAGTACCCTGATCTCAAATCCAGTTTAGTGAATACCTGAGCTCCCTACAACTAATCAAATAAGTCATTGATCCTAGGCAGTGGATACTTATTCTTCACTGTCACCCGATTCAGCTGCCTGTAATCAATGCACAGCCTCAAAGTCCCATCCTTTTTCTTCACAAATAATACTGGAGCTCCCCATGGTGAAATACTAGGCCTGATAAAACCCTTCTCCAGCAACTCTTGCAACTGAGCCTTCAGCTCCCTCAATTCCACAGGTGCCATCCTATATGGAGGTATAGATATAGTAGCAGTACCTGGAACGAGGTCAATGGTGAACTCTGTCTCCCGATCCGGCGGCAAACCCGATAACTCATCAGGAAACACATCTGGAAATTTTCTAACCACGGGAATATCCTGAAGCCTCTGCTCAACTCTGGTGTCAACCACATGAGCCAGATATGCCTCACAGCCTCCCTGCATCAACCTCAGGGCACTCAGAAAAGAGATCATCCGAGCTGGCACTGCCTGGCTAACTCCTCTGAACACTGCTCTAGGCTGACCAGGAGACTCTAATACAACCTCCTTGGTGTAGCAGTCCATGATAGCCCTGTGGGCAGTAAGCCAGTCCATCCCCAGAATCACATCAATCTCTTTCAAAGGCAACACTATAAGGTCTGCCCTCAACACTGCTTGATCAATCTGGATCGAGCATCCCCTGCAGACCTCTCCCAATGCAGTAGTACTACCTAGAGGTGTACTCACCTCTAGCCCATACTGTAACATCTCCCTATCCCCATGCAATCTACATGCCATATGAGGTGCAATAAAAGAATGTGTGGATCCAGGATCCAGCAATGCAAACGCCTCAATATCAGAAATAAGGAGCATACCAGCTACAACATCAGGGGAATCCTGGGCCTCCTGTCTCGTCATGGCATAGACTCTGGCCTGGGACTGTGGTCAGCTACCTCGACCCTCAGTCCTCACAAAGGATCCCTCAGCTCTACCTCGGCCCCTCTGTCCGGATCCACCCACTCTACTCTGTTGTACAGTGGTACTACTCCTGGCTCGTCCACTACCAGCAGACTGAACGCCCAGTGTAGCTGGGCAATCCCGAACCTGGTGCTCCGTCGAGCCGCATCTCAAGCAGGCTCCAGTAAGCCACCAACACTCCCCACTGTGTCTCCTCTCACAATGCGGGCACACTGGAGGGGTCTGCCCTGAACCTCTGCCACTACTACTGCCAGTCTGTCCGAATCTCCCCCTTTGCCCATAAACAGACTGTCTCGAACCTCCCGGAGACCTGAAAGTCCTACCCTGGCGCTTACTAAAGCTCCTGCCAGAGCTGCCCTGACTGTCACTTGGCTGCTTACCCCGGGACCCAATCTCAGCCTGTCGCTGCCTCAACAGTTGCTCCACTCTCACAGCAGCAGCTCTCAACTCAATAAAGGTACCCATGTCAGACCGAGCTAACAGGGTACGAATCTCGATATTGAGGCCGTTCTCGAACCTCCGGCACTTATCAGCCTCAGTCGGGATCATGACAGTGGCATAGTCCATCAGCTCATTGAACCTCATCTCATACTCTGTCACCGACATCCTATCTTGCTTCAGCTCTAGAAACTCCTGCATCTTCATGTCAAGATAGTCCTTGGGCATGTAGTTGTCCCTGAAGGCCCTCAAAAAATCAGCCCATGATAGTAAGCAAGGCCTGGTGGTACTGCCTGGCACAGTCTTCCACCACTTGTATGCTGGGCCCTGCAGCAGAGACACCGCATAATCGAACCTCTCATCAGGTTCGCAGTCCATCTGGTCGAAGACTCTCTCCGTCCTCTCCAGCCACCCCTCAGCCTCAGTGGGGTCTGTACTGCCATAAAAATCGTTAGCCCCCTACTTGTGCAGCAAGTCATACCTCCTCTCCCGTCTCACGGGAACTCGAGGAGGCAATTCCTCAGTACGAGGCATAGAAGACTCTCTACTTGCTCCCACTGATCCATCGTCAGCTGGCTGCTCAACCTGATCACCTAATGCAGAAGACCTAGAACAAAACAAGAATTCTGATCAGTTTCAACAGTTCCGTCACATTTATACCTACATTGTTACTATTCCCAAAAGATGTCAAACCATGCTCTGATACCACCTAATGTAGCGCCCCCTTACCATAGAGTACCCACTGGAATGCCCTTCGATAAGAGACCACTACTGACAACTACCACTAAACTCCTCATGGCATCACAATCATAAAGCAGTACGAAGAAATTGACAACTTTTTAAAACCAAAATGGATTTCATTTCATTCACTCAAAATTCAGAAATTTACAAACTGTCAGTATTTTCAGTCTGCACATGTTCCAAAACACCGTACACTACGTACCATACAGTAATGTACAAAGAACAGATCTAAGCAGAAGTCTCCAAAAGAAAGCCCGGTGGTGACCTTTGAGCCATTGCCTCTCTCGCCAATCCACGATACTGCGGCTCTACGGTCTGAGGAGCTATCTGTCTACACTTAAGCACGAAAAATAGTTTGCAATTTTGGATGAGTTTGCGAACTCAATGAGAAACCATCATCGATGGTTCTCCTAATTTATGCATCACATAAGCATGATACAGTATGCATCCAGTAATCATACAATTACAATGCTAATACAATCACAGTAATAGGCATACAACACAATCACGGTAAACAGAACACGATTCTATATCGTATTGCAGTATAGATACAGTCAGGTACCATGTCAATTATTCAGTCCAGTATGCAATGCACGTGTGACTCTTTTCGATTTATTACAAGATATTGTGACCGAGTGCTTTAGCAAGTGTTGATGGTCGATGAAGCGCGTCTAGGAGAATTATCTCCTTCGAGCTCTAGCTCGCGAGATCGATATCGATGGCGACTCGGTTCACATTTATTCTTTATCGGTTTATGCATCGTGCATGAGTGCACATGTTCAATTGAACAGTTACATAATAGTCTAGAATTCCCAATGAGCGATAATTTTGATCAATATCATGTAATCCAAGTAATCCCCGTAGGGCAAATAAGTCACAGTAAACACGTAGATTGAGGTAACTATCTAGGTTACTCACCTATTACTTCCGAGCTAATGCCGGAAAGTTTTCGCCCTGTCGGTCGAACGACGCTCCATTTGGGCCTCTATAAGAATCAGAGAAGGTACGAGTCACTAAATATTTAATTCGAGCTAGTACTGATGCACATGTAGGTGAAATATGCATGTTCATGAATTCCCAGCCCTAATTTCATTTTTTTCCATCATAAAAATCCGTCTAAAAATTAGAAACCTATTGGCGCTGACGGTGCGCAATTTGGACCTCTATAGGTCCCCAATTAAACAAAACAGTGATTAAACAGACCTTTACCCGGACCCACGTCAATTTCTAGTCAAAAAATCCTGAATCTCTCAGAAAATGAAATTAAATATTCACTAAATCCGATGCCTCAAGAATCAGGTCAATCGGACGACGAACGGAAAAGTTATTCACGAAAGAAACTAAAATTCAACAATCAATATATATATATAGCCCTTATTTCCTTCTCTTTTTTTCCTGTTTTCCAACCGAAATTCAATCTATCATATCTCTTTCTACACATTTCAGAAAAATGCAAACTATACCTTGTTGGAAAGATAATGAAACCCTCTACAAGTTTCATGAAGACCCCAACAAGCAATTTTACCCATAAGGGTGTCAAAAATTCAGTCAAAACCACTTCCTACTCAAAACCTATCAAAACAGTGCAGTACATTTCAAATTCATTAACCTTCTGATTCTTCAGTCAACAATTACACAACAAATAAGGCAGTAAGATCACAATGTTATTTACAACTTTCATGAACAACCCAAAATCACCAAAACATCAGCCCTCATAATTTTCCCAATCTGAACAGTACATTTCACAACAGTATATCTCTTAGCACAAATGTCACCAAATTCATTACCTTATATCCCTGAAAAGATAAGATCTCAAACTTCAATTTTCATGAAGAACTCAACATCCAATTCGATCTCTAACAATTTCAAAACTGTTATGCAAGTATACGCCATGATCGTGAATTCACAACCTAATGCTGAGTTCGAGTTTTGCAAATTCATTTCTCTCAAATCGACAACCAAAAATTACATGTAATATATCATTTTCAAGATCAATGTGTCATTTATAACTCTTCAGTAGATCCCTAGAACCAATTCAAGTCACAAAAATTACTAAAATTCCTCCAAATCAGAATGTACAGCAAATCTGCCAATCCAGCTAGGTTTCATTCAATGCATGAAAACAGTCAATAGTCATCAGTCCATAACTCCTACTATACATATCGAAAAATTGCAAAATCAGTGGCATTGGAAAGATAACTTAATAGGCTTCAACTTTCATATAGTCTCTTTGTTCTAATTCCTTCTCAATTAATTTAGAAAAATTAGCAAAACTCTAGGTTATGGTTTCGGGTACTATTCATTCCAGTCAATAACAGTAACTTTCCAAGCCATATTGCAACATCTTAAAGCTAAAATTGGACAACACCTATTTCACACAAAAATGTAACCAACATCCCAAAGTTTAATTGGGCACAAACCTCACCTCATTTTCTCACCTACACAATTAGTTATGATCAAAACATTGCAATAGGGTCAAAATTCATTTCCCAACTTTCAACTTCAACCTAACTCCTATCACTTCTAACACCTATAACACATCACTAAGCATCCATTTACACCTCTAATTCAACCAAAAAATCATCACAACATGTACTTGCATAATTACACAAAAGTTGGCAGCACAAACATCATTAACTATCTTTACTTTTCCGTGCATCAAGACTTCCAAAAAGCAAGCCAAAACCAAGCCAAATCAATGTAAACCACATTCTTTCACTCACCCTCACTCAAGCATGCATTAAACCCATTCAAACCTACCACTTTCATGATCAAATAAATGCACAAGTGCTTCCCATGAATGCTTCTAACTACCAAAAGAATAAAAACAAACATCAATTCTCACCTTAAACAAATTACAAGCTATCAATTCTCCAAGTCTTTAAACCTCTCCACACTTCCTACCTTGATTCCTCACCCACGACTATCTCCACTACACATGCATATCATCATCTTCTCAAAGATCAAGCTTGGTCTTAGGTATGCACAAAGAAGAAACAAGCAAAGAACCAAAGAAGACCTTCTTGTAAGGGATGAGAAGAAGAAAATTCGAAGGAGAAAAAGAAACACATCAAAGGAGAAGAAGCAAGGTTCGGATGAGAAGAGAAATAAGCTTGCCAAATGACTTTGTTTATAAAATGGCCAAGGAAAGTCGTAGGTGATGATGAAAGAAGACAAAGCTAATTAATTAGAAAGGGACACTTGGCTTTAAATGGAATAAAATACAATTTATCAACTAATCCTAATTAATTAAGCACCAATCCCAATTAATCTCTAATCATGGCTCTAAAACAATTCCCTAACATTATTTATCCAATAATCTCATGCCATTAGGCAGTCCTTTTAATCTGAGAGAAAGTCACTCGATCGATCGGTTGAAATTTTTGATCGGACAAGAACCCGAAAAATTCCAGAAAAATTCCCAAAAATCCCTTAAAATAGAAAACAATTTATGGCGCACTCAGAATAATTTTCCAAACCCAAAAATCACGCTAATCCTAATAAAATTGTTTTAGGCACGAAAACCGGAAATGTCATGTATGCATGTACAGTAAATTCTTGTGCACAATTGTGACTATGTAGCAATCTTATTATGCATGAGCAGTCCTATGAAATCCCAATCTAGCACATCCTATGCCAATTTACTATTCTACCCTTCCAATTGAGGGTGGGATGTTACATCATGAGTAAAAGCTTTGAGTGTTAATTTCTTTCTATGATTTTTAAAAGTCATTCAACTTTGTTTATGATTATATTATCTTGGAAAATTATGAAAATTAAGTTGATGTTTTGGGTCAATGAGCTTAATTTTGATATTTTGCCCGAGGACGGTCAAAGGCTAAGTGTGGGGGTATTTGATATATGCTTAATTGTTAATATTTTTAATTATTTTCACTTAGCGATTATCGATGTAAAAATGCTTAAGATACTCACTTTAATTCATATTTTATTTTAGGTAGAATTCGGAAGCAAAGAAATTAAAGTGAGTTAAAAGCACGAAATTTGGATTATTTTCTGAAGAGCAATTCTCGCTTGCTTTCATGGAGTGGACAAAGAAAATTAAAAGATGAAAATTGGAAGACAAAGAAGAAGAAAAAGTTTAATGCAAGTAATTAAAAAAAAACAATGGCTGCGTTTCACGCAGTCACGCATGCGTTTCATGCATGTGTTAACGCTGCGTGAAACGCAGCGTTACGTTGAAGCACGCACGCAGGAAGTAAGGCAAAAGAGGGTTTTTAAATGAGGCATGAATGTTTTATTTGTCTTGTCAATAAAACAGTAGAGACATCGAGCTACAGTAGAGATAAGGAATACAGGGGAAACCACAGCAGAGGTACAACAACGCTTCTGACAGTCATAATTTGAGAGGAGTCTTGTGGCGTGAAGGTAGACGTGGAAGCTCCAGGCGCTGGCGGCTTGGACATGAGTGAAGCAGGAGGCTCAGCTTGCTGGCTCACGCATGAAGAGAAGTTTAGGCAAGAGAAAAGCAAGCACCGGCAGAAGGTTTGGATGAGCAGCAAACTTAAATCGTCCCATCAATGAACAGTGCGTGAGGTAGAGGGCTGCTAGTGGGATGGTCTTCGGTAGGATAAGCAATGAGGAGTCAGCAATTTATAGGGAAAGATCCATGAAGAACTAAATATTCCGATCCCGGTTCGGAGGTAAAATCGACGCTGACGACTTGGGTTAAGTATATTTTAATTATTTTGTTATTTCTTTCTCTCATTAGAAATTGATTGTGTTATCCGATTTTAATCGATTTGGATTTCGTATATAGATAATCAAATTTTCGTTATTATTCGGTTATTTGTGTATGAACCATTTGGGTATTTTTAATTGGTGATTTTAATGCGTTCATTGAATCGTTAATTTCAAACCCATTGCTAGAATTTTGATATAATCCGTAATTGTTATGTTGAAATTCATTTGTAGCGACTATTGATTCGTAATCATTAGGGATAACATGACCTAGGTTAAATGACCCGAGCTTATGTGGTTGTTGCCTTGATTAATCACTTTTCCTAATTCATAATGCTACTGCCTAATTAAATCTAGAGATCGTATCCTAGGTTATTAGGTGGTTAGGTTTAATTAACGATCGTATCTTGATTAAACAAAACCTAAGGGAAAACTCGGGTTAATTTTTAATCCACGATTAATAATTTCTTGGAGAGGTTAAAGAACAACAAATTAATAAAATCTGTTTAGCCAGGGTGTAGGCCGAGATTGAACCGAAGAACCGGATCCTTACCGAATTCCCCACATTTATCATTTTATTGCATGTGTTTCTTTAATTTGTTTTTATTAGTTAGTTTTATTTTATTTTCATCTCTAAAAATACAAAACCCCCTTTTTCCTAAACACCGATTAATTTCATTTCTTAAACTTTACATATACTCTCTGTGGGATTGACCTAGACTCGCCACTGCTACAGTAGTAGTCTAGTTAATTAATTTTGACTAGTGTTACGACGCGCGGTCAAATTTTGGTGGAATATTTATGATTATCGAGTTTGTGAATATACAAAATTCTAAGTGTGGGGGTGTATATATGTGAGGGTTGGTTATCATCTTAGGATGTTATTTTATGTCTTATCATTGAGATTCCCATGTTGATGTAGTTTATTTTAATTTTTACAAGAAAAAAATGAAAAAAAGAGAGAGAAAAAGAAAAAAAAGTGAAAAGAAAAAAAAGAAAGAAAAAAATTGAAAAAAATGAATGAAAAAAGAAAAATAAATAAATTTATCAAGGAATAATTGCATGAGTTTAAAAGTTGTTTATGATTCATGCATCTTCCTAGAGTTTTAATGATTGAGTTATTTGAGAATGTTGAATATGAGGTTGAGGTTTGCTTGAAAGATTCACTCTTGGGATTTCATTGAGATAAATTGTATGAGTGATCCCTTTCGGATTAATAGGAGCTTCAAGTGGTTATGTATGAGAGTTGAATGAGGTTGTGAAATGTAGATGTTGCATTTTTCATTACTGACGGTACCCAGCTTTTGATGAGTGCTGCTTTGTTTCACTAGCTTTGATGACTTTTATATTACTTGACCCAAATATATCTCACCTTACCCTTGCCCACATTACAACCTTGAAAAGTCCTTTGATTCATGATTTTGCATGTGAACATTAGTGGTGGAGAAATGAAATGATATGCAAAGTTGTGGATTGTCATGTTCATGAATGGTATTGAGTGTACCCATTGATATATTTTAATTAAACACATTTCTGAGTCTACCCTTAGATTGCTTAGTTTTTGAAGATATTGAATGTTGATTGATCATGAGTAAAAGCTTAGAATGTTGATTTCTTGCTATGATGTTTGAAAGTTATTCATCTTTGCTTATGGTTATATTGTCTTGGAAAAATATGGGAATTGAGTGAACGTTTTGGGTCAATGAGCTTAATTTGAATGTGTTGCCCGAGGACGGTCAAAAGCTAAGTATGGGGGTATTTGATATGTGCTTAATTGTTGATATTTTTAATTATTTTCACTTAGCGATTATCGATGCAAAAATGATTAAGATACTCACTTTAATTCATATTTTATTTAGGTACAATTTAGAAGCAAAGAAATTAAAGTGAGTTAAAAGCACGAAATTTGAAACATTTTCCGAAGATCAATTCTCGCTTGCTTTCATGGAGTGGACAAAGAAAAATTAAAAGATAAAAATTGGAAGACAAAGAAGAAGAAAAAGTTTAATGCAAGTAATTAAAAAAAATAGTGGCTGCGTTTCACGCATGCATTAATGCTGCGTGAAAGCATGGCGTTTGCAGTAACGACAACGCTGCAGCGCTGCGTTATAGCGCATAGCGCATAACGCAGGCGTTGTGCGTTATACGCTGCGTTGTGCGTTAAACGCACAACGCACCTGCGTTAAACACAAGATGAAAACGCAGCGCAGGAGGATTTAAGAGCATGAAGGGTTTTAACAAGGTTTGATTGTCTTGTCATGCAGAGTAGACAGAAGGAAGAATAAAAACAACAAACGGAAGCGGCAGCAGCTGGGGCGTAGACTGGAGACGCAGGCGCTGGCTTGCGGCTTCCTTCATCTGCGGCTTGGCTGGCTGGTTCAGGTGCAAGAGCAGTGGAGGATTTAAGTTCGTCCCATCAAGCTACAGTAGACGCAACAAGCAATAGTAGGAGCTGCGTAGGGACATTTAAGTAGGGCCATTGGAGGGGGTTGAAGCAATTTATCGGGAAAGACCCATGAAGAGTTAAACGTCCCAATGTCGATTCAGAGGTAATATCGACGCCGACGACCAGGGATTAACTATTATTTTAATTATTTTGTTGTTTCTTTCTCTCATTAGAAATTGATTGTGTTGTCCTGTTTTAATCGATTTGGGTTTTGTGTATGGATAATCGGATTTTCGTTATTATTCGGTTATTTGTGTATGAGCCCATCAGGTATTTTTAATTGATGATTTTAATGCGTTCATTGAATCGTTAATTTTAAACCCATTGCTAGAATTTCGATATAATCCGTAATTGTTATGTTGAAATTCATGTGTAGCGACTAATGATTCGTAATCATTAGGGATAACAAGACCTAGGTTAAATGACCCGAGCGTATGTGGTTGTTGCCTTGATTAATCGGTTTTCCTAATTCGTAATGCTATTTCCTAATTAAATCTAGAGATCATATCCTAGGTTGTCAGGTGGTTAGGTTTAATCAACGATCGTATCTTGATTAAACAAAACTTAAGGGAAAACTCGGCTTAATTTTTAATCCACGATTAATAATTTCTAGGAGAGGTTAAAGAACAACAAATTAATAAAATATGCTTAGCTAGGGTGTAGGCCAAGATTGAACTGAAGAACCGGGTCCCTACCGAATTCCCCACATTTATCATTTTATTGCATGTGTTCTTTAATTTGTTTTTATCACTTAGTTTTATTTTATTTTCTTTTTTGAAAAATCCAAACCCCCCCTTTTTCTAAACACTGATTAATTTCATTTCTTAAACTTTACACACACTCTCTATGGGATCGACCTAGACTTGCCACTGCTACAGTAGCAGTCTAGTTATTTAATTTTGATTAGCGTTACGACGTGCGGTCAGGTTACTATACGCCCGTTGCCTAACGAGGTATTCTTTTGGGTCTTGAAAAATAATTGCAAATTTTGGGTGAGTTTTGCAAACTCAATGAGGAACCATCATCGATGGTTCACTCAATTCATGCAACACATCGTTTCACATAATATATATTTTCAATGTTGCATGTTTGATCACATTTCACAATTTCACTTGAGTACCAACAATTTGATACATTTCATTTGATTAGACATTCATAACCAATTGATTTCATACAACACGCAAGCATAATACAATTGTTTCATAATCCACTTTCAAAAATACCACATGATGGGTACCACAAAAGCATAAGGCATTTTGCCTTTCACTCAATCCAAATGATTAAATCAAATGCATATGACATGTGTATGTGACACTTTTTTTTCAATTTATTCCGGTATTGTGACCGAACTCTTGAACTGTCCCAATATGGGTGCATTAATCGTTGAGCCTGAGGCTCTGAACTGTCCCATTATGGGCGCATTAATTGTTGAGCCCGAGGCTCTGAACTGTCCCATTATGGGCGCAATAATCGTTGAGCCCGAGGCTCTGAATCACTGTGGGGCTCGAGGCCCAAATATAAACGTTGAGCTTATAGCTCTCGATGGTTGCTCCGGTCACAACTGTTATTATTTGATCATGCCTTGTATGCATGGAATGCATAGGTCAAAATGAAACCATATCAACATCACAATCATTCCCAATTATCACATTCAACCAATTAGTTCACATTTTTTTCACACTAAAATCACACTCACATTTAATCACATTTAAAACACAGAGTTCTCAAATTCTCAAACAACAGCACTTCAATGTCATAATCTCCTAATACATCGGACACCTTCGGTCTGGAATACAGTCATAAACAAATGCACAAGCCCACCATTATTCTCCACAGAGTTATAAGCACAAAATAATAAACAAATAATAATTGAGAAACCATCTAGGTCACTCACCAATAGCTCCCGTAGCAAAAGCCTGGAAGTCTCGGTAACGTCTGTGGGGTGACGTTCTAAAAGCGCCTCTAAACAGTCCAAAATATTCACCATCACCAAAGATACACTCAGAAATATTTAATAATGCACATGCAGCAATTAAAATGTGTACAATGCATGTTCGTGATATTCCCGGCACTATATCACAATTTCCCATCACAAAGTGTTCTTTTAAAAATTAGAAACCCATGGACACTAAAAACACTCAATTTGAACCTTTATAGGTTCAATTATTAATAAAAGACGGACCAGAAAAAAATTATCTGGTCCCCTCACTTCGACCTAAGCAATCCCCATAAATTTCAGCTCTAAAAATTTCCAATTTTACAAATAAATGAAATTCATTATTACACGAATCTGATGCCTTGAGAATCAGGTCAATCGGATGTCGAATGCAAAAGTTATGCACAAAAGAAATAGCTTTTAAAAATCAAACCAAATAATAATCAACTAAATAAATAAATAAATAAAATTAAAAAAATTAACAGATGGGTCTCGCTAAATCCGTTTAATCTTTTTTTTTTAACCTAATTTTCCAATTTCATAAAAACCTTTCTTTCTTCCCATTCATATACCATCCCTTCTTTCACATACCTTATCTTTTCACACAAATGTCCAAACATTACAATCAAGGGCTTATTGGAAAGAAGAGCTTAAAATTTAATAACACCCCTAAGGGTGTCAAAAATGCACTCAAAGATACTGCCTCGTCACACATTTACCATAACAGTGTAGCACTTTTTCAAAAATCATAACTTTTCATCCCCTTTTCCAAAAATTCCAAATTTTATATCAATAAAAGGAGAAAAACAAATGCTACAACTTTCATGAACAACTTGGAAGCCAATTCCATCTCTAACCAAATCAAATTCTCAAAAAAAGTTTTAGCCTACCTAAATCATTCTCAACAATAACCCAATCTTCCAACATTCATAACTTCACATCCCCTTGGCGAAAATTTTCATACCATATAGCAATAAAAAGCTCAGAAAATGTACTATAATTCAAGAAGGACTTAGAAAGCTAACACATCAATATACACATCAAAAAAATTCATAATTAGTGGATTTAGAAAGCTAACACAAAAATCTTCAACTTTCATGAAGACCAAATTAGCAAATTCAATCCAAATCAACCTAAAAAAATCATCAAAGTTTCAGGTTACAAAGTTCAGATACTGTTCATACAGCACCTAAAAATTCACTTTCCAAGCAAAATTTAAAACCCTTAAAGTCAGAATTGCACAAAACTTCCTTCATATGAAATCTAGCCATACTTCTTAAGTTTAATTTAAGCTAAGCATCAACTCAATATCATAACCATAGCAAAAGTTATAACCAAAAACCTGAAACATACTCAAGGTAAATTTTCCAGATTTGATACCTAATTCAACTCCTTTCATTCTAACAACATTCCTACATCAATAAACATCAAATTTAGCCACTAATCCAACCACAATTTCCTCTAGATGTTCACTTGACCACTTAACCATAAAATGGCAGCACACATCCAAAATGTTCTTACTTTAATTACCAATCATTTAACATTATGAAAACCACTCTAACACTTAATACACACACTAATTCACACACTACACATATCCAATATCATTTAGCCTCACATAAACATGACTTATGCCCATACAATTAACACACAAACTTTATGAAATTAATGCACTATTAAACACAATAATTGCTTCTAACTACCATAAAACACAAAACTTACCTATTAAAGCTCTAATCTTCCAAGCTTCACCAACTCACCAACTTTCCTACACTTTTCATACCCACGACATTCACCAATACAAGGCCTAGGTTTTGATTTGTGTGATAAATAAAGGAGGAGCAAGCAATTAACAAAGAAGAGCCTTGGTTTAGGTGAAGAAGAGTAGCAATTCTAGCTAAAAAGAAGGAGAAAAAATCGATGAAGGAGAAGAGGAAGCACCATCGGATGAGAGAGGAGAAAAGAATCACTTTAAAAGCCCTTTTTCCCTTTTCAAAATGGAAGTATCGAGAAGCCTCCCACAAGTGGGTTAATTTGATACCTTTAATAATAAGACTAAGTAGGCAAGTGACATGTGTCACTTGCCACTTGTCTTCTTTATAAGCCCTCATTAATTCATTTCCAAAAATAATTCAATTTCTACTTCAATTTCTCTCCAAATTCTAATGGCTTAAAGAAAAAATTCCTAAAATCATGTATCTAATTTTTCAGTGCCATTGGACAGTCAGTTTCAGTACCGGAAACCAAATCAATCTATCACTTGTAAATTTTCCAGTCCGGAAAGGTATCCCGAAAAATTTCCAGAAAATTTTCTAAAATTCCACAAAAATGAAAAACACACAAAAATCCACTCCAATTTGATTTTCAAACACAAATAGCACATTTTTCATAATAATTACATATGCTGGGAAATGTCATGAATGCATGTACAAACATGTGCATATACAAAAATTACAATTTATCCATATATGGAGGCCATATTAGGCATGACCATGCCGAGATACGTTTACACACTCATAACTCATTCCAAATTACCATATTACCCTTCCCATCGATGATGGGATGTTACATTTTGCTTGAGAAGTGAGTAGTAATCCTTAATTGATTTTAGGTACCTATTGAATGTTTCCTTTTCATCCTTTAATAGATTCCTACTTCCACGATTACAAAAATGGTTTTGCTGAATATCATATAATTTCTCTCTAAGAGTGTCAATAGCTTATCTTGTACTCTTAAGTCTCCTTTCATTCAGTCTTTTAATCTTTCATGTTATACCCTTGAATTTCAAAACATAATTATATTCCTTATTGTCTTGTATACTTGTTTGAATCTGTTTTTGGAACCACTTCTTAGAACCCTTCATCTTGAGCAAAGAAGTTGTTAAATCTAAAAGGGCATCTTCTACTGATTTGGTTGAATATCTCACAAATTTTGATTAGGAAGTGGTATTTGAATAGGGGCTTCATAAACTAGGCTTTTTAAAAAAATTATGATTCATTCAAGGTTAACCATTACCGTATTTAATTTTTTATTAAGATGTCAATTGGAATCTTTTTTGTTGCTTTATGTATACAAATTGTCCTCATATCGCAAATCAGTAATTTTTAGTTTTTGTACACACTCGTTGAGGTCCTCTAATTAGTTCCTTTGACTGAAGTGTCCATTAGCTTCATATTTGCAAGGAATTTTAATTAAGTCCTCAGTTATATTCCAAGGCCCTTAGAAATTTAACTGCTTCCTTTCAAAGCTTTCCATAGTAGCTTTCTCTGAAAGGTTAAATTTTAAACATAAACTAAAGAGGCAAAAACCTTGGTATCCTCCTAGATGAATTTAATTGAAACAGACATAAGTTGATCATTTGTATCAATTTGTTCAACTTTGACTAGACTAAAGTTATACAAAATAATTATTTTGCTATAGAAATGAAACTGGTGGTTTGAAATGAAGTTTAAATGTGGTCCTAAACACTTTACATATCCAAGCTCTTCTATCTTACCTAAGTATCTAATAGTCACAAAACTAATGTCTTCTTTATAAAAATAATCCCTCAAAACTTAAAGCTTTCTAGGATAATATAAATCTCTGACGTTCCATACTATTCTTTTAGAAAGGTTTTTAATTTTTAATCCCCTAGATCTATTGCTCTTTAATGACTTCCTACCTTTAACACTTTGGAATTCACCTTAATTGATCTGTTTTACATCCTCTGCAACATCCCACTAACACAAGGTGTGTCCTGCGAGGTTGGGGTGCTACATCCTCTATTACTAGGAAGTTAGATGGACTATATGGTTTAAGGAAAGAGCATCTGAGGCATTCATTATTCACATCATTTGGACTATCTTAATTCAATTCGTAACTTCCTCATAATCAAATGTAACATGATTGTTTTCCTTGTAAATCCTTTAGTCTCCATCACTTATCAGGTCCCTGGATTGTTCCTCATTCCTTAGGGTTAAAATAGGGTATTGAGGCTTCTTTCAGTCCTCTATTATAGCCTTTTCACCAACTAGTTTCTTCATTCTCATAAGCTCATTGTAGTCACCTCTTTTAAACAGTTTGCCTATGGCTTTCTATTTTTTTCTTTAGTTTCCATTGCTTGGTCACTATAATTGAGTCCTCATAAAGAGTTCTATTATCTCCTAGTCTTATTAGGGGTATGTAATCAGGGAAGTCTTTGGAGAGATCAATGCTTATACATAATCTGGCAAATCTAATTCTTCTCCTCCTTTTTGTGTTCTCATTCATGCAGGTTTCCCTACATAAATTGCTAACATATTCTATCCTTTGTTTGTTTAGTATTCTAGTGGAATGTTATGAAAATTAACCACAAAAGGGATGTTTTCTTGCTTGACTTTCTCTATATTAATGCCAATTTTCCAAGTTTGTAAGAATATAGGAAGGTAGGATAAGTGTCAGTGATCATCTTTAACCATTTTCAAAACTTTTGTATAAAAGGAGAATGTGAATAGGATGGGATTCTCCTTAGACAAGAGCACCTCCACCAGCCCCCTATTCCTCCGATGCTTATAAGCACAGTTATAAATAATTAGTATTGGACTAATGGTGGTTGACAAATTAAATCCCTTTATGTTTTGATAATAATAAAATATCTAGAATTAGTTAAGAAATTATTTCAGGTATTTTGGGATTATTATTCAATTGTGCAAATCAAGATGGCCAAGTGATTAACCAGTGAAGAATCAAGATGGAAGTTTCCTTATAAGTGAAAGAGACATTAATAATGAGGATTATAGAAGATTTGGTTGGATGTTACCGTTGAAGCCAACATAAGTCGACTTGCACATCAAAAGTCGACTTATACATCAAGATCTGAACAGCATAAGTCAACTAGAACAACATAAGTCGACTAACATATGAAGATATGCCAACACAAGTTGACTAATAGTACATAAGTCGACTTATCGAAGGACACAAGTCGACTTACATAGCATAAGTTGACTTATTGAAGAGCGGAGATGAAATTTTACAAAAAATGCTGTCACAAGTCGACTTATACATGACGACAAGTCGACTTATGGTTACATGAAATTAATACCAACAAGCCAATTAGTCACAAATGGAAAGGAGTATGTTAAGGAACGGTCATAACAATCATGCAACGGCTAGAATGGGTTCCAACAACTATTTTTCTTCAAGTATAAGAGTGGATGATCAAGGAAAAATTCGAGAGTAGTTCTACAAACAAAAGACTCCATTATTGCTCCATATTCTGCTCACTATTGCTCTTATCTTGTTACATCATTGTATTGAGCTTTGTTCTTCAAACCTTATTTTATTTCTCTTAGAATTTGAGTGACTAGTGAAAGGTCACGGGTGGGGTAGGATTTGTGCCGGAAAACAAATCGAGTGTAAAGGTAGCTTGAGCTGGAAATCAAGTGGTATTGTAAAAAGTTCACACTGAACTACAAAGTGTGCAATAAAGTGGTTTGCAAAATCCTAAGTGGGAGCTTAGGTAGAGGACATAGGTCTTAGCATCGAACCTCTATAAAAACAGTGTTTGCTCTTCTCTACTCTTTACATTTAAATTTGTTTAAATTGTTTTTGTGTGAATTAACTTCTGATTTTATTGTAAAAATTTACAAAAAGCTTAAAAGATCTATTCAACCCCCCTTCTAGATCGTTTACAATTGGTATCAGAGCAGAAGTATCCAGGGATGGCATACAATAACCTAGCGGAAGAAGGTAGCACAAACAATCGCCCTCCTTTATTTAATGGTACTAACTATTCTTCTTGGAAAAATCCTATGAAGTATCACATTATAAGCGAGGGAGTGGAATACTGGAAGATTATCATTTTTGGTCCACAAGCTCCTTTGAAAGAAAATGGTGAGTTAAAAACGGAGATGGAGTACGACGACTATGATTGGAAGCAAGCTTACATCAATGCGAAAGTCATGAAGCTAATTTATTGTGCTCTCACGGTTGAGGAAAGAAACCGAGTAAATTCTTGTACTAGCGCTAAAGAAATGTGAGAAAGACTTCGCATTACCCATAAAGAAACCAACCAAGTCCGGGAAACAAAGATCAACATGCTTCTCCATGACTATGAAATGTTTGTCATGAAGGAAGATGAGTCTATTTTCACTATGCTTGATCGTTTTGCAGAAATCATAAATGGATTAGGCAACCTTGGAAAGTATATGATGGATAGCGAGAAGGTGAAGAAAATTCTTTGCTCACTACCGAAGGAATGGGACTCACAAGTCACCGCCATTATGGAATCCAAGGATCTCAATCATTTGGAATTCAACGCCTTAGTGGGATCACTTATCAACTATGAGATCATTCTCAAATCCAGAGGAGGTAGAGGTAAGTCTCAAAAGTCAATTACTTTAAAGGCTAATATTTTTTCTCTTGATGAAAGTGATGAAGAAATAGATGAAGAAGAGGATGATGAAGAAATAGCAATGTACGCCAGAACTTTGAGAAAATTCAAAGGACTTCTCAAAAATCGGAGGAAGGAATTAAATGGTGGAAGAAATGGAGAAAGAAATAGGTTTGTCGTGGAATGAAAATCAAAGGGGTGTGATGAAAAGAAGATCAATGAAGAATGTTAGAAATGTGGAAAAAGGCTACATCATGCAAGAGCACATCTTCCACATCAAATTTCCAGAAAAGTGACAAATATGACAAAGGAAAAAAGAAAGCTAGCCTAGTAGCTACTTGGAGTGATGATGAGGAAGCATACCAAAGCAATGATGAAAACAACTTGGCGCTTATGGCAAATAGCTCATCAAGTGATGATGAAAATGAGGTAACTTTCAATGACCAAGATCTAAGAGATTCTTTTGATGCTTTACAAGCTGATTTTGAAGAAGCTATTGAGATTAACAAAAAATTGAGAAGGAAAATAAGAGAATTGGTTGCTAAAAATAGTGCATTCTATGAGACTATTGATGATTTAGATAGTCCAAAGGAAGATCATTCTGCATGCCTTGTTGAAAAGGAAAATCTCATTTGTGAGCTTCATAGACTTAGAAAGGAATTTTCTTATGTGGTTGGAAAATTTGCGAATGGAAACGAAAAGTTTGAAAAACTGTTATCTTTGTAAAGATATTCGATTTCTAGACATGGATTAGGATATAATCCTTTTAATAGAGATTGTTCCTTAATTTCCAAATTTATTAAGGATGGAAAAATTTCTCAATGTGCTAAATGCTTGAAAGATGGTCATATAGAACTTGTATACAAAAGTACTAGGAGATGCGTTAAGGTTAAGAAAATTTGGGTGTTAAAAGGCACAACACCACCTAATGTGGTTTATATGGCTAACCAAAATGGACCCAAAATGGCTTGAGTACCTATAAGAAGAAAGAACGTTGATATTGTAGGTATAAGCAAGGGATGAAAAACCATCAAGCACTTGGTACATTGATAGTGGATGTTCAAGGCACATGAGTGGTGACAAGAATCTATTTGTAGAAATTAAGCCAAAGAATCGAGGCTATGTCACTTTTGGAAACAACAAAAAAAGTAAGGTCATTGGTATTCGTAAAGTGGGTAAGGAACCTTTGCCTACCATTGACAATGTTTTGCTTGTTGATGGTTTAAAACATAACTTGTTAAGTGTTTCTCAACTATGTGATATGAATTTTAATGTATTCTTTGAATCATCACATTGCATGGTTAAGAAGGATGGTCATGTTGCTTTCATTGGCTTAAGACATGGAAATACATACATTGTCGATTTACATGATGATAGTTCTTTTAATGAAAAATGTTTGGTGACATTAGAAGAAAATGCATTTTTATGGCATAGAAAATTAGGACATGCTCCTTTGCCTTTAATTTCTAAGCTTTCAAAAAATGACATTGTGAGAGGATTGCCTAAGATAAAATTTGTAAAAGATCACTTGTGTGAATCTTGTTTAAAAGGCAAACATGTTAGAGAATCTTTCAAACCAAAGAAGGAAATTTGCACATCTAGGATTCTTGAACTTGTTCATATGGATTTGATTGGACCATCTAGATATGCTAGTCTTAGTGGAAAATTATATGTCCTTGTGATTGTGGATGATTTTTCTAGATTTACTTGGGTGAGATTTCTTGCGAATAAAAGTGATGCCTTTAACGAATTTACTAAGTGGTGTAGGTTGGTTCAAAATGAGAAAATTTTGAAAATTATTGCTATTAGAACCGATCATGGAGGTGAATTTGAATGTGAACCATTCAAGAGTCTTTGCGACCAATATGGAATGGAGCACAACTTCTCAACACCAAGAACTCCACAACAAAATGGTGTAGCAGAAAGGAATAATCGCTCTCTTGAAGAAATGAGTAGAACTATGTTGAAAGAGTACAATCTTCCTAAATCATTTTGGGCGGAAGCAATCAATACTGCATGCTATGTCATAAATAGGGTGCATTTACGAAGAGACAAAAATAAGACACCATACGAGCTTTGGAAAGGTAAGAAACCAAATATTTCTTATTTTCATCCTTTTGGTTGTAAAGTTTTTATTCATAATAATGGAAAGAAAAATTTAGGAAAATTTCATTCAAAATCTGATGTTGGTGTGTTTATTGGTTATTCTCAAACTAGTAAGGCTTTTAGAGTTTATAATAATAGGACTAAATGTGTTGAAGAAAGTATTCATGTTAAATTCGATGATATGATTTCACCCCCGAAAAAGGTTTGTTTTGATGATGATGCAGGAAATTCAGGAAATAAAGTTGAAGAAATTGAATCCAAGACTGAGGAATTAAAGTTAGATGAAAATCATGTACCTGATATTAAAACATGGGCAAAGGAAAAAAACCATCATATGGAGCAAGTAATTGGTGATTTGAATGATGGTTTAAAAACCAGGAGGAATGTCTATGAGAATATGAGCAATTCAGCCTTCATCTCTTTAGTAGAACCCAAGAATGTAAAAGAAGCTCTTGAAGATGAGAATTGGCTTCTAGCTATGCAAGAAGAGCTTAATCAATTCAAGAGGAATAATGTGTGGGATTTGGTAGCTCCACCAAAGGACAAGACTATTACTGGAGTCAAGTGGGTAAATCAAATAAAATATGATGAGAATGGTGAAGCGATTAAAAATAAATCAAGGTTATTGGCTCAAGGATTTTATCAAGAAGAAGGCCTTGATTACAATGAGACATATGCTCCTGTGGTTCAGTTGGAGGCAATTAGACTATTATGTGTTTTTGCGTCACATAAAAGGATCAAATTAAATCAAATGGACATCAAGAGCGCATTTCTCAATGGATATATTCAAGAGGAAGTCTATGTCAAACAACCACCAGGATTTGAAGATCATGAGCATCCAGATTATGTCTACAAACTCAAGAAGGCACTCTATGGATTAAAGCAAGCACTTAGAGCATGGTATGAAAGGTTGAGTACTTTTCTAACTCAACATGGGTATGTTCATGGTAAGATTGATAATACTTTATTCATTAAACATGTTGATCAAGATATGCTTATTTGTCAAATATATGTTGATGATATTGTGTTTGGTGCCACTAATAAATTTTTGTGCAAAGAATTTAGTGATTTAATGCAAAGAAAATATGAAATGAGCATGATGGGGGAACTCAAGTTCTTTCTTGGATTGCAAATCAAGCAACTCAAAAATGGCATCTTCATTCACCAATCTAAGTACACCAAGGAACTTCTAAATGTGGTCTTGTATAAAGGAGAATGTGAATAGGATGGGATTCTCCTTAGACAAGAGAACCTCCACCAGCCCCCTATTCCTCCGATGCTTATAAGCACAGTTATAAATAATTAGTATTGGACTAATGGTGGTTGACAAATTAAATCCCTTTATGCTTTGATAATAATAAAATATCTAGAATTAGTTAAGAAATTATTTCAAGTATTTTAGGATTATTTTTCAATTGTGCAAATCAAGATGGCCAAGTGATTAATCAGTGAAGAATCAAGATGGAAGTTTCCTTATAAGTGAAAGAGACATTAATAATGAGGATTATAGAAGATTTGGTTGGATGTTACCGTTGAAACCAAAATAAGTCGACTTATACATCAAGATCTGAACAGCATAAGTCGACTAGAACAACATAAGTCGATTAACATATGAAGATATGTCAACACAAGTCGACTAATAGTATATAAGTCGACTTATCGAAGGACATAAGTTGACTTACATAGCATAAGTCGACTTATTGAAGAGCGGAGATGAAATTTTACAAAAAATGCTGTCACAAGTCGACTTATACATGACGAAAAGTCGACTTATGGGTACAGGAAATTAATACCAACAAGCCAATTAGTCACAAATGGAAAGGAGTATGTTAAGGAACGGTCATAACAATCATGCAATGGCTAGAATGGGTTCCAACAACTATTTTCCTTCAAGTATAAGAGTGGATGATCAAGGAAAAATACGAGAGTAGTTCTACAAGCAAAAGACTCCATTATTGCTCCATATTCTGCTCACTATTGCTCTTATCTTGTTACATCATTGTATTGAGCTTTGTTCTTCAAACCTTATCTTATTTCTCTTAGAATTTGAGTGACTAGTGAAAGGTCACGAGTGGGGTAAGATTTGTGCCGGAAAACAAATCGAGTGTAAAGGTAGCTTGAGCTGGAAATCAAGTGGTATTGTAAAAAGTTCACACTGAACTACAAAGTGTGCAATAAAGTGGTTTGCAAAATCCTAAGTGGGAGCTTAGGTAGAGGACGTAGGTCTTAGCACCGAATCTCTATAAAAACAGTGTTTGCTATTCTTCCCTACTCTTTACATTTAAATTTGTTTAAATCGTTTTTATGTGAATTAACTTTTGATTTTATTGTAGAAAATTACAAAAAGCTTAAAAGATCTATTCAACCCCCCTTCTAGATCGTTTACAATTAGGAATGGTGGCATAAGTTCCCTAAAGAATCTCATTAGAGCTGCTTCCCAACTGCTTTCACTAGCTTTAAGAACTTCCAAGTTAGGTGTAACTATTATTCACCCTTCCTCTTTAAGGGGACAATTGTGGAGTGTTAGCTTTACCTATTTGTCGAGTACTTGTTTCCAATTCATGCAAGCTAAAGAGGGTGGTATTAGACCCTTAAACTTTGGAACACTTCTCAGCCTCCTTCATGGCATGCCTTAGGAGATAGGTTAGCTGGATTCACGTAAGAGGGAGGCATGCAAAAACAATAAGGCAAACGTGGGCAAGTGGGATTGGACTTGGTGCGAATTTTGGTAGATTCTTGGACCTTCTGGAGATTGATTCTGTTGGCCCCCGAATTTTTCTTGTTACATAAAGCATGATTTAAATAAATTATGAGGTTTGATGGATAAAGTTTTGGATCTACTTGTTATGTAAATTTTAGTAGAATTTATTATATGATTTGGTTGTATTAAAAGTGGTAAGATTTTATGACATAGATTAAGTGAATTTTGTAAGAATGCATAAAGGGCATTTTAGGCAAGTTACTTAAGATTATAAGAATTAAGGTTTAATGGAAGGGCAAAATGGACATTGCACACTCATAAAGGGGTATAAGAAGAAAAAGAAAGTTGTTTTGTTTGGAAATGAAGAAGAAATCGTGGAAGAGAGGAGAAGAAGAGGAAAGCTAGGGTTTGGAGAGTTTGAAGATTTTAAAGCCAAATCAAGTAAGTACAAGACTCAACCCTTCTTGATTTATTTAATGAATCATGTTTAGTGATCATTAGAAGTGATAAATGGGGTTGAATGTGGGTAGGATTGTTGGGACCCGATCCGGGAACCAGATCCCAACCGAAAAACGGAACGGAAAGACGAAAAATCGAAAAGCGCGAAATCGCTAATCGGAATACAAATCGCATCATCGGAGCGAAAAAAATACTCAGAAAATTGTGCATCAGAAATACGAATAACAAAGCGGAGAAACTCGAAAGGCAGAATTCCGAATCGAATGCGAATCGAAATAATCAAACTGAAACAAACACCGACATCCGTTTCAAACATGAAGCATAGCAAACTCATCGCGTTAGAAACCTTACGACATTTCAAATCCGGTATAAATTTTTTTTTCCTCTTATAATTCCTTTTCTCTTTAATCAATCTCATTTAAATCATAACCATTCCATACAATTCCCTTTTTTTGAAACTCATCCTCACCAATTTCAATTCACTTAATTCATCATAATCATTTCTTATACAATCATATAAATCCTCAAACTCATTTCTTTAAACCCATTTTACGAAATTTTACGAAATTTTGACATAATCAGTTGTATTTTGACAGCCCAAAAATTTAAAAACCAAAGAAACGCACTTCTAATACACATAATCCAATAGCACAAGGCAATATCGGACCTCCCGTCCGGCATCCAAACACCAGCAGAAACACAATCTTAGTTCTAAACACTTTATCATTCCAATCCATAATACATCTCAACTTAATTATCCACAATTCAATCACAAGCCATTCATATACATTCCAATTGCCATTTATATCCATCTCAATTCAAATTTACGTACAAAATCTATTCCACAATCATACATAACTCATAACTGAAATACATAAAAAAATTTACATGATGACTTTTCAAGCCATAAACAAAAGCAATACATAATCCATAAACCTTTTTCACAACTTCAAAACTAAACTCCAACATTACATATAAAACAAAGCAAACAAAAACTATCGGGTTGACATCATACTCGTCTTCCATCCGATCTCCTGCGTGAAAACCTGGAGATGGGGATGAAAGGGGGGAGGGGGTGAGCTCGGAAGCTCGTGGATAATATATTTATAAACTGAACAATAAGCGAAAAGTGTCCTTTAAAACTTTTCAAACATTTGCCATTTGGAAATTTATCCAAACATTCATTTTAAAACCTTTCAAAACATTCATAAACCTTCATCAACATTTTCTAAAATTTCCAAATCTTCATTTGTTTCAAAGTATTCATAAACATTTACTTTCTCATTTCTCATGTACAATTTCAAATATGAATGCATCACGTCATAATACATCACAACATAAACAAAGCAAAATCACATAACAAGTCAAGTGGTTTAGTGTTGGACCCCACACCCCACCCGTAGGTGTTTGCGAGTTATCTTTGCGGCGTGTGTTTCGGGTTATACCGCATGACATCCAACACAAATCACATAACACATCAAATGGTTTGGTTCGGTTCGGTCCAAAAGCAGACGTCTGCACATTCCGCATAGCGGTTCACATGCGATCGTGAGCGAAGGAGTCGAGATCGGAACTCTTATGCCACTAGCGAGCGTAGAGAAGGCTATAACAAGTAGAGACAATGACGACTCACAAAGGACCTTACCAAACCCATATAGCACATAAGCAAAACATAATTTCAGATGGCCCGAAGGCACTTTTCAAACATCTTGCTTTTCACATTTTTCATCTCATAACATCAAATTGTGTCATAAATGACACAAGCATATATTTACATGAATTCACATAATCAATCTAATGAAATGCACATCACCAAATTAATCACATAATAATCACATTCATGACCAAACATGCACTAATTTCTTTAAATCATTTAAATCATAAATCGAATAATTTGAAACTCATGAATTTCATAAATCTTGTATTTTCTCAAAATCATTTTCATAACTTTGCTTCTTAATTTTTCAAATTCGCATTCTTAGCTTACAATTCAATAAATAAATATACTACCCACCTCATATCCATGCTAGCATCTTGTCCAATGCTTCAATTTGACCTTTTCTCCTTTCTTCCTTCCAATTGAAAATTCCCTAAATCAATTTCATCAAAATTTAATCTCATAAATAACTTAATCCTTCAATTTGATGCATAAGTCATCAATTCTTACTAATTCCAAGATAGTTACATCACTAATTCCAAAAGCCCCCAAATTACAAATTGAACCTAAATCAATCCAATCAAATTCAATATCATAATTAACTTAATTTCTCAAATTGAACTTAGGAAATATCAATTCCTCTCATATTCAAGCTATTTCAATCTCCAATTTTGAAAATCTCCAATTTTCAAAATTGGCCTAAACCAATTTGCACAAATTCAATATCATAAAACATAATTTCTTCAAAATTGATTCCATATTTCATCAATTCCTACTATTATCAATGATTCCACACCATTAATTCACAAAATCTCCAAATTTCTAATTTGGCCTAAACCCCAAATTTACAATTTTTCAAATTAAACTTCACCTAAAGCATAAACATCAAAATTAACTTCATATTCCACAAACCCATATCATTATCTATAATTCTACACCAAAATTTCACAAAATTCTTAATCACAAAATTAAGCCTAAACCTTAATTAATTTTCCATCCAAAATTAAACATAACCTAAGGCATAAATATCAAAATCAACTTAATAAATCACAAACCCAAGTCCTTATCTATGTTTCTAAACCAAAAATTCATCAAAAACTCAAAGTTGAAAATTTTCTCTTACCTCTTTCTCCTTCTATTTTCGGATTTCTTGGTTCCCAAAGCTAGCTTTCTTCATTATCCATCTTTTTCCTTCATGTATCTACTCCAAACTCATGCTAAAAGGCCTCAAAATTTCGAAAATTTGCTTTCTCTTTCATCTTCCTCCACAACCGAAGCTTCCACTCTCTTCTTCTTCTTATTTTCTTCTTTTCTTCTCAAACCATCGTGCTTCCCTTGAATAAAATGACAACTCCTTTTGTTTTAAAGCCATGTCATTTAAATGGTGTCTAAAAGACCAAATTGCCCTTATACTTTGCTTTATATCATTCTCACTTGTGGGTTGATTCGCAATATCAATTTGAAGGAATTTGTTAAAACTTTCTTCTCGAGAAATGTTCCTCTCAATCATACGAATCCAACGCCACCAACCGCGTTCAATTCGGATCACTACACCAAAAGTTATACGCAAAACAGTTCAAGTATATCCATATTCTAACACATTTTCCATGTACGATTATTTCCATCCAGAAATTAACATTCTTAATCCAAAAATTGAAACTCGATGTCTTCATAATAATTGTAGCCTTATGTCTCTAGTTTAATTCAAAACAAGAATCGCCTCATTTCGATTCCCAGATCAAAAGTTATGCTCCAAATACTCTCAGGTGTTCCTAATCCAAAATTACACTCCAATCCGAACTTACATTCATAATTCGAAGGTCTTAGGGGCAAAATTGACATTTCATTTCTTCATATGATTTGTAGCCCCTTGTCTTATCTTTATTTCGCCTCAAGAATCACTTCAATCGGATCTCTACAGATCCCGAATTTCACAAAATACATTTTGAACTATGTTTGGAAAATTTCCCAACTCACTTTGATTAAATTAATCACCATTAATTTAATCTCATAAAATTACAAATTTTCCATCAGGATGTAGGGAATTGTCTTAGGAATCCAACGCCGAAAGAATCAACTCAATCGGATGTCGGACGGAAAAGATATGAGCAAAATAGTGAACAAAGGTTGGATTTGAAAAAGGAAAGTCAAGAAAATCGAAAAAACAAAACGGCGTCGTGCCAGGGTGAAACGCCAGCGCGTTGGGCGCGATCGTCCTGGCGACGCGTCGCCCTAGTGACGCGGGCGGAAAGCCCGCCGTCGCCAGGGCGATGCGTCGCCCTGGCGATGCGAGCGAAACTCTAGCCATCACTAGGGCGATACGTCGCCCTAGCGACGGGGATACAACATTTTTCCTTTTCTTTTTTTTTAAAACCTACTTAAAAAAATCCAAAACTTCCAAAATTCATAACTTTTAATCCCGAACTCCAATTTTGACAAACTTAGTCTCTATAGAAAGCTTGAAGAATGCTCTATAATTTCCATGTAGAACTCAAAAATCAATTCGACTCCTAAAGGAGTCCATTTTCCGGTCAAAGATACTATCCTCTAATAATCATGTTAAAACCACAATATAAACTTGTAAAAGTCATAACTTATTATTCCGAGATCAAAAAATTGCATACTTTATATCGAAAGAAAGATCAAAACAAACCCTTCAATTTTCATGAAGAACATTAAAGCTCAATTAACCTCTAACTAGGTTAATTTCTCAGTTAAAGTTTCAATCATAATAAAAGTGAAACCTTTCAAACATAAACTTTGACTGATCATAACTTCCACTCCCGATATCAAAAAATTGCAAACTTTATGGCTACAAAAAGTTCTTAACGTACTCTACAAGTTTCTAGAAGACCATTTTCTCAAATTATGCCTAAATCAAAAGTCAACTTTCAAAGGCCAAACTATTTCACAATTTTTTTCTTATTTTCACACTTTCTCTTTTCAGTCATGATTTTCAACTTAATTTCAATCAACTCATCCACTTAATTTCATAAACCATACCAATCCACTCAAAACCCCAAAGATATCAAAATCAAATCATTTCTTTTCTTCTCAATATTCTTTAAATTTTAAGCCATCTATTACACAATACATTCACCAAGCACTCCTTAAATTTCATTTTCATAATTCAAATTTTACTCAAAGATCAGTGTCCAACATTTCTCCCCCTCTTAAAAGAATTTCGTCCTCGAAATTCATACTAGATTAAACTCCAAGTACCTCATCCTTGCAAAACTGTCTTTCTAAACAAAGATCATCAAGCATTTTTTTTTCTAATTTACTCATCATACATATTCACAATCTCTTCATAATTTTCATTTCCTTAAATCACATACCACTCATATCATATCAAATCACTATAGTCATAACTCATTGATTCTACACTTATGGACACAAGTCAATGGTTCATTTCTTAAGGAACCCTAATATCGTTCAATCATCATTTAATCTTTATCATCATGACATCTTTCAAATAGTCATACTTTCATCTCAAAGAAGTATAATCAAATCAATTTCATCCAAATGTTATCATTCAGTTCAAATCTCAATTTTCATCATCACAAACCTAAAATTCATTAAAGTTCTTAACCCTCATCGAACACTTAATTAGGTCTTCACATAATTCATAAAAATCCATCTCCATGCTCATCTTTCACTCACAAATGGATATACAAAATCAAATCATCCTAATTCCTCATAAACTTCAAATCTCAATTTCATGCACAATTTCCTAAAATCACTTAACATTCTTATCATCTTCATCTATCAAGCACTTTAGTATGCACTCTATCTTTATCACAATCTCACAAATTCAATTTTATGCTTGAACACTCTTATACAAATCAATTAGACACAAACGCCCAAATACGATCATATCTGGGCTCGATACCATAAATGTTGGGACCGATCCGAAGCTGGATCCCAACCAAAAAGCGGAACGGAAAGACGGAAAATCGAAAAGCGAGAAATCGCTAATCGGAATACAAATCGCATCATCGGAGCAAAACGAATACTCAGAAAATTGTGCATCAAAAATACCAATAACAAAGCGGAGAAACTCGAAAGGCAGAATTCCGAATCGAATGCGAATCGAAATAATCAAACTGAAACAAACTCCGACATCCTTTTCAAACATGAAGCATAGCAAACTCATCGCGTTGGAAACCTTACGACATTTCAAATCCGGTATAAATTTTTTTTTCCTCTTATCATTCCTTTTCTCTTTAATCAATCTCATTCAAATCATAACCATTCCATACAATTCCCTTTTTTTGAAACTCATCCTCACCAATTTCAATTCACTTAATTCATCTTAATCATTTCTTATACAATCATATAAATCCTCAAACTCATTTCTTTAAACCCATTTTATCAAAATTTTACCGAAATTTCGGCAGCATAACGGCTGTATTTTGACAGCCCAAAAATTTAAAAACCAAAGAAACGCACTTCTAATACACATAATCCAATAGCACAAGGCAACATCGGATGTCCCGTCCGGCATCCAAACACCAGCAGAAACACAATCTTAGTTCTAAACACTTCATCATTCCAATCCATAATACATCTCAACTTAATTATCCACAATTCAATCACAAGCCATTCATATACATTCCAATTGCCATTTATATCCATCTCAATTCAAATTTACGTACAAAATCTATTCCACAATCATACATAACTCATAACTGAAATACATCATAAATTTACATGATGACTTTTCAAGCCATAAACAAAAGCAATACATAATCTATAAACTTTTTTCACAACTTCAAAACTAAAATCCAACATTACACATAAAACAAAGCATACAAAAAATATCGGGTTGACATCATACTCGTCTTCCATCCGATCTCCTGCGTGAAAACCTGGAGATGGGGATGAAAGGGGGGGTGAGCTCGGAAGCTCGTGGATAATATATTTATAAACTGAACAATAAGCGAAAAGTGTCCTTTAAAACTTTTCAAACATTTGCCATTTGGAAATTTATCCAAACATTCATTTTAAAACCTTTCAAAACATTCATAAACCTTCATCAACATTTTCTAAAATTTCCAAATCTTCATTTGTTTCAAAGTATTCATAAACATTTACTTTCTCATTTCTCATGTACAATTTCAAATATTAATGCATCACGTCATAATACATCACAACATAAACAAAGCAAAATCACATAACACGTCAAGTGGTTTAGTGTTGGACCCCACACCCCACCCGTAGGTGTTTGCGAGTTATCTTTGCGGCGTGTATTTATGGGTTATACCGCACATCCAACACAAATCACATAACACATCAAATGGTTTGGTTTGGTTCGGTCCAACAGACGTCTTGCATCGCAGCATTCATGCGATCGTGAGCAGGAAGAGGGAGTCCGAGATCGGAACTCCTATGCCCTAGCGAGGCGTAGGAGAAGGCTATAACAAGTAGAGACAATGACGACTCACAAAGGACCTTACCAAACCCATATAGCACATAAGCAAAACATAATTTCAGATGGCGAAGGCACTTTTCAAACATCTTGCTTTTCACATTTTCATCTCATAACATCAAATTGTGTCATAAATGACACAAGCATATATTACATGAATTCACATAATCAATCTAATGAAATCGCATCACCAAATTAATCACATAATAATCACATTCATGACCAAACATGCACTAATTTCTATAAATCATTTAAATCATAAATCGAATAATTTGAAACTCATGAATTTCATAAATCTTGTATTTTCTCAAAATCATTTTCATAACTTTGCTTCTTAATTTTCAAATTCGCATTCTTAGCTTACAATTCAATAAATAAATATACTACCCACCTCATATCCATGCTAGCATCTTGTCGATGCTTCAATTTGACCTTTTCTCCTTTCTTCCTTCCAATTGAAAATTCCTAAATCAATTTCATCAAAATTTAATCTCATAAATAACTTAATCCTTGATTTGATGCATAAGTCATCAATTCTTACTAATTCAAGATAGTTACATCACTAATTCCAAAAACCCCCCAAATTACAAATTGAACCTAAATCAATCCAATCAAATTCAATATCATAATTAACTTAATTTCTCAAATTGAACTTAGGAAATATCAATTCCTCTCATATTCAAGCTATTTCAATCTCCAATTTTGAAAATCCCCAATTTTCAAAATTGGCTTAAACCAATTTGCACAAATTCAATATCATAAAACATAATTTCTTCAAAATTGATTCCATTTTTCATCAATTCCTACTATTATTGATGATTCCACACCATTAATTCACAAAATCTCCAAATTTCTAATTTGGCCTAAACTCCCAATTTACAATTTTTCAAATTAAACTTCACCTAAAGCATAAACATCAAAATTAACTTCATATTCCACAAACCCATATCATTATCTATAATTCTACACCAAAATTTCACAAAATTCTTAATCACAAAATTAAGCCTAAACCTTAATTAATTTTCCATCCAAAATTAAACATAACCTAAGGCATAAATATCAAAATCAACTTCATAAATCACAAACCCAAGTCCTTATCCATGTTTCTAAACCAAAAATTCATCAAAAACTCAAAGTTGAAAATTTTCTCTTACCTCTTTCTCCTTCTATTTTCGGATTTCTTGGTTCCCAAAGCTAGCTTTCTTCATTTTCCATCTTTTTTCTTCATGTATCTACTCCAAACTCATGCTAAAAGCCCTCAAAATTTCGAAAATTTGCTTTCTCTTTCATCTTCCTCCACAACCGAAGCTTCCACTCTCTTCTTCTTCTTATTTTCTTCTTTTCTTCTCAAACCATCGTGCTTCCCTTGAATAAAACGACAACTCCTTGTTGTTTTAAAGCCATGTCATTTAAATGGTGTCTAAAAGACCAAATTGCCCTTATACTTTGCTTTATATCATTTTCACTTGCGGGTTGATTCGCACTATCAATTTGAAGGAATTTGTTAAAACTTCCTTCTCGAGAAATGTTCCTCTCAATCATACAAATCCAACGCCACCAACCGCGCTCAATTCGGATCAATACACCAAAAGTTATACGCAAAACAGTTCAAGTATATCCATATTCTAACACATTTTCCATGTACGATTATTTCCATCCAGAAATTAAAATTCTTAATCCAAAAATTGAAACTCGATGTCTTCATAATAATTGTAGCCTTATGTCTCTAGTTTAATTCAAAACAAGAATCGCCTCATTTTGATTCCCAGATCAAAAGTTATGCTCAAAATACTCTCAGGTGTTCCTAATCCAAAATTTCACTCTAATCCGAACTTACATTCATAATTTGAAGGTCTTAGGGGCAAAATTGACATTTCATTTCTTCATATGATTTGTAGCCCCTTGTCTTATCTTTATTTCGCCTTAAGAATCACTTTAATCGGATCTCTACAGATCCTGAATTTCACAAAATACTGAACTATGTTTGGAAAATTTCCCAACTCACTTTGATTAAATTAATCACCATTAATTTAATCTCATAAAATTACAAATTTCCCAACAGGATGTAGGGAATTGTCTTAGGAATCCAACGTCGCAAGAATCAACTCAATCGGATGTCGGACGGAAAAGATATGAGCAAAATAGTGAACAAAGGTTGGATTTGAAAAAGGAAAGTCAAGAAAATCAAAAAAACAAAACGGCGTCGTGCCAGGACGAAACGCCCACGCGTTGGGCGCGGTCGTCCTGGAGACGAGTCGCCCTAGTGACACGGGCAGAACGCCAGCCGTCGCGAGGCGATCGTCGCCTAGCGATCTGATAAACTTCGCCATCTCTGAGGCGATCGTCGCCTAGCGACGGGGATACAACATTTTTCCTTTTCTTTTTTTTTTAACCTACTTAAAAAAATCCGAAACTTTCAAAATTCATAACTTTTAATCACGAACTCCAATTTTGACAAACTTAGTCTCTATAGAAAGCTTGAAGAATGTTCTATAATTTCTATGTAGAACTCAAAAATCAATTCGACTCCTAAGGGAGTCCATTTTTCGGTCAAAGATACTATCCTCTAATAATCATGCTAAAACCACAATATAAACTTGTAAAAATCATAACTTATTATTCTGAGATCGAAAAATTGCATACTTTATATCGAAAGAAAGATCAAAACAAACCCTTCAATTTTTATGCAGAACATCAAAGCTCAATTAACCTCTAACTAGGTTAATTTCTCAGTCAAAATTTCAATCGTAATAAAAGTCAAACCTTTCAAACATAAACTTTGACTGATCATAACTTCCACTCCCGATATCAAAAAATTGCAAACTTTATGGCTACAAAAAGCTCTTAACGTACTCTACAAGTCTCTAGAAGACCATTTTCTCAAATTATGCTTAAATCAAAAGTCAACTTTCAAAGGCTAAAAAGTCAACTATTTCACAATTTTTTTTTTTTCATATTTTCACACTTTCTCTTTTCAGTCATGATTTTCAACTTAATTTCAATCAACTCATCCACTTAATTTCATAAACCATACCAATCTACTCAAAACCCCAAAGATATCAAAATCAAATCATTTCTTTTCTTCTCAATATTCTTTAAATTTTAAGCCATGTATTATACAATACATTCACCAAGCACTCCTTAAATTTCATTTTCATAATTCAATTTTCACTCAAAGATCGAGGTCCAACAAGGATGATATTGATGAACGGTGTTTTAGGGTTAATGATTTTGTTAAGTTTGTGAGTGATTTTTGTGTTGAAATGAGTTTAGAAATGAAGTAAGAATGACGATTTAGGGTTAAGATGAGTTAATTTGTGACATATGGGAAGTATGAAGATGAAAAATGTAGAAAAACAAGTGTCCGAAAGGTTTTTGGTCTCGCACGTCACGGCGCACGTAGGCGTCCAAACCGCGGCACGCAAAGGCGACCACGTCGCGATGCGTGCAGGCTCCCACGACGCGACGCGCGCATGCGCCCAAGATGTCGGATGTGCGAGTGCCCTCGCCGCGGCGAGATTTTGGGTTTCTCCGCGGTGAGCTTCTGTTTTCGCCGCGGCGAGCTTTTGTTTTCGCAGCGGCGAGCTTTCGATTTCGCCGCGACGAGCCTCTGTTTTCCTGACAGACATGTTTTAGTATTTTGAGCATAACTTTTGATGTAGAAGTTCACATGACGTTATTTTTTATTCGTTGTAAACTAGATAAAAAGGTTTACAAGTTTTATGAAGAAAGGAAGTTTTGAATCAGTCTATAAGAATCCTAAATTTTGGATAGAAGTTGAGTATAAATTCTTGTTTCAACATAAGGATAGTCCCAATATGTTTGGAATATAACTTTCGAATTTCTGAAACAAATTGAATGATTTTGGAGTCATTAGAAACTTAAGACAATGGGAACATTTTTTAGAAGAGAATATTATCAGATTTTGTCATTTACTTGATCATAGTGATCATGGAAAAATTGACTCGAATGTTTGGACTTTTGAAAGAGTTTGAGTTTTTAGAATTTATCTTAGTGAATATGCAATATTTGGGTCCTCAAATTGTATTCCTAGTGAATGAAAATTTTGTATTTGATTAAGGGAATCAACGAAGGCAAGAGGATCAAAAGGAGAGGCATCTTTTAAGCATGTATCCAAGCAAGGAATTCAGGTGGGTTTCATTTTTATAATTTATAAATGAGCCAATAAAGTTTTCTTCCAAATCAAGAATGATTTCAATTACTTCATAAATATTGTTTTTGTTTCTTTTGAATGATTTGCAAAATTGTTACATGTTTCGGTATATAAACTTTGTTGACAAATTTCAAATAAATACGGGAATTCATTGAAACATTTTATGTTATGTCTTGGAAAATTCATGGCATTTTGAAAATTCGAAAAAGAAAGAAATGAGCATGAAAAGCATGAAAGCATTTGATAAAATGATTTGAGCATGATTGTTTGCTTCTGTTTGGGCGAGAGAGGAACGTTTCGTTAGTCACATGCATGTCGACATATAACCTTCTCCCTGCTACCCACTTGAGGCCACGAGATCCTGAAAAATCGGAATCGTTTTGTTCACGGTATAAACTTCAGTTTATTCATTTTGTTCCACGAAAATCTCGAGCTATTTGTTTGTGCATTGCATCTTTGAATTGTCAAGTATGTTACATAAATTGAGTGTTTTGTATTGCTGGTTAAATGGATATGTTGTGTTGATACGATGACATTGTTTATTATAAGTTTTAAATTCAAATTTTGAATTTGACTGAGAATTTGGGAACAAAGCATTTTATGAACTCATTATGATTTTTATATAACAAATGAACACTTCAACGATTTTGCTTATTCTTTGTTATAAACATGTTACCCGCGAGCTATAAGCTCAACCCCCCTCCATCCTCATCCACAGGTGATGAGAAGAAGATCGGGTGAAGGGAAGTGAATGTTTTTATTTGTATGTGTACATATTGTATTGTTTTTAAGTTAGATTATTGTTGAGAAATTTGGGAGTTGTGTATTTTGTATATTCGGATTTCGATATTGATATTGTATTGTGACTTGGAATGCCTTTAGAGCTTGTAAAACTTTATCTATTGATGTTAAGGAATTATGAATTATGTATGGATGATATTGAGTGGAAGTATGTATTTAGTATATGGATCAAGTTGAGTGGAAATTCGGTATACTTGAGGAAGATATCGATTTGATATGAATATTTTGATAGTGAATTGTTGTTATATATATTTATAAGTGAGATGTGTTATAGAAAAAGGAACATAGAAATCGTATGAGACTTTAAGCTTCATGATTTCTTTGGATTACGCCAACGTTTATGGTTCAATGGTTGGACTTCGAGAACGGGGCTCATCATGTTGAGTATCGGAGCAAGAAAAGATTACAAGGAACCACACTCAAGTATGTTGGTTTTTTGGAAGAGCTGGATTCTGAAAACGGGATCCAATATTTGTGGTATCAAAGCAAGAAGATGAATCGATGAAGGTTAAGGAAACTTCATCGGAGTACAATCATGTCGTAGGGTATCCATTTTCGAGTTGGTCTCTAGAAACGGGGCCCAGCATTTGTGGTATCAGAGTGCCAGTATTATGATCTTGCATGGGCGCATGTGTATGAGTTACATGCATAAGCAAGTGTTAAGAATTTGAGGTGGGAAAATGATGATACTCTTTCGTGATATGAGAAAAAGAAAGTTGCGGATAATTAGAAAGGAGAAATAAAGGATGGGTAGACATAACAGATAATGATTCAATGCAATTGCATTGGAGGATGTATTATTGAACATCACAGCAATATTGTACTGTGGTGATATATTTTCGAAAGTGATATAGATACGAATATATTGGCGTGGATTGTTTGAGAAATATAGGGATATAAGTATACATGATGAGATTAGAGTGTACAAGTAGAGTGCAATGGAAACATAACCTTGTTATGATCTTAAGACGAAGAAATTGGAACCGAAGTGGTTGTTCGATCAATACGACAAGAGTTATGATCCGCAGTAAGAAGAAATTAATGGAATTGAGGTCAGAATTTCATAATGATTATGCATCGATAATTTTGAATTGATTGAGGATATACATGTGGAAGATGAAATAAATGATAATTGTAAAATGAGATAGAAGTGAGGAAATAGAGAAAGGGAAATGAAATAGACATAAATGACTTTATATGAGATGAATGAAATGATATGTAGTTTGGGGAAGAAAATTTAAAGGTGCGTATAAGATGGGATCTTATGTATGAATGAGATTAAGAAAAAGGATGAAGAACTAAATGAGAAGAGTATATGCACTCAATATGGTAATTGACTCATTATGAAATGATATAGCATCAGAAAAGGTGAATTTTGGAAAAACTAGAATACAATTGGTGTTAGTATGTTTGATAAAGAAAGAAATGTTGTCTAAGATCCATGAAGATCAAGGTATCAATTGTGTAAGATATAAATTGGTGATTTTAAGGAGTAAATATATGGACAAAATGGCATGAATTTGACGATGCCTAGCCAAGCATATGCTATAGCAAGTATATTCATTACTCCATTGAGTTTTGAGTGACTTGAACATTATCACCTTATGAGGATGAGAGAAATTGGTCTTCTTGAGGGATTAAAGGTAGCTGATGATTTGATGATGATAGCAGGTGATTGATAAAGATTTGTATGAATAGTATATATGATAATAGCAAGAAATTCTCTTTTGAAGAAGAATTTCACTAAGTTAGATTCAGCAGATCAGATAGTTTATATCAAGAATGATCAATGAAAGAACTGATCAAAAAGGAATATGTAATGATTCGAAAGTGAGTGTTGGAGTCCTATCTCTAATGGAGGCTCAAGCAAAAGAGGTTGAATACACTACTAAGAATGTATGTATTTTTGTTTGATGTAAAGGATCCAACTAAGCGAGTGGATTCCTATATTTGAGGAAACATTAATTGCCAATATGAGGAGCATATAGGTCCACGTTATGCTCTGGGTAAATATGTTCGGGAGATGCAAGTTTTATCCGATGAAAGTGTGACAAGCACAGGAAGCTAAGATTGCAAATAAACTAGATTGTGTAAAGAAATGGGTATAAATGAGCAGACATTAGAATACGTCAATGCGAAATATGAGGAAATCTAAAGAATGGAGAAAATCAATCAAGAAAAGTAATACAAGTGGGAAATTGAAAATAACAAGAGTTAATATTACCTCATTGAGGAATCAATTATTTGAGGAATTACTAGAACCAATTGTGGACATATGGAGTTTTGACAATATTTTTTCAAGTTAACAAATTCCCCGACAATATTATGGTATTGAAGATTAAAGTGATCCAAACGAAGTTTGATGATATGTTAAGTGTATTCAAAGAGTTGAGAAGAATAGTCTGAATACTTGAGGAAAAATGAGTAAATCATATGAGGGATGAAAGTAAAGAAAATTTTGAGGAATTACAACACCGATATTAAATATATCTTCTGAATTTGGAAATTCAGTAGTATACCGTGATGTTTTCATAAGAGACCAGGATAAGATCCATGCAGTAAAATGAAGTGAATCCATGTGTATGGAGACAATTGAAACCTCATAGGTTGATTGTTGATACATGAATTGAAATTTGCTGCTGTAGTGATTGCTAGAAAGTTGGAGACATTCTATGTATAGAAATATTTTGACTGTGTGTAAGATATACATATCATGGTACTTAAGGTACTTATTGAGTTGAAAGAATTGAATACGAGATTGAGACAATGGATAGAGTTACTGGAAGATTATATTGTACAAATGAGTACAAAAATGGTAAAGCTAGTGTTGTAATCAGATGCATTGAATAGAGAATTCAATAGCAGTGAAGTATGAATTCAGGTATATAGGTTATCAGATCTAGTGTAATAAAGAGTGCTTAATGGAGTAGAATTTCAGGCAAAATGAAGTACCATTAGTCACTGAAAATGTAAGATCAGTTTCACATGAACAAAGCTCAAATTGAGGATTCAGAAATTGTGAACCTTACCAAGGAATCGAAAATGAATGTGAATTTTGAGTTCGAGTAGGAAAAATGATACGGGGTGATTGAGATAAGAAGTATGCGTACCGGCAAAGATGATTGAGCAAAGAGACTGTCAGAAAAGTACAAGTGGTGATTTAAGCTTTACATCCTAGCAGAAATATGTCAAGTGACTGAAAGTTTAAATTATCTACGGTCTTAACTGTCAGAGCTATGCTTGAAGTTTATAGTTTGGAGTTCTTAGGAACATGAGACCAATGTATGGTTCTATTTGACTTTAAGCATCACAACCGTTGTCATAGTGATTTCAATAGAATACCGTATGAGAGTTAGATGATAGAAAGATTCATTGTTTTTGTGTTATGATGATTAAGGCCTACTGGTCATTGAAGGATAGAATTGGAGATGTTATGGACAGGTGATATTAAGTGACTCAAGAAGGATGGATGAATTAGGCGGATCCGTGCCAAAGACACAGAATATAGTGAGATAGACATAAGAGTTAAATGTACTGATACTAAAGTGATGTGAATTATTAAGTGAAAGATGATTTGTCTCTAAGGGTATCACCTTACAAGATGTGCAAGGTGTGCTTACATGGGGTACAAGGTGTGCTCAAGTTAGAACAAAGGATTTGCTAAGCCCAATATGAATGGGTATATATGAAAGTATTATGAGTTAGTGTTGCTAATAAAAGATGTCTTAGCTCGAAATGTGATGTACTTGAGTACATTAAGGAAATAATGATATGATATGATATTGGTTTTATCGACGCAGGAAGTGGGAAAATTGTGAGCGATCTGAAAAATAACTAAGAAAGTGAATGGCCAAATAAGGGATTGAAAGATCGAGCGAGTCTATTGAATACGGTCAGTTGAAAGAAAGTATTCGAGTGATGAAGTTAACGAGAAATGCGAGAACATCCACCTCTCCTGATCAATCAGATAAGAATTTCGAGGACGAAATTCTTTTTAAGAGGGGGAGAGTTGTTGGCCCCCGAATTTTTCTTGTTACATAAAGCATGATTTAAATAAATTATGAGGTTTGATGGATAAAATTTTAGATTTACTTATTATGTAAATGTTAGTAGAATTTATTATATGGTTTGGTTGTATTAAAAGTGGTAAGATTTTATGACATAGATTAAGTGAATTTTGTAAGAATGCATAAAGGGCATTTTAGGCAAGTTACTTAAGATTATAAGAATTAAGGTTTAATGGAATGGTAAAATGGACATTGCACACTCATAAAGGGGTATAAGAAGAAGAAAGAGTTTTTTTGTTTGGAAATGAAGAAGAAACCGTGGAAGAGAGGAGAAGAAGAGGAAAGCTAGGGTTTGGAGAGTTTGAAGATTTTGAAGCCAAATCAAGTAAGTACAAGACTCAACCCTTCTTGATTTATTGAATGAATCATGTTTAGTGATCGTTAGAAGTGATTAATGGGGTTGAATGTGGGTAGGATGATATTGATGAACGGTGTTCTAGGGTTAATGATTTTGTTAAGTTTGTGAGTGATTTTTGTGTTGAAATGAGTTTAGAAATGAAGTAGGAATGATGATTTAGGGTTAAGATGACTTATTTTGTGAAATATGGGAAGTATAAAGATGAAAAATGTCGAAAAACAAGTTTCCAAAAGGTTTTTGATCTCGCACGTCATGGCGCACGTAGGCGTCCACGTCGCGGCGCACACAGATGCCCACGTCGCGGCATGCGTAGGCATCCACGACGTGGCGCGTGCATGAGCCCATGACGCAGCGTGTTCGAGTGCCCTCGCTGTGGCGAGGTTTTCGCCGCCGTGAGCTTCCGATTTCGTCGGGGCGAGCCTCTGTTTTCCTGACATACATGTTTTGGTATTTTGAGCATAACTTTTGATGTAGATGTTTACATGAGGTGATTTTTAATTTGTTGTAACTAGAGAAAAAGGTCTGCAAGTTTTATGAAGAAAGGAAGTTTTGAATCAGTCTCTAAGAATCTTAAATTTTGGATGGAAGTTGAGTATAGATTCTTGTTTCAACATAAGGATAGTCCCAATATGTTTGGAATATAACTTTTGGATTTCTGAAACAAATTGAATGATTTTGGAGTCATTAGAAACTTAAGACAATGGGGAACATATTTTAGAAGAGAATATTATCATATTTTGTCATTTACTTGATCATAGTGATCATGGAAAAATTGACCCGAATGTTCGGAATTTTGGAAGAGTTTGAGTTTTTAAAATTTATCTTGGTGAATATGCAATATTTGGGTCCTCAAATTGTATTCCTAGTGAATGGGAATTTTGTATTTGATTAAGGGAATCAACGAAGGAAAGAAGATCAAAAGGAGAGGCATCTTTTAAGCATGTATCCAAGCAAGGAATTCAGGTGGTTTCATGTTTATAATTTATAAATGAGCCAATAAAATTTTCTCCCAAATCAAGAATGATTTCAATTATTTCATAAATATTGTTTTTGTTTCTTTTGAATGATTTGCAAAATTGTTACATGTTTCGGTATATGAACTTTGTTGACGAATTTCAAATAAAGATAGGAATGCATTGAAACATTTTATGTTATGTCTTAGAAAATTCATGGAATTTTGAAAATTCGGAAAAGAAAGAAAAGAGCATGAAAAGCATGAAAGAATTTGATAAAATGATTTGAGCATGATTATGTTCTTCTGTTTGAGCAAGAGAGGAACATTTCGTTAGTCATGTGCACGTCGACATATAGCCTTCTACGAAACTCTCGAGCCATTTTTTTATGCATTGCATCTTTGAATTGTCAAGTATGTTGCATAAATTGAGTGTTTTGTATTGATGGTTAAATGGATATTCTGTGTTGATATGATGACATTTTCTACTCTGAGTTTTAAATTCAAATTTTGAATTTGACTGAGAATTTGGGAACAAAGCATTTTATGAACTCGTTATGATTTTTATATAATAAATAAACACTTCAACGATTTTGCTTATTCTTTGTTATAAGCATGTTACCCGCGAGCTATAAGCTCACCCCCTTCATCCCCATCCACAGGTAATTAGAAGAAGATCGGGTGAAGGGAAGTGAAGGTTTTTATTTGTATGTGTACATATTGTATTGTTTTTAAGTTAAATTGTTGTTGAGAATTTTGGGAGTTGTGCATTTTGTATATTCGGATTTTGATATTAATATTGTATTGTGACTTGGAATGCCTTTGGAGCTTGTAAAACTTTATCTATTGATGTTAAGGAATTATGAATTATGTATGGATGATATTGATTGGAAGTATGTATTTCGTATATAGATCAAGTTGAGTGGAAATTCGGTATACTTGAGGAAGTTATCGATTTGATATGAATATTTTGATAGTGAATTGTTGTTATATATATTTATAAGTGAGATGTGTTATGGAAAAAGGAACATAGAAATGGTATGAGACTTTAAGCTCCATGATTTCTTTGGATTATGCCAAGGTTTATGGTTCAATGGTTGGACTCTGAGAACGGGGCTCATCATGTTTGGTATCGGAGCAAGAAAAGACTACAAGGAACCACGCTCAAGTATGTTGGTTTTCTGGAAGAGTTGGATTCTAAAAACGGGATCCAACATTTGTGGTATCAAAGCAAGAAGATGAATCGATGAAGCTTAAGGAAACTTCATCAGTGTACAATCATATCATAAGGTATCCGTTTTCGAGTTGGGCTCTGGAAATGGGGCCTAGCAGATTCAACCAAATCTAAGGACTTGATGGACTAAGGACTTAGTCCATACTCAGATAGATGGACTACAACTAGCGAATTTGTTGTGGCAAGCAATGGATCAGGCCAGTGTGCCATGTGGGCTTCGGTGAGATCAAGTTGCATCATCAGCGGATAGAGATCGTGGGGAGAACATGGATGATGTGGTGATGACCAGGAGCTAGAGTTGTAATGGAACTAAACATTTGAAGATAGTAGAGATCTTTGAGGATAAGGATGCTCGTTTTCTAGTCAAATGTCAACTCTACCTTTCTATTATCTTATCTTATCAGTTAGATTCCTATTTAGATGGGGGTGTCATCTAATTAGTCTACGTGATATAATTTGATAAGGGTAGATGTAATCTTAGCACGATTTTAGGCAGTTTAGTTTTAGTAGGATTCTGAATGTAACTTGGCTTATGAGTTAGAAAGCCTACATATAGCCCATTCGAGCTTTGCTCTTCTCATTCAATCATAGATAGCATTCCTTGTATTCTTTTGAGATAAAGTATATAAAGGTTGGTTTTATCGTATCTCTAGTTTTCTTTGTTGCCTTTGTTTCTTATTGCTTTTGTAGCATAGTTTCTTCGAGTGTGCGAGGTAAACACTTCGAGGATCATTGAAGGTTGAGTCTTACTTAAGCAGACCTAAGTGAGATTGCTATGCAAAGGGTGTTGGTGGTCAACTTCGATGAAAGTTCAAGTCCCAAAGGTGACCTTTGTATCAACTGGTATCATAACCAAACTTTGAGATGGCAGTAGGAAACTTAACAGATCGAGTGTCTAGGGTGGAGGCACTAATTGGACCAATTCCTTAAGGGGAGGAAGAATTCACATCCCATAATACTTATTTCGAGATGTTAGAGGCACGAATCTAACAATTGCAACAACAGATGGTGGAGGCGTTGAAGGCATAAGAGGAGACCCAGTTCAAGATCACTGTGCTGAGGCATGCCATTGCAACGATAGATGTTGAGCAAGGTGAAAGCTCCACATCACAACTTTTCTCTGTGAAGGTACGTGAACCTAGGGTGTTCGAAGGCGTGCCGGACGTTAAGGTGTTGGAGAATTTCTTGTGGGATATGAAAGAGTACTTTACAACTGCTAGGGTATCCAATGCTAAGAAGGTTAATGTGATGACCATATACTTGGATGGGGATGCCAAGCTTTAGTGCAGTACGAGGACCTCTACAGAGATCAATGCGACTAGAACTCCCATAGAAACGTGGGTGAAGATGAAGAAGGAGCTCAAGGATCAATTCCTTCCCATAAATACTTCTTAACTCACGAGGGATGCCTTAAAGAAGCTCAAGCAGGATGGATTGGTAAGAGATTATGAAAAATCTTTTGGTTCTATAATGTTGGATATTGAGAATAAGTAAGACGAGGACAAACTCTTCAATTTCCCATCCAGGTTACAACCGTGGGCTCAAATGGAGTTACAAAGGTAAAATGTGAAGGACGTGATTGGTGCAATTGCGACTGCTGACGCATTGGTAGATTTTCATATGGTGAAAGACTCTAAGGCGAGCTCCTCAAATTCTTCCAAGGCAAAAGGCCATACCCAACAGGAGAAGGCCGAGGGGTAGAAAAAGAAAGACTTCAAGAAGGGGGATTTCAAGTGCAAGGGCAAAGACAAGTAGAATGGGGAGACGTCCTCGAAGAAAGACAAGATTGCTTGTTACTTGTGCGGTGGTTCACACTTTGCCAGAGAGTGGCCAAGGAAAGAGATGTTGAACGCCCTAATTACCAAAAAAGACAATGAATCTTCGGATGATGTGGCACTAAATCTGATCACCTTGCTTTATGCGGTTAGTAATGAGTCGGTTTCCTTTGATAGACTAATGTACATAGGCATACAGGTTGGGGAAAATGATGTGACCGCAATGGTGGATATGGGTGCAACCCCTAATTTCCTAACGGAAAAGATGGTTCAGAAGTTAGTCATAAGGGTGTGAAGGCCCCGATGAGAATTAAAACCCCTGCGGGGAAGGCACAAGCAATTGCAGGAATTGTTTACAATGTTCTATTCAGCATTGGAAGTTGGCGGGCCAAGATCAACTTCATCATCATACTATTGGAGGATTTCGAGATGATATTACGGGTTGACTTCCTTAAAGTAGCAAAAATTGTGTTGTATCCGAGTTTGGGATGAATGATCAAAATTCCTTTTACGTGAATTATTGTAGGTTCGGTGGGGAAATGACGGATGTTACAACTTCAGTTGGACAAGTTTTGGCTATGACATCAAGAAAGGGTTGAAGAAAGTTATAGAGACCTATCTTACTGCCATATTGGAGATCAGCGAACATCATGTGGTGGAAGTCCCTAATGCGGTTGCAAGTTTGTTGAGGTGGTTTTGGGAGGTGATGCAAAATATTTACCAAAAACTCTTCCCCCTAGTCATGAGATAGATCATAGGATCGAGTTAGTTCCTAGAGCGATCCCACCTACACGTGCCCCATATAGGATGTCCCTGATGGAACTGGCGGAACTTTGAAAACAATTTGGTGAGTTGTTGGATGAAGGATTCATCCAACCATCTAAAGCCTCATACGAAACTCCAATACTGTTTATAAAGAAGCAAGACGGTACACTTTGGATGTGTGTGGACTATCGAGAGTTGAACAAGGTAAAGATCAAAAACTAGTATCCGGTACCTTTAGTTCAAGATTTGATAGACAGATTGTCAATGGCTGAGGTGTTCACTAAGCTGGATCTTCAGAGTGGGTATTCGCAAGTATGGACAGCTAAGGGTGATGAGCAAAAGACAATATGCATAACTCGGTATAGATCCTACTAATTTTTAGTTAAGTTGATTGGATTAACTAATGCCCCATCGACATTTTGCAACCTTATGAATGATGTACTGTATGAATTTTTGGAAGAGTTCGTTATGATCTACTTAGATGACATCATGGTGTATAGTGCTAACATGGTAGAACATGTAGAACACTTTAGGTTAGTGTTCAAAAGATTGAGGTAGCACAAGCTCTACGTGGAGAAGTGCAAGTTTGCCCAACTGGAGATCAGATTATTGGGTCACGTGGTGAGCAAGGATTAGGTCAGGATGGATCCAAGAAAGGTGAAAGCAATAGTTGAGTGGAAGGCTCCCACGACAACATGAGAGTTATGGAGTTTTTTCGACCTAGCGAACTACTATAGGCAATTCATTGTGAGATACTCAAAGAAAGTGGCACTATTAAGGGACTTGCTAAAGAAGAAGAAAGAGTGGTGTTGGTTAAGTGCATGTGAGGAGGCATTCGAGAGACTTAAAGCCGTTATCTTAACTGAACATATGTTAAAGCTGACTGTGTTCGATCTTCCATTTGAGGTACATATTGATGTTTCATACAAAGCCACTGGTGGAGTATTTATACAGGAGGGTCATCTGATAGCATTTGAGAGCCAAAAGGTTAATGATGTGGAGTAGCGTTACTCGACGCATGAGAAGGAGATGCTGTGGTGGTGCATTGCCTTGAGACATGAAAAGTGTATTTGCTTTGAACAAGGTTCGTTATCTAATGGGTGTCGAATCCACCAAAAATAAATCCCAAACACCAAACGAAAATAAATTGCGCATAGTGGTAAATGGGGTCGATCCACAGAGAATGGAACAATTGATTTTATTAAAATGCCAAAGAACGAATGAAATTAAATAAAAAGGGGATTTGAAGTTTTCGACTAAAACTACTAATTAAAATAACAACTGATAAAAGATTAACGCAAATTAATAAAACAATAACCAACAAAGAACGCAAATAAAATTGATAAACTCAATAAACGACAACTTAGCCAGGAAATTCCTAATTATGCTTAGACCACGATCATCGACTTAAATATTTTCTTTAGTTTAATAATAGGTTAGCTATAGTTACCAACTACCTCTGGCTCCCTCGTTTCTTCTTAATTTTAGAATAGTCGCAGAAACTCCTTTGAACTATTCCCTAATTAATTAATAACCCCTTCGAGACTCTCTCCGAGATTCAATTAATTAACAGCATTAAACTCTAAAGAAACACTAACCCTAACTGACTACGCACCGACTCATGCTTCATCTAGTTAGATCGCAAGTTTCTCCACACAAAATCAGACAAGTACTATGCCCTAGTGCCAATTGTCACAGACACCGATCACCCAGTTAGACTCCACCAAGTAAATCAGTTGGCGATATGTAAATTAACTAACTCTACAATCAGGCCTTAATCGCAGAATCAATTAATAAACAATGACAGTAAATCAGAAACAGTACGAATATTATAAACCAAATATTAGGAACAATAATCTCACGAGTCAAAGCATAATAATTGGAATTCCCCGACTAAAAATAACTTAGCTACTCATACGAAAATTAAACAAAACAAAGTTCTTAATTGACATAGTCTCCATAACAAAGAAAAGAAAAAGAACTAATAAAAAGAAAATCTGAAGTTGGCCGATGCTGCTATCTGCGGCTGCTGCCTCTTCTTTTTTTCTAGGTTTTTCTTCTCCCTTTTGCCTTGCACGTGTTACTCCTTTTTTCCTTGTGGGCCTGCGTGAATTTCCTTCTTTTCACTTACTTGCGTGCGGATTGACCTCCTCACTTGCCTTGTCTTTGCGTCGTTTTCTTCTATTTTCTTATGTTGTGTGCGTCTCTAATCTTACGCTCCGGTCCGTGACTTGTTCCTCCTTATTAAAACCTATTTGTTTTACTTTCATCCACGTCGACCCTCGGTGTCCCTCCTTGCGTTGATTTCCTTGGATCGTGGTCCACGGCCTTGTCGTGACTTTCTTGATTCAAATCCTTGCGTGATTCCTCTCTCGCCATAACGTGCTCCTCTGTTTTGTTGCCTCATTAATTCATCTCTCATGCCTTGGTTGTTTTGGATTTTGCGTATCATGCCTATGTAAACCTCCTGTAGCACCTTTGTTTTATTCTTTGATTTGCTTCTTTGATTTCTCCTCTTAATTGCAAATATTATAATTTCACACAAGGAAATATTAAACCAAATTAAGTCCCAATAATTGCATCAACAAGATAAATAAAAAGGGATAATTAAAATATAAATATTGGACAAATATGCACTTATCATTATCCGAATAGATAATGTTGCTAACACATTTTTCATGACCAAAAGAAGTTGTTCGCAAAACAAGCCCGTGGCAGGAGTTTCTTACAGAATATGACTTTGTGTGGGAGCATAAACCGGGGAGGCACATCAACGTGGCAGATGATTTGAGTAAGAAGTGAAGTGAATCACACGTTAATATATTAAACAATAATATGATCAAGATACACAAGAAGGGGGGGTTGAATTGTGATAAACTTTTTCTTAATCCCCTTAAAAAAAATACTTGTTCTTTCGAAAACTTATCGTAAATCAATTCGTAACTAGTTTGAAAAACTTTGTTAACTTTGAAGAATACGATATAAGTAATATGAGAGTAGAGAGAAACACAGCAGTTTTATCCTGGTTCACCCCAAACCGTGGGCTACGTCCAGTCCTCAGATATCCTTATGAGATTTCACTATCTCTGAATTGTTTACAAGTATTCTTTCGACTGAGCCTCTCCAGGTCTCTTTACAAAAAGTATTATTTTACTCTTAGCCTCTTCAGGCTATCTGTAACACTTTCTAATTGAAAGAATAGTAAAGAGCTTGTTACAATAGAAATGCTCTTAACACTGTTCACTCGAAAATATCGTTCACAATTTTTCTCTCAGATAATCTGAAAATCAAACGTTGAATACTCAGAGTTTCATGAAGTTTCATAAAGTTGCATAAAGTTGTTTCTTCTTCAATCTCGACTCTTATTTATAGTCGGGTCTTCAAATTTCTTGATTATACGCTTGATTCTTGAAAGAAAGCGGTTATTCAGTTTGACTCAGAACTAACTCAAATGATGTTTCTTTCTTCCGTCGACATTTTCTATCGGTTGCTTTTCTTTTGTAAAGCTTCCGTCTGTTTTTCTTGTAAAGCTTCGTCGCTTTTCTCTTGTAAAGCTTAAATGCGCTTTTGTAAAGCTTAAATCCTTTTCTCTTGTAAAGCTTAAATCGCTTTTCTCTTGTAAAGCTTCAAATCGCTTTTGTAAAGCTTTAGTTTGCTTTTCTCGTATCATTGATTTTTCTTATAACGCCTTGCCTCTGCTTTTCTTGTATCAGCTGATTTTTCTTGTAACGCTTCCATCTGCTTTTCTTGTATCAGCTGATTTTTACTCCTTCAGCTGTTTTTTACTTCACATGCGTCCATCTACTTTTCATTTGTATATTTTTCTTTGTTTGTCATCAAAATTATTTAATACGTAAAGTCTGGTTTGACTTAACATTCTCCCCCTTTTTGATGATAACAAATATTATGAAATAGAGAAATATGAAAGGTATCAAATTATGAAAAGTATCACATATACAAAAGTATTAATAGATCAAAAATAACTTCTGCCTTCTGCTTTCAAAATTTCTTCTATCTTTTCCTTTCAGCTGATTCTTCCTTCTCATTCTTCCTTCTCCCCCTATTTGTTATTAATCAAAAACTGATTATTTCCCAGACTGCTTCACCAACTTTTTCAGCATCTTCTTAATCTTCTTCATTTCCTTATCAAGTTTCTGAACTTGTTTCTTTAAAGTTAATGATTCAGCAGCAGTCGAAGATTCTGTCTCAACAACTTGTTTCTCAACAATAGCAACTGTTGTTGTATAGGCTTCCACGTTTCAGACATGTGGTTCAATAATTTAGAGAAGAGGCGGAGGGACATATACAGCTTGTTCAGGAATATCAAGATCATAGGAATCACGTATACGTTGATATGTGCTTCCAAGCCAAGGCATAGCTTCTGCAATTGAGTTGATCTCCCACAGAGGACGATTTTGTAGAATGTTCTGTAAAATACTATAAGAACAATTTAAGTTCCCAATCAGAAAAGAACGATACTGACCCTTTCTGATAGTGCCTTCCTGTGGATCATCTGCTGTAGCCTTAGTTTGGCTTGTTCCTGGATCTTGATAAATGCAGATAGAACTTCCACTTCTTTTCTTTTCACATGCTTCATCAATCAATTGCACTGCTTCTGCAATCTGATCAGAAGTCATGTCATCCAAAACTGGTTCTGGTTGAACTTTCAGCTTCAGTTTCTCTTCACACTTTCGTTCAACAAAATTTGGTGGTTGTAAATCAGGTACCACCGTGATTACTGTACTGTCCAGTATTGGATAAGAAGTAAGACGCTCTCCAAATGGCTCTGGTGGATATGGTTCTCTTCCAACTCTCTTCAGTTGATCATAGAAATTTTTATAACCCCTATCCATCAGATGTAGAATGCTGTTATCAAATTTCACTGATTTGAAGAAGGCTTTCACAAATCTCTTTGGTTTGTCTCGGATGATGACAGATTTGGTCTTCTTCTCCTCTGTGACAACCAATCTGTGTTCCCAACTTTCTCTTTGAAAAGTTAAATATTGGGATGGAACATTATTCATCACACTCAAGACTTTTTGACTAACCTTTTGTCCCATAACATGTGTAGCAATCTGTTTGCGAACAAGTGAAGACTGAAAGGTAGTAGAAACTACTTCTTCAAACATTGGATTGTCAAGGACATTGTGAGTATCCTTAAGATTACCAGTAACAGCTTCCACATTAACTTCAGCAATTTCAACCGTATTAGCAACAGACTTTTCTGAAGTATCAACAACAGTCTTTTCTTGCCGTACCTTCTTAGACTTTGTTTCTATTGTTGGACTTCTTTCTTTTGTTGCACTCATTTTCTTTCCCCTTGGTGACTTTTTAGGTTGCGTTTTTTGCTTTTCAGGTTCTTCTTTCCTTATTCCTCCACTTCCTTGAGACTGAGTTTCTGAATCTCTTTCAAGGATTGATGTCAACGACTTTGTAGCTCTTGATCCTCTGGATTGACTGGCTTCTTTCTGTTGCACAGTTTTCGCTCTGGGTGACCTTCTTGCTTGCTTTGGAATGTCACTCAGTAGAGGTTCCCCTTTACGCTTCAAATCACCTTATTCAAAAAATCGAACACTTCTTGATTTTGATTCCTGAGAATGTGATCTTGTTTCCTTCATAGAAGATTTCTGCAGTAAACGCTCCCCCTCAATTGTTGCTTTTCTTGCCAAATCTGCTCCTTTTTTGTCTGAAAATCTCAGACCCATTTTAGCAATAGATGTTGAATTTATATAGCTTTTAACAGATATCTTCTGTCTGATTCCCCTTTCCAATTGGATGCCAGATTCTCTGAACACTCTTGTCAACAACATCCCATAAGGACAAGTGTTTGTATCCTTTATTGATTTTACCATGTACTGATAAATCAAAAATGGTAAATCTATTGGGTGATGATTCAGAAGATGAAAGATACATTGTTCATCAAGGGTAGTGACCTGATGTCGTGAACCTATTCTTGGTAAAACACAGTCACATAGAATCGCTAACAATACCCTTGCCTTTGGTACCAGCCAAGAGGCTCTCCTTTCAGTTGGGTTATTTTCTCCATAAAGTTGACGACTAACTTCATCTTCGTTCATCTTAAGCTTAGTCATCCATTTCACCATATTAATGGGTTGAACTCCATCCATCGGACATTCAGTGACTTTCTCCAGTAACTCTTTCGTTACTATAACAGAGTGTGTGTCTACATACGACACGATTGTATCGTCTACTGACTTAGTATTCTTCCAGAACTCATAAACTTCTTGTAAATAGACTTCATCTCGTATTTGAAAGAAGTTTCTCCATCCTGCCGCCATTATCTCCGGCTCTATATCCATCTGTTCTTTTCTTAGTTCTTCGAAGTTTACCAATCTTCCCCAGCCCGATCCTGGATCAACTCGCAAAATAGGCTTGACATTCATCTTGCTGATTCTGATTGAGTAGGAACTTGCTTGAAGAAATTTCAGAGAGATTTTGAGAGAGCTAGCAATTTTCTGAATTCGGTAGAAATCCCAAAAGTCAGTTTTTAGGGATATTATAGCGAATTCTAGAATGATTGTACTTCTCGATGATCTGACAGCTTTTTCCCTCTAAAACCTTTTCTTGTGAAGGAAGTTTTATATCTGAAACCGTCTAACGCCGTTAATTCCACCGTTCCACTGTCTTTTCTTTTTGAAAAAATCAGATGATCAAACTGTTAACTCCACCGTCTATCTGTCTTGTCTTTTTGAAAAACCAGATGAATGGTCCGTTAACTCCTCCGTCTGTCTGTCTTGTCTTTATGAAAAAACCAGATGAATGGTCCGTTAACTCCTCCATCTGTCTGTCTTGTCTTTATTAAAAACCAGATGAATGGTCTGTTAACTCCTCCGTCTCATCATCTTGTCTTTATTAAAATCGATGAATGGTCCGTTAACTCCTCAAATGCATGCATCTTGTCTTTATTAAAACGGATGAATGGTCCGTTAACATCACCATATTGAGGTTGCGTCTGATTTCTTTAAAGCGATCTTCACTTAGTGGTTTTGTGAAGATATCCGCCCACTGATATTTTGTTTCTACGAATTGTAGACTGACGACTTTCTTCTGAACGTAATCTCTCAAGAAATGATGTCTGACTTCTATGTGCTTCACCTTGAATGTTGAATTGGATTCTTTGACAAGTGATGGTATTTGGTGTTGTTGCGATATTAGAATCTCTTCTTCTTGTATTGAATAGTCCTCCAATTGATACTTGATCCACAATACTTGTGAACAACAACTGCGGCGGACATATATTCACGGCGATTGATAATGCAATCGAGCTTTGTCTCTTGCTTGACCATGACACGAGTTTGGTCCAAGAAAGTGACGACCACCACTCGTGCTCTTCCTTTCGATCCTATCACGGCATAGTCCGCATCGCAATATCCATTCAACCTGAAATTTTACCTTTCTCATACATTAAGCAAAGATCAAGTAGTACTGCGAGATATCTCAAAATTCGTTTCAAAGAATATAATGAGATTCTCTAGATCGGTGAAACCTTGCACACAAGCATACACTTGAATAGAATGTCGTCTACTTGCTGTAAGATAAAGCAAAGAACCAATCATCCCTCTAAATAAGGTTTGATCCACCTTCTTACCACTTTCGTCTTTTGACAACAAGTTTGAAGGATGCATCGGGGTAGACATATGTTTAACATCGCACATATCAAACTTAGACAACAATTCTTTAAGATATTTTGTTGATGGATAAAAACTTATCCTTAGTTTGCTTTACTTGCAATCCAAGAAAGAATTTTAACTCACCCATCATGCTCATCTCAAATTCATTTTCATCGATTTTCAAAACTCATGCATAACCTTCTTGAAGTTGCACCAAAATAATATCATCAACATAAATTTGCACAATAATGAAATCATTACTCAAGTTCTTCCTAAAAAGAGTTTTGTCTACTTTACCTCTAGTAAATCCATTTTCTATAAGAAATGAACTCAGAAGATCATACCATGCTCTAGGGGCCTGTTTCAGTCTATATAAGGCTTTATGAAGTCTGTAGACATGATCTAGATACTTTATGTCCTCAAATCCGGGAGGTTGCTTAACATAGACTTCTTTATCTATAAAACCATTCAGAAATGCACTTTTTACATCCATCTGAAAAAGCTTTATGTCATGGCAAACCGCATATGCAAGCAGTATCCTTATTGCTTTAAGTCTTGCTACTGGAGCATATGTCTCATTGTAGTCTATTCCTTCTTGCTGATTATAGCCTTGTGCTACTAATCTTGCCTTGTTGCAACTTACTTTTCCTGATTCGTCTAGTTTATTCTTAAATACCCATCTCGTACCAATAATGGATTTCTTTTCAGGTTTAGGAACTAAGGTCCAGACTTTATTTCTATAGAATTGATTCAACTCCTCTTACATAGCTAGTATCCATGCTTCATCTTTTAGAGCTTCATCAATCTTCTTAGGTTCTACTTCAGATATAAATGCTACATTGGCTTCTCTTCTGAACTTGGACCTTGTTCGTACGCCTTTTGAGGTTTCTCCAATGATTGACTCTTTAGGATGAGAACTTTTGTATCTCCAATCTTTCTTTAACTCCAAATTCTTCGAAATGTCTTTCTTTTCGTCATATAGTGTTTCTGATGAAGATACTTCTTTGTACTCCGTCAAAATCAAACAAACATCATTATCGATTCCTCTTCCTTATTGGGTTGAGAATTATCATCGAACTTGACATGAATAGTTTCTTCAATGATCTTTGAGGTGAGGTTGTAGACTCTAAATGCCTTTGAGGTGAGAGAATAACCTAGAAATATTCCTGCAAGAGTCTTTGCATCAAACTTGTCCAGAACTTTCTTTGTGTTCAGAATAGTGCACTTGCAACCGAAAGGATGGAAATAAGAAATGTTTGGTCTCCTTCCATTCCACAACTCATAGGAGTTTTCTTGAGATTGGTCGCAGAATACTTTATTCGAATATAGCATCTTTGTATTGATTGACTACCTTGAAATATTTAGGAAGATTCATCTCGCATGACATTGTTCTTGTCATCTCTTGAATCGTCCTATTCTTTCTTTCAACAACTCCATTCTGCTCATGGAGTCCTTGGGGGTAGAAGTTATGGAAAATTTCATTTTCTTGAGAATACTCTAAACTTCTCATTTTCGAATTCTCCACCATGATCACTCCTTATGCTGGTTATAGACACTCCTTTTTCATTTTGTAACCTCATGGAAAGGTTTCTAAAGCACTTGAAAGATTCATCTTTATGTGCCAGAAAAAGTATCCAACGAAACCTTGTAAAATCATCAATAATAACAAGTCCATACTTCTTTCCACCAAGACTTATTGTCCTTGTTGGACCAAATAAATCCATGTGTAACAACTCTAGTGGTCTAGATGAAGTTACGAAATGTTTTGAAGAGAAAGAGGTTTTAACTTGTTTCCCTTTCTGACAACTTTCACAAAAGAAATCTTTGTTAAAACAAATTTGTGGCAAACCTTTTACCAAATCATGTTTCAAAAGTTTTGAAATATGTTTAAAACCGACATGACCTAGTTTTTATGCCGATCAGTTTTCTTCTTCAAGAGATAAAAACATGAAATATTTTGAGACCGAAAATCGCCTAAATCAATTTTGTAAAGATTGTTTCATCTTTTGGCGAAAAGAAAATAGAACCATCTTTGTTTCGACTTCACAAAAGTTTTGGTTGAATGTAACTTCAAAACCGTAATCACATAATTGACTAATACTTATCAAGTTATGCTTTAGACCATCAACTAGCGAGACGTTGTTAATGCATGCATGGAATTCTTACCAATCTTACCAATCCCGATTATTTTGCCACGCTTGTTGTCTCCAAAAGTTACCGAACCTCCTTTCTTGATCAAGATCTAGGAACATAGACCTTTTTCTCGTCATGTGACGCGAGCATCCTTGTCCAAATACCAATGGTGCTTCTTTGGTTCTTCCAAAGAAGGATTTTGTAGGAGATATTATCTTATTTTTAGGTACCCAGATTCTCTTGGGTCCTTTAGGGTTAGTATGGTGTAATGAATGATAATAAGGCGTAGAATGAAAACATTGATGACCTTTTGAAAACTGATTGATATCTTTTGAACAATTGATTTCACGTAATCTTTGAGACTTATTTTTAGCAAACCCTAATCCAGCTTTTATCACTCGGATGTCGCATTTTCCTAGCATTTCATTCATCTTTTTGTACTATCTGTAAATTTAGCTAGATCAATCGAGAGATTATTGATTCTCGATTTCAACTTTTAATCTCTTGGATCTATCTATAACTTTGTTGTTATTCAGTTCCTCAACTTGCTTTCTCATATTTATATTCTCACTCTATCTCATGAGTATGTTTGAGGTTTTCTATATATTTCTTCTTCAACGACTTGTCTTTGCTTCGTAATAGCATGAGAATCCTCTAACAATTACGAGTATGCATCTTATATATTATCATGGCTAGAAGTTACCTCTTCATCACTTTCTTCTTCACTACGGACATATGTTAGCATGTTCGACGCTTCGAGCTTGTATGTCGATTACGATGAATCCAGATCCTCCCACGTTGCCATCATGCTTTTCTTGTTATCCCTACTCTTTTGGGTTATCTTTTCAACATTGGACACTCGGACTTGTAATGTCCCGACTTATTGCATTCATAACATGTAATAGATGCTTTCGATTTTTCCATCGTCTTTGCCGCTGTTCCTTCTGAATGTTGAATTTCCTTTGGACTTCTTTTTCCACATTCTTCTTATCTTTCTTGAAATGAAAGATAGCTCATCGTCTTCATCACTTGATTCAGATTCTGACTTGCTGGAATCATCATCCTTTGATTCTTCAATCTTTAATGCCTTTGATGTATTCCTCTTTGTCTTCTTCTTCTGGATCTTGTGATTCATTTGACCTGCTTTGAGCGCTATGGACTTCTCTTTCTTGGGCCTATCTTCTGCATCAAGCTCTACTTCGTGTATCTTCAACGATCCAAGCAATTCATCAAGCTTCAGTACTCTTAAGTCTTTGGCTTCTTGTACAGCAGTTACTTTGGGTCTCCATCTTTTTGGCAGACTCCTCAAAATCTTTCGAACATGATCTTGACTGTTGTACGTTCTTCCAAGAGCTTTTAGTCCATTAACAATTGTTTGAAATCTTCCAAACATTTGATCAATGGTCTCTTCTTCTTTCATTTTGAACAACTCGTACTGATGCACCATAATGCTTATCTTAGACTCCTTGACTTGATTTGTTCCTTCATGTGCAATTGATAATGTATCCCAAATTTCTTTGGCAGTGTCGCATCCATGAACTTTGTCATACTCGCTCCTGCTCAATGCACAACTCAAGAAAAAGTTCACCTTGGAGTTTAGTTGAAATCTTGCTTTCTGCTCGGCTGTCCATCTTTCTCGTGGAATTGGATTTTTATCATCATCTTCAGGTGTGTATGGTCCGTTCTCGATGATGTCCCAAAGGTCAATGTGAGTAGATTCGATAAACAATCTCATCCGGTCCTTCCAATAGTGGTAGTCTTCACCATTGAATCTTTGGAGGTCTTGTGATCAAGCTCCTTGACAATATCGTGTGTGATTCCACCATTTTCTTTAATTCACACTTTTTAGAGTGATTCTTGAACACCAGTCTCTGATACCAATTGAAGTGAATCACACGTTAATATATTGAACAATAATATGATCAAGATACACAAAAAGGGGGGGTTGAATTGTGATAAACTTTTCTTAATCCCTTAAAAAAATACTTGTTCTTTGAAAACTTATCATAAATCAATTAGTAACTAGTTTGAAAAACTTTGTTAACTTTGAAGAATACGATATAAGTAATATGAGTAGAGAGAAACACGGCGGCTTTATCTGGTTCACCCCAAACCGTGGGCTACGCCCGATCCTCGGATATCCTTATGAGATTTCACTATCTACGAATTGTTTACAAGTATTCTTTCGACTGAGTCTCTCCAGGTCTCTTTACAGCAAGTATTATTTTACTCTTAGCCTCTTCAAAGCTATCTCGTAACACTTTCTAATTGAAAGAATAGTAAAGAGCTTGTTACAATAGAAATGCTCTAACACTGCATTCACTCGAAAATATCGTTCACAATTTTCTCTCGATAATCTGAAAATCAAGCGTTGAATACTCGAGTTTCATGAAGTTTCATAAAGTTGCATAAAGTTGTTTCTTCTTCAATCTCGACTCTTATTTATAGTCGGGTCTTCAACTGTTTCTTGATTATCTGCTTCTTGATTCTTGAAAGAAATGGTTATTCAGTTTGACTCCGTAACTAACTCAAACTGATGTTTCTTTCTTCCGTCGACATTTGTATATTTGCTTTTCTCTTGTAAAGCTTCCGTCTATTTTTTTTGTAAAGCTTCCGTCTGCTTTTCTCTTGTAAAGCTTAAATCGCTTTTATAAAGCTTCCGTCTACTTTTCTCTTGTAAAGCTTCCGCTCGCTTTTCTCTTGTAAAGCTTCAAATCGCTTTTGTAAAGCTTTAAATCCGCTTTTCTCGTATCACTGATTTTTTTGTAACGCTTAAATGCGCTTTTCTTGTATCAGTGATTTTTCTTGTAACGCTTCAAATCCTTTTCTTGTATCATTGATTTTACTCCTTCAATTTGTTTTTACTTCACATGCGTCCATCTACTTTTCATTTGTATATTTCTCTTTGTTTGTCATCAAAATTATTTAATACGTAAAGTCTGGTTTGACTTAACAAGAAGGAGGTATTTGTGACCCTTTATTCGATCACGAGGGTATAGTCCAATTTGTTGGAACAAATCAAGGAGACAACTCTATTAGACACCATGTATTGTAAATTAGTTTCTCAAGTCAAGGAGGTGTTGTATGTAAGTTTTGGCTAGAACGATGATGAGCTTTTGATGACTAAAAGTAATCAACTGTATGTGTCAAGCTTTGTTGGATTGTGGAAACAATTGTTGAAGGAGACGCATGACTCACAGTAGGCTCATCACCTAGGAGTCCAACAGATGTTAACACTCAGAGTCCAACGGATGCTAGCGCTCCTATCTCGTTCCTACATTTAGCTGAAGATGGAGAATGATGAGGAATGTTATTTTAAGACATGCCTCATGTGTCAATTGGATAAGCCAGAGAGAAAGAAGGAAGTTGGTTTGCTACAACCCTTATCCATCCTCAAGAGACCGTAGATGTCGGTTTTAATGGATTTCATTAGTGGGTTTCCAAAGTTGGACAACATGACATCAAACATGGTGTTGGTTGACAAATTCTCCAAGTATCCAATCTTCGTGCTGACTCCTGTGACTTGTCCCTTGGATGTTGCGTCCAAGTTGTTCTACAAGAACGTAGTCAAGTATTTCAGAGTTCCAACAGATATTATGAGCGACCGAGACGTCAGATTTACAGGCTCATTCTGGACATCCCTTTTTAATACGATAGGATGCGGTTTGAAGTTTTCAACCACAAATCACCCACAAATAGATGGCTAAACGAAAATAATCAACAGTTTGTTCGAGGAGTACTTGTGGCATTATGTAAGTGCAAGTCAACATAATTGGTTAAGTTTACTTGATACTACACAGTTTTGTTATAACTTGCATAGATCTTCGGCCGTAGAGAAAAGTACCTTTAAGATTATGATGGGACAACAGCCTCTAACATCATTGGAGATTGCTAAAAAAAGGACAGGTGACAAATGTCCTGCGGTGCATAAGTTTACGATGAAGAAACAAGAATTGTTGGATGAGGAGAGGGACAGTCTTCGAAAAGCTTCTCGGCGGATGAAGATACAAGCGGATCTTCAAAGGAGATCATTAAAGTTTGACGTGGGAGACAAAGTTTTGTTGAAACTAACCCCACAAATTTGGAACAAGATCTCGAGTAAGCAAGTTCATAGGAGTTTTGTACCGAAGTAAGATGGACCGTTTAAAGTGCTACACAAAGTGGAGAACATGGCATACAAAGTTAGTGGCCTGAGTGGTTAAATGCATATCCTATTTTTCATGTTAGTTTTCTCAAGCCTTACTATGAGGATGCATCAGAACAGAATAGGAGTCAGGTGAAGCGAGCTCCACCAGTTGTGAGGAAACAGTTCGAGGATCAAGTGGAGAATATCCTAGATCACTGAACAATGGGTCAACATAAAAAGAAATGACGGACCGAGTTCTTAGTTCAGTAGAAAGGTAAACCCGACGTGGAAGCTACATGGAAGAAAGATACGACCTTGTGGTAGTTCGAAGACTAGGTGAAAGTCTACCTTTAGACTAATTCAACGAGGGAGTCGAATCCATTTAGTGGGGGTTGTTGGACCTCGAATTTTAGTAAAAATTAGAAATACTCAAAAGTGAATGAGTTGATTGAAATGTTGAAAAACAAGAAATAAAGAGAAAAAGTGTGAAATTTTGAAGAATTAAGAAAAGTTTGACTTTTTTGTCATAGAGAATTGACTTTTTGATTTAGGCAGAATTTAAGAAAATGATCTTCATGAAACTTGTAGCTTATGTTAAGAGATTTTTGTCGCCATAAAGTATGATATTTTTTTATATCGAAATTGAAAGTTATGAATTTCCGAAGATAAGGTTATTTTGCTTTGTTTTTTAATAATGATATTAAGGGTAAGTTTGTGTGTATTGCTTTAAGGCCAATTTCAGTATTGATGTTGTTTGAATTGGAATAAGTGGTCTACATGAAATTCATAGAAGACTTGCCTAGCTTTTCAATAATGTATAATATGCAATTAGTGGATGTGAGAATTAAAATTTATGAAATTTGGAAGCTTGAATGTGGCATAGGTTGACCAATTATATGGCAAGAAACTTTGACTGAAAAATTGACTTAGTTAGACTTTGAAATTGGAGATTATGTTTTGATCTTTCCATTGATGTGAAGTATGCAATTTTTAGATCATGGAATAGGAAGTTATGATTTTTGGAATTTTCTGTTGCTATTTTGGGATGTTTATTAGAGGACAGAACCTTTGATTGGAAAATTGACTCCCTTAGAGGCCAAATTGATTTTTATGTCCTTCATGAAAGTTGTAGGTGACTTTCTGATCTTTGTATTGATATAAAATATGACATGTTTGGACGTTGAAGTTGAAAGATATAAATTTTCAAAGTTGAGTTATTGTTTAGGGAGATATTATTTGGACAGTAACTCTGATTGGAAATTTTTCCCCCTTTAGAGATAGAATTGGCTTTCGAGTTCTAATGGAAGTTTTAGAGATTCCTTGGAACTTTTTTTTGATATCAAATTTGTCAAATTTGGAGTTCAGGAGCAAGAGTTATGAATTTGGGAAAATTTCTGTTATATATATATGTATTTATTTTTGAAAAAAAGAATAATGAAACAGGAACAAGCGAGGACTGACCTCGCCCTTACGAGGGCGACGCCTCGCGAGGGCGAGCATCATGACTCACCCTTGAGAGTGTGACAGCTCGCGAGGGCGAGCCGGGCCGTCCTTCAATCCGACGCCGTTTTCCCTCCCCGCTACGACGTCGTTTGATTTCTTCTATTTTTGTCATTTTCCTTCCTAATCCGACCCTTATTCAATCTTTTGCTTATATCTTTTCTGTCCGACATCCGATTGACTTGGTTTTTAAAGCGTTGAATTCCTAAGACAATTATCTACATCCTTAGGATAAATTTGTGAATTTTTTATATTAAATTGAATGAGTTTAATTTAATCAAAGTGAGTTAGATAATTTTCTGAACATGGTTCAGTCTTTTGCAAAATTCGGGATCCGTGGAGATCCGATTGAACTGATTCTTGAAGAAAAATAAAATAAAGACATGGGCTACAAGTCATATGAAGAAAGTGAATTTCAATTTAGCCCATAAAATTGTCAATTTCTGACTTGAAGTTCAGATTAGAGTTCAGTCTTGGATTAGTAAGATCTGAAGGTATTTTGGACATAACTTTTGCTCTAGTAATCCAAATGAGGTGATTCTTGATTTGGACTAAACTAGAGAAATGGGGCTAAAATTGTTATGAAGACATAGAGTTTTAATTTTGTCTTTAAGAATATCAATTTTTGGATGGAAATAAAGGGCTGGAAAATGTTTGATCATATGAATAACCAGAAATGTTTAAAGCATAACTTTTGATGTAGTACACGAAATTAAATGATTTTGGTGGCGTTATGAAATTAAGACAATAAGGAACAATTTTCTAGAAGGAAGTTTTGGAAAATTCCTTCATTTTGATGGTTATAAAATTGTCCTAAAATAAGCATGCATGAAACTAAAGTTTAAGGGTAAATTGGGAAGACTACTTAAAGGGTTAAGTTTTAAAGCTTTCATGGAAGGGCTTTTTGGTCAATTGTCTTTCATTTAATGACATGGCATGATAGTTGTGGTTTTTAAAGAGTGAGGCACGACTATTGCACAAAGACATGAAAGAAATAAAAGAAGAGAAGAGAGGGTGAAGCAATTTCGGTGGAGATGAAGAAAGAAAAGAGAGAGAGAGCTAGAGTTTCGATTTTTGGGAGATTCCAAGAGAGTTTTTGAGTAGATGCAAAGGGGAAAACGTGGAAGAAGGTGAAAGCTTCCTTTGGAACCAAGAAAAATCCAAAATTGGAGAAGAAATGAGGTCAAAGAAAACTTTTGAGCTTAGAATTTTAGTGAGATTCTGGTTTATTTGGCTTAAGATTGATATGGGTTTGTAAATTATGAAGTCAATTTTGGCGATTGCTTAGTATTATTGGTTTAATTTTGGATTTTCATTAATTAGGGTTTATGTTGTGAATTAGGCAAAATTAAGGAAAGGCTTTGGAGCAATTGATGCTTTGGACGAGTTTCAAGAATGAAATCAAGGTAGGTAATATGTTTATATTTCGAATTATAAGCTCAATTTTTGTTCTTGAAAAAGCAAGAAAGTGAAAAAGGGTTTTTGAATTATTACTTTTGAATGATTAAAATTCCTTATTTTTAGGAATGATTTAAGAAATTGCAATAATTATCGAATTCGTTATTCTTCGAAAGATTTGAAAAATTCGAAAAATGTTTATATTGAGGATTTCATTGTTTTGAAAGAATGTGATTTCGTTTGACTTATAATTTTGATGAATTGCAAATTGTTTGCATTGTTGAGTGCTTGAATTATGATTGAAGTTATGATATGTGAAATTGTGTGACATTGTGAATAATTGACATTATGTTAGAATATAAGATGTCACGATATGAAATTAAGTTTTCGAAATGTACCTTTGGGCAGTTCAATTTTCGAGTATGATTTATGTGTTATGTGGGTATGGTTAGGTCCCATAAGTGAGTCAATGCACTGTCTCTTTTTAAAGGCTTCTCCTGCCTGTCCGTTAGTGGCACTGGAGCTCCGATTTCAGACTCCCATAAGTTACGGCTACACTGGACCGCTATGCGGGAATATGTAGTACGTTCCATTTTGGACCGACCCAAACCATTCCGGTGTGTTATATGCTTTTGCTTTTGTTTCTAAGTGTGATTTGCATTCATGTTTTTTTTAATTGTTCGTGATTTGTGAAAAATCCGAGATTTTTGGATTAATAAGTATTTATGATTGTTTTGAAAAATTGCGAAATTCATGAGGAATAAACTTTTGGGGATTTGTCTACTGTGAAATTTTTGGACATTGTTTATGAATGTCCTAAAAAGTTTGAAAGTTTGTTTGAAAAACGTTTTTGCTTATTGTTCAATTTATAAACGTGTTATCCACGAGCTGTCTAGCTCACCCCCCTCCCCCCCCCTCCTTTTCATCCCCATCTTCAGGTATCGAGCAGGAGATCAGATGAAAGAAAATCAAGACCTTTGTTCAATTTTGCATAGCGTGTGTTTTATGTATTTGGGATTTTAGTTTGGGTTATGTATATGGCTTGGAATGCCATTAAAGTGTGATGTGTATTTATTATGGGAATGTATTATGAATTCTAGACATGTGTATTGAATTAAGTTATGGATGGGATTTGTGTATGACTATGGATATGATTTGTGATTGTATATAAATATGATTGATTTTTGGGATTGGATGGATTGAATTATGAATTTGTATAAATACTTGAATTATGACATTATGTATGATGATTTATGATTTGTATATTGGATTGAGAAATTAATATGAATTGGATTTGGATAATGTGTTTTGGATTGAGTTTGGATTTTGGATAGAAGGTCCGAGGAGTTGTGTGGTTTGATTGAACTGGTATACATAGAAGTGAGTTTTAAAACCCTTTGTAGGTTTGGGTTTATGAAAATAGAGTCGTTCTGCTGCCAAAATTTCTATGGCAAAGAAAGAATAAGAATAAGGTATAGGATTTGTTAATAAGTTTGAAAAATGATGAATTCAAGTAAATTGAGATTAGTATGAGATTAAGGATAAATTTCCAAAAAGGGGAAATAAGATTGCTTTGTATGAGTTTAATAAATGAATGAAAGAAAAAAAAATTAGACCGGTTTCAGATAGTTTAGTCTAAGGTTTCCAACGCGATAGTTATTTCTAAGATATTTGTTCCCGGATGTCGGACATTTGTTTTAGTTCGAATGAATCATTTGTACCGCATTTGATTCGATTCTTACGTCATTCGTATTCGATTTCGCTTTCTGATTTGTTATTCGATTCGTACTCGCTTCACTTTTGATTCATTCGTCTTATGTTTCTATTTCGATTTGTTTCCGATATGTTTCCGCTTTTGTTTTCTATTCGTGTTGTCGTCTGTTCTGTTTGATTTGCTTTTCGATCCGTTTTTCAGGTTGAGATCCGGTTTCCGAGATCGGATTCCAACAGGGGTGGTTTGTTAGACCCTTAAACTTCGAAGCAGTTCTCAGCAACCTTTATGGCATGGCTTACGAGAAAGTTTAGCTGGATTCACACATGAGGGAGACATGCGAAAACACTAAGGCAAACGTGGGCGAGTGAGATCAGACTTGGTGTAAATTTTGGTTAAGTCTTGGACCTTATGGAGATTGACTCGACCCAGGCTAAGGACTTGATAGACTAAGGACTTGGCCCATGCTCGGATGGATGGACCACGACTAGCGGACTTGTTGTGAGAAGCATTGATTCAGGCGAGTATGCTATTTGGAATTCGGCCAGATCACACTACGTCATCAACAGATAGAGATCATGGGGAGATCTTTGATGATGTAGCGACGACTAGGAGTTGGAGTTGCAGTGGAACTAAACATCTGAAGATAGTAGAGATCTTAGAGGGTAAGGCTGATAGTTTCCTAGTTGAATGTAAACTCTATCTTTTTATTATCTTATTTTATCAGTTAGAGTCTTATTTAGAAGAGGTGTTATCTAATTGGTCCATGTGATATAATTTGATAAAGATAGACATGATTTTAACACGATCTTAGGAGTTTAATTTTAGTGAGATTCTGAATGTAACTTGACTTCTAAGTTAAAAAACCTATATATAACTCATTCGAGCTTTACTCTTCTCATTCAATCAGAGAAAACGTTCCTTATATTCTTTTGAGGGAAAATATGTAAAGGTTAGTTCTTTGATTTTCCTTGTTGCCTTTGTTTCTTATTGCTTTCGTAGCATAGTTTTTTCGAGTGTGTGAGGTAAATACTTCAAGATTTGATGAAGGTTGAGTCTTATTTAAGTGGACTCCACTTAAGTAAGACTGTCATGCAAAGAGTATTGACGATCAACTTCAGTGAAAGTTCAAGTCCTAAAAGTGACTTTTGTATCAGGTGGCATAGTTATTTTGTTCATAATTCTCAGGCAAAATACTAGGAGGAGGGGATGGACAAGAAGGTAAAAGTGAGGTCAAATCAAAGGGGGGAGAAGGAAGGCAAAGCTTCCTATTGATTGTAGGAATTCATAACTAGAAAGGGAAAAGAAGCATCATTAAGTTGGGGGAGTACAAAAAATCGTTACTAAAAAAGGTAAAAGACAAACGAAGTGAATGCAAAGAATAACTAAAATTAATTGATAGATCAAGTCAAAGTTTTAGAGGCCAAATTCAGAGGACGAAGGTTGATTTCTAAGGACGCTTGAAGAAGAACAGAATTGAGGGGGAAACAAAAAAGTGAGGAGGCTGAATGACAGGCAACAAAGGGCTTAAGCAATGGAGCACGGAGAGCATCGTGGAGGCGGATGAAAAAACAGCACTCCTAACCTCTTGCATACGCTTACAAATTATGAAAACGGGCAGGGACGCGTGTTTATTCTGAGAACCACTGACACATTCAACTGAAAGTCCAATTCAAACTTTTTAATTACCAGATGACAGATGAGAAGATTTCTTCAAAATGTCCTCACAACAGGATATGTTCCAACGGATAATTAGGAATACTAGCGTCACTGTATTCTTTGCTCTTCTTTCCAATTGGCTTAAGACTTCAATGCAAAACAATACGAGCGATGCAAAAAGCAAACATACAGATGAAATAGGCACCTGCATATACATTCATAAATCACAATCTAACGGAGGATAAACTTCAACATTAGCTCCATCTTTTCGGAACCAAATATACCCAAGTAAATTTGTAGACAAATCCAAATACAGAAGAAAAGAGATTATATAAAATTCAAAAAAAAAAAAAACAAAGGGGCAAATCCACAGATCTACTTGCATTCAATAAGTACAGTCATAATTACTTCAACCAAAGGCTATCCTCATTGAGCAGAGGATGCACCTTCGTTAAAGAGAACAGATCGCAGCCTGTGCTGTGCTCTCTCAACCAGTCTTAGACCATCTATCAACTTGGCAACTCCTTCTCGACTGTTGTCACTTATATCTACAAGTTCTGCCAATTTCGGGTGCGAAGAATCCAACACCTTCAAGAAATCAACTCCTTGAGCTATTTCCATCCCAACAGCAGTTTTTGCTTCCAGTGCATCGTCTACGCATAATTTCTTCAATCTTTCAACAACCCTCGTTTTATATTCATCTTTCCTTTCCTGATCTGCTAAAGATTCATACTCTTTACGAAGAGCAGCTGTCCCTACTGTTCCCAAATCTGCAAATTACAAGACTTAAGTCAAACCAAAGCATGTTTCTATTCCTTTATTTTGAAAGAAAAAATAAATTGGTGGGTTGTGTCATTCAAGTATTGAATTCTAACATGAAAAAGAAAAGAATAAAATATTACCTTTCCGATCTGATTCCTATTTTCTCGATCTATAGAGAAGCATAAAGAGAAATGAAACTAAAGAGCTCGTATAGAAACACTCACAATTATGCGAAGAGACAAGAGGTGGCAACCCCGTTGGTGATTTGTGCAAGTCATGATCTAAAAGTGGACAACATGGCTTAGGCGTTACTCTGGAAGGGTAGGGCAGAGACTCGACGTTCATATTCAGGACGCCATAATCCATGCTAGATGATGGAGATAGTTTGTTGCTGGTGTTAAGATCAGATTTGGTGGAGGCAGTCGCTGATTGAAGCAACTGGGCAAAAATATTGGGCTGAGATTCCAAATGTAATTCAGAGTTCATAGTGATTAGTTAGCTTTCTATGAACATCCGTTCGCTCTCAGAGAGACAAAAGAGAACAGCTTGTTCTGGATTGACTTATCTACGTGACGCACACGATGCATTGCAATATTAAAAAGCATAATTTATGGGCGACCCAGTCACATCCGCGTCATACTTCGGCCCTTAGCCCACGTTTCCTGATTGCCCAATAACAAAACTTAAGACAACTTGGAGGACAAACAATTGACCCGTTATTCGAGAATCTACATGTGCAAACGCGAATGTCGTTGTCGTTTAACTTTCGTTATGAATGTCCGTAAGGTTTGAAATTTACACTTTTAAATTAAATTATAAGAATAAATTCTATTGTGTTTATAAATTAATCTTTAATATTAATATTCATAGGCGGAATAACTCTTATTTATATATAACTTAATGATGAATCTTTAAGGTTTATCATTGTTTAATTCGTACTCACTATTGAATTTATGGATAGGGCCCAAGTTGACACAATATATTTGCTATATTCAACTCTCTGTTGAATTTATAGAACGGACTTAGGTTGACACAATGTATTTACTGTCTTGTACATGTTTGTAAATTTCATCCAATAAAAGAAATCAATTGCTAAGGAAAAATCTAAATAAAATAATATTCAACCATATAAAGAATTAGAGTCTGAATCAAAACTAATAATGCTATTTAATAAAAGATGAGTTTAATTTTATTAAAGATAGTTAAATTTTAATTATAATTTAAAGACAATTTCCTATAAAACAGAGTTGCATCGAGATGAATTTTTATAACTACTTTTGTTAAATACAATTAGTGATATTTTGCATACTTTAAAAAAATTGAATGAATATTAGCTATAGCAAAATGTAATGCCCTAATATTTACCCCGAAAATATTATAGCACGCTTAAGGTATATTAAGAAGTTAACATAATGAATTAAGTGTATCTAAGTATAGTAAGAGACATAATGGTATTTAATGTAAAAGACATGGGTAAATGGATAATTTATTTACTTCGACATGGACATATATATTCAGACGTGAAATATGTATAGAAATTTTTGATATGTTTTCTTGAATTTATGAATGTTTCATGAGAGGAATTAATAAAAGAAGCATTCCATAAGTAAATGGGATGTTTTGGTTAAATTAAATGCATTTTTGTGCTGCTCTTGCATGATAAGACCGAAGTTAGTTGTTATTTGGATAGGTTTTACTGAACATACATCTATAATTTGTTCATATATTTGCCTTTAGGCCTTTAAATTGGATAATTTCAATTGGAGATTAAAATAGAGACAGTTCTAAAACTTTAATGAAGGAACCAAAATCTGATTGTGCCTCTAAGATTTTTGAATTCTAGCTTGAAGTTGAGTTATGGCTGCTTTCCCTATTTTCGAACGGCTTGTAGTGTTTTAGATATAACTTCCGAAATAATTTACCAAATTCTATGAAATTTATTACATTAGAAAATTAAGACATAGGGGAATGAAATTAATTTATAAGATTGTAGCCTAATGTGGGAAGTAAAGGAAGAAGAATGACCAATATGGAATTTTTCTAAAGTTAACACATGGACCAATTAGATTAAGACATGTGTGACCAATAATAACAAAGCATGTATGTCCAATAAGAATTAAGCATATGTGTGAGTCTTGAAAGTTCTAGAATGGGGATATGGAGAGGGGAGATGCACGATATTTTGGGGGTTCTAAGTTCAGATTTTTCTCCTCTCCATTTCACCTTCTTCATCCCATCATTTTTCATGTAAGAAATTAAGCCAATATTAGGTGGAAATCAAGGTAAAAGTTAGAGATTTTCTCTTCACCTTTATCTCTTCTTACTTTGCTTATGAAGGAATAAAATTATAAGGGTAGAAGTGGGATTGAGAGGTATATTTTTGGTGTTTCTAGTTGGTGAGTCAAACAAAGCCAAAGAGGAAGAGAAGGAAAAGCATTGGATGGACTACTTTGCCAATTTTAAGGTTTGGGATTTCACTTAGTTAATTTATGTATTTTTTAATATTTGAATGTGTAAAAAGATTCATTTAGAAGTGGATTGGTTGCTGGGATGATGCGTATTGGGCCCCGAAATTTTTTATTTTTTGTTTATTGATTTATTATTTATTCGTTTGCTTTAATTATTCTTTATTTTTGCTTTAATTGTTTTAATTATATGTATATATATATATATATTTATTTATTTATTTATTTATTGAGTCTTGGAATTAGCAAGTATGATTGGGAATTAGAATTTTGAAATTAAAAAGAAGAGTTAAGATTAAGTTGGATTAATTTGTAGTAGGCTTGTGAGGGGGAGAGCCCAAAAGAATTGCAAGTGAGCTAAGGAGTAATTGAAACTACGTAGTTTTGAGGTGGGCTTTAAATTGAGGGCAAATGAATTAAGCTAAAAAGGAGAAGAAGAAGGTTGTCGTAGGATTAAAAAGAAAAGGAAGGCAAAACGTGAGCCAAGGAGAAGGGAGCTTTCGGCTAGGAGAAAAGAGAGAGTCGTAGGAAGCTTGAAGGGAGGAAGAAAGAAGAAGAAAAGGAAGAGAAATCTAATTATTGGAGGTAAGTTCCATCTTTGCTTATGCTAGATTCAAGAATGGCATAAAATGGAGGTTAGGGTTTGTGTAGGGATTGAAGAAAGAAAGAAGAGAAGGGTAAAATCGATGGATTTTGGGATTTCTAAGTTAAGGTTTTGGTTATTCTAGCATAGATGGCCTATGGGTAGGTTAGGTTTAAAGTTGATTTTTTTATCTTTGCTTGATTCTTGAAATGTTATGACTTTTCTTAGAATGTATTCATTGAATGAGTATGGTTTAATTGAAGGGAATCAAGAAAACCCCACTCAAGACAAGGAGGAAGGGCAATCTTGAATTTAGATTTTGACGTTTTGGTGGGTACCATTTTTATAGTTATTGTGTGATGGGCAAATGCCATATGTGTGTAATCCTTATTTAAATTGCGTACATGTTGAATTGTGTGTATATATTTGAAAGCGTATGATGATATGGATATGTCTATTTTGATATGAATGAAAAATATGGAGCTATGATGATTCGACAAAATGAAAGAAGCATAAAAATGTCATTTTTGCATTTGAATAATTGAGCATAGATTGGTTGTGATTGGGCAAGAGAGAACCTATTTCGTTAGTCTCGTGCACGATGACCCATAGCCTTCTCCCGGCTGCCCGCTTGAGGCCACGAGATCTTGAGAAATCGGACTCGTCGTGTTTACGGTAAACTTCGGTTATCCATCGTGTTTATGGAACTCTCGAGCCAATTGTGTGCATTTCATCATTTTTGGTGTTTATGATGCATAATATGTGTTTTAATTGATAGAAGATTTCATGTTATGCTCTATATGATGATTTCGGTTAATTGTGATTTATGTGATAAAGTTGGGTATCTACGCATAATATGTTAATTGCTAATGTTTTGGATTCTTGATTATGTGTTGTATGGCTCATTACTCGATGGCTATAGAGGTGTTAGCCACTGAGCCGTATTTTTCTCACCCCATTCTCCCTCCTCATGTGCAAATCAGTTGAGCGCTGAACCTTGCAAGGCATCGAGATTAACTCCAAGATTTTAGACACTTTTGTATTAAGTTAGTAAATAGCTTTTGGATAGCTTTATAAGTATATCAAACATTGAGCATCTCATATATTTTGTATCTTGTACTTGATTTTGATGGATATGTTGATATGTAATTAAAGTTATGCTTGAACTCTCTTATGATTGGAAAAGAGAATGAGAGCTCTAGTACTCTCTTCTTCATGTGTATGTATTAAATTGCGATCTGTGTATGACCTTGAAAAAGGAATGTGTATGAGTCTTTTTAATTATTGAGTTGTTGTTGGGATCTTGCTTTGGGATAGCTCGCTGGAAATTTCTAATGATTTATGAGTTGTTGGAGTTGGGTGTAGTGCTGAAATTTCTGGACTGATATAGATTGGATGGGATCATTTAGTCTTATTGAGAGTGGTAGACGAGCTGTAGAGCTTTCCCATGATGTATTATGAGCTATTTTTGGATGTGATAATTGGAAAATGTGAGTTGCTAGTGTTGAGTGCAGTTGCTGTCTAAATGGCAGACCACAGATAGAAACTTTGAAGCCATTTTTGACCTTGATAGGGTTAGAAATTGTTCTTATGATCTTCATGGAAGTTGTAGAGCGTTCTCTTACCTTTCTCGAGACACCAAGTTTGCTAAATTTGGAGTTCTGGGTCAAAAGTTATGGTATTTACAAGTTTTGGTACTGTTTATGAGGAGCTAGTCGATCGGTCTTGGAGCAAACTTTTGATCCCTTTAGTATCCGAGCTTGCCTTTGAGTCCTTCTTGAAAATTGTATATCTGTCTTTTATGTTTCCAACGATACCAAGCTTGTCAAAATTGGAGCTCGGGGTCAAAAGATATGAGAGTTAGAAGTCAGAAGGGTCGGATCGTTGGGCAGGTCGCTTCACCATGAGCATGTGACCTGGCCACAAGACGTTAGCACTCGAGCCTCTGGCGCTGGGCGCCGCTTCTTGGCAAGCCTAGGCGAAGGCTCTTGCGTGCCTGGTGCGCATCAATTGGGGTCGGTTATTGGCCGACTAACCCCTCTTCCTTCTTTTGGCCATAACATTTTAACCAGACCTCCGATCGACCTGATTTTTGAAGCGTTGGACTCTTAAGATATTTTTCTATCTTTCTATACCTGATTGATCGGTCTTGATAGTAAATTGAAAAGGTGGATTGAAACGAAGTGTGCTGATCAGTTGATAAAGTCTGACTATGCTTCAGTAATTTGGAGATATCTTGAGCTATAGAGCTCCGAATAAGGCGATTCTTGTTCCAAATTAAACTAGAGACATAGATCTACAAGTTATATGAAGGAGCCCAATGGTAATTTAGCCTCTAAGACTTTATATTTCTGGCATGAAGTTGGTAGAGTGTTCAGTCTTGGTTTGTTTTTCTTGGGACAGTATTTTGGTCATAACTTCTTCATTTCTAACCCAAATTGAGTGTTTTTGGTGGCGTTGGAATCGTTAGAACAAGGGGAAATTGTTCTTAAGAAGCTGATCCAAAATATTTCTATTGAAAGTTCCCCAAAGTGTGGTCTGTTTGTTGTCAGTTTTGGGTCTTTCATGCTTTTATGCTTCTGAATGTTGGGCTTCGGAGAAGGGGTCCAACAATGCATTTGTGTTATTTTAGTGTTATCTTACATAGAGATGGTTGAATATGACAAGAGGTTATCGTTTGGTGGAATTTTGTCTAGGGTTTGTTGAACTAGTCATATTGTTTGGGTCATAAATTAGCCTAAAGACCTCCAAATTGTGTGATTTCTCTCTAGTTGCTTTGAAAGCCTTTCTCTTCACCAGGGATGAACCCCTAGCAGAAGAGGAAGTATTCATATGTGTTGGATCGCATATGGCCCGGGTATTTACAATACGTAGCGGAATGGACCATACTACACAACAAAATGTATAACCGAAAATTATAACATGTATGAAATTACCTCTAGACGCAGATTGGTATTTGTTCTTTTCATATTTGTAGATGTTACATTACGTGAACGTCCTCTACTAGTATCCACAGGAGGATGAGCGATCCGGGCAGCAACTAATGTGTGCTAGCACATTCTAAAACCCTTTTTGAACGCCGCACAATTTTTCTCTCGAAAGAAAAACGCAAATAGGTCTAGGTGGCTAGAGTTTTCGTCTCTCATCTAATGAGACATAAGTTTCTCTATTTATAGAGAATACCTAATCCCTATTCCTATTAGGAATAAGGACATCATAATCCTAAACCTATTAGAATTATTGAAGTCTAATAAGTTTCAGCCCATATTATATCTCATATAATAAAAGCCCGACAACTTAATTCAATCTAGCCCAATAAATATATCTACATATATTTATTCAATGCCTAATAAATTAGACCCAGGAGAATAAACCCAGATCACATCATTCTCTGTGTACGACCCTGTAGGCTCATTTGATGTTGGCAATGGACTTGATCGCATTTTAAGGCCCGTTAGTCATAAGTGGCCTTTAACAAGACATTATGACTACCCAAATCAAATGAGGATCGGTAATCCGATTTAACCTGTAACCATGGTTACAAACTCAGTCCCTTTGTAACACGATATCAAGATTACTCATAAGGCATGGTACATGTCAACCTTTGATTAATCATAGTTTCTTGATCCCCAAGTTGACTTATTATAACAAATGACATTGATGACTCCTCATCAATTCATTTGAGCACGGTCATGCATTTCTTCAGTCATACTTATCAAAAGGCCCAAATAATATCTCTCTCATCATTTAAGAGAGGTAGAAATCCCATCTACATTATTCACATCCCTCCACATGATTTATTTAATGTCCAACATAAGACTATTTGTTATTCGGTTAAAGATAACTTAGTCTAATGTCAAAACACTGAATTCCTCATGTAGGGAACCATGATGACTTCAGGTGAGAGGACTAAAGTCAAACCATATTGAGAATCACTAATGATATGAAACCATGTAGTATTCTTGTTGGACCCCGTTTCTAGAGTCCAACATCTGGAGTCCTAAACCTTGAGCTTATTACCCTATAGGGTCATGATTAACAATTCCCAAAGGTGGTGGGACCACATCAATCAAACTCCATAATCTCAACTTGACCTCATCAAGAAAATCATTGCTCTAAGTCTTTAATTTGCGTTGAAACAAGAATCATCTCCATCGGGGATTACACCTCAAGATATACTTAATGAGTTAAAACGTGCTCATGCCCCCAAGCATGCTCTCCCAAACGACCCCTCATTTATTCTAATGAAACTTTCCCAAAAGCACTCCAAAAGACAAAACTTTTCATAGAGAGATAGTACAAAAAGTTAGGAATCTATTGCTTAAAGAATCACTTCGTTTGGGGGTCGGATGGGGATGTTATACCCGAAGAAATCGAACATACTTATACTATCAATCAAATTGTACCTATCTTGGAAAAAATGCCATAAATTTTTATACCGATTTCAGACAGACTTAATTTTATCTTGTTAAAAAGAAAATTTCAAGATCTACAATCTCATGAAGACCTCAAAGACCAATTCCAACGTTTGAAGGGTGGAAAAGAAAGCAGACGATGATGAAGTCATTTGGAGATGATGATGACGTCATCAGATGATACAGATTGGGAAAATCTCTATAACTTTCCCTATAGGCATCGGATTAAGATTTTCTTTATATTGTTGGAAAGAAGACTTCAAGAGATACAACTCTTATGAAAGATTTAAAGACCAATTCCAACGTTGAAGGGTGGAAAAGAAAGCAGACGATGATGACATCATTTTGAGACGATGATGACGTCATCAGACGATACAGATTTGGGAAAGTCTCGATAACTTTCCCTAAAGATATCGGATTAAGGTTTTCTTTATATGGTTGGAAAGAGGACTTCAAGATCTACAACTCTCATGAAGGCCACAAAGACTAATTCCATCGTTTTGAGGGCATAAAATGGATCAGAAGGTGAGGATAAATAGTAACTGAGACGGTCAAACTGAGACGCAAAAAGTTAAACTGAGACGGTCAAACTAAGACGATGCTGACGTCATACTAAGACGATGATGACGTCATTTTGAGACGGAAACAAAATGAGACAGTCAAACTGAGACGGAGTCTATGACTGAAGCAATTAAAAGGGTATAACTTTCAGCTCAGATGTCTAAAATTTTCATGCTATATACCATTCGAAAGATAAAAGAAAGAACTACAACTCTCAAGAAGAACATTTTGCCTAAATCAGCCTAGATCAACCCAGAAATCTCCCCAAAGTTAGTGCACGAATTTTCCCCTTATGAAACCTTGCGAAACATGGAAGAAAGCAAAATCATATATCAATAGCATCAGAAGATCATAGTTATTACAAAGCTTTAGTGGGCATTTTAAGCCTCAAAACATCAATGTTTCAAAAACCTCAAATACAAAAGATGCTTGATCAATGAATAACTCAAAATGCAACTAAAGCCTTGGCTTCAAAAGTAGCTTGAAATACAATAACACTTCAAGAGTGGAGTGATGCTCTTGGCCCTTGACTACTTAATCTCTTGCTCTTCACCTGCTTGTGTGAAGGAAAGGTGGGGGTGAGCTTGAAGCCCGTGGGTAACAATTTTACAGTTTGTAATAAGCAAAGACATTTTCATACATTTTCAATGCAGAAATTTATGTGCATACAAAATCAAGAATGCATTACTCCTATCAACTTAGCATGAACACATAAACATATCAAATGGTTTGGGTAAGTCCAAAACATGACGCGCTACACATTTCCAATGAAATGGTCCTATGTAGTCGTGAATTCTTGAGGGAGTCCTTGAGGGAGCTCCATGCCACTAGCGGCCAGGCGGGAGAAACCTATACTTGAGTCAATGTGCACGTGAAGGTTCTTGAGAGACTACCACAAACCCACATAATACATAGAGTTTCAAAATCTTGTAAGCTTGATGCCCACAAAGGCACATTTTCTTGAAAACTTGCTTTTCATAAGCTTGTTATATCTTAAAAATCATTTCCAAAAGTATGGTTTCAAAATCATGCATCATTTTAAAGAATCATTGTAATAAAATAACTTTATATGTATCATCCCATAAATCATATATAAGCATGTAGGAAAAATCTTGCAGCACTTAACAACATTAAATGCACATGAAATGAGGTGGTTGCCAAATTTATTACTGTCATTTATAGACAGAAACTTTTTGTTAGCTTATCGCCTAACTATAAAAGTGAAACCCACCTTGAAGTCCTTGATTATGGCTTGTTCAAATATGCCTCTCCTCTTGCTCCTCTTGCCCTTCTTGATTTTCTTCAATAATGACAAAAACCCTAAATCAAAAGGTTTCAAATTGACAAACCCAAAGAACCACATGCATAAAATTGAACCTAGAATACTTATACCCATCTATATCCTAAGCTCTTTGAACAAAACCTTTCAAAACTCCAAAAGATTAAAACTCACTTACCTTAAATCTTCACCAAACAATGATTTTCTTGGCTCCAAAGGAAGCTCTAATCTTCCCCTTTCTTTTTCCCTTCTTGATCACTCTCAAAATCCCTCTTGAAGGTTGAGAAAACTCAAAACCTAGTTTGCTCTTCTTTTTTTTCCTAAACTCACGAAATTCTCTCCCTTCTTTCTTCAATTTCGTTTTTCTCTCTCTCCTAAAATTAAGACACCCCATTTCCTTCTCTTTTACACCATTTATGATTACAAAAAGTCCCTTTTGTCCTTACATCAGTGCCTTAAGGGTTTTAAACCCAAGTGACTTACCAAAATTAGCCTTACACTCTCCCACTACTCTAATAGTTCAAAACCCTTAGTGATTCCAAAATGTCCATCTTACCCTCTCTTATTAGCCTTACAACTTAAATGCTTAAGTGATCTTCCCTTAATGCCCCCTTGTGTAATTTATCACTTTAACTCAATTCACTACACCCATGTCACATAATCTCATTACAATTAACATCCAACATATATAAATCTTGCAAGACCCCAACGATTAATCTAATCACGCTTAATCAAATAAAAAAAATTTAGGGGCCAACAATTCTCTTTGTGGGTCGGTCCAATATATGTTCTCTAACATATATCTATGTTTCTGATTTGATAACTCATATCCATGATCAGAAAAATGTAATCATCAATCAGAACACATACTAGCATTAATTCATTATTGTTCCACCATTAACGATCGACCAGGGACAGTTTAGAATAGTATTATAATGCTTATGGTTTTACTATCAACTCACATACTTGATGACATAAGCCTAATACTATTCATGGAACGTAAATCACATTACATAAACGATATATATGCATATATAGAAGAATACCTTATAATATATTATTAATAATTCATAATGTTAGTACAAAAGTCACATATGTCCATGGACCTAAGGCACACTACTAACAATATGGACCAAAGCAGTAACAAGCCAAAAGAGGAAAAGGGGAAACCAAAAAAGTAAAGTATCAAGGGTAAAAAGGTAAAATCATTAGTGAGATGCAGTAACACCTATTCAATCCTTAATTTATTTGGAAAAATATAAATATAAGTTCTCTTGACTACGTCTATATGTATTTCAAATCACACTTAAAATTTTTCTTATATATCATTAACATTAAGGACAATACATATAAATCTCAAATATAAAATCTTTGAGTGAAAGTTGAATCAAAAAATACAAAAATTCATTATCATTTTTTATAATCTACATATAAAAATATTTAGTCATAAATAATCCTTATAAATACAAAAATAACAATTGAAAGGAAGGCAAAACTCAGTTAAACTATTCCCTGATGAGTATCTATATCCTCCTTTGGTGATCACTTTTGAAAAGTAACTCTTGAGCTCTCTCTATTAAAAAAGACCTTCAAATTTGTTCTTCTGCTTTCCTTAGGTAGGCAGATGCTAAGCATAATCAAAACTAAAGTTTGTAATAAAAGAAAGTGAGAAAGAATATAAAACCCTAAATTTTACAACTTTTTATAATTTTTGTCCATCACATATACAATTTATAAGACTATTATGTTCTAAACCATGTATTTTTCTATCAAAATTATAGAATTAGGCATGGGCTAAAACATGCTCATCATATAATTCATTTATCTATTTTTGTATGTTCTCTTCACCATACAACCTCCCTTCAACTTGTGTAGTCGACCATGTATCACCCTTAAGCTTGTTTGAGAGAGAAACACACAAGGTTCAAATATGGTCACGTCTCAATTCTTGTATCTATTTGTTTATCCTCTCTTAATTATTCGACCTCCTTTTAGCTTATGTAATAGAGCATGTATCACCTTCAATCTTATTTGATAGAAACATATGCAGACTCGCATATGTTTGCTAGGATTTGTTAGGCCAAAAATGGTATTTTTCTTTGTTTTTTTCCTCAAATATGCTCTATACTTGGCTGTCTTTCCTTAAGCAACTTCTTCCATAGTTACCTAAAATAAGACATAAAATTAACTAAATTAGGATAATTTCGATATAAAACATAGAAAAATACAAAAAAAATATATTTTCATTCAAATCAAATACCATCACACTTAAAATTTTACTTCTGCTAAAGCAAACCAATCCTAATCACTAGCTTTTTTTTGGTAAATCAGCAAAACTTTTATACAAATAAGAAAAGGATATATACACAGCTAGTGATTTCCCAAAAAAAAATCCTCTAGCCTACGAAGAAGGCTCACAAAGGATAAATACATAGGGACCGTGAACAAAGCATGAAAGAAAACACCACGCCCTCAAAGCCTGCCTATCGAGAAGCCTAAGAAAACTAAATCCACTGTTCTAATACATAAATTCACCAGCAGACATGACCACACCACACAAGACCGGTAGCAAAAACCCATTAAAGACCACAAACCAAATCCACAATAGCAGAACACAAGTAGAAAAAATTATCCTTCTAGCATGACCGCCATAGGAAAAGGAAATTCGCCTAGTAACCTGCCTCGTATCGGTAGGAGGGGAGTATAACCCTCCTCCTCGTTAATCCTGAGATGTCCCTGAATCTGCATGTGTAGTAATAAGAATAACAAGAAACTGAATACACACATAATTACCTTCCCTCAGTGTTTAAGCAGAGGTGCTTCATAATTTGTAAGATCACCTGCGAGGTAAAACTCCTTATATCCAAGGCTTCATCGTGGAAGGTGTGAAGGTTTCGTTCATTCCACAGATTATACACAACAACAAACAAGACGATGCAAAAGGTGTAAAAGTCACTATTGTTGAAGGGGGGAGACATGTTAATCCTTAGTAGGATTGAATGGAGATCAAAGAGTTGTGAACTGGGAAGGTGAAAATGGTGGAGAGTAGTAGACCAAACATCCTAATCACTATCAATGTAATCAAATTTTTAATTCTATGGAAATTTAACAAATATATCAAAGCAATCAAAAGTACTCATTATCCTTGTAAATACAATATTTATCAACTATCTACAGTTTTATATACTTGCATTAACTTACAATTTTGTGCAAACTAAATCATGAATCCTTCAAAAATTAGTTCAATTGAAATTTTTTCACTTATAAAATGAACATAATTAAGTAGCAAGATTTTACTCTCAAGAACTTGATACATCATTGATAGGTGTAAATTGCATCAGATTTTAGGGCATAGTTTAATATGTGTTTAGTCATTATTTTGATCATTTAGTATGTGTTTAGGTTAAAACTTTGTTAGTTTGTTAATTAGTTATGTGGGCCAGTGTTTCAAGGTTAATATTGAAGGATATAGGATTTTTAGAGGAAACTTGGGTTATAACACAGGCCTACGATCATGGTAGGCAGGCCACGATCGTGAAAAAAGCACCAAGATTGGCCCACAATCATGGCAAGTAGGTCACAATCATGATAAAAGCACCAAGATTGGCCCACGATCATGACCTGCATGCCACGATCTGTAAGTACAAGTCGACTTGTACTATTGATAAGTCGACTTGTTCTTGAAAAGTACCGATAAGTCGACTTGTACATTGCATAAGTCGACTTATTTAAGGATCAGATTGTTTATTTGTGCCCAAAGGCAATCCCTTTAGCGCTTTTATTCATCGTGATCGCATGAATGAATAAATAAAGAAAAGGCATAATTCATTAATTTGATGTTCATGAACATTGTTTATGAATTGATTGGATCTTTAATCAGATTAATGAAGTCCATGATATATGACATAGCATGAAGGAAATTATGATGTGATCATACTCCGAGATTCCTATCATGTGCAATTATGTCGTTGTCTAAATTCTCCTAGTCATAGGATTAATGAGACTGGACATCATTAATCCGGATAGACTAGCACATGTCATATTCTTGATTGGATCCAAAGGTGGATCTCGTAAGCTATAAATATGAGATATTTAGAATTGATATGTGGATGCTTACTAGTGGTAGTAGGTTCATTGGATGACTGCCATGAGATCATCACATGGATATCTTATCTAGTGTCGGTGATAATCTCATCATAGCAATGGTGCAAGTATCCTTAGACTTGAGGTACTCGAGGATATCTTGATATCTTGATCTTTGACTCCATTCCTTGTTGCCTTCGGAGGTAACTCATAGGGTGGTGCTTGGGTACAGTTTGAGGTATTCAAGATAATTGAGTAGCCAATAAAGGATTCACCACTTCTGGATTAGCAGAAGAGATACCCATGGCCTCTTGTCAGGATCATTACTTGTAAATCTCTGGCTAGAGTGAATATGTCATGAAGAGTGTCTTCATGATATAGAGTAATGAGTCTAGGACGAGATACATTATCACTGGGCTAGACTCGATCTAGTGAGAGTTGACACTTTGACCATACTCATAACCAAGTGGGGTATAGGATGGTGAAAGGACGAATTGCAGTAATTGTCATGGAAGGGTTTGTGATCCGGTTCGTGATGAATACATCAAACCGATTACTTTCCGGTCAATTGGGGGTCATGATGTGTTGCTAGATACCGCTCATGACTTGCTCAGATTAATTGTTAATCTAAGTGGCCAACATAACCGGGAGCCTAAAGGGTCACACGATAAGAGTGTTTGAGAGAATCAGTAAAATAGTAATTGGACGAGTTCCAATTATGGAGAGCAAATGGATTAAATAGATCCCAATGGGATTGGGATATGTCGATGAGATCGCGACATCGATATTGCTAAGAAAGGTTTTGGGCAACATTTTGACAGGAGGCGAGAGGCGGTAGGACCGACCCAGTGTGATTTGGACTACTTGACAATATATATACATATATATATATGATTAATTAATTAAATAACTAATTAATATATATATATATGGGCATACACGTGGAAGGAGAGGAAATGAAGCTTTAACTTTAAGCTTTAACTTTATATATATATATATATATATAAAGAGGAAAACGTGAGCTCTCTCCACCATTAGTTTGTTAAATTAATTAATATATATATATATGGGCATACACGTGGAAGGAGAGGAAATGAAGCTTTAACTTTAAGCTTTAACTTTTTTATATATATATATATATATAAAGAGGAAAAACGTGGAGCTCTCTCCACCATTAGTTTGTTAAGTCTTTTAATTCTTAAAGACTAAAAGACTAAGAGAAATTGGTGGAAGATTGATGATCATCGTGACTTGATAAAGGAAGAAGGAAAATTGTTTTCCTCTCATCTCATCACATCATCGATTCTTCATCTTCTTCAAGCAAGTTTCCTTTCTTTTCAACGTCTGATCTCAAGCTCTCCAGGACAGAGGTAGGGTCTAGCAGCTCTTATTCTGTTCTAGCTATTCCCGGGTCAAAGGGTTTGACCTGGTTAGATTTTCTAATCTCTGCGTGGATCACCTTTAGAGATAGTCTCTTTTGGCTATTTAGGTTGATGTCTTCATACGGATACCAAGATCCTGGGTTTCGGGAAGGTCTCGGGAACAAAAAATTTTTGTTTTCCACTGTCGGTACATGTGATGTACCTCCCGGGATTTTCCTACAGTGGTATCAGAGCGTCTGGTATCCCGTATGAAGCTATAACCTAAGCGAGATCAGAAACTCTAATGGAATTTCCTGTTGATGCATGCTTGCTGTCCAAATTTCTTTTCTGTATAGAGCTGCATTTTTCGAAAATTTTCTGCCCAGGATTGTTCATAACATGTTAGAGAATATGTCTATGAATTTTCAGAATTTATCGATTTGATTTGATATACTTTTGCTAATTAATTCCCTAAGGTTACAGATGCTGTTTTGTGAAACGATTCTGTGAACAGGCAGTAGTATAAAATTGAGAATAAATTCTAGAAAAATAGTTTTCTGGATTTTCCTTCACCTACATGTCTCTAAGATGTTGGTGAATGTCTATGAGCATGGAAATTGGATTTCAAGGTGATTGGATATTTATTCACGAATTTATTCTATGCTGTTGGGAATTGCTGTGCTGATGAACACAGATTTTGAATCGGTTTTGTTATTTAGGTTGACTGAGTTTTTGATGGCCTAAAATCCTGAAAACATTCATGTAGCATGTTCTGAACATTTAGTAACCTATATAATTTTCTCATGATTTATTGAAATTGTTTCATTGATCATTTCGAGCAATATACAGAACTGGACAGTTTTGGTGAAAATTGTTGGGACTGTTTTGCTTGGCTTGATTGAGTGTGCTTTTTCAGTTCCAATGCCTTGAACCATTTTTAATGTGATTAAAAATGTGTTATCTTGATGTAGTATGATTTCCAAACTGAATTTCTTGAAGTTGTTTATCCTAGAATTTTTGAATTCCAAATTGGTCACATTAGCGTCTCGTTATTATATTGCATTATCTTGTTTGTTTTGACCGTCATATTTTTTGTGACAAGTGCCGGAGTAAATTTGATAATATATATGCTAGCTAGAGATGCTTAGGATGATAATTTGGGTGTTCCTAAATTGTTTGGAAATTAATGAGTTTTGACTTATTTCAAGTTTTTCATATAGTTTGACTATTTAAGGCATTCATAGTTCAATGAAGTGTTCATTGATACATCAAATTTATCAGATATTACCTTAGGTATGTAGATGTTGTGAATTGGAATTGCATTAATTGAGGAATTAGCCGATTAGAGATTTTAGCAAATCTACCTGGATAAGTCGACTTGTATGTGAAATAAGTCGACTTGTTCAAGGTTTTTGGGATAAGTCGACTTGTCTATAGAATAAGTCGACTTGTTCAGAATCTCAGTATAAGTCGACTTGTAGTACCTTATAAGTCGACTTGTTCATGGGCAGCTGAAATAAGTCGACTTGTGTGTGGGCAGAAGCATAAGGCGACTTGCATTTGATGAAAGTCGACTTGTGGCATGCTCAGGTTGGATGATGGATGATTATAAGGATTGATTCAATTGGATTAATGAAACCTAAATCATTCCATATAGTCCTGGCGACTATGATCCTTTAGCTTGGAGTTTAGAGTTTCGAAATCCCTCCTCAGAATATGGAAACTAACGCCTTCCATTAATATGGTAAGAATCAGAGTTCTTATAGGGCTGGGTTGTTGGGCAAACTCAAGCTCACTCTATACGGATATGTTCGAACCATGAAAATAAGATTTTCGGATTAATGGGTTGGTTTTCACTGGAAGCGTTGGTTTGTTGAGCAAACTCAAGGTCAACGTGGACAGAGGCGAAATTGGGTAGCATACATCAGATGTATGCGCATCAAAGAGTTGATACCCAATGAAGTGCACACATCAACAAGTTGATAGCACTGATCGATAGTTGTGTCTAAGATGTAATTGGTATATCTGATACCTCCCGAGACATAAGGTGGCTTGTTGAGCTAACCTCAAAGTCATTCTTAATGTCGGTTATCGATGATACAATTGGTATGACCGATACCTACCGATTGACCTAAGTTGTGGCTTGTTGGGCAAACTCAAGGTCACTCTTAGCAATATCGGATATCGACCCACTAGGACATTATGTCACTTTGTTTCTCTGGATTCGTAAAGAGGGTTATGGATTCTAGGAAACTAGTGGGAGCCATATGCATGTCATGCAAGTCCTTATGATCATGCAGGCATATCTATTCTATCATTCCTTCTCTCTATCGCGCTAGGTTGATTGAAGAAGTTTTTCAGTGTGAATTTCGCTCTCTATTCTGGACCGAATTTTCTTGATTGGCTAAGGAATCTGAGAATTGTTCTCAGATCTGAGGAACTGGGATACGTCCTAGATGTTCCACTTCCTGTTGCACCAGCTGTCGATGCTACTGATGGGGATCAGAAAGCATATTGTAAGCATCTAATGGACGGGGACATGGCTACTTGCCTTGATGTCACCAGAGCTGCAGAAGCAGCACGAGTCCATGGATGCTCACACTATAGTATTTCATCTTAGGGAGCTGTTTGATGAGTAAGCTCGGTCTGAAAGGTTCGAGACCTCAAGGCTTCTCTTCATCACAAAGATGACTCTAGGGACAACTGCTGTGCAGTATGCCCTGAAGATGAATAGCTATATTGAGAGATTGGCCGTCTTAGGATTTGTAATGGATTATGAGTTAAGTAGAGACTTAATTCTGGTTGGATTGTCTGATGGTTATTCACAGTTCGTGTTAAACTATCGGATGAACCAAATATCCACAACAATTCCTGAGCTGATCAATCTGCTCATGATAGCTAAGCAGGCTATCAAGAGAGATAGCAAGTGCTAGTGGTGGATGCTCCTTCTTCTGGTTCTAGAAGAAAACCAAAGGGAAGTGCCATCAAGGAAAGACCAAAGATTTTTCCCCAAAAGGATTTTGCTTTCATAGTGGCAAGTCTAGCCACTAGAGGCGAAACTGTAAAATCTATCTGGAGTCCTTGAAGCAGAAGAAGGCATCAGATGCCTCTACTTCTTCAAATATGTTTGTCATTGAGGTTAATACTATTCCTGATCTAAACATATCGGTATTTGATACCGGTTGTGGCTCATACATATGAAATGATATGCAGGGCCTCAGGGACAGTAGAAAGCTCATAAAAGGAGAACTAGACCTTTGTGTAGGTAATGGAGCAAGAGTTGCTACATTAGCCGTAGGCACTTATGTCTTATTACTCCCTACTGGGCTTATATTCAAATTGGATGATTGTCATTTTGTACTCGTTTTAAACAAAGAACATATTGTATGTTTTATGTTTAATTAGAGCTGGTTTCCATTGGACTTTTAGCAATGGTTGTTATATTAGTTGCAATGGAATGCTCTATGGTACTGGTACATTATGCAATGGAATTGACATATGAGATATGTCATATCCAATTATGAATGTCAATGACGCGCAAAGACATAATCGAGATAATTTAAAATCAACTTACTTATGGCATTGTCGACGGCCATATAAATGAGACACGCATCGCTAAGCTCCATAAGAGTGGCGGTTTAGGTCATTTGATTATGAATCATATGACACATGCGAATCTTGTTTATTAGGCAAGATGACTAAGTTAACCTTTAAGGAAAGGGTAAGCGAATGAATGGAATATTAGACCTAATACATTCGGATGTATGTGGTCGATGTCCATCCATGCGAAGTGGTTGTTTTACTTCATTACTTTTATCGGTGATTATTCACGATATAGGTATCTGTATCTGATGAGATACAAATCTGAAGCGTTTGAAACGTTCAAAGAATTCAGAAATGAAGTAGAAAACTAACTTGGTAAAAGTATGAATACATTACGATCTGATCGTGGTGGAAAATGCTTACACCAACAGTTTTGGATTATCTCAGAGATAATGGGATTTTATCTCAGTATACTCCACCTTACACGCCGCAGCATAATGGTGTGGCTGAAAGGAGAAATCGAACCTTGTTAGACATGGTGCGATTGATGATAGGTTTTACACAGTTTTGGGAATATCCGCTCGAGACAGCTGTTTACTTGCTAAACAGAGTTCCATTAAAGACAGTTGTGGTTACTCCATATGGAGATATGGACTAACTGAAAACCCTATCTTTCTTAATTGAAAGTTTGGGATTGTCCTGCTTACGTGAAGCGGACACAGTCAGATACATTTGATGTAAAAGCTGACAAGTGTTTGTTCGTGGAATATCTATTCTACCTTGCTTATGAACAAAAGTTGTTTGTTTCCAAGCATGCTGTTTTCTTAAAGAAAGAGTTTCTTTTATAAGAGGACAGTGGGAGCAAAGTTGAACTTGGAGAAGTTCAAGATGCTCGAACAAACTGAGATCAATCGCTGAACTTGAAACCGTCACTCATATAGATGAGGTAACATTCAACCTTCTATTACACACAATTTCAGAGGTTAAGTAGAATACGACTTGCTCCCGAGAGATATGAATTTCTCGTAAGGGAACAGAATGACGTATTACTCATACGAGATGATGAGCCTACTATCTATGAAGAGGTTCTGAAAAGTTCAGAGTCTGAAAAATGGCTTTAAGCCAGAAATCTGAAATGGATTCCATGTACATAAACCAAGTATGGACTTTGGTTGTTACACCTGAAGGGATAAAACCCACAGGGTGCAAAGAGGTTTTCAAGAAGAAAACCAACATGAATGGTAATCTGATTACCTATGAAGCGAGGCTAATGGCCAAAGGATATCGTCAAAGACAAGGAGTTGACTATGACGAAACCTTCAGCCCTGTAGCAATGCTTAAATCCATTAGGATACTCCTAGCCATTGCCGCTCATTATGATTATGAGAATTGGCAAATGGATGTGAAGATAGCTTTCCTGAGAGGAAATCTACCCGAGGATATGTCTGACACAACCTGAGGGCTTCACTTCCATCGATGGCGAAAAGGTTTGCAAGCTTCAGAAATCCATGTTTGGATTGAAGCAAGCATCCAGGAGTTGGATTATCCGTTGAGTTGAGTCAATCAAACAGTTTGATTTCTCACAAAATTCGGATGATCATTGTGTGCATAAGAAGGTTAATGGGACTGCAATCGTATTCCTTGTGTTGTATGTAGATGTCATACTGTTACTAGGAAACGATGTCTCTATGCTGCAATCAGTTAAAATTTGGTTGTCCAATCAATTTGCGATGAAAGACCTTGGTAAAGCAACTTATATCCTTGGGATATAGATTTATGCAGATAAATCAAAAGGTTGTTTGGTCTTTCACAAGCATCGTACATAGATGAGATGCTAAAGAGGTTTAGCATGGAACAATGCTATGTACGTGGCCCGATGTATCGTATGCTCTAAGTGTTACGAGCAGATACTAATCGGATCCTGGTGAGGGTCACTAGGTGATTGTCAAGAATATCCTCAAGTACTTGTGAAGCACTAAGGATGTTTTCTTGATGTATGGAGATGGAAATCTCCATATGAGCGGGCATTCAGATGCCAGTATCTAATCTGATAAGGATGATTCTGAATCATGTTCAGGTTATATACATTCACACTGAATAGCGTGGCGGTCAGTTGGAAACAATTCCAAACAAGAGAGGACTGCTGATTCAACAACCGAGGCAGAGTACCTGTCGCATGAGATGCGCAAAGGAAGCAGTTTGGATCAAGAAGTTCATTACTGAACTTGATCTGGTCCCTAGCTGTGGTGGGCCCATAGGATTGTATTGTGATACAATGGGGCTAGTCTTGTGAGCAAAGGAACCAAGGTCTTATCGACGATCCGAACTCGTACTCCACCGATTCGGAGATCATTAGTCGAGATGATATCCCGATAGAGAGAATTCCACGAGCAAAGTGTTCTTTGTTCGTTGACAAAGCCATTGTCACACGAGAATTGTGATTCTCATGGACTCGCTAATGGTATTAGATACTAAGGCGATTGGCTTTAGGTCAGTGGGAGATTTGTAAGTACAAAGTCGACTTGTACTTCTTGATAAGTCGACTTGTTCTTGAAAAGTGCCGATAAATCGACTTGTACATTGCATAAGTCGACTTATTTAAGGGCAGATCGTTTATTTGTGCCCCAAAGGCAATCCACTTTAGCGCGTTTTATTCACGATCGTATGCGGTGAATGAATAAATAAAGAAAAGGCATAATTCATTAATTTGATGTTCATAAACATTGTTTATGAATTGATTGGATCTTTAATCGATTAATGAAGTCCATGATATATGACATAGCATGAAGGAAATTATGATGTGATCATACTCCCGAGATTCCTATCATGTGCAATTATGTCGGTGTCTAAATTCTCCTAGTCATAGGATTAATGAGGCTGGACATCATTAATCCGGATAGACTAGCACATGTCATATTCTTGATTGGATCGGCGGTGGATCTCGAAGCTATAAATATGAGATATTTAGAATTGACATGTGGATGCTTACTAGTGGTAGTAGGTTCATTGGATGACACGCCATGAGATCATCACATGGATATCTTATCTAGTGTCGTGATAATCTCATCATAGAATGGTGCAAGTATCCTTGACTTGAGGTACTCGAGGATATCTTGAATCTTGATCACGTGCTTTGACTCCATTCCTTGTTGCCTTCAGAGGTAACTCATAGGGTGGTGCTTGGGTACATTTTGAGGTATTGAAGATAATTGAGTAGCCAATAAAGGATTCACCACTTACGGATTAGCGAAGAGATACCCGTAGCCTCTTGTCGGGATCATTACTTGTAAATCTCGGCCAGAGTGAATATGTCATGAAGAGTGTCTTCATGGACATATAGAGTAATGAGTCCTAGGACGAGATCTGTTATCACTTGGGCTAGACTCAGTCTAGTGAGAGTTGACACTTTGACCATACTCATAACCAAGTGGGGTATAGGATGGTGAAAGGACGAATTGCACGGTAATTATCTATGGAAGGGTTTGTGATCCGGTTCGTGATGAATACATAAAACCGATTACTTTCCGGTCAATTGGGGGTCATGATGTGTTGCTAGATACCGCTCATGACTTGCTCAGATTAATTGTTAATCTAAGTGGCCAACATAACTGGGAGCCTAAAGGGTCACACGCATAAGAGTGTTTCAGAGAATCCGTAAAATAGTAATTGGACAGAGTTCCAATTATGGAGAGCAAATGGATTAAATGGATCCCAATGGGATTGGGATATGTCCCGATGAGATCGCGACATCGATATTGCTAAGAAAGGTTTTGAAGTCATTTTTGATCGGGGCCCGAGAGTAGTAGTAGGACCGACCCAGTGTATTTGGACTACTTGACAATATATATATATATATATATGATTAATTAATTAAATAATTAATTAATATATATATATATGGGCATACACGTGGAAGGAGAGGAAATGAAGCTTTAACTTTAAGCTTTAACTTTATATATATATATATATATATAAAGAGGAAAACGTGGAGCTCTCCACCATTAGTTTGTTAAGTCTTTTAATTCTTAAAGACTAAAAGACTAAGAGAAAGTGGTGGAAGATTGATGATCATCGTGACTTGATAAAGGAAGAAGGAAAATTGTTTTCCTCTCATCTCATCACATCATCGATTCTTCATCTTCTTCAAGCAAGTTTCCTTTCTTTTCAACGTCGATCTCAAGCTCTCCGGAGATGAGGTAGGTCTAGCACTCTTATTCGTTCTAGCTATTCCCGGGTCAAAGGGTTTGACCTGGTTAGATTTTCTGATCTCTGCGTGGATCACCTTTAGAGATAGTCTCTTTTGGCTATTTAGGTTGATGTCTTCATACGGATACCAAGATCCTGGGTTTTGGGAAAGTCCCGGAAACAAAAATTTTTGTTTTCCGCTGCCGGTACATGTGATGTACCTCCCGGGATTTTCCTAACACGATCATGATAGAGAGCCTACTCAAAGGCCACGATCGTGTCATATATGCCACAATCATGACCAGTATCAGGACAAACGCGGGGACACTTCCAAACTCAAATTTTCATGGGACTTTTCAATCTTTTTGAACCTTGAAAAAACCTTAGGTGACTAAAATACAAAAAATTAAAAAATCCTTCCTTACACATATATATATTCGGCATACACCATTCATATTTTTTCAATTGTTCATACAAAGTCACAAGCTTCCAGGTGCAAAAGTTGGGAATCAGGACTAATAATCAAGAGCTTCCATCTAGCTTCCATTTTCTAGATTTTCAGGTATAAAAAAAAGTAAGAAAGCTACCATTGTATTTGTTTTTTTTTTTTCAATAAGATTTGTATTCAAGAGAATATGGATATGGTTGAACTTGTTCCTATAATGAGTGGCTGAATTTATTGTAGATAATACTTTTAAACTACATGTTGAACTCCTACTTTGTTGTTTTGAATGAATGAATGCTTTTGATAAATGTTATGCCTAAACCTTACAATATATTGAGAAATTGAGTTGGGTAAATTGTGTAGGACTGTTCAATGAGAGTTGGCACCCTATAGACATAAATTCATCAAGTTAATTGATTAGTTAGAGAGAGATCTTGACTAATTAGTTAATTACCTATATGATAGCTTCATAACTAGTTAAATTGGTGGACTGATTTTGTAGATAGAAAGATTGCCTAGACAATTCCATTTAATTTGGCTAGAGACATTTGATTACACCTTGAGAGAGGGTGATTGAAACATTAGGACATCTTAGGTGAGACATAATTCAATTAACAAGGTAGGAGGGAGACAAGATAAGGAAAAAGTGATCTCTAATCTTTGATCTTGAAATCAAAGTTTCTGCACTTTTGTTACATTATTTGTTTATTGTTAGTTTGTTTGATTTAGTTAATTTTTCAATTTTTATTATTTAAATTTTAGTTTTAAACAAAGAACAACCTAAATTAAATAATGCCTAAGCACAATCTCTATGGTACGATATCTGCTTTTTGCTACAAGTAACTGTTGGAGTTATGTAAATATAGTACCCTAGAAAGCAAATGTGTTTACATGTAACTTAATTTTCTTCAAGTTACGATTTTGTAATAAAAATATTTATTATTAATGAAACAAAAGAGTTTGGTTTTATATATATGAGCATTATATATCTAGTCAAAAGGTACCTGATTCTTTTGTAAGTAATAGACATATACATATAGATGTATAGGAAACATGTATATTATTATAATCTAAATTAATTGATTCACAGTTGAATAATCAAGTTGGTCGCTTGATTATGGTTTAGACTATAGTGTTGCGATTTATCTCCTTGTAAATAAAGGAATTTACTTCAAGGGAATGATGAGTTTCATATCATGATAGTAGTTAACTATCGATAATGGCACTATTAAATGAATCTGAAATCAAGTATATTTTAAAGAATAAAGTAGGTCGTTACTTTAATCTTAAAACATACAACTTATGCATTCGCTTATTATGGACCACAATCTTGATGAGGGGTGAACTCATATATGTTTCATTATAAAGGATTTTTATGGAGTATTAATCCAGTGTTTGCATGTTGGAATTATTAATTGAAATATATATCAGAGAACATTCACTTAAATAAAGAGTTTATAGTGATATCATCACTTTTAGATGTTTTAAGGAGATTTGGTGATTAAACTGGCGCTAGTAGTTTGATAGACTAGCTACCCATCAAGTCTTAAAGCTAAGATGAGATTTTGTGTGTTAATCACCATATAAAGTAAAATGGGAGATCTAGAAGGAAAAATCAACATAAAGGCAAAACGATAATTTTACACTTTGTTGTGCGGATGACTATAATAAGTTTCATGATATGGTTTGCAATTGGACATATTATTTCAAATATATGTTCTCATAATATTTAGTAATTCAAGAGTTTAACTAATTGTCTTTAGTGGAATGACATTTAGTTAATAAGCTAGAATTTATTATAAGCATATCAAATTAATTTTAGGCTTATTGGAGCTTGAATTATCTACGTCCAATAAGATTCCCCACTTGGCTTCAAGGAAGGTTATCAAGCAAAGTAAGAAATATAAATAAAGGTTTTAGAAGCCCATAATTGAATGATGGGCTTGCACTAATTAATGGTTAATTAGAAGCCCAAATGTACATTTAGAAATGGGTTAGATTTTGGTTTAATTTGGTTAACTGGATTTGTTAGCCCCAAAATTTTTATGTAATTAAGCATGATTAGAGTAATTAAGTAAATTATGTTAACATTAATTAACTTGACATTGAGTAACATGAGTTGGCATTAAAGATGTTAGGTAATGAGTTAATGGAGTTAAATGAATTAGTTGGGTTTTAATGAGGTAGGAAAGAAAAGAAAGATAAAATGGGCTTAAAGATAATTGGGCCTAAGTAAGTTGTAGGATAAAGAGGAAGTAAGGAGGATGTAGGAAAAATGAAAGAAGAAGGAATTAAATGAAGGCTTGGGCCTTTTGGGCTTAAGTGGATTAGAGAAGAAGTATAAAAGGAGGAGTTTAAGTGAGTTAGTGTAGGAAGAAGTGAGATTTACGAAATTTAAAGGAGAAGAAGAAAGGAGCTTGCTAGGGTTTTGGCATTTCCATGAAAGTGAGTGAGTTTTGAAGAAAGAGCAAGAAGAAAAGTGAAGAGGAGAGTCTAAGCTTTATTTTGATACAAGAAACCCTTGGGTTGAGTAAAGATTCAAGGTAAGTTATGAAATGTAGTTTGAGTTTGGCTTGATTTTATGGTTTAGAAAGCTTAGAAAGAAGATGGGTTTAGTGATTCTAGGTTGATTTCATGATTAAGGTTCATTAGGTTTTCAATTTTAGAAACCCTAAATGATGTGAGGTTCTTTCCTTGCCATGAATGAAGGAGGACAAGAAAGAAGAGGAGAACAAGAAGAGGAACTTCCTTAGCAAGCTTAAGCAAGGATATAAGGTGGGTTTCACTTTTATCTTTATGTTAGTAATGCTTAAATATTATCTTAACTAAGGAAAATTAATGTTTTTCCAACTAATTTAGAATGAGCATTGATTGACTTTTGATTGTGTATAAATTGATGGATGATTGCCATTAGGTGAGAAATTGATTAGTGCATGACATTGCTTGAAATTGCCATAAATTGGATGAGCATGAATGAGATCATGAAATGTGAGCTAAGCATGAAATGTGCTTTAAGCATGATCACTTTATGGATTCTTGAATATCCATTTTCAGAAAATTAGTCGTGGACAAGACAAGTCCAGCTTTTATGCATGAAATTAAGTGTTATGTGGGTTAGTTAAGTCCACCAGTGAGTCACGTGCACGTCGACCAAGATAGCCTTCGCCCCAGCCGCCCGATTGTGGCATAAGATGTTCCTTTTAGGACTCCTCAGCATATGACTACACTTTTGTAGCTCATCAGTAACCCGTGGACTTTTCGAACCATCAGCTATGTGTTTACATGTTAGCGTATATTTTGCAAGAATGAAAATGATATGAAGTATGAACATTATGTTTTGAGATTGATAAATTTCATGAATTGCATGATTGCATGATTTCTATGCAAGTTGCTAAAAGTATGATTAATGAAGCAATGTAGCTTATTAGCCTAAATATAAATGTGTCACCCACGGAGCGAAAGCTCACCCCCACCTTCCCGTCCCATCACCAGGTAAAGATCGGGATCATGAAGAATGAGCTCAAGGCATACTCCAAGAATTATGTTTTTGATGTATTTCAAGCAAATTGTTGTAAACAATGCTTTAGATGCATTTTAAGAAAAGTGTAGTATTTTGGAAGTGTATTTGAACTATGTTGTAAAAAGGGCTTGAAATGCCCACTAAAGCATTATAAGCTACTCACTTTGAGCGCACATGAAATGCAAGAACGCTAAGTTCAAATGTATTTTGAGAAATCCATGCATGTTTAAGCCAATTGCATCATTATTATAGTTTGGATATGATAGATGATTAAGAGTGTGGCTGTTGCTTCGAATGGTGTTTGAAGATACCTTAGGGTTTAATCATGTTATATGAGGTTGTATGATGAGTCTTACGCAGTGGAAGTATTAGGATTGAAAAATTGGATAGATGTACTTTCAAGGAAGAGCATCAAATTTTCCAAAATTTGACAAAACTTCGCCTCAGATTTTGACCTTTGTAGGACTTGAATTAGATAAATGAGCCTTCATGAATATTGTAGTAGAAGGTTAGAGCTTTCCAAGGGTATATCGTTTGCTAAATTTAGAGTTCGGAGTTAAAAGATATGAGCCTTACAAGGAAATCAGAAGATAGAAATCGAAGGTAGAAAAGGAAGATAGAAAGCGTAAGATAGAAATCGAAGATAGAAAAGGAAGATAGAAAAGCGTAAGATAGAAATCAGAAGATAGAAAAGCAGAAGATAGAAAAGCAGAAGATAGAAATCAGAAGATAGAAAAGCAGAAGATAGAAATCAGAAGGTAGAAAAGCAGAAGATAGAAAGCAGAAGATGGAAATCAGAAGATGGAAATCAGAAGATAGAAAAGCAGAAGATAGAAAAGCAGAAGATAGAAAGCAGAAGATAGAAATCAGAAGATAGAAAAGTAGAAGATAGAAAAGCAGAAGATAGAAATCAGAAGATAGAAAAGCAGAAGATAGAAAGCAGAAGATAGAAAAGCAGAAGATAGAATCAGAAGATAGAAAAGCAGAAGATAGAAATCAGAAGGTAGAAATCAGATGGTAGAAAGCAGAAGATAGAAATCAGAAGATAGAAAAGCAGAAGATAGAAAGCAGAAGATAGAAATCAGAAGATAGAAAAGCAGAAGATAGAAATCAGAAGATAGAAAAGCAGAAGATAGAAATCAGAAGATAGAAAAGCAGAAGATAGAAAAGCAGAAGATAGAAATCAGAAGATAGAAAAGCAGAAGATAGAAAGCCGAAGATAGAAAAACAGAAGATAGAAATCAGAAGATAGAAAGCAGAAGATAGAAATCAGAAGATAGAAAGCAGAAGATAGAAATCAGAAGATAGAAAAGCAGAAGATAGAAAAGCAGAAGATAGAAATCAGACGATAGAAAACCAGATGATAGAAATCAGATGATGGGAAAAATAGGACGCTGCAGAATGTAGGAGATAGAATCAGCCTTTGTAGTCTTCATGAGAGTTGTAGATCTAGATGTCTACTTTCGTATGGTGAAAGAACGAAAGCATTTGGAGCTATATATTAAAAGTTATAGGAAATCGCGCCAAAAGAGTTTCAATCCGATTTCAGAAGTGAGCATGGTCCAATGTTTCGGGCATAATTCTCTAATAAGACCTCCAAATGAGGTGAGGCTTGAACCATTGGATTTATAAGACACATATCTTTCACTCCATAAAATTCGGTATCAATTGGAGTTAAATTGGGAAAGTTTGTCCTAAAACAAGTGAAAGGTCAATTAAGAGGGCATGTTTCGGGTATGAACTCTCTTAGATTTTTGGAGTGTATCTTGAGTTATATGACTCCGATTAAGGTGATTCTTGCCTCTGTGTGAACGTGAGGCCTTAAGCTACATTGATATGAACAAGTATAAATGTGATTTTGATGATTAGGTAGTGTACGCTCATCACCCTTATGGAACCACAGCATCAAACGCTGCAAAGTAGGGAGCGCAAGCATTAGGGCTCCGAAATTTTGGGCTCTGGAAACGGGTCCAATAGGTGTGGAATGTAAGCAAGAGCATGAGCATTAATGTTAAGGTATAAATAGTTGGAGTTGGGATCCGGTCTCGGGATCGGGTCTTAACATCTGTGGTATCAGAGCAGCTCTAGGTTTATGATTTCCTAGGAACCCTAGTGGGTAGCCTCAAGAGTAGAGTCAGCATACATCATGTTACATGAGCTTTAAACTTGTTTTAAATACAGTACATGCATTATTGATTTTGAATTGTTTTACATGATTTGAACTTTTCTTACAAGCATGAGCTAAAGATTTGAAATGTTTTCACTAAAAGGAGTAATATGCCGCCTCGAAGAAGAACTCGAGGAGCTCAAGCTCGATCAGGCTCTCAGAGGGGAGGTACGGATGAATCCCACATTCCCCAGGATGCAGGGACCATCCCTGTTTCAGATTCAGAGGCACCGAGTGTGCAGCATGAAGTGCCTCTCCAGCCCCCTCCTATGCCTCAAGTAGATCCCCAGCTCTTTCAGGCCTTCGCCCAGGCTTTCATCCATGCCATGGGCCAAGGACCACAAGCTCAGATGCCAGCTCCAGCAGATCGGAGTGGGCAGTATGACAAGCTCCGGAAGTATGGGGCTGTCGATTTCAGCGGGACTACTAATCCCGAGGAGGCAGAAGCATGGTTGAAGAGGACCGAGAGGGTCCTGAGTCAGATGAAGTGCTCAGATGGGGAGAGGGTAGAGTATGCACTAGTTTATTGCGGGGGATCTGTTGCACTTGGTGGAGGCAAGGTGCCCATGATCGAGTAGTACCTCCAGAGCTGACATGGAAGGAGTTTCTAGAGGTTTTCAGGAGGAAGTACTTCTCGAGGGTTTACATCCAAGAGAAGGCCAGGGAGTTTCTGAGCCTCACATAGAGGGAGCAGAGCGTGAGTGAATATGAGCTGAAGTTCACTCAACTGTCTCGATATGCAGCAAATATTGTGGCGACAGAAGAGGATAAGTGCCGCAAGTTTGAGAGCGGACTGCACCTAGGGATCAGGGAGAAGGTGCTGATCCATAATTTCCATGACTATCAGCAGTTGGTAGATGCAGCGCTCCAGGCTGAGAAGCTGGAGAATATTAAGGCTGAAGTGAGTAGGAAAAGGAAGAACAGAGCAATCTTCCAGAAGGGAGTGAGTGCTCCAAAGACTGGAGGAGCACGGGACCCATCATACTCAGAGTGGCATGGGCAAGAGTGGTCTGCCAAGAGTCGCAGATCGAGGCAATTTCAACAGGTCTCTCAGTGTGGGAGGCTCGGGGAAGTCATGGAAGGGCAAGTATCCTCGTGTGATCAATGCGGAAGTTTCATCCCGGGAGGTGTCTCAAGGGCTTTGGTGGTTGTTTCGGTGTGGAGAGAAGGGCATATGATGAGAGATTGTCCCAGAGGTCGAGACAGAGGGTTCCCAAGCTCAAGCTTCGAGGCGCAGAGACAGTGGGAACCAGGCCGATTATAAGTAAGGCGATTGGAGGCGGTCAAGAGGGCTAATCCTGCAGGGAGACCAAGGGCACAGGTTCAAGCACCAGCTAGAGTATTTGCCATGACCAGAGAGGAAGCTGCAGCTGCTCCTGAAGTTGTGGTTGGTATGGCTCGATTATTTGACTCTCTGCTTATGTGTTAATTGATCTGGCTCCACACATTCAATTGTATCTGCAAGTATGAATATGCATGTTGTGTGTCCTGAGGTTATGGACAATTTTTTGGCTGTTAGTACTCCTTTAGGGGGTAAGGTGGTGATTAGTATTTAGGGGGTAAGGTGGTGATTAGTATGATCTATAAGAATTGTGAGCTCGAAGATCGACGGTGCTAGGCGGTAGTAGATCTACTACCTCTGACCTTGAGGTTGGATGTCATTTGGGGATGGATGTCATGGAGAAGTATAAAGTGAAGCTAGATTATAGTTTGAAAGAAGTAGAGTTTGATCCGGCAATGATCGAAAGTGGTTTTCAAGGGGACGAAGTCGCCGGTCCGAGGATCATTTCGGCTATGTTAGCTGACAATATGATGAGCCAAGGGTGTGAGGCCTTTTTGGCGCATGTAGTGGATTCATAAGTGAATGTGGGCAGATTAGAAGATTATCAGGTTGTGAGGGAGTTTCCTGATGTATTCCCAGAAGAATTACCAGGGTTGCTGCCGGTGAGGGAAATTGAGTTCGAAATTGACTTGATTCCCGGAACCGCGCCAATCTCCATACCACCTTATAGAATGGCTCCAGTTGAATTGAGAGAACTCAAGGAGCAATTGCAGGAATTGTTGGAGAAGCAGTTCATCAGGCCGAGTTCTTCACCTTGGGGAGCTCCGGTCCTGTTTGTTAAGAAGAAGGATGGAACGTGGAGGATGTGCATAGACTATAGAAGGCTTAACAAGATGACGATTGAGCAAGTATCCGTTGCCACGGATAGATGATTTATTTGATCATTCTGAGGAGCAAGGGTCTTTTGAAGATTGACTTAAGATCGAGTTATCATCAACTCCGAATCGTGGAGTCGATGTTAACAAGACGACTTCGGGACCCGCCACGGCACTACGAGTTCGTGGTCATGCCATTCGGATGACCAATGCTCCAAATGCATTCATGGACCTTATGAATAGGGTTTTCAGGAGTTCTTAGATCGGTTTGTCATAGTATTTATTGATGACATTCGGTCTATTCTAAGGATGAAGGAGAGCATGAACGACATCTCGGGATAGTATTGCGAGAGATTGAGAGAGCGGGAGTCGTATGCCAAATTTAGCAAGTGTGAATTTTGGCTGCGTGAAGTAGTTTTCCTTGGACATGTGATTTCCAAACAAAGGAATTCATGTTGATCCGAGAAGTGGAAGATGAGTGAATTGGCAAGAGCCTAAGGCAAGAAAAGAGGTACGGAGTTTTCGGGCTGGCAGGATATTACTGAAGGTTTGTGGAAGGATTCTCGATAATAGCGCCCTATGACTAAGTCATTAAGGAAGAATCGACAATTTATCTGGAATGAGGATTGCAGCAGAGTTTTGAGGAGCTTAAGCGGCGGTTAACTAGTGCTCCCATTTTAATCGCCTAATGGAGATCGGGGTATCTGATGATGATGATGCTTCGAGAAGAGGCTTAGGTTGTGTGTTAATGCAGAATGACAAAGTGATAGCCTATGCTTCACGGCAGTTGAAGCCATATGAGTTGAATTATCCGACTCATGATCTGGAATTGGCAGCAGTGATTTTTGCCTTAAAGATATGGAGACACTATCTGTATGGGGTTCAGACAAGGGTTTTCACGGATCACAAAAGTCTTAAGTACATCATGAGCCAGAAAGAACTGAATCTGAGGCAGAGAAGATGGTTAGAGTTGCTCAAGGACTATGACCTGATATAGAGTATCATCCAAGCAAGGCTAATGTAATGGCGGATGCATTGAGTAGGAAGTCATCGATAGCTTATGTTCAGGCAGTTTACTTGCCTCTATTGGAGCAAATGGCCAAGCTTAAGATAAGTCTAAAACAGGATCAGTCAGATTGTATTCTTGCTCAATTCAGGGTGAGGCCGATACTTAGAGAGAAAGTTAAGGAGTTGCAGGAGCAGGATGCAGAACTGAGTAAGCTTCGTGAGGAAATACAGAATGGTAAGCAGTCTGAAGTGGTAGTGAGAGATGATGGGCTAATGGTAGTCGGAAATAGGTTATGTATCCCGAATGATAAATTAGTTAAGGATGAGATCATGGATGAGGCACACAATGCGCCTTATTCCATGCATTCTAGGCGACACCGTAATGTCAGAGATTTGAAGGAACATTTCTGGTGGAAAGGCATGAAGAGGGATGTAGCAGAGTATGTGAGCAGATGTCTAGTGTGTCAACAAGTCAAGGCTGAACACCAGGCACCTTCAGGCATGTTGCAGCCATTGTCCATTCCTGAATGGAAGTGGCAAAGGATCACAATGGATTTTCGATGAGTTTGCCGAGGACCGCAAGAAGCATGATGCCATTTGGGTTATTGTTGATCGGTTGACCAAGTCACTCATTTTACGCAATTAGGCAAACAGATTCCTTGCAAGTCTTAGCAAAGAAATACATTGATGAAGTGGTAAGGTTGCATGGAGTTCCGGATTCTATAGTATCCGACAGGGATCCTCGATTCACCTCGAGATTTTGGGGAAGTCTGCAGGAAGCATTAGGAACTAAATTGAATTTCAGCACAGCATTTCATCCTCGACGGATGGTCGACCGAGAGGACAATCCAGACTCTAGAGGGATGCTTAGAGCATGTGTCATGGACTTCAGAGGAGCATGGGATGATCATTTTCCGTTGGTCGAATTTGCTTACAACAATTCGTACCATTCGAGCACCTACAGATGGCTCCTTATGAAGCCCTTTATGGCGAAGATGCAGGACTCGATATCTTTGGGATGAGGAAGGTGAGAGGAAGCTAGTGGGACCGAGTTGGTCCAGATGACGATTGAGAAAGTGGAGGTAATCAAACAGCGACTTAAGGCCGCCCAGACGAATGAAAAGCTACGCCGATGCTAATGTAAAAGAAATGGATTATGCGATGGGTGACAAGGTGTTCCTCAAGACGCGTCTCCATGGAAGGGAGTTATGAGATTCGACAAGAAAGGGAAGTTAAGTCCTCGATATGTGGGTCCGTATGAAATTCTAGAGAGGATCAGCCGTTAGCTTACAGATTAGCATTGCTCTCGAGTTGTCTCGGATCCACGATGTTTTCATGTTTCTATGTTGAGAAGGTACAGATCGGATCCTTCTCACATAATTCAGACCTCGAGGTTCAGGTGAGTGATGATCGAGCTATGAGGAGATGCCAGTAGCAGTTCTAGATAGCAAGGAGAAAGTTCTCAGAAACAAGACGATTCAGCTAGTTAAAGTCCTTTGGAGAAATCATGCAGTTGAAGAGGCGACGTGGGAACCCTTGGACGCAATGAAGGAGAAGTATCCACACCTCTTCAATGAGTCAGGTAAGAATTTCGAGGACGAAATTTCTTAAGGGGGGGAGAAATGTTAGCCCCAAAATTTTTATGTAATTAAGCATGATTAGAGTAATTAAGTAAATTATGTTAACATTAATTAACTTGACATTGAGTAACATGAGTTGGCATTAAAGATGTTAGGTAATGAGTTAATGGAGTTAAATGAATTAGTTGGGTTTTAATGAGGTAGGAAAGAAAAGAAAGATAAAATAGGCTTAAAGATAATTGGGCCTAAGTAAGTTGTAGGATAAAGAGGAAGTAAGGAGGATGTAGGAAAAATGAAAGAAGAAGGAATTAAATGAAGGCTTGGGCCTTTTGGACTTAAGTGGATTAGAGAAGAAGTATAAAAGGAGGAGTTTAAGTGAGTTAGTGTAGGAAGAAGTGAGATTTACGAAATTTAAAGGAGAAGAAGAAAGGAGCTTGCTAGGGTTTTGGCATTTCCATGAAAGTGAGTGAGTTTTTGAAGAAAGAGCAAGAAGAAAAAGTGAAGAGGAGAGTCTAAGCTTTATTTTGATACAAGAAACCCTTGGGTTGAGTAAAGATTCAAGGTAAGTTATGAAATGTAGTTTGAGTTTGGCTTGATTTTATGGTTTAGAAAGCTTAGAAAGAAGATGGGTTTAGTGATTCTAGGGTTGATTTCATGATTAAGGTTCATTAGGTTTTCAATTTTAGAAACCCTAAATGATGTGAGGTTCTTTCCTTGCCATGAATGAAGGAGGACAAGAAAGAAGAGGAGAACAAGAAGAGGAACTTCCTTAGGCAAGCTTAAGCAAGGATATAAGGTGGGTTTCACTTTTATCTTTATGTTAATAATGCTTAAATATTATCTTAACTAAGGAAAATTAATATTTTCCAACTAATTTAGAATGAGCATTGATTGACTTTTGATTGTGTATAAATTGATGGATGATTGCCATTAGGTGAGAAATTGATTAGTGCATGACATTGCTTGAAATTGCCATAAATTGGATGAGCATGAATGAGATCATGAAATGTGAGCTAAGCATGAAATGTGCTTTAAGCATGATCACTTTATGGATGCTTGAATATCCATTTTAGAAAATTAGTCACGGACAAGACAAGTCCAGCTTTTATGCATGAAATTAAGTGTTATGTGGGTTAGTTAAGTCCACCAATGAGTCACGTGCACGTCGACCGATATAGCCTTCGCTTCGCACGCCTGCCCGATTGTGGCATAGGATGTTCCTTTTAGGACTCCTCGACATATGACTACACTTGTGTAGCTCATCAAGAACCCGTGGACTTTTCAACCATCACTATGTGTTTACATGTTAGCGTATATTTTGCAAGAATGAAAATGATATGAAGCATGAAAATTATGTTTTGAGATTGATAAATTTCATGAATTGCATGATTGCATGATTTCTATGCAAGTTGCTAAAAGTATGATTAATGAAGCAATGTAGCTTATTAGCCTAAATATAAATGTGTCACCCACTTGTTTAAAGCTCACCCCACCTTCCGTCCCATCTCCGGTAAAGATCGGGATCATGAAGAATGAGCTCAAGGCATACTCCAAGAATTATGTTTTTGATGTATTTCAAGCAAATTGTTGTAAACAATGCTTTAGATGCATTTTAAGAAAAGTGTAGTATTTTGGAAGTGTATTTCGAACTATGTTGTAAAAAGGGCTTGAAATGCCCACTAAAGCATTGTAAGTTACTCACTTTGAACATACATGAAATGCAAGAACGCTAAGTTCAAATGTATTTTGAGAAATCCATGCATGTTTAAGCCAATTGCATCATTATTATAGTTTGGATATGATAGATGATTAAGAGTGTGGCTGTTGCTTCGAATGGTGTTTGAAGATACCTTAGGGTTTAATCATGTTATATGAGGTTGTATGATGAGTCTTACGCAGGTGGAAGTATTAGGATTGAAAAATTGGATAGATGTACTTTCAAGGGAAGAGCTGTCAAATTTCCCAAAATTTGACAGAACTTCGCCTCAGATTTTGACCTTCGTAGGACTTGAATTAGATAAATGAGCCTTCATGAATATTGTAGTAGAAGGTTAGAGCTTTCAAGGTATATCGTTTGCTAAATTTGGAGTTCGGAGTTAAAAGATATGAGCCTTACAAGGAAATCGAAGGTAGAAATCGAAGGTAGAAAAGCGTAAGATAGAAAAGGTAAGATAGAAAGCGTAAGATAGAAATCAGAAGATAGAAAAGGTAAGATAGAAAAGCGTAAGATAGAAATCGAAGATAGAAAAGGTAAGATAGAAAGCGTAAGATAGAAAAGCGAAGATAGAAATCAAGATAGAAAAGCGTAAGATAGAAATCGGAAGGTAGAAAAGGTAAGATAGAAAGCGTAAGATAGAAATCAGAAGATAGAAAAAAGGTAAGATAGAAAAGCGTAAGATAGAAATCAGAAGATAGAAAAGCGTAAGATAGAAAATGAAGATATAAATCGGAAGATAGAAAAGTAGAAGATAGAAAGCGTAAGATAGAAAAGCGTAAGATAGAAATCGGAAGATAGAAAAGCGAAGATAGAAATCGAAGGTAGAAAAGCGAGAAGATAGAAAGCGAAGATAGAAATCAGAAGATAGAAAAGCGTAAGATAGAAAAGCAAAAGATAGAAAAGGTAAGATAGAAAGCGAAGATAGAAATCGGAAGATGAAAAGCATAAGATAAAAAGTAGAAGATAGAAATCGAGAAGATAGAAAAGGTAAGATAGAAAGCGTAAGATAGAAAAGCGAAGATAGAAATCAGAAGATAGAAAGCGAAGATAGAAATCGAAGATAGAAAGGAAGATAGAAATCGGAAGATAGAAAAGGTAAGATAGAAAAGCAGAAGATAGAAATCAGATGATAGAAAACCAGATGATAGAAATCAGATGATGGGAAAAATAGGATGCTGCAGAATGTAGGAGATAGAATCAGCCTTTGTAGTCTTCATGAGAGTTGTAGATCTAGATGTCTACTTTCGTATGGTGAAAGAACGAAAGCATTTGGAGCTATATATTAAAAGTTATAGCAAATCGCGCCAAAAGAGTTTCAATCCGATTTCAGAAGTGAGCATGGTCCAATGTTTCGGGCATAATTCTCTCATACGACCTCCAAATGAGGTGAGGCTTGAACCATTGGATTTATAAGACACATATATTTTACTCCATAACATTCGGTATCAATTGGAGTTAAATTGAGAAAGTTTGTCCTAAAACAAGTGAAAGGTCAGTTAAGAGGGCATGTTTCGGGTATGAACTCTCTTAGATTTTTGGAGTGTATCTTGAGTTATATGACTTCGATTAAGGTGATTCTTGCCTCTGTGTGAACGTGAGGCCTTAAGCTACATTGATATGAACAAGTCTAAATGTGATTTTGATGATTAGGTAGTGTACGCTCATCACCCTTATGGAACCACAACATCAAACGCTGCAAAGTAGGGAGCGCAAGCATTAGGGCTCCGAAATTTTGGGCTCTGGAAACGGGTCCAATAGGTGTGGAATGTAAGCAAGAGCATGAGCGTTAATGTTAAGGTATAAATAGTTGGAGTTGGGATCCAGTCTCGGGATCGGGTCTTAACAGGATTAATTAAATTAAAATAATTTTTTTAAGAAAGTAAAGTGCAATTTTGTTTTTCATTAGTGCTGAATGTGCAGCTATACATTTAACATTAAATTGCTAAATTAAGATGGTCTTTATTATGGTTTATTATCATTAAATGAAGTTATGAACTTACCATTAAATGGTTTAATGTTTATCTTTTAATGATACCATGTAACCTATTAGCATTCATTGGAATAAAGAAGAAAGATATACATTGGATAGACCATCTTCCTTTTTTCATCATCAAAAACCAAATTGATAGGTCTCATTTAGGTTAATAGACTTTTCATATAGTCGTCTTAAAGACAAATGGGAGGAGTCTCATTTAATGGCTTCTTTATGATTGAATAAATGAAGAAATTATGCATTGGTGGGAAAACTCTTCTTTCCTTTGTTGTTAACGAAAGTGTGAGGGAGTAAGAAGGGGTTCTTACATTTTTATCACTCTCTCTCCTATCTTGCATAAAAGAATTGAAAATTGCATGACAGTGTCTCATTCTTGGTCTTCTTTCTTCTAAGAAAATTCTCCTCCAAAGTTTTCTTCTCCTTTCCCACCAAAGGATCTTGTTAACCAAATTGACCAAGAAGAACAAATGGTAGATCGGATTGGTCGAGGATACAATATTGAGAAGAGGAAACAATAACAAGAAGAAGAGGATACATCATGTAGGAGAGGATATATTGTCGAGGATAGGATAGTGCAGCAAGGAGTTAAAGCAATAGCGAAGGAGTCGGTAACATAATCTCTATCTTGTTTATGTTTATTATTATCCTTATACCATATCATGTATAGATTGATATGATGATTTGGATATATTGCTTCTATTGCAATTTAGATTTCTAAAAAGTTCTAAATTCTACCATTTCTCCAAATATGGCATGCTTTCTTTATCTGATCAAATAGTAATGACCCATATACTTGTGGTTTTAAATGTAAAACAAGTAGTTTGTTTTTGCATTCAACAATCATACAAAAAAATTAATTAAGCATATACTTTTATAATTTTTATAGATCATGGGAAGCTTGTTTAAAACATCATCCTCAACCTTTTGACGTAAAAGTAAACACCTTACCATCATTATGCCTAATTACTTAGGTCATAACTTTGAATGGCTACTAATACCACTCTTAATTTCAGCCTTTTAAGTAGATGAAAGTTAACATTGTGAATCTATTCATAGTCATTTTATTCATTAATAACAAATATATAGAATATTAAACTGTTTATTAAGCTCAACTTAACTCAATTCGTGTTAAAATAATAGTACTTATTAATGCTCATATCTATTGACCTAAAATGATCCAACTTTTAATGATTCTTCTTAATCATTTTACTTTATTGTTTATGTTTTCAAAATTGTTATTCACTAAGCTATTGTTATTGAATGCCTTTACTTAAAAGGAATCTTCCTATTTATTTAACTAAGGCTTAAATAATGTCTTCCCATATTTAAAGCATACATTGTCCTTAATAAACATATAATAAACTAAAAATAAATTATAATAAGCAAAGAGTGGAAAAGAAGTTAAGAAAATTTAAAATCAATAAGACTTCTTTAAGTCTCATTAATATTGCTTACTATATTTAGCTTTATGAGATTCATCTAAAATGGGAACTCACATATAAAAAACAAAAATAGAAAATATACATGAAAAATAAATATAAAAGAAAAGTAAAAATATAAAAGATAATTAAAAAGTATAAAAGGATTGAGTTTCCTCCTAATAGAGGTACACAAAGGACTTAAATCCTCTTTATCCAAAATTTTATAGGTGCCATATGATGATTTTCTTTTAAGATTGAAGATTTCTTATATTAATACCTTCTTAAGCTTTTTAAGACACTAAGTTAGCATGCTTGATGATGACCTTTAAAAAATTATAGATTTTCGTATTTATGACATCTAAACAATAACAATATTCTTCATTAGAAAGAGAATTATTTTTTCATTTGTGAAATTAAGGATGGCCTTTCTTTCCTCTTTTAATTCCAGCTTAGTAACAACGATATGACCCTCGCTAATACTACTAATGATATTTGATATAAATATGATAACACTACAGATTTTTCTATAAAACTATGTTTATCATCAAGTGATCAACGTCAATGTCACCTTCATTAATAACCTTACTAAAGACCTCCATTAATAACCTTACTGAAGACCCCTTTGTTGGGCCTCCAAGCTCTCTTCTATATCGCAAGCTTTCTATTCTCTATTTGCTACTGTTCACTCCACTATTCTATGAGGTCACAAAGCATTACTGGTCCATCTTACTATACACGTTTCATTCACACCTCCCTCATTTTTTTGCCGTTACTTTTCATTTTTTGTTAAGAACACATCATGCGTGAAGACAGGCATCTATGTTTATGCACGCAGACATCATCTGTGTTTCATTCCTCTGCTGTCCTTCTATGCTATCATTTTGGCATGTTGCTGCGTCCCTTTTTATATTGTGTCATTTTTTTCTTCTACTACTGGACTATTCTTCCACCTAATGGGACATGCATAGCTGTAACCAACTTTAAATCTTCTTTTTTATTCCTTCTTGTCTATTAATTTTCTTGTCCTTGCTTCGTGAAGATAAGTAAAAATAAATCTTCAATAAATGATCCAAATATTATGCTTTCGACTTACTTCGAGTTCTTTACTTCCAAATTGTGCCTAAAATTATATAAGTCAAAATGAGTATCTTAAGCAAGTTCATGTTAATAATCGCTAAGTGTTATGGAATAATTTCATAATCAATTAAGCACCTATCAATTTTTCCCACACTTAGCTTTTGTCCATCTTTAGGCAAAACATTAAAATTAAGCTTAAAGACCCGAAAACAACATTTACTCATTTCCCATATTGTCCAAGAATATATAATCATAACAAAGATGAATAACTTTCAAAAATATAGCAAGAAGTTAGCATTCCAAGCTTTTACTTATGATCAATCAACGTTCATCATCTTAAAAAACTGAGTAATCTAATGGTGGACTTGAAAAATGTGTTTAACTAAACTATATCCATAGGTACACTCAACACCGTTCATGATCATGTCATTCCACAACTTTGCACATTATTTCATTTCTCCACCACTAATTTTCACATGTAAAATCATGAAACAAAGGACTTCTAGGGTTATAATGTGGGCAAAGGTGCGATGAGATGTATTTGGTTCAAGTACCATGAAAGTTATTGAAGTTAGTAAAACAAATGCAACACTTAATATAACATTAAGTGCACAAGTTCAAACTCATACATAACTGGGTACCGTCAGCTATGATGAATGCAACACTTATATTTCACAACTCATTTCAACTCTCACACACAAATCATATGAAACATATACCAATATGAAGGAATCATTCATACAATTTATGCCAACAATACATTGAAACCATATGAGTGAACCTTCCAAGCCAACCTCATATTCAGCATACTCAAATAACATATTCATTACAATTCTAGGAATATGCATTAATTATGAATAACTTTGCAAACTAATATGTACTTCCTCCTTGATAAATTTATTTAAACAAACTTTTTCATTCTTTTTCTTTTTCTTTCTTTCTGTCTTCCTTTTCCTTTCTTTTTTAACATTAAAAGAAACTACATTAACATATAAATTTAAACGATAAGACATAACAAAACATCCCAACATTAACCAACCCACACATATGTACACCCCCATATTTACACTTTTGTATATCCACAAACTAACCAATCATAAATGCTCCACTAGCTCTATGACTTGGGTAAGACATTTGGTTAAGTTTAAAAGCATAAAATGTGGTTTATACAAAAAGAAAGCATAAAGCTCAAAGGGGCTTATCAAAAAGGAAAATCATATAATGGATAGGCTATTTGGATAATATAGTTTGGAAAAGCAAAGAATGCCTAATCATATCCATATTAATGTATGTGATAAAAACATGGTCTAGAATAGAAATTCAAGACAAAATCAGGACATAATGTAATAAAAACATGGTCTCGAATAAAAATTCAAGACAAAGCCAGGACGTACATATCATGAAGGTCACACATTATCAAAAGACAATGAGACTGATATGAATGTGTCAGCCAAATCAGGCTCAAAATCTCACCAAATTTTTCTACCACTAATCACTACTATTCTAAAGATAATGCATATCGACCAATCACAAGAGTAAAAACAAATGCTAAAGTTGCTATGAAATTCTCTAGTCAATTCATTATCTACTTATGACTATATAATCCTAAAAGCAATAGAAAACAAGAAAATGTTTACTTTGTTTGTTTTATTCTTTCTCTCATTTTGATTGAAAACTTAGAATAAGCAAGAAACAAACCAAAAAAGAACACATATCAGTTGGAATTATGTAAATATAATGTCTTAAAAAGCTAGTGTATTTACGTATAATTTAATTGTCTTCAAGTTACTTTTGTAATGAAAACATTTATTATTAATAAAACAAAAGAGTTTGGTTTTATTTGTATGAGCATTATATATCTAGTGATAAGGTACCAAGATCCCTTTGTAAGTAATATACGTATACATGAAGATGTATGGGAAACATGTATATGATTAAAATCTAAATTCGTTGATTCACAGTTGAATAATTAAGTTGGCCACTTGATTATGATTTAGACTGTAGTGTTGCGATTTATCACTGTGTAAGTAAAAGAGTTAACTTCAAAGAAATGATGAGTTTTATATCATTATAATAGTTGACTATCGATAATGGCACTATTAAATGAATCTGGAATGAAGTATGTTTGTAAAGAATAAAATGGGTCGTTACTTTAATCTTAAAATATTCACTTTAGCATTATTTTATTATGAACCATAATCTTGATGAGTGGTGAAATCACATTTGTTTCATTATAATTCTTGATATGATCAAAATGGATTTTTATAGAGTATCACTCCAGTATTTACATGTTGGAATTATTAATTGAAACATATGTCAGGGAACATTCACTCAAATAAAGAGTTTATAGTGATATCATCACTTCTATATGTTTTACGGAGTTTGGTAATTAAACTGGCGCTATTAGTTTGATAGACTAGCTACCCATCAAGCCTTAACACCAAGATGAGATCTTGTGTGTTAATCAACATATAGAGTAAAATGGGAGAACTAGAAGGAAAAACCAACATAAGGGAAAAATGCTAATTTCACCCTTTATTGTTTGGATGGCTATAATATTGTTAATAATAAAGTTTACAATTGGACATCTGATTTGAAACATGTATTCTCATAATATTTAGTAATTCAAAAGTCCAACCAATTGTCTTTAGTGGAATGACATTTAGTTAATAAGTTGGATTTAATTCTAATGAAATTAAATTAATTCCGAGTTTATTGGAACTTGAATTATATAAGTCTAATTAGATCCCCCATTTGGCTTCTAGGAAGGTTATCAAGTAAAGTAAGAAATATAAACACAAGTTTTAAAACCCATGGTTGAATGTTGAGCTTACTTTAATTAGAACCCCAAGTGAACATTTAATATTGGTCTTGACTTTGGTTTGATTTGATTAATTAGATTAATTAAATTGAAACAAAGTTATTAAAGAAAGAAGGAGGGCATATTTAGGTTTTTTATAGCTAAATGTGCAGCTTCAGATTTAGCATTGAATTGCTAAATTAAAGATTATTTTTATCATTCTTTTATCATCATTAAATGGATTAATGATCTTATCATAAAATGATTATGGTTGTCTTTTAATGATGACATGTAATGTAACCTTTTAGCATTCATTTGATTAAAGAAAGGAAGAGGCGCATTTCATGTGCTTTCTCTTCCTTCTTTGATTTTATAATGTACAAAATTCTATAATATTGAAGACGAAGTAACCATGGATCGAAGAGAATAATAGGTAATGGTTTCGGTGTATCCTTTGGTGTATTGGCAAAGTTTCGGTTTGAAAACCAAAGTACTGGAATTTTGTTTTAACAAATTTTCGATTTTGTAAAACCAAGGCGCTAGAAATTTTGTTTTAACAAAGTTTTGGTTTAATGAAATACAAGTGCTGGAATGTTTTTTAAGTGTCGGATTTATTAAAAACAAGTGCTAGAATTTTTGTTTTCATATTACCAAAGTTTCGGTTTTGATAAAAAAAAGCAAGTGTTGGAATTTTTGTTTTCAAAGTATCAAAATTCGATTTTATGAAAATTCCATTACACATTTTTTATCGAATGGGCGGGTCATATGGATGAAGAGTTCGAAGCGGACGATCCAAGTCTAAAAATAACTTTTTGGGCCTAAAAGCCTTGTAATTTGATTTTTGTTCTAGGATGGAGAATCAAATGTAGCCTATTAGTTCATAAGATGAATGGATAAATGGATGCAACTAGTATGTGATAGTATGTGATTATATTCCATTTAGAAAATTGCCAACCTTAGGCTTTGCCATGCATTCATTATGTATGGGATATATAATGAAATAATATAGAATGGATAATAAATTGCATCTAGGCAAGATGGTATTTATTAGAACTTAAAACTCAAAAAAATTGAGTGGGAGAGGATGCTAATTTGAGAGTCTACGGTCTCTATATGAAGGCCCATTTGCATGTGGTGAAGTGTTACTCACCACCGGAGGACATGGATCCTAGACCTTGCATGGTTTAGGTCTCCTTAAGGATAAGTCCACTCATTGGTAGCAAATGTGACCTCCCATCGAGGCATGGTTTGCAAGTACCTTTAGTGGATGAATCAAATGGTTACACACTTAACATATTTTATCAATAAACTGCCCACCGTAGCTCTGTTGGTAAAAGTATGAATCAAATCATGGCTCTCTTAAAAAAGTTAGGCTTGAAGACGCTTGGTAGTTTTTTGAGTGAGAGGGTCCTAGTTTTTCTTTTAATGGATAAGATGGTCAACTGTCACTTGGTATATTATAGATAAGAAAAATAACTGTCGTATAGAGTTTTAAATCTTTTAAGTTTTGTTAAATATATTATCATGCATACATGCATCATGATTTTATACAAATTTCCACTCCTGTTTTAGTAATTTATTTTTTCAGACATAATCAACCACAATATGAATCCACTCACTTTGCTCTTGACTAATAACAAATTCAAATTTGGAGAGAATTTTAATGAATGGAGACGTAACCTTGACATTGTTCTTCAATATGAACGAATTTTATGGGTATTAACAGACAATGAGCCTACACCTATGGCTGGCAATTCAACATTTGTGCAAGTGCAATAACATAAGCAATGGAAGAATGTTGATAAGATTACTAAGTGTTATACTCTAGCTTCTGTTAGCATAATGTTGCAAAAGCAAATTGCATGCATAAAAATTGTTAGTGCAAAGATCCATCACCTACATCAGATGTTTGGTGCGAGGACTAGGTCTATAAGAGTGAAAGCTATCCAAACCTTTCATAATCTAACACAAAAACTTGGTGAGCCGGTGTAGGATTACATGCTAAAGGTAATCTCTACGGTTACTAAGGCTGAGATGCTTGGGGTAGATATGGATGTGGACACATATATGATGTAGCATCCTGTTACCCATGTTAAGGTTAAAATTGTAAATATGAGAGATTCACTGAGAGGTTAGAAATGTGTTTCATACTCATGCATTATGTGATATGCTCATGCACACGAATATTGAATCGTTGCTTATGAAAATGACTGTATATGCATTCATTGACTTTCCAAGTATAATTATTTATAAATGTGAGTATATTGAGAAATGTTAGCCCCCAAGAATTTCTTCTTGATGAATAAGTATGATTTGCATTAATTATGAGGTCCTTAAGAAATTTTGCAGAAAGCAATTACTATGTTAATGTTAGAAAGATTATATGATATAAGATGATTGGAATAAAGTATAAAGGTTATAAGAATGTTCAAAGGGTGTTTTTTGACAAGACTCTTAAGGTTACAAAGAACATAATCCAATAAGGAAGGGTAAAAGGGGGGCTTTTTGGGCTCATTAAGGATAAAAATGGAAGAAAGAAATGTAGTCTTGCTTTATAAGAAGGTGGGAACATGAATTGAGAGGGAGAAAGAGAAGTTAAGAAAGAAAAAGAAGAGAATTTTAGTGGTTGAGAGAAAATAAAAGAATTAAGCTAGGGTTTCGACACTTTTTAGTCTTGAGAGAGATTTTGAAGTAGACCAAGAAGATAAAAAGGAAGGGGGAGATAAGAGCTTCAAATTAAGCCAAAGATCTCTTTATTTGGTGAAGAATCAAGGTAAGATCATTTAACTCTTTTGGAATTTTTGGAAGAGTTTTAGACCATGGAGTTAGAAAATACATGGGTTTAAGTATTCTAGAACCAATTTTAGTGATTGGGCATTGTGGAATTTTTCTATTTGAAAACCCTATTGAGTTGAGGTTTGAGAGTTGAATGAAGTCAAATTGGTAATTGAACGGTTATACTTAGGATTTTCCAAATTTGTACAATGCAAAATTTCAAGTCTTCTTTAGGGGTAAATTTTGTGTTTTGACTTCAGGGTAAATTTTGGTTTAATCTAGGCTAAATTAGACAAAGTTGTCTTTTGGAAAGTTGTAGATTATTTTTCTAGCTTTCCAACAGTATATAATATGAAATGTTTGGACATCAGAGTCGAAAGTTATGGCCTTTATGAGTGGAGATGCTTAGGAGTGTAATCTGCTTCGTCTTAATCACTTCGTCTTAAGTTGAATCTACTTCGTCTTAAGTTGACTCTGCTTCATCTTAAGAGTCGCTTCATCTTAAGTTGACCCCTTATATGATATAATTTGTCTTCAAGATCTTCATGAAAGTTGTAGATCTCGAAGTTTTCTTCAAAATCATCCAAAAAAAACCTTGACCCGATACCTATAGCGAAATTTATGCTAGTTTGATTTAGGACAGAATCTTGTTTGATTCTTTCAGCCATATCTTTGTCATCCGACCTTCAAATGTAGTGATTATTGGACCAATAGATTCTGGCACATATTTCTATCTCTCCATGAAAATTGGTAGCATTATGAATTTATTTGGAAAAGTTTGGTTGAAAGAAAGTGAGGGAATCTGTTGGAATATTATGAACTGGTGTGATTTCACTGAACATGTTTGACTATTTCAGTTAAACCGAGACCTATAAGATTCTAAATGAGATTATTTTTGATTTGGAGTAAACTAGAGATATAGGCTTACAAATTATCTGAAGAAGTCGAATTGTGATTTAGTCTTTAAGAAGTTTAATTTCTGGAAGGAAGTTGTGTATAGTATACTGTTTTGGATAAGAGCAGTTTGAAAATGTTTGAGGCTTATCATCCAAATTACTGAACCAAATTGGGTGATTTCGGTGTCAATAAAAACATAACACATAGAGGAAAACTTTTCCAGAAGAGGGTATGACCAAATTATATCAATTTCACTCTTTGATTTAACATGAACAGTAGACCCAAAAGAGTGTCTTGGAAAAAAATCTGAAAGTAAGCCAATGAGAAATGAATTAAGATTGTAATGGTTTAATGAGGCATAGACCTAAATATAAATTATACTTAGATGAGTTTTGATATGAGATTGATTTTGTGATGAAATTAAAGGAAAGGTACCAGGAATTGTCACAAACATGCATTGTACATAGTCCATATACACACATACGTATAAATGAATGCTTATAATTGTGCAAAGTTATTAATGTGTGTGCAACATACATATTGCATAATTGTGATTTGTAGGATAAACATTTGCATTCAAACGTTTCCAGAATTTGGGAGCAAATGCTAAACTAGAGAGTATTATGAGTAAACCGAGATGGTCTCATTTCATTGTTTGTTCTATTTTGAATTTTGTGAGGATTGACTATTGAAGTGCTACTTGTATGTGAATGAGATGGAATAAGTGTACATAATATGATTGTTAAATGCTGGACCCCAGTTTGAGGACAAATGTGCTTTGAATGTGCATTTGCATGTAAATGAAAAGTGATACTCAACTCTAATGTTGAATGTCGAACAACAGTCCGATGATATGTGAATGTGAGTGAATGTGAATTATGCAAATGTGACTGATGCATTTCATTTCATGAATGCATGAAACATAATGGCTGTTGTGACTGGAGTAGCCACTGATCAGAGCCTCAGGCTCAACATTTAATGAGCTTTGTATTTCCCAAGTGGATAATGGATAGTTATCAACGAGCCCTATATGAGACAGTTTAGGCACTCGGTCACAAGAAAGTAACAAATGAAAAGTGGGTCTCATGTGCATTGTATATGCATTCCATAAGTGATTAAATTATATTGAATGTGAAATTGTGAAATGATGTGAATTATGTGTTATGTGACTGGGTGAGCTATCGATGATGATCACTCATTGAGTTCTCAAAACTCACCCAAAATTTACAAATATTTTTCAGGCTCAGAAGAATATCCCGTTAGGCAAACGGGATTATACCTATAGCATACAAATAAAGGATAGAGGTTAGGATCAATTCGCGTCTGCATTGTACTTTTTCCTTTTTGTATTGAATTGAATAATTCTTGCATATTATGTTCGTGGTTTTAAAAAAAATTATACCGAGTTTTGACTGATTGAGTGTTCTATCACGTCATCCTCGCGAGGCACAGACTCGGAAATCCCTCAAGATGTCGGGCATGTGTCTCTAGAGAGTGGGGTGTTACATTTATGTGGTATCAGAGCTAGGTTTTACTATCTTATATGGGCATTTTTTGAAATAGGTGTTAAGGGACATGCATTCTTTTCATGTCATAGCGGATAGCGGCAACTGATCCCCTAGTTTGAGTCACATTTTTAAGAGTCACAAGCATGAGCATTCCTTAAGAATTTGAGCTATTAGAAGCATTGGAAAGAATAATGATCTATCAGAATGTGAGCCAATGAAGGTTTATGGGCAGCTAGAAATGAGAAATAGTATCTGGTTTTGTATGATAGGTAAATGTCCACTACATTTATATATATAGTTGTATCATTGAATATGATATCCATATTGTACTGTGGTAATATATCCTCGAATGTGATATAAATGTGAACACATTGTCATGGACTGATTAAGGAAAGAAGTGATATCAATATGAATGATGAGACTTAGAGTGTATAAGCCGAGTTGAAAGAAAATGAAATTTTTTATGGCCTGGAGAGGTCAAACTTGGATTTGAAATGAATGTCGGTTAAAAGTGATAAGAGTTATGATTTATCATAAGAATATATCTGTGAAATCGAGATCAGAATTTTAGGATGACTAGGTATCTATGATTTTGAATTGATTGCGAACATATGTATGTATGATGATATATGGATAATTGGAAAGGAGAAATAATATATGGTTTGATATGATAGATAAAGATTCACTACATTTGTATTGGTGTAAGTATTATGGAACATGATATTAATATTGTACTGTAATGGTATACCTTCGAATGTGTTAGATAAGTGAATATATTGTCAGAATGTGTGAGGAAAATAGGGAGATAAGTAGAAGTGATGAGATTAAGGTGTGCACGTAGAATGTAATGAAAACAGAAATTTTTATGGTCTTAAGGACATGGATTTGGAATTGAAGTAGTTGTTTGATTAAAGTGACAAAAGTTATGATCCACCGTAAGAATATATTAGTGGAAATTGATATCAGAATTTATTGATGATTATACATCTATAATTTTGAATTGACTGAGGAGGTACATGTGGAAGATAAAATAAATGAAGACAGGAAGATAAGATAGGAATGGGGAAGGAATAAAAAGGGAAGCAAGTAGACATAATTGACTTTACAAGAGATTAATGGTGTGTAGTAAGGAGAAACTTAGACATGCATATGAAAGAGAATTTTATGTACGCAAGTGATTGAGAAAAAGATGAGGAATCAAATGGAAAGAGTGAACGCACTCCATATGGTAGTTGAATTATCATGAAATGATGTAACATTAGAAGAGGTAAATTTTGGAAAATTAAGGTGAAGTTGATGTTAGCATATGTCAATGCAAGGAAACCTCAAATGTGGTAAAGATAAAAAAAAAATTTTCTGAGATCATTTGAGATCAAAGTATTACTATTGTAAGATAAGTGGTGATATGTCAGAAAAAAAATCTCTAAATAGAATGGGATGACCTTGATGATACACACCTAAGCATATGCGATCGTGCCCACTACATCATTGAATGTGATGCATAAATCATTATGATCGTGTACAAATGTTAGAAATTAATCTTCTTAAGGTACTAAGAATAATCGATAAGCGATAATTAAGATAGTTGATTGTTAAGAGTTATATGAGCAGTATCGATGATAATAGTAAGAAAATTTTCCTTTAAAGAAGAATTTCCCTAAATTATTAAGTTGATCAGACGATTCAGTTTAAGAGTGATCAATGAAGAACAAATTAGAAATAAATATGTAATGAATCAAAAGTGAATATTGGAGTCATATCCCTAGCGGAGACTTAAGCATAAGAGGTAGAATATGCTATTGAGAATATACGCTTTTTGTTGATGTGAAGTATTTAACTATATGATTAGATTGTTGACTTTGAGGAAACAGTATTGCTAATGTGAGGAGGACTTAGGTCCACATTATATTATATGTAAATATGTTCTGGAGATACAAATTATATATGATAAATGTGTTACCAACACAAGAAGTTATGATTGCAAATAAATTGAAATGTATGGAGAAACTAGTATGAATGAACAGAAATTATAAGAAGTCAATGCGAAATTAGAGGAAATCGAATGAAAGGAGAAAATCATTTGATACAGGAAGTCAATGGGGAGACTAAAAATAACATATGATAATATTATCTCATTCGAGGAATAATTCCTTAAGAAATTACGAGAATTAATCATGGGCACAAGGGAATTTGGGTTATATCTGTTAGAGTTAACCATGCCCCCGACGGTATTATGGTAATGAAGATTAAAGTGATCCAAGAAAAATTATATCAATTAGTGACTATGATCGCAGAGGATATTTGGAGTGTATTCAAAAAAGGAAGAGAATATTTTTGAACATTTGAGGAATCTTACATATAATGAAGGTAGAAATAATTATACATCAGGTTTAATGAGAGTGAATCTTAGCTTGATCAAATAAAATGTAGGTCGTATATATCTGAATATGACATATTGGGAGACCCAAAGAAAATAGAGGAAATAATGAAGAGAGAAACTACAAGGAATATATATATATGAGATTCGAAGTTGTAAAAAAAAGGCTAAAAAATGGGATACCAATAGAGACTTTTAAATAGTTTAACTAATCTTAGTCCTCTGACAAAAAGATGTCTGAGGAAAAATGTGTAAACTTTATGAATGATGAATGTAAAAAGAATTTTGAGGAACTATAACTTCATTGTTAATTATGTCATTTAGATTTGGAGGTTATGTAGTATCTTATGAAGTTTCACATCAGAGGTTAAGATACAATATGTTGTAATAGTATAAAGTGGTTTTTTTATGCATAGAGATAATTAAAACCTTATGAGTTGATTTTGATACATGATTTAGAATTGTTATGATAGTAATTGCTTCGAGATCTTGGAGACATTAGATGTGCAAAGTCATTTCTGGAATATACGGATTAGTAAGATTGAGGTAATTATTGAGTTTGAAAGGATTGTGCAAATAAATATTTTTCTGTAAAGCTAGTGTAGTATTTAATGCATTAAACAGAAATTCCAATAGTAATGAAGCATGAATTCAGACATTGGGGTCACCAAATCTAGTGAAATAAAGAGCATAGGATTTTGGCAAAATAAAGTACTTCTAGTTATTGAATTTGAAGAGCACTTTTACGTAAAAAGTTCAGAAAAGTCCAAACTGAGGATCCAAATTTGTGAATCTTATTGAGGAATTGAAAATGAATACGAATTTTGACTCCGAATAGGAAAAAATGTTACTTTGTGATTGAAATGAAAAGGGTGTGTAACCGATAAAAAGGATTGACCAAAGATATGGTTAAAAAGAGCATGAGTATTAACCTAAGTTATACATCCTAGTAGGAATGCATCGAATTAGTATCTAGCGGCTAAGAATGTAGAACCAAGTGATTACATGTTTAAGTTACCAATAGTCTTAACTGTTGGAGACAACTGTAAAACTTTCATTTCTGGAGTTCAAAGGAATATGAGATTGATGTATAGTTCAAATTGACTACAGGCATAATGACATCATTAGAAAATTGTATGGGGCATTGTATGACAGAAAGGGGGCCATTCACCTTTACATTGAAATTAAGAAGGCCTAAAATGGTAGAAGGTCAAAATTGATTCGAGTTACTATTGATGAGCAAAATGAATCTATAATAGGAGTTAAGTGATTCAAGAAAGATAAATGAGTAAGGTGGATCACCACCGGACATATGGAATATAGTGAGACAGGCGTAAGAGTTAAGTGTAATAGCACTAAAGAGCTATGAAATATCAAACAAAAGATGGAATACTTCGAAGACTAGCACCTTGTCAAGATGTGCATAGATTGGGATAAAGATATGCACAGATAAGGAAAAAGGATAAACTAAGATTGAATTATATTGGTCCATATGAAGTTATTGAGAGCATAGGACCAATAATTTATAAGTTGTATTCTTAATAAAGATGTCTCGGAATTATAACAGTGATGCGTGAGTATGCTAAGAAATAATGATATGATTGACAGAGATATATTGACAACTTACAAAGCAAAAAAATGTTGAATAATCTGAAATATATTGATGAAATAGTTAAGATCGTATGATATTTAAACAAGTGATTGAGAGACCTTTTGAGTCTATCAACTGTGGTCGTTTGGAAGAAAGTATTCGAGTGGTGAAGTTATATGGGAACGGAATAGCATATGAAGAAAAAGAAAATTTCCCCTGCCTTATTGAACAAGCAGATATGAATTTTGAGGACGAAATTTATTTTAAGGTGGGGAGAGTTGTAGCATCCCGTTACCCATGTTAAGGTTAAAATCGTAAATGTGAGAGATTCACTAAGACGTTAGAAACGTGTTTCATGCTCATGCATTATGTGATATGCTCATGCACGTGAATATTGAATCGTTGCATATGAAAATGACTGTACATGCATTCTTGACTTTCCAGGTATAATTGTTTATAAATGTGAGTATACTGAGAAATGTTAGCCCCCAATAATTTCTTCTTGATGAATAAGTATGATTTGCATTAATTATGAGGTCCTTATGAAATTTTGTAGAAAGTAATTACTATGTTGATGTTAGAAAGATTATATGATATAGGCTGATTGGAATAAAGTATAAAGGTTATAAGAATGTTCATAGGGTGTTTTTGGCAAGACACTTAAGGTTAAAAAGAACATAAGCCTATAAGGAAGGGTAAAAAGGGCTTTTTGTTCTCATAAAGGGTAGAAATGAAGAAAAGAAATGTAGTCTTGCTTTGTAAGAAGAGGGAACATGAATTGGGAGGGAGAAAGAGAAGTTAAGAAAGAAAAAGAAGAGAATTTTGATGGTTGAGAGAAAAGAAAAGAGTTAAGCTAGGGTTTCAACGCTCCTTATTCGAGAGAGAGAGAGAGAGGGAGAGAAGAGCTTCAAATTGAGTCAAAGATCTCTTCGTTTGGTGAAGAATCAAGGTAAGATCATTTGAATCTTTTGAAATTTTTCAAAGAGTTTTAGACCATGAAGTTAGAAAATACATGGGTTTCAGTATTCTAGAGTCAATTTTAGTGATTGGGTGTTGTGGGAATTTTCTATTTGAAAACCCTATTGAGTTGAGGTTTGAGAGTTAAATGAAGTCAAATTGTTAACTGAATGGTTATACTCAAGATTTTCCAAATTTGCACAATGCAAAATTTCAAGTCTTCCTTAGGGATATCCTATATTGGCTGGAGAGAAGAACGAAGCATGCCTTATAAAGATGTGAAAACCTCTCCCTTATAGACATGTTTTCTTGTGGAAGTTGGGAGTAGACTTTAGGAGGAACAAGATCGTGAGGGCACAAGGTCCGAGAGGTCGAGGTCAAAGCGGACAATATCTACAAGTGGGTGGTTTGGGCTATTATATTTGGTATCAAAGCCAGTACCCGGGTGGTATGCCAACGCAGACGCTGGACCTCCTAAGGGGTTGGATACTTAGGTGTATCCCATATCGACTAGAGAGGAGAACGAAGCATGTCTTATAAGAATGTGGAAACCTCTCCTTTGTAGACGCGTTTTTCTATGGAAGTCGGGAGTAAGCTTCAGGAGGAACAAAATCGTGAGGGCACGAGGCCTAAAACGGACAATATCTGCAAGGTTTGGGCTATTACATATGATTATGATCATCAATAACTTAAACTCATCTTTTCAGCAGTTTAAGTCAGACTATGAGCTCAATAGCAAGGATTTCACCTTGAGTGAGTTGATGAATACACTCTTGAGTATAGAGGAGATATTGAATATCGAGGCTCAAGGTTCAGAAGCTAATGTAGGATCTTCTTCTAAGCCCAAGGGTAATGGCAAGCAAAAGAAGAAGGTCCAATGAAAAACAAGGCCCAAACAGGGGTCAAGGTCTAACCTATGAAAAAGAAGGTCAAGCAGACACCAAGGGAAAGTGATTCTAATGTGGTGAGTAGGGTCATAAGGAAAGAAACTGTGCAATCTACCTTGAGTCCCTAAAAAGTAAAAAAAGTATGGGTTTCCTAAGTTTCTTAGGAACTAGAAATGTGGAAAATTTTGATTCTTGGATATTAGATTCAGGAGCCACTAACCATATTTGCAATTCTTTGCATGGATTCCAGCAAAGTAAAAACTTACATAAAGGCCAGTTTCAATTCAAGATAGTCGATGGATCCTATATTTTAGTAGAATCAGTGGAGTAATTATTATGGACTTTCCTAGTGGTCATAGGTTATATTTGGAGGATGTATATTACATCCCAATGATTGTAAGGAATATGATTTCTATTTTTTGTCAAATCAAATCTAGTTATTCCCTATTTTTTGAAAATGTTGTTTCAATATATAAGAATGAGGATTTTATTTGTAATGCGATAATTAAACAGAGAATATTCTTTATAGAACCTATGATAGGCTCACTAAACACCACAAAATTAATAAAACTAAAACAATCCAATGACTCTAGCGTTAATTCAAAATATATGTGGCATTTAAGAATGGATCATATCAGTCAAAAAAGACTTGACAAGTTAATGAAGGATGGAATCCTTGCAGGCTTAGATAATGATCGATTACCCACAAGTTAATCTTGTCTTGAAAAAAAAATGACCAAAGCCTCATTTCCTTCTAAAGAAAATAGATATGAATCCACGTTGAACTTGGTACATACTAATGTGTGTGGCCTATAAACATACAAGCTACAGGAAGCTAGGAATATTTCATAACCTTTATAGATGATAACTCTAGAAATTGCTATCTGTATTTAATGCATAAAAAGAGTGAGTCCTTTGAAAAGTTCAAAGAATTCAAAGATGAAGTTGAGAAGCAGTTAGGCAAGCCATTAAACAACTTAAATCAGATCGAGGTGGTGAATACTTCTAGAGAGTTCCAACAAATTCTAATTGACAATGGAATTATTTCCAACTTGTTAGCTCCTCAAACAACTCAACAAAATGGTGTAACAGAGAGGAGGAATAGGACTCTATTAGAGATGGTAAGATCAATGACGTCCTACATTAGCCTTCCAGAATCATTATGGGGATATGTCATACAACCGATAACTAATCTTCTTAACTTTGCTCCATCCAAATTGGTGTCGAGTGCCTTCATTGTGGCACTTAAGGACTCAGGGCTGCCCAACCCATGTTCCAAGGCTTGAATCCACAAAGATAGAACCAAGGTTAAAAGTATGTTTGTTTGTAGGATATCTTTCAGGTACACGAGGGTACTATTTTATAATTCTCAAGACAGGAGGGTATTTGTGTTGACAAATGCAACCTTCTTGGAGGAACAATTTATGAGAAATCAGAAAGGAAGAAATGAAGTAGTACTAAAGGAGTTAGCTATTTCATCTAAAGCAAGAGCTGATTTAGATATAACAGAACAAGATGTCGAAATGGATTCAAGATTTAAATTGAAAGAGCAACCTGAACATCAAGTAATGCCTAAACGTAGTGGTGGGGTTATGAGACAACCAGATAGGTATCTAGGTCTAGGAGAAGGCATTATTTCCATCTCAAACTAAGAAAAAATGAATCCCATTACTTATACACAGGTTATTAATGATGTTGATGCAGAAAAATGGCTTAAGGCAATGAAATCAAAAATAGATTCCATGTACACCAATGAAGTCTGGATCCTTATAGATCTACCACCAGATGTAAAAGCCATAGGTTGTAAATTGATCTACAAAAGGAAAGGGATCTAATGGAAAGGTAGAGACTTTTAAAGATAGATTTTTATCTAAGGGCTATACTCAAAAAGAGGGTATAGATTATGAGGATACTTTTTCTCCAGTTGGCATGTTTAAGTCCAACAGAATTCTTTTGGCCATAACAGTCTATTTTGATTATAAAAAATAGAAAATGGACGTAAAGACCGCATTTCTTAATGGGGATCTTGAGGAGACAAGTTATATGGCCCAACTAGAAGGATTCATTGAGCTAGGTAATAAGAATAAGGTATGCAAATTGTAGAGGTTCATTTATGGACTTAACCAAGTATCCAAGTCTTGGAACATTACATTTGGTAAGTCTATCAAAACCTACGGATTTATACAAAACCTAGATGAGCCTTGTGTCTATAAAAGGATATGAGAAGGTAAGGTTACCTTCCTAATCCTGTATGTCGATGACATTCTACTCATTAGGCATGAAGTAGGAATGTTATCTACGATTAAGAGATGGCTAAACGAACAGTTTGTAATGAAGGATTTCGAAGAGGCTAGCTATGTTTTAGGGATCAAACTTATAATGGATCGTAGGAACGAACTGATAACCTTGTCTCAAATAACCTACATTAAGAACATGCTCAATAAGTTTGTCATACAAGATTCCAAGAGGGGTTTCACACCTACTAGACATGGAATCAGACTTTTAAAAGAGTAAGCACCTAAGAACCAAAGGGAGGTCGAACGCATGCATAACATTCCATATAGTTCGGTAGTTGGAAGTTTAATATATGCTATGCTTTGCACTAGATCGGATATCTGTTATACAGTACGACTGGTAAGTAGATTCCAGTCCAATCCAGGAATGAAGCATTGGACTACAATTAAGTGTATACTAAAGTATCCTCGTAGGATGAAGAACTTAATGCTTGTTTACTCTAGAAGTAATCTTATTCCGACAAGATGTACAGATTCTGATTTCCAATTAGATGTTGATTCAAGGAAATCAACCTTTGGTTCTATATTTGTTTTAGGAGGTGGAGCCATAGTCTAGAGGAGTGTTAGCACTCAAGTTCTCATCTTGGTGTTAAAACTTGATGGGTAGTTAGTTCATCAAACTACTAGCGTCAGTTTAATCATCAATCTCCGTAAAACATCTAGAAGTAATGATATTACTATAAACTCTTTATTTGAGTGAATGTTCCCTGATATATGTTTCAATTAATAATTCCAACATTTAGACACTAGATTGATACTTTGTAAAAATTCATTCAAATCATATCAAGAATTATAATGGAACACACATGAGTTCACTACTCATCAAGATTGTGGTTCGTAATAAAAGAATGCTAAAGTTATGTTTTAAGATTAAAGAAACGACCTACTTTATTCTTTAAAAGCATATGTGATTGCAAATTTATTTAATAGTGCCATTATTGATAGTCAAATACTATCATGATAAACTTATCATTACCTTAAAGTAAATTCCTTTACTTACATGGAGATAAATCACAACACTACAATCTAAACCATAATCAAGCAACCAACTTGAGTATTCAACTATGAATAAGCTAATTTAGATTATAATAATATACATGTTTCTCATACATCTCCATGTATATGTATATTACTTACAAAAGAATCTTGGTACCTTATAACTAGTTATATGATGCTCATATAAATAAAATCAAACTCTTTTTATTAATAATAAATATTTTCATTACAAAATAATAATTGAAAGAAGATTAAGATATATGTTAATACACTTGCTTTCTAGGGCACTATATTTACATAATCCCAACACAAATGTAGTTTTATTCTTCCCAAGCCTTATAATTGGAATAAGCTTAGATAATTCTTTTTCTAGCCTCACACTCACACACATCCTTGCATATCTTATCTTTTTCATTTTAGTAGTGGCCTTATCTATTTAAATAGTCTTACCAATAAAACTAGCAAGCATGCTCACTCCTTTAGTAAATTAATACCCTAGATTTTCATTATAATACTTCACCTAAATAAGAACATTATCTTGTCTCACATTTTCTAGTTTTAATCCTAGTTTCCACACCTAAAGCAAAATAGGTTGATTTGCCATGTGTCATGCCCTTTCTTAATCACCCCTAAAGCTTTAGCCTCAATAGAAAACTTAAATAGTATAAGGTTTGTTCTAGTAAGAGGACCTCTATTAGTCCTTTACCTCTCCGCTATTTTTTAGACCAATTGCTTACAGTTGGAAAGGTAGGGTGTTTCTTTATAGAGAATGTAGCACCTCACTCTCATCTGACATATGCACATGCACTCTTCGAACACATGTACACACGTACGATAGAAATGGTGTGTTAATCATTTTACCTTCACTATATCATATGGCATCGTAAGTAAAACCATAAATAACACATTGTCTGAAAAACCAAAAATTTCCTCATTTCATTTCTCAAACTATAATTCATATTGTAGCATTAACCATCATCCACATTTTACAATGTCAACCTAGAGTGTTTACAACTCAGTCTACATAATATGCTAAATACACGAGGAAACTAAACAAAAATTAAAACAAACTATTTCTTCAGTCTCAACTAACCGACTTTTGAGTCATATCTAATGTTAGACCCCGAATTTTTTTTTTATGATGTCATTAAGTATGAATTGTGATAATTATGTGATTAAGGCTTAGTTTGATTTATTTTGGAGTATTAGTGGATAACTGAGGTGTATTTGCGTTTAATGTGGTTTAAATGAGAATTAAGAGATAAAAATATGTGAGGGCATTTTAGGAAGATTGCTTAGGTAAATTGGTTTAGGCTTATGAGAAGGGTAACTTATTCTTTGTCCATTTAGAACCAAGAGAAAGAAGATAGAAAGAGAGGAAAAGAGAAAGAGGAAAAGAAAGAAAGGAAGAAGAGAAAGAAGAGAAGTAGCGCCGTCGTGAAGGAGGAAGAGAAGAGAAGAGAGATTGCGATCGTTGCAGTTTTCTGACAGTTGAAGCTATTTCCGGGTAAGTTTATCTTCATCCCGTTGTAGTGTGGCTAGATTAAAACCTAAGATGGCTTGAATGTGTTAGAATCGACGATTTTAGGGATTTAAGGCAAAAATGGTGAGATTTCTTGGGTTGATGCATTTGTGTTTGATTTTGAGTTGCTACTGAGTTAGAAAGGTAGCATAAGACTTGATCTAAGGTTTAAATGTGTTACATTTGAGTTTGGAACGGAATGAAGTCGAAAAATGCATAAAACAGGGGTTCGGAGTAGCAACTCCGACCCGCATGTCGCGACGTGCGCAAGAACACGCCGCGGCGTGCGGAGAATTGGTGACACACATCGTGCAGCGTGCACGAAAGACGTGCACGCCGCGGCGCACGAGCACTGGCACGCCGCGACGTACCATTCGGTGCACTCCGCGGCGAGCGTGCGAGCCCCCCTGTTTTCCGAAAGTGAAATGTTTAGTATTTTGGGCATATCTTTTGGTATAAATGTCCAATTGAGGTGATTTTGGATTCATTGTGAACTAGAAATAAAGGACTACAAGGTGTATGAATAAGGGAAGTTCGGAATTAGTCTGTAAGGATTTGGGATTCTAGAAGAAGGTCGAATGTAGACTTTTACTGCTTTTTTGTGGCTTTCCAAGCTTTGATTATTTTCTGTGAATATTGATTGGATGAAAACTTGGTTGTTTTAGGAAACCAAGTTGACCCGATTTCATCGCAAGAGGAAGGACACCAGTGAGTCGACTACTCGAGTGATCTTAGGTGGGTAATATACTTATAGTTATTGTGTGACTAGGCAATTTCTTGCCTATGTATGAATATATTGTACGAAAATCCCGGTGGGTACATCACATATACCCGCTGCGGAAAACAAAAATTTTTGTCCTGGGACTTTCCTGAAACCCAGGATCGTTGTGTCTATATAACTAGGTCAAACCATAACGACCACGAGTCCGTCTCTAACGGTATCCACGCAGAGGTCGGAAAACCTAACCGGACCAACCCTTTGGACCCGGAATAGCTAGACTAGAGTAAAGAGTGCTAGCTCTTACCTTAGCCTTGAGAGCAAAAGAATCGATGAAGAAGCACCTTGGAAGAGAAGAGCTATCGTGTAGGATAAAGAGAGAACTTAAGAAAATCAAATTTTCTTACACTTTTTGTTGAAGTTTCGGTTCTCCAACACCACACCCCCGATCAGCCACTTCCTTAAGCCTTAAGTATGTATGTTTTAACAATTAAAAACAATAAACCAAGGTCTTGGATGAGAGGAACCCACGTGTATGTTCATTTTCATTAAATAAACATGTTATGATGAGCTTTGACTTTTTCAAAGCTAATCCTCTCTTCCTTTTGGTCTTCCACCGAAAACACATATATAAATATATATATTAATTAATTATTTACTTAATTAATATATATATATAATTGTTGAAGTGGTCCAGTCAAGCTGGGGTCGGTCCTACCGGCCTACCGGGCCCCGGTATGAAAAACACACCGAAAACCTTTTTCAGCAATGTCAATGTCGCGATCTCATCGGGACATATCCCAATCTCATCGGGATCCATTTAATTCGATTGCTCTCCGGTATTGGATCACTATCCAAAACTATTTTACGAGTTCTTCGAAACACTCTTATGCGTGTGACCCATTAGGTTCCCGGTTATGTTGGCCACTTAGATTAACACTTAATCTAAGCAAGTCATGAGCGGTATCTAGCAACACATCATGACTCCTAATTGATTGGAAAGTAATTGGTTTGACGGGTTATATAAACTACGAACCAAATTACAAACCTTTCCATAGATAATTACCGTGCAATTCGTCCTTTCACCATGCTATACCCCACTTGGTTTGAGTATGGGCAAGTGTCAACTCTTAATAGACCGATCAGATCAAATCTAGTCCAAGTGTAATCAGTTCTTGTCCTAGGACTCATTACTTTAATGTCCATGAAGACATCTTCATGACATATGTGCTCGGCGTCGAGACTTGCAAGTAATGATCCTCATAAGAGGCCATGGGTATCTTTTCTGCTAATATCACAGAAGTGGTGAATCCTTTGTTGGCGACTCAATTACCTTCGAATACCTCAAACTGTACCCAATCACCACCCTATGAGCGACCTCTGTGAAGGCAACAAGGAATGGAGTCAAAGCACGTAATCAAGATCAAGATATCTTTGAGTACCTCAAGTCTAAGGATACTTGCACCATTGCTATGATGAGATTCTCACTGACATAATATCCATGTGATGATCTCATGGTAGGTCATCCAATGTACTTACTACTACTAGTAAGCATCCATATGTCAAATCTAAATATCTTAATATTTACAGGTTCTGAGATCCACTGCTTGATCCAATCAAGGAGTTTGACATATGCTAGTATATCCGGATTAACGATGTCCAGTCTCATTAATCCTATGACTAGGGATCATTTAGATACTGACATAATTGCACATGATAGGAATCTCAATAGTGTGATCACATCATAATTTCCTTCATGCTATGTCATATATCATGGACTTCATTAATTCGATTTAAGATTAAAATCAATTCATAAATATGAACATCAAATTAATGAAATATGCCTTTTCTTTATTCATACAAACATCTTTGTACAAAACGCGCTAAAGGGGATTGTCTTTAGGACACTACTCTAACACTCTTACAATGCATAAGTCGACTTATCCTTACAAATCTCCCACTTGACCTAAAGCCAATCGCCTTGGTATCTAATACCATAAGCGAGTACATGAGAATCAAAATTCCTCTGTGACAATGGCTTTGTCAACGGATCAGCAATGTTTTGCTCTGTGGGAATCCTCTCTATCAGGACATCACCTCGCTCGATGATCTCCCGAATCAAATGATATCGACGGAGTACGTTTTTAGATCGTTGATGAGACCTTGGCTCCTTTGCCTGCGCAATAGCCCCATTATTGTCACAATACAACTGTATGGGCCCATCACTGCTAGGAACCACACCAAGTTCAGAGATGAACTTCTTGATCCAAACTGCTTCCTTTGCTGCGTCTGATGCGGCAATGTACTCGCCGGTCGTTGAATCGCGATCGTCTCTGTTTGAACTCTTCCAACCGATTGCTCGCCATTCGGTGTGAAAATATAACCCGATTGAGACTTTGAATCTTCCTTATTAGATTGAAAATCGGCATCAGATGCCCGCCACATGAAGATCTCCATCTCCATATATCAAGAAAACATCCTTAGTCCTTCTCAAGTACTTGAGGATATTCTTGACAAAGAACCCAAAGGACCTCACCAGATCCGATTGGTATCTGCTCGTAACACTTAGAGCATACGATACATCGGGTCTCGTACATAGCATAGCATACATGATAGATCCTACTGCGGATGCATACGGGATCATATTCATGCGCATCCTCTCATCTTGTGTCTTAGGACACATAGATTTCGAGAGTGTTATCCCATGAGTGATGGGAAGGAACCCTCTCTTGGATTGCTCCATGCTAAACCTCTTTAGCATCTTATCTATGTACGTTGACTGTGAAAGACCAAGCAACCTTTTAGATCTATCTCTATAAATCTTTATCCCAAGGATATAAGTTGCTTCACCAAGGTCTTTCATAGCAAATTGTTTGGACAACCAAATCTTTACAGATTGCAGCATTGAGACATCGTTTCCTAGTAACAATATGTCATCTACATATAATACAAGGAATACGATTGCTGTTCCATTAACTTTCTTATACACACAATGTTCATCCGGATTTTGTGAGAAACCAAACTCTTTGATTGTCTCATCAAAACGGATATTCCAACTCCGGGATGCTTGCTTTAATCTATAAATGGATTTCTGAAGCTTGCATACCTTTTCGCCATCTTTGGATATGAAGCCCTCAGGTTGTGTCATGTACACATCCTCAGCCAGATTTCCATTCAGGAAAGCTGTCTTCACATCCATTTGTCATATCTCATAATCATAATGAGCGGCAATGGCTAGGAGTATCCTAATGGATTTAAGCATTGCTACTGGACTGAAAGTTTCATCGTAGTCAACTCCTTGTCTTTGACGAAATCCTTTAGCTACTAGCCTTGCTTTATAAGTAATCACATTACCATCCATGTCGTTTTTCTTCTTAAAAACCCATTTGCACCCTATGGATTTGATTCCTTCGGGTGCATCAACCAAAGTCCATACTTGGTTTTCATACATGGAATCCATTTCAGATTTCATGGCACGAAGCCATTTATCAGATTTTGAACTCTTCAGAACCTCTTCATAGGTGGTAGGCTCATCATCTTCTATGAGCAATACATCATTCTGTTCACTCACGAGAAATCCATATCTCTCGGGAACAGAACGTATCCTACTTGACCTACGAACTTCGTGTGTAGTAGAAGGTTGAACTGTTACCTCGTCTGTATGAGTTACAGTTTCAGGTTCAGGCAGTTGATCTGCGTCTGTTCGAGCATCTTGAACTTCCTCAAGTTCAACTTTGCTCCCACTGTGCTCTTTTAGAAGAAACTCTTTCTCTAAAAAGACAGCATGCCTCGAAACAAACACTTTTTGTTCGTCAGCAAGGTAGAATTGATATCCTCTTGTTTCTTTAGGATATCCTACGAACAAACATTTGTCAGACTTTGCATCCAGTTTGTCTGACTGTGTCCGCTTCACATAAGCAGGACAACCCCATACTTTCAAATGAGAAAGATAAGGTTTCTTGTTATTCCATATCTCATATGGAGTAACATCAACTGTCTTTGTTAGAACTTTGTTTAACAGGTAAACAGCTGTCTCGAGTGCATACCCCCAAAAGGATTTTGGTAACTGTGCAAAGCCCATCATAGATCGTACCATGTCCAACAAGGTTCGATTTCTCCTTTCTGCCACACCATTATGCTGTGGTGTGTAAGGAGGAGTCCACTGAGATACAATCCCATTATCTCTGAGATAATCCAAAAACTCTTGGTCTAAGTACTCACCACCACGATCAGATCGCAATGTCTTGATACTTTTCCCAAGTTGGTTTTCTACTTCATTTCTGAATTGTTTGAACTTTTCAAACGCTTCAGATTTGTATCTCATCGATCTGAGATACCCATATCGAGAATAATCATCGATGAAGGTAATGAAGTAACGACAACCACTTCTGGCATGGATCGACATTGGACCACATACATCTGAATGTATTAGATCTAATAATCCAGTCGCTCGTTCACCCTTTCCCTTAAAAGGTAAGTTAGTCATCTTTCCTAATAAACAAGATTCACATGTGTCATAAGATTCGTAATCGAATGACCCTAAACTGCCACTTTTATGGAGCTTAGCTATGCGTCTCTCATTTATATGGCCAAGGCGACAATGCCATAAGTAAGTCGATTTTAAATTCTCTTTTATGTCTTTTAGTGTCATTGACATTCATAATTGGATGTGACATATCTAATATGTAAATACCATTGCATAATGTACCAGTACCATAAAGCATTCCATTCGTACTAATAGAACAACCATTGTTACCAAAAGTCAAATGGAAACCAGTTCTATTTAAACAAGAAACAGACAATATGTTCTTTGTCATAACAGGTACAAAATAACATTCATCCAAGTTAAGTACAAGCCCACTTGGGAGTGACAAAAAGTAAGTCCCTACGGCTAATGCAGCAACCCTTGCTCCATTTCTAACGTGCAGGTCTACTTCTCCCTTTGTAAGCTGCCTACTGTCCCTGAGGCCCTACATATCATTACATATGTGTGAGCCACAACCGGTATCTAATACCCATATGTTATGATCAGAAACAGTATTAACTTCAATGAAAAACATACCTGAAGAAGTCAAGGCATCTGATGCCTTCTTCTGTTTCAGTTCTTCCAGATAGATTTTGCAGATTATGCCCAAGGTGACCGATCTTACCATGAATGGAAGGGTTCCCTTCGTGTAGTCTCTTTGGTCTTCTTCTTGGCTATACTTCCTTTTGGACTTTCCTTGGGTTTCTTACCCTTCTTCTTCTTCAGTTTCTTTTTCCTGGAACTCGAAGAAGTAGATTCCACCACGAGCACTGGCTTGATATCCTTCTTGATAGCTTGCTCTGCTGTCTTGAGCAGATTGATCAACTCAGGGATTGTCGAGGAAACTTGTTTCATCCGATAGTTCAACACAAAATGTGAATAACTATCAGACAATCCAACAAGAATTAAGTCAATACTTAATTCATAGTCCATGACAAAACCTAAGACGGCCAATCTCTCAATATACCCATTCATCTTCAATGCATACTGCACTGCCGATGAACCTGGAGTCATCTTAGTTGTGAAGAGCAACCTGGAAGTCTCGAACCGTTCGGACCGAGCTTGCTCATCAAACAACTCCCTGAGATGAAACACTATGGTATGTGCATCCATAGACTCATCGCTTCGCAGCTCCGGTGACATCGATGCAAGCATAATGCATGTGGCCATATCATCGTCTTTAAGATGCTTTTGATATGCTTTCTGATCACCATCAGAAGCATCGACAGCAGGTGGATCAGGAAGTGGAGTATCCAGGACGTATCCCAGTTCCTCAGATCTGAGAACAATTCTCAGATTTCTCAGCCAATCTAGAAAGTTTGGTCCAGTTAATTTATTTGAGTCCATTAGTGAGCGAAGATTCACACTTGTAGACATCTTCAGACAACCTAAAATAGAGAGAGAAAGAATGTTAGAATAGATTTAAATGCATGATCATAAGGACTTAAATGATATGCATATGGCTCCCACTAGATTCTAACGAATCCATAACCCTCATTACGAATCCAAGAAACAAAATGGCACAAAGTCCTAGTAGGTCGATATCCGATATTACTAAGAATGACCTTGGGTTTGCCCAACAAGCTACCTTAGGTCAACCGGTAGGTATCGGTCATACCAATTGCATCACAAATGCAACTATCGCCCAGTGCTATCAACTGTTGATGTATGCACACAGATTGGGTTATCAACACTTGATGCGTGTACATCTGATGCACACTACCCAATTTCGCTTCTGTCCACGTTGACCTTGAGTTTGCCCAACAAATCAACGCTTCCAGGAAAACCGACCCATTAATCCAAAAATCATATTTTCATGGTTCGAACATATTCGTATAGAGCGAGCTTGAGTTTGCCCAACAACCCAACTCTGTAAGAACTCTAGTTCTTACCATATTAATGGAAGGCGTTAGTTTTCATATTCAGGTTGAGGGATTTCAGGTCTCATCTAAAAACAAAACTCATCCAGGCTATGGGATCATAGTCAAACTATATGGACTGATTTAGGGCATTTCATCAATCATATTGAATTTATACCTAAAATCATCCATCATCCCATTTCAGCATGTTATAAGTCACCTTGTGCCATGCAAGTCGACTTATGCCACTGTACACGTACAAGTCGAATTGTGCTATTGCTAGTCGACTTATACATCTGTGCCTGTACAAGTCGACTTATACAGCTCATGCAAGTCGACTTATTCTGCTCGTGCACGTATAAGTCGACTTATACCCTTACAAGTCGACTTATGCTGCATGTGCAAGTCGACTTACACTAGGTTTTGCTATCCAATCGGCTAAATTCTCAATTCGTGCAATTCCAATTCACAATATCAAGTATATACACATTACTAGATGTATCAATGAACACATTCATTGGACCATGCTCACCATATAGTCAAACTATGCATGAAACACTTGAAATAGATGAATACACTTATTCATTTTGACTTCCTAAAATTTTACGAATACCAAATTATCATCCTAAGTATCTCTAGGTAGTCTACACATTATCAAGATCACTTCGGCACATGTCACAAAAATTTGTGACGGCCAAAACAATCAGGACAACGCTATACACTAACGAGACGCTAATGTGATCTATTTGACATCCGAAAATTCATGGAAATCCTATTTCAAGAAAATCAGTTTGGGAAGCATGCCAACATCCAATTAACATGTTTATAATCACATTAAAAATTATTCAAGGCATTTTAATTGAAAATTACACACTAAACCATTCAAACAAAAACAGCTCCAGCAACTGTCTGAACATTGCCATGTTCTGTTTTTTGCTTGAAAAATCCATTGAAACACTTTTAATAAATTCTGAGAAATTTAAAGAGGTTAGTACATGTTCAGAACATGCTCCATGAATGTTTTCAGGATTTATTTCCATCAAAAACTCAACAAACCTGAGAAATTTAGCCAATGCTGAATCTGTGTTCACCAACACAGAGATTCCCAACAACACGCAATAAATTTGTAAATAAATAGTCAATCACCTCGAAAACATTTTTCCTTTCTCATAGACATTCAAAAACGTCTTAGAGACATGTCGGTGAAATAAAATCCGAAAAAAAAATTTTCTAGATTTTATTCTCGAATTTATAGTCATGCCTGTTCCAGAAACTTGTACAAAAACAGCAACTAGCACATTAGGGAATAAATAAGCAAAACCATATCAAATGACATTAATAAATTAATTCCTTTTACAGATACATGCCATATCACCTTATGAACACATCTGAGCAAGAAATTTTCGAAAACCATATCTCTATACTGATTTCGAAATTGGCACATATAACATGCATCATCATCAAATTCACTAAGCTATTCCAACCTAGGCATGGTTTCTACTTCATATAAGACACAAGTGGCTCTGATACCACTGTAGGAAAATCCCGGTGGGTACATCACATGTACCTGCTGCGGAAAACAAAATTTTTTATCCCGGGACTTTCCCGAAACCCAGGATCGTTGTGTCTATATAACTAGGTCAAACCATAACGACCTACGTAGCCCGTCTCTAACGGTATCCACACAGAGGTCGGAAAACCTAACCGGGACCAAACCTTTGGACCTGGGAATAGCTAGACTAGAGTAAAGAGTGCTAGCTGTTACCTTAGCCTTGGAGAGCAAGAAGAATGGATGAAGAAGCACCTTGGAAGAGAAGAGCTATCGTGTAGGATGAAGAGAGAACTTAAGAAAATCAAATTTTCTTACACTTTTTGTTGAAGTTTCGGTTCTCCAACACCACACCCCCGATCAGCCACTTCCTTAAGCCTTAAGTATGTATGTTTTAACAATTAAAAACAATAAACCAAGGCCTTGGATGAGAGGAACCCACGTGTATGTTCATTTTCATTGAATAAACATGTTATGATGAGCTTTGACTTTTTCAAAGCTAATCCTCTCTTCCTTTTGGCCTTCCACCGAAAACAAATATATAAATATATATATTAATTAATTATTTACTTAATTAATTAATATATATAATTGCTGAAGTGGTCCAGTCAAGCTGGAATTGGTTCTACCGCCTCAAGCCTTGTGATGAAAAACACACCGAAAACCTTTTTCAAAGAATGTCAATGTCGCGATCTCATCGGGACATATCCCAATCTCATCGGGATCCATTTAATTCGATTGCTCTCCGGTATTGGATCACTATCCAAAACTATTTTACGAGTTCTCCGAAACACTCTTATGCGTGTGACCCATTAGGTTCCCGATTATGTTAGCCACTTAGATTAACACTTAATCTAAGCAAGTCATGAGCGGTATCTAGCAACACATCATGACTCCCAATTGACCGGAAAGTAATTGGTTTGACGAAGTTATATAAACTACGAACCAAATTACAAACCTTTCCATAGACAATTACCGTGCAATTCGTCCTTTCACTATGCTATACCCCACTTGGTTTGAGTATGGGCAAGTGTCAACTCTTACTAGACCGATCAGATCAAATCTAGTCCAAGTGTAATCAGTTCTTGTCCTAGACTCATTACTTTAATGTCCATGAAGACCGTCTTCATGACATATGTGCTCGGCCAGAGACTTGCAAGTAATGATCCTCACAAGAGGCCTTGGGTATCTTTTCTGCTAATATCACAGAAGTGGTGAATCCTTTGTTGGCGACTCAATTACCTTCGAATACCTCAAACTGTACCCAATCACCACCCTATGAGCGACCTCTGTAAGGCAACAAAGAATGGAGTCAAAGCACGTAATCAAGTATCAAGATATCTTTGAGTACCTCAAGTCTAAGGATACTTGCACCATTGCTATGATGAGATTCTCATCGACATAATATCCATGTGATGATCTCATGGTAGGTCATCCAATGTACTTACTACTACTAGTAAGCATCCATATGTCAAATCTAAATATCTTAATATTTACAGGTTCTGAGATCCACTGCTTGATCCAATCAAGGAGTTTGACATATGCTAGTCTATCCGGATTAACGATGTCGGCCTCATTAATCCTATGACTAGGGATCATTTAGATCTTGACATAATTGCACATGATAGGAATCTCAATAGTATGATCACATCATTATTTCCTTCATGCTATGTCATATATCATGGACTTCATTAATTCAATTTAAGATTAAAATCAATTCATAAATATGAACATCAAATTAATGAAATATGCCTTTTCTTTATTCATGCAAACATCTTTGTACAAAACGCGCTAAAGGGGATTGTCTTTAGGGCACTACTCTAACACTCTTACAATGCATAAGTCGACTTATCCTTACATATATGTTATATGTTATGTATGCTTAAATGTGATGATTTGAATGATTTTGATTTCATATATTTTGAAAGAATCATGGGAATTGATAGCATGACATTTTGATTCTGAGCATGTTATGCCTCGACTTCGGTCATGGCATTTTGAGTAAATGCAAGATATGAAAGAATATCATATGATGAAATGATTATGAGCATGATTATGTGCTTTTGTTTGGGCGAGAGTGGAACCATTTCGTTCGTCACGTGCACGTAGACAAGAGCCTTCTCCCGGCTGCCCGTTTGTGGCATATGAGCTCCGAATGGACTCATTTCGTTCAGGGTGTGAACTTCGGTTTCTCCCTTTTGTTTCTATGGAACTCTCGAGCCATTGTGATGTGCATTGCATATGTGAATTGTTCATTGTGAATGCTTTGTGACATATTTATGAATTGAATTAATTATATTGAATACGTAAATTGTTCGAGTAGCATGTGAATGCTTGACTTGATGTCTGTATAGATATAATATATATACATTCATATGTTGGGATTTGTACTAGTTGCCGATGGCTATAATTATATTAGCCACTGAGCTGTGTAGCTCAACCCATTATTTTCCCTCCTCAGGTGCAGAACAGGCCGACTGTTGATCTTGCAAGGCATCGGAAACTTCTAGCTAATTAGGAGTCTTGTATTAAGTTTGTTTTTGGTTGGCCCTCCAAACACATTATCATGGAGCATATTTCATGTATTTTGGATTGAAACTTTATTTTATACTGTGTATTGTTTCAAACACATGTTTAATATATAAACTTGATGGCTTATGTAATCGTGATGATTTATTTATGATTAGAATGCATGCATAGATGATCGATTGTATGAGAATGTATATGTATGATCGAACTATGTATATGTATATGTATAAATGTTGGGAACGGGTCCGATGTTTTGGGGCGTCCATCGCAGACGCGACCCGAGGGGCGGCCTTGGGAATAGGGATCCGGGGCCCGGGCCCAACATCTAAACTCCAAAAGTTGTACAAAATCGCTTCTATGTAGTTTTAGAAGCTATGTTGTCACTCTCTCGAACTTGAAATTGTTCAACGTTGCAATTTTGATGAATTTTCTGAACTCAATAGAGTAACCATCCTCGATGGCTACTCTTGTCATACAACAATAGTTCATATAATCATGTAATATCATGAAACACTTTTTTCACAATTGTCATTTTTCAATCACATAGTCCAAACAATTTATCATTTCATTACAATTTTGCAGAACGCAATCATCAGTAATTTATCACAGATTCATTCAAGAAAAGTTCTCATAATAATGCAATCATTCAATTTATTCATTTCATATGTGAAAGCAATGTTTATGAGACACATTCATTTGTTACGTTATTGTGACCATGTTCCTTTTTCACTGTCCCATATTTGTTGTGGATACAGGGCTCTTTCATACCATCCCTAACCCGTTGGGGATACAGGGCTTATTGTACACGTTAAGCCTTAGGCTTTTTCCACAAGTGTCTGAGTTTTAAGCTCTTTTTAACTGGCGACATCAGTCACAACTGCCTTTATATTTCATGCATTGGAAATGAAATGCATTAACAAATTCAATCATCATATTCATTCATTCAATCACATTCACATTCTTTCTCATTCACATTTGTCATCGGACTTTTTGTCCAGCATTCAACATTTACGTTGAGAATCAAATAGTCAATCTCTTTCACATACAAGTAGCACTTCCAATGATTTTCACATGCATAAAACTCCTCGAGCAATTATTATCCGAATCAAGAACAATGATTTTTACATGCATCAAACTCATATCAATTTCAATTAGTCAATCTCATTCACATACAAGTAGCACTTCCAATGATGTTTACATGCATCAAGCGCCTCAGACAATGATTGTCCAGAATCAAGAACAAAATCAACACATATCAAATTCAATTTAGTAAAAAACAGAACAAATTAAGGTGAGACCATCGTAGGTTACTCACAATTTCTCTCTTTTTTCTTATTGCCTTGAAGTTTCGACAATATCTGGAAGTGGTAGCTCTACTAGCTCTTACATATGCAATCAAATACAATTTCATGTCACCACAATGTTCATCTAACTAAATATGCATTTTTATAAATGCATCATGTAACATGCATGTTCAATGATATATGCTCGGGTATACTTCAGTAATAAACCGATGCAAATATCAATTGTACTCCAAATGTGCCAAAATTCATAAACTTATTAACTATTCCAACTTTCTTTTCAACTCAAACTTTCAAGTCTACTTTACATGATCATTATGACAAGGAAAATGGTGTATTTCTATAACACTTTCTTCTATACAATTGTTCCCCTGTGCCTTAAGTTTTTAATGACACCAATATCATACAATTTGGTTCATTATTCTATGAGTTATGCTCAAAATACTACAGACTGAGTACATTTGAAATTTGGCTAGGGCATGATTATGCATTCAAGTTGTACAATTCATATCTCTCAATTCCAATATCCAAAAATTAGAAATTGTATACCAATTGAAAGCTAAAAGAATAAGCTACAACTTTTTTTAATACACCTTTGTCTTATTTGGCCTACATCAATACAATTTATTTGATAACAACAGGATATGATTTCTATCACGGGTAGTGTTATAGCCTAAGCCAAGACTCAATTTCAAGCTAAATTTTAAGACTCTTAAGGACATAATTCAAATTCAATTTCTTTTTAGAAATTGTAGTCAAATTCTCTAGTTCAGTTTAAATTAAGAATCATCTCATTTGAAAATCTACATTTCAAGATATAATCAAAATACCGAAACATGTTCGGTGAAAGTTTTCCAGTCCATAATATTCTCATCATCAACATCCTATACAATCTTTCCTAATTCAATCATCATAATCACATGCCTTAAAGATCATATTTCTACTTATTTGTTAAGCTCAAATTCTACAAAACCTCAAGCAAATCTAACCCTCCAAGCTTGCAAGATTGTCACAAAGTAAAGGTAAAAACAAGTTGATTTTTGGCTAGGACAAAGAAAAACAAAAATCTGGTTCTCTGACTATCTTGTAAAGGTTAAACATATGATGTTGATGTGGTCATTTAGCAAGGTTGAAACCAAATTACAAAGATGTGTGTTAGCAAAAAATTTCGGTAGAGAAAGGAGAAGAAGATGGCGGATTTTTCTAGCAACAACTTAGCTTAATTCAATTAGGTGTAAGGTGTCTCCAAACTACCTTAACATGTGTCATTTGGCATGTAAGCCATTTATCTCCTCCTTAAGATGCCACATGGCTCCTAATTACTAGTTCATTTGTCATTCACTCGTGCTGCCATTTGTCAACTAATTAAGCAGTCCATGTGTCACAAAATAATTGGTCCATATTCCTACCTTTTTTAAAATCCAAAAATATTTCAAATTTTCAAAATACCCAAAATATCACCAAAATTACCAAATAAAGTTTAATACACTCCAATTTAATTTGCAACACAATTAATCCATGATTTCCATTTTAATCGCATTTATAAATCAATTATACCCGAAAAAGTCAATAAATGTATGTATAATTATTTCATGAATATCAACACAATTCACATATTTAATATGTCATATAATGCATGAAATACATTTTTAATTTCTCAGTAGACTCTCATTTACACTATTTTGAGATCCTAACGCCTAGCATGGGATATTGGGACGTAACAGACACCAAAGTAGACTTCTAACTTCTAGCCCCCTTCCTTTAAGACTTCTATATGAAGTGATGTCACTCATCTAACTTCAACAGAGTTTGGTACATAGAAGTCCATCATGTAACCACTATCTTCCCTAACTATCCATTTCCAATTCAGTATAGGATTGGTGACTAGTATAGTGTTTGTAACCGAGGGGTGGGGGAAAGAGATTTCTGTTGATTTATCAGGGCTGATTATAGAAGTATTGATTTACATTTTTAAAGCAAGTAATGCTTCAGGTCTTGAGAAGGAAAGTTTTGAAAATTTGTTGTTCAAAATGATAAGAATTGGATGTGGTAGGATAAGTAGAAAATGGAAGTACTAGAATGCTCCTGTTATATATAGCAGCAGCTAGAGGAATATCTCAGGTTCGATTCCATGCTAACCCCTCTTGTAAGAGCCTGGGATAGCTGGAGTTTTACCTGTAAATGGAGAACTAGTTGGGCCCTCAATGATGAGGTGCGCCCACTTGGCCTATCTGTGGGATGGTGCATCAGTTGGGCTCACAGAGAGGTGTGCCCGCTTGGCCCACCTACGGAGTTTCTTCGAATCAAAAAACAAAAAAAAGCTAGAGGAATATAGTTGCTGTAGGGCATGAATCATAAGTGCAGGCATGGAGCATTCAACATAATAGTAGTGACTTATTAGTTTCCAGCTTAGAGATCTTCTTGAACTGCAAATCTCTTACCTAGCGCTCTGAATCTTTCACTGCACTTGAAGTAGAATTCTTTTGCCATTATAATCTCCCTTGTCTAGTTGAAGATGCCACTAAGTAGAATTAGGGGCTTTTTCCCCTTTTCTGAAAGGTTCGCAAGTTTGTTTACCTCTAGATACTATAAATACAGTGGCATATTCCAAGCTTAAAGAATGAAAGATCATATTTGTTTTGAAATTGGCCCCCTGTACCAGTCAATAGTTTTAAGGCCAAGAATGAGCATGATAATGTAAATTGTAGAGGTTTAGAATGAGGGAATTCAGCAGAAAAACTTGACTGAAAACTCATTAGAGAAGGAACAATATCTTGACTTAAAATAGAGAGACGGTGATATCTGGTCTGACAAAATCTTCTCTATCAACTATTAAAATTCCATGATATACAATATCGTACAAGCTCCATATGTCGTGCATCCTTGAATGAAGCATAATAACTTGATTCATCCTCAGATTTAGTTACAAACCATGACATGGCCAACATCCATGAATGAAACCGTCGAACCCCTTTTACAAAAAAATAAAACCTCTCGGAATCACGGTGAAAACCTATATTCTACTCGCAATTTGGATATAAATATAACCCCCAACCATAAAACAAACAACAATAAGAAAAGGAAAAGAATCGAAGGCTTGCCCAAAGAGGAAGCTGTTCTCCAAGAGCTTCACACTCTGAAACCAGCCGTCCATTGTCCACTCAACCAGTTCAATGGTTTGTTAGGAGCATATTATCTTCAAGCTTCATGGGATTAAGACACTAATAACGACTTTGCCTGGAAAACTGTGACCAACACCCTGGTCTGTGCTTAAATTAATCATGGCCCCCAACTTAATGGGGTAATGCACAAATGACTTACGAACGCACATACACGGCTCAGAAGAACCATACAGAAGAGTTCATCAGGAAGACCACACTTAAACTTGATATTTTAATAGCTTCTCTTTCACCGGAGGCTCCAATGCTGACATATATTGATCCCATGCTCCACTCCTCAGCATCTGCAATGAAATAGATCAATCCCGTAATGACTTGTGCTGTTTGCAATATTATCAGTATTCAAAGCTCAAGGAGTTCCAGACAAGTACATACGTTGTCAAAAGAGGCGTTGAAATAGAGAAATGGAACCTTTAGTTCCACCACCAATTTCTATTAGCTCAAGCAAAAACAAAGATACACTGTCTATTCTATCACATTCTTCATATTCAAACAATAAATAATAAATCTAAACTACAAATAGCTCAATGACAGCCGCATTAAACCTCCTAAAAACAGCAAGTGTTTGCAACTGGCTTTCCAGGAAGAACTTCCATTTCACTTCAGGTTTTCAAATTCTTATCCAAGGTTTACACGATTCAACTTCTGCTTTCTTTCTTCATAATATTTTACTTTTTTTGTAGAAGAGGAGAAGAATTGAATAGAAGAAAAAGAGCTTGCAAGTATCCCCTTACAGGTCGGTGCACTGTAGAAGATTTGCAAGCTTGAACTTGTTGCACAAGAAAGGATTGAGGAAATAATTTTTAGAGGCTTGTTTCATGGTGAACCAACAATCCACAAAATTTATCAGAGCTATTATGATTTCCAATACATTGTGCAAGACTAAAAAATTGCCACAAAAACAAATTGTGTTAAAATAGATCTTAGTCGTCAGTAGCAGTATTGCTAACCTGTTTATAGCCATGCAACACCTGGCAAACTTCATTGTGTAGCTCTTCACTTCTTATCTCCTGCATGCCATATACATCAATAGAGTGAGATATATCGTAAGATCTGAAATTACAAAGATAAGAATATGCACACTTACATGCCAGCTTGCAATTGCTTTACACATGAAGACAAGTGAACTTAATGCTCCTGATGGATTTGCTCTGACCTGAAAGTTGCCAAATGCCAAAATATGGATTTAATTGCTCTGATATCAACCTCTCAACTAAAGCAAATGCATACCATTGCACATAAACCTCGGAAAGCATCCTCCTTTTCAATATCATCCCGTATCCTGCCATAAACAAAGCCATGCAATGTCTTAATTTGATGACATACTACTATGTTCTGAAGATACCAGTCCAGATACCAAGGTAAAAAATGCTCACATGGAGAGGGCAATGCACCAGGGTTGCATAAAATGCTCCATATGTGGTGATACAAGCTCAGGACAAACCCATGCAAGCCGTCCGAGTGTGATTGCACTATTCTCTACAAGTGACTTGTTCAGCTCCTGCCTCATATAAAAAGGAATACATATGTTCATAAGGAAAAGTCCCCACACAACATTATCGGCATCAACAGGGGAGAGAATGTCAAAGATAACTACCCCTGGCTGTTGAAGGATTGGAACCAAGCAGGAGATAACAGTCATGACAACAGGAGATACTTCTTGACGAACCTGCAATCCAGAATAACTCTTAGTTAGCTCCATTTCATATCAGTAAGTGAAAACATAAAATTTAAGAAAAAAAATTGCAATCCAGTAAAGATTATAGCAGAAGACAAACATACTTTAATAGCTAATTCTCCAACAGCCCAGCACGCATTATTTGCCACAGAAATAGTTTCCACAAGCTTAGAGGTGTTCTGCAAGGAGCCCATATTAGTTAGATATATCACTAGCATATGACATTTAAAACTTTAGAAAACATTCACTAACCAGTTGTTTGGCAGCAACTTCAAGAAATTCTGACAACCGAGGGTGTAAATGAACAGGACATGTCTGGTCAATTCCATTATAAGTTGAACAGTCATACATCAATCTTATATTCCAAGACAAAGGAAAAATAATAATAAATAATGTGGTTCTGATCCCTGAAAGGAGTATAATTTAACTCCCAGTCATCACTACCAACTTTATTACTGTACTGATTAGATGCTTTTCCCTTATGGATGCAAAAAGTTCAAGTCTCCAATTTCCATGAGCAGTCACAGGATTGAACAGTAATGCATCAATTGTGTATTCCCAAGACAAAGCAAAAATAATAGCAATCAATTAGGGCCTGCCCTCAGAGGAGAATAACTCAACTTCCAAGTTCAAGTCTCTAATTTCCATCAGCAGTCAAGATAAAGAGATAATTTTAATTAGGTAAGCTGGAAGTTGGTCCAGGTTCAACATACTCTTGCAAGATCCCCAAGGAGGGCAAAGGCACTTTGTCGGATTTCAGAGGCATCATCCATGCAACACTGCAGAAGCAGATCTCGCAAACTACTTTGTGAAACCTGCACGAAGAACCACAAGAAAAATCTGTCACACCAAAAGCTAATTGCAGCACTTGTGGTGGATCCACATTAAATCTGGAAAAGTGCAATGGAGCAATCACAGAGAGATTCTCGAATGATCACTATGTAGAATCTAATTTTATGTTTCTTATACTCCTCTGGTACTTCTGCATTTAAAAATAGTGGGTGCTAAGATTCCCATCGACCTGCTTGGGCTAACTGGTTTATGGCTGAGTCTTCTTGGAGCGAACTTTTATTGTCCATAGCCCCACTTCAAAAAGATTGCTTGAACAAAATCACAAATTGCACATTTTTACTTTATTCTATCATTGCGTCCATCAGGCTGAGTACACAAGGTAGAAAGAATGTACGAAATGTTATGCTTTCTACTACAAACTGAGTGGCCAGAATATACTTTACAGCAGGAAGAGAAACTAAGACAGAGCCAAGAGAAATTACGATAAATTTTAACATAACTTGTTTGTATTAACATGAAATCAAATAGTATGACAACCGTAGATGGCTGCTGAACCTATTCATCTAGACAGGATGAAAATAAATAATCCAATAAGCTAAGCAAAAAATTGAGAGAACAAGTACCAAGCTTTCTATTCCACTGCCAAGACCCTCTGCAAGTCCAGATAGAAGATCAAGACAGCAAACAATAAACTCTTTGTCATAGGGAAACCCAGCAGAACCATGATCAACCTGCACCAAAGTTCCAGAGATCTTATCTTCAAACATTTGAGGAAGCAAACACCACAAAGTAAAAAATACGGAAATAACTGGAAACCTTGGCCAGTTGTTGGCTCTTTATGATATTTATGCACCTCTGGAAAACTGGTTCAGCAAATTGAGAGAAGCCTGTACCAAGTGCCTAAAAAAAGAATAAAATGGCACCAATTATGGTTTTAAGACTGTCCCTTTTGGGAAGACATGCAACATCGATAGAAGTGCAAGCCTCAAACTATAACTTAGGTAGGCATCATATAAAAAAACCAAAAGAATGAATCTCAAAAGAAACTAGACAGTAATTCATACTTGTGCAATGGAAGTAAAGCACTCTAACAGAGGGAAGAGATCTTTGTCTAAATCTGAAAGCAGCTGCCACTTTGCTACAAGTGGTGGCATCAATATCTCAAGGTAATTAGGCTGCAGATTGCAAAGGCAGCGCTGAAGTCAGCAACAGTAATCCAACAAGATTTCCTAATTACTTCTGAGAAGTGAGAAGAAAGTGACAGAAAAAGCACAGTGCAAACTTTTGACACCTGATTTAGTTCAGCTCCTACAGCATCCGCAAGAGTTCCAATAGCATCATATACTATCCGCAGATTCCGTCTCTGAATCAAATATTGCCGTTATAGAAAGTGCCATATGAATGTCCAAGATTTTTTGAACTTAATATCATTCAACATAAAATCCAATTCTCTATGATTGAACGGGATAGAAATGTAAAAATGTAAACAGCCAGGAAGAAACCTGATATTTCCCAAAAGCACACATAAGGTGCTGTAAAATAACTTCTAAGCGTGGTGCCAACTCTTCAGCAGCCTCCTACAATATACATGATGCTGGAGTTTTTTAATTTAAAAAAAACAAAAATGATTGTAACAATTGAAATCATTTCTAGAAAAGACCTCCTCAAGTGTTGCAAAAGCTGAACAAGCAGCCTCTTGTACCCGCTTGTTTGTATCCAATATTCTCCGTAAAAGGCCCATAAGAACCTTGTCAAATTGCTCATAGCCTTTTTTATGGCTACTTTCCTGAATAGTTATCAAGAGAATCAACAAGAAAATCAAGAATCTAAAGCAAATTAGATGCAAATTAAGCATCAAATGGACATTTATGATTTATCCTATCAGCATTAACAATTTACAAGAAGCTTCAATCCATCAAACTGAATCTTGAGAAGCGGCTGCAATAAAGAAACTGAGTCATACCTGAATTATGTATTTGCTGAATCTAGAAAGTGTCCAGCAAGAAATACTACGTATCAGAGGAAACTTATCATCCAACAAAGGAATAAGAAATTCAACAATCTGCACATACAAAATATTGAAACTTGTTACGGGACATTCATATTTCTAAATAAGCAATAGAAGTCTTAATCAAGACACATTAAGTGCAAATCAAAGGCTTCTAATACAATTAAATTCAGTGGCTAATAGATCATGGCATGGGCATACAATAGAAGACAAAAACCATATACAAAACTAAACAACTGAAATTAAAGCATTCAACCCATTCTGTAGAGTCGCTGTCAACTAAAGCAAGATATCAGCAAGTTTATTGCAATTTGAAAATTCCAGATCTAAGGGCTGACAACTGATACTCAACCATATAAAGAGCTATTCTTCTCGGTTTCTGAAGTAAAACTATTTATAAATGCCATTTAAGCAACCTCAATAGACATAATAACAATAGGTCTAATTGTCAAAAACTGATGTCAGTATCTTTCTTTAATTAAAAATAAGCACTTGGAAGAATGAAAAAAGGCTTCACCTGAGGCAAATGGGGATAGAGACCACTAATGCAACCCTCAGCCACAGCACCAATAGCCAAGACAGCCGCTTCTCTGTCTTTCCAAGCTTCATCACCACTAGCGGCTAACTTGGTCTGTAGTATTTAAAAAATAAAACAAGGATCCCAAACAGTAAAATTAGCTATATGAAAACGGCTTGTCTATATTGTTAAAACCAATACAAATACCATAGAGCAATACTTGTTTAGAAAATCCAACCCATTGCCAAAAGACAACAAAAGGGCAACAGACACAGCTACTCTTTTTAAGGTAACAAAAGATACATCCGATAAGTCACTTGTTTCACCACAGATGATTACTACTTATGGCAAAGAACCAATACTCCAGTGAAAGTAATTTATAGACTTCCACCCAAATCCTCTAGTTGGTACAATAATAGCACTAAGCAAATGCAAAATCCAGCAGACAACTGTGAGAAGCATGTAGAGCGATGTGACAACATCACTGCAACTTTCCCAATAATGTGGACTTTGGGATGCATTAGCATCTCATGCATTGAGAAAATAAACAAGAAAGAAGCAAAACTATTTTATTTAGCTTTAATAGAAAGATTCATCATCAATTCCTAGAGCTTGAGTACATCTAATCCCATTTCTTTTCTGTACTTTTAAAAGCTTGATAGTAATAGTCTCCTTGGTAGTTCAAAACTAATGCTACCAACTCCTGCTATAACTACTTTTTGATAATCTGATTTGTGGTAACTCAACAAAGAGAAATTAAAAAAATTTGACAACATCTGAGGAGACAAAAAAGGGCCATCAATAAGCATACGGTCCAGGCAAAATTTTGTTTTCAATTTAATGTAGAGGTCTAAAGCAACAGCTCTATAAAAGATGTTTTCATGACCAAACAATAGAAACAACTATTTCTATTGTTAGTTTAGTATAATGGAGGAAAACTGAAAATAGTATCTAACATGCAGAAATCAAGTAAAATATGACTCATGTTGGCCTAGTAATGCAAATAAAATTAATGAAAGAAAAGGTTCTCCATAATTATACTATTACAACTAAGAAAAATAAATCACCTGAACAACAGGCATTAATGATGGAAGAATCTCATCCCCAAACACATTGGAGAGAATATCAAGTGCAGCCGCACTGCATTTTCTTAAATTCCACACATTAACAATGTCGTCATCCTGCAAACATCACAAAGTTATGAAAATGAAAACAATCTCATTTTTTCTATGCCTAGAGCATGGAGTCAGTCAGCTGTAATTACCAAATCATTAATTGGCCAAGCTTATTAAGTTTACGTATTTAGGCTTCAGTTACTTACATCGTCTTCTGCACCCTCCGATCCATGAAATCTTGATGTATGAAAACGTGGTTTCAGATCCTGCAATCAATAAAAATGATGCAGCATAAAACAAGAAACAAGTCATACGAAGAGTTGATAACACATCAAAATACCCAGAAATCCAATAACAGCAATCAAATGGACTGAACCTGGTCTCGATCTGGAAGAGACTCATCCTCCTGCAGGAATAGAAATGGGTAACTAATCACAATGTGATGAATATAAATCATAAAAAATATAACATAGGAAAATGTTAACCTCTGCTTCAAGAAGTGACTCGTCATCATCAGCGTACACCATATTTGAAAGCAAAATCTGAAAAAGTTGGAATTTGCATCAATGTTTGCACGGACTGAAAAAGGTAATTACTGGCTGATAATCAGAGAAATGCAATTAAAAGCTATACTGGAATTAGACGTGGCAAGAAATCTCTCAAGTTCTCAGGGGGTAACTGTGCATCGCAGTATGCAGACCTGCCAATTATAACTTAAACGTAAGCAGCCTAAAGAAAGAAGATCTAGGAAGTAGTAATATGCTGCAACTATTAAGAATGAAACAGGCATAAACTTTATATCAATATGATGTAGGACAATTTTTAACTAGTAGCTAAAAACATTAAATTAGGAAGTATGGCTGACATTAGGCAGCTGGAATGTCAGGTTTCAAGGTCAAATTTTTGCTAAGAAATGCAGAATTTTCAAAAAAATTTAAAGTTGGGAATTTAAGGTTTGATTGCTGAAAATTTAGGCTTAGGTTTTCAGAGTTTAATACGGCTAGAATTTAAGTTTGGTGGGCTGGGATTTAGGTTGCTAGAATTTAGTGAAGGATGCAAAGAATGGATAGTAGGAAACTAGAAATCACTCGTAGGGTCTAAAAATCACACTTAGAAGAAAACATCAAAACTTCTGGTTGAACACTCAAGTTTGTAGAAAAATTCCAGATTGCTTTTTATTGATGAAGAGAAGAATACACACACATATATATAGTTCTTACAACCCTTATTATAGTAGGAAAGGGTTCCCAATTTAAATTCTATTGTAATAGATATTCTATAAGTCCTAAACAACTAGAATAACATATCTAAAATAGAATAACATATTTAGCTTATCACTACTTCCTATATAATAAGGACTCCTATCACAATCTAAATTTCAGCTCTTATCTTTTGTTGTCAACTCAATTCTCAATCCTCATCCCACCAAATTAAGATTTGTGGTTGACTAATTTTTCCCCTTTTATTTCTTCTATATACTTTAACTCTTTTACATCACAATATCAAAAGGTCAAAGAATACAGAACACAAGTCTCGTATTTCTTCATGTTCGGTGGCATAGAATATGGTACACAAGGGTCTTTCAAACTCAAAAGTGTTTGAAAAACAGTGTTGCTTTAACAGTGACACATATAGCAAACAAAACTTTCAAGCAGAAAAGGGATCTTGTAGATGGTAACTTATTAAGATTTCCGAGTCCCTGAGAAGATTTGACGCAACAAGATGTCAATATAATCAGGAACAACAGAACCAGAGGATCACCAGAATTCACACGCTTCAAGAGCCACTTCATCATCACCATCCTTGTTGACTTGCAATATGTATTCAAGCACATCTCTCAAATGCGGCTGAAGTTTGTGGAAAGACAGATCAATGAAAAAATGAGAGGAAGGAGATACCCAAAGTAGTACAGAAAAAGCTGAGAATGTGTATACTGAAATATTCGATACTAGACAGAAAGATAAACTCAAAAACAACTACCAAATAACAGAAGATCAGCATGATATTCAAAGATACAATCAGAAAGAACAGGCAAGTAAATAAGAATTAACACGACTTACTTCTAAGAAAGTAGGATGGATCTCAATTAGCTGAACAAAAGCAGCACAAACCTGTTCAATGCATCGAAATGATAAGTAAATCCCAGCCTAAGAAACAAATTTGATTTTTTTTGCATTCCATCAAGATTCTGATAAGCAATGGATGAGAATCAGGTATTTTATTGATATTTAGCTATAGCCCTGTAGTAAAATCTACAAGACCAAGCTAACCAGCCACTAATGGCCCTTCAGCTATCAGCCGAAAAAACAAGCAAAATGAAGAGAGATTCCCCCACCATGCACTACCCCATCCCATACATAGTTCTTTCCTCTCTCTCCCCTAACTAACTAACTTCTCTAACCGTTTGATGACTCACCCCTCCCTGCCTTAGTGAATTTCCTAGAATATGTCAACATGGGTTTGTGGCCCATGTTCCCCTTCTTCCTCCTAGCATATGTCAATATGGGTTTAGGATCCATATTGCTATCAATTCTGCTAACAGATTCTACAAGAATTCAAATGCAGCAATCAGCATAATGACCCCAAACATCTATAACGATGAAGACACTCAGAGTAGAAGCCCTAAATAACCAAGAAACGCAATAATTACTAAAACTGCAAATTTCAATTTGAAAACTACCAATTAGTACAAGAAAGAAACAACTATTGGAACTGTATTTTCAACTCAATTTTTTCAAATTCGAACTTAATATGATAAGCCAGTGAGAAAATATTCACCAATTTCTGCACTTCTACAGCAGGATCATGAGCAAGAGTAAATAAACCCTGGAGAAACTGATTCATGGATGTGTATAAAGCCTGCAAGTATTCCACACGTACCATTAACTATTGCCAGGAGTAACCACATTCCATCAAGAAAAAAAAGGGCAATTGCACTTACAGCAGGCATTGACATAATGTATTGATTCACAGAACCTAAGGCAAGCTTCCTCAATGAGGAGTGTGGTGATTGGAAAAGCTGTTCATATAAAAGGTTAAGGAATCAATTCAAGACATTTCTCTTGAGGACAAAAAACAATTGGGTTTTCACCGAAATGCACGGGTATACAGTTACTCCAAGAAGTTCGAAAGAAAATATGAAAGGGGAACCTTCATAACTAACTTTTTGTAAGGAAATGCTAAGATCACCTTATAGAATCGAGAAAGGAATATGTTGATAGGACGCTCAGTTAAACCAGGCACATCTGAATCCAGAACCTGGGGAATATCTTCGCAAATCTAGTTGCCGAAGATCAAATTATTACAAAGAGAGTTATGAAAAAACATGCAACAACTGAACTTAGAAAAAATAAAAGATGCCTCAGAAAATAGTCCAGAAGAATATTCAAAGCCAAATACTTCTAGAATGCAAGTAACGCAGCATTCAAATACATGGCTACGCATAATTAGTTGCATAAACGCCAACTGTATTTAACTCATTTTTATCTTCACTAATATTTAAGCAGGCATTCTGAGATGAAGCAGATACCTTGGACAGGGCATCCATAGCACCTTCCATGTTATGTAAATCATTACTGTCCAAGCGTGCTACAAGAGCTTCCAATAGTTCAAGCCATCCCAATATTCCCCCTAATTGAACAACAACACTTACAATGGTCCCAACTGTTGCCCGTATGTTCCTATCTGCTGCTCCTAAACAAGGTAGCAGCTCTGACTTGATGTACTGTTGGTGTGACGGGTCTATGGAGTTATAGGCTGTTTTGAGATTGTTCTTCAGCAGAAGACCAGCAGCTTGTCGAATCTCCACCGATTTCCCCTTTCAAAAGTTTTCCCCGTGTATTCAAAGATTAGAAGCCATATAAATTATAGCAGCTAAAGATGTTATTCATGATATTTACATTTCTACAAAAGAATATTTCGCTCGTTAAACATGAACTCAGTTTCAATGCTGGCACAATTACTTAAACAGGAACTCAGTTTCATAGCTGAGTTTTTTTTTTCTTTTTAACCATTTAAACATCCATTGCTGCACATTACTTACTCAAAGGATAAAAGAAGTATAAGATATTCCTTAACCTTACTTATGGATCAATCATTACCGCTGTCCTTTTAATTATTCCACAACAAGAAGTTCATTTTGAGGAATCCACAGTCAGAAAATTACAGAAAACACACCAACTCCGTCAAGGTCAGTTCACAAACAGAAACAAGAACCGAATTAACTTGTCGATCAAAACCATCCAAAGGAAGACCAACTACTCCACAACCAAGGAATCCAATTAAACTTCAAAACCCATCAAGCACCTCAAAAATGCGCTGAAACCCACCAAAAAAGTTGCAACTTTCTCTTAAAAAAACAAAACTTTTCCCCGATAAAAAGCATGAGGTACCTCAGCGCGAGCAAGGATAAAAGCGAGATAATTGTTAAAATCGGGGAATTGGGAGTAGTGTTGGAGTTGCTGCCAAATCTGAGACTTGTCCGAATAGGAAGTGGGAGATATTTGGTGCTCCAGCAACCCACAGATTTCCCTTACACCTTCTTCATGTGGCTGCCATGTCCCCGATGCCATTCTCACTGAAACTCAGGGGTGGGGGTAAGTTGCAAATATAGAAAAATCGAAACTGCAGACAATGAAGCTCTAATCACTGATCAGTGAAGTAAAGAGAAACACGTGAAGACGATATGATATGAGTCGGCCCTACGTGAGATTTTGGGGAATATGTAAGGGGTCAGATTAGGAGAAACGAGGCAGAGAGGATGGGATTTGGCGAAGAAGAGAAGGGAAGAAACTATTTGAAAACAAAAACCAAAGGAAGCGCAGAAAGAATGGAAAACTAGAACGCCAGAGACTTGGTCTAGACTATTGAGTGTTCGAAACCGGAAAAGGGCTTTTGGCCTCTGTTGCAGGAACGGGGCAGATATTCCACCTGAATTAAGATCATTTAAAAGATCAGAACCTAAAACCAAGGTTGGACACAAGACAAACGAAAAGAAAGAAATACTAGTCCTTCAATATTAATGAAAAAATACAATATTTTATTTTATTTTTAAAATAAAAAAAATATAAATTATTTCCAATAAAATATCAAATATTGTGTATATCCAATTGTTAATTATGTAGAATTGCTATATAATGAAAGATTGTACATGTAAACTTTATTATGCTTTATTTACATAACACTTCCATTCTCTCGCTAACAATTTTAATATGAGGTGGGACTTTTGTACAACATTCAGTTGATATAGATCAATAGAGAGACTCTCTTACAGGTCAAAAGTAAAACATTGATTGATGAAAATTAATGGAGGATAATAAAATTAATGGAGTAATTACCCTCTAGAATTGAGTTATATGTTACCAATATATGATCCAATTAAGGCAAACGTGAACCATTATATTTAGATTATCGTAGCCCTTATAAGGAGCTATTTAGAATGAAAGACTAAAAGCCATTATGGTCTAATATAATATGAAGAAAAAGATCATAAAGAACAACAACAATCCAATAAAAATTTGCATGATTTTCCTCATATTTGATATATTTTTGCTTGATATTTTATACATTTATTATATATTTGGTACTTAATTAGCTCCAATTGTATTTACAGAATATAATTGCCTTTAGAAACTTAAAAGAAAAGAATTCAGAAAAAAAAAACATGACATAAAACGAAGATTCGAAGTACAAAAGGGATGCGCAGTCATGCATTAGCCTGTGTACTTCTCCTAGGTTGTGCAAAATCACGATTTTATGTGTTTTTGGTGATACACGGTTGTGTATCAAACTGTCATTCCTAGGGGGCGATTTTGGTTCAAAAAAGTGGAAAACACAAATAAATCATCGAAAGATCTATCGGAATATGAGATCAAACCTTTACCTTGTAAGAATAATCAATAGGAAACAAAAGGGAGATTTAGATTTTGAACTTGTTATTTTCTATTCATGTTTCTTTTTGTTTATGCTTGATTTTGTATTCTATCATGTGTAACTAAACGTCTTGTTAGTGTTTAGGTTAAATAAACCCTATGTTGATACTTTAATATATTTTGATGCTTTTATTAATGCAATTGGTTTGATTGATATATTGTGATCCAATTACATTTTATTTTTGTTCAAATAGATCTAAAATATTATATCATAATCTAATTTCATAACATAGAGATTAAGAAATTCTTATTTGAATAGATCTACTGTAATTGAAATGAGTTGATTGCAACCCTTGAGAAAGAATGACATAAATCTTTCATATTATGATCAAATCTAATAAAGTGATTCATAAATCCTTAAAACAATCCTAGAAACCTTAACTTGAGTAACTCGGTTGAAAACCTTAGGATTAATTGTTAGTAGAGTCAAGGATAGTTATTAGCATATCATAGGAATTTTTACGGTCCAATAAATCAATAAAGCAATTGCATAATAAAAGATCAACCTATTAAAGGTTTTAAGGGAATTCAAAACATAGATACTAATTTTTTAATATCGATAGTTTACTAAATGCTTCCTTAATTCTCTGCTTTAATCTTACTGCCCACTTATTTTATTTTCTTTAGTTTTATTTTCTTCAATTAAAAATTAATAATCCAATTCATAGACTAGATAATAGGGTAACGATAATTACTAGTATTCATCATCTTCGTAAGATCAATCCGTACTTGTCTTACTAGCTACAACTACATCCAGCACTTGCAGTTAATTCAACATTGACTAACTCAAAAAAATCAATCAATAAAAATTAACATTTATCTAATATTTTCTAAAATTGAGAATATTAAAAATATTTCAACTTAAATTTTTTATTTTTAAGTTAAAAAAGAATTATATTATTAAAACTCAATATAAGGTTTAAAAAAATGAAGTTAGAGTATAGAGTAATTTAAGGCACTGAGCTAAGTAGGATCACAAAACTGTTGGGGAAATCAGTCTAGATAGAACTTGAGATAAGCCACAAGTTACAAATGAATCTAGTAATTGCTTTCAATTGATCTACTAGTTGCTTCAATAGCTTTAAGCATTAGAGTTATTATATTAAGTTAGTAGAGAAGACTAATCTTAAGTAGGTAGATAGAATGAGGTCTGTGGAATATGCCATCTATTAGCTATTGCCATTGTTATAAAGGTATAAGTTTTATGCAAAGATTCTTCTCTTATCCAAAATATAATGCCTTGAGTCAAAGTATAGATATTTATCTTAGTGTCTTAGAATATTGTTACATTCGTTTCTTTTCAAAAGGCTCATACTTTACACCCAAAAAATATTTTGAATATTATGTAGTCTTCCTTTAAAATATCGTGAGCATGTCTTGCTCACTATATATTCTTTCTTCATTCATTTTGTTGACAATAAAGAGCTACATATATGTTGAACTTATAACCACAAGACTTCTGCACATTGGCCACGAATGAGCATGTGGCTAATAGTTTCAAACTCTTGGTTATACTATTTAAAGACGAGTTTAGGTTATTACCCTTCACCATATCCATTGTGCTTAATCCACCTTATGTAACTAGTTAAAACATAAATGTAACCTTGAGGAGGTTATTCTTAAACCAAGTTAACTTGAACTAAAAAGTTTTGTGCAAAGAAGCTCTGAAGATCACCTGACAAGTTTTGTAACTCCGCACTAATGGATGTCTTAGCCAAATGATAGATTCCTACAAGTTTAGATTATGATTCTATTTGGGAACTTTCGTTAGAATATTAGATAAACTTTTGATATTATGTAACCATTCATCCCCTTGAATCTTTTCTCTGTCCTTAATATGATTAGGCAATATAAGTTTTAGGCTATTCATCTCAAAAAGTTTATAAAGGGGGCCAAGCTCATTTTAGTTGTCATACGAAAACCATACTGAATTCTCATTCCCAAATTTGCTCTTTATCTTCTTATTCAAACAATCCCTCAAATTTAAGAGTTGGGCTATAGAGCAAGATCAAAACATTAAAGGTTTAGCTTTCCAAAACTTCATCCCTTTTAAAATGTTATGTATGAATTAGACCCATAATGACTCTTCACTATAATAGAGTCTCCAAATTCGCCTAGCTATTAACACCTTATCATAGTTTTATTAGGCATAATGCCTAAACCACCCTCATTCTTTATCAAGTAAACATTAGACTAATTAATCCTTGTTGTTGAGAACAACCTTCACTAGTACATATGATGCTCCTCATCAGTTTATCTATATGCTTTACTAAGTTCTTGGGGAGAATCAAGTCTGAAATCTATTAAACATATAAGTTATAAATATTGAGATTATGATTAGTAATGTACCTACAAAAGAGAAACATTTTACTACAACAAAACTAATTTTTAGCTACATTTCTTTTGGTGACAATTTTCAAATTGTCCCTAAAAGTGAGTTTCGGTGATGATTTTTGAAAGGACCCATCTCTGAGTTTCCCTTCTAGAACTTAAGTGGAGCCCTCTCGGTGACCTCACAGTAGCCTTCCAATCAATATCTAACTCAACCAAAGGGTTTCTGTAAAGCCAAGTCGTTCAACTATTAAAAACCTTTTATACTCTAAAAGTTAAAAGCGTAGAAAATAGTGGAAATTTTTTCCAATCATTTTACTAAAATTTTTGACAACATAATGGTTGTATTTCGACCTTCCCAAAATTTTCAAAAGTCCTGTAAAATTTCAAAACACTTCTATATTCACGCCAGTTTCTTAACTACAAATTTTAGACTTCAAATCCACTCACAAGCAACTCCAAACAAACAATTCTCAACATTTTCTACAATAAACTTTAAAAAGCTAAAACATATTCATGCATTTTATTAAAAAAACCTTTATAAGCATCCATTCTTTACACAAATGTACAAATCAAAATGGCATAAGCATAACAGCACCCGATTACACAATTAATCCTATAGCAGAGTCCCAATTATTGTTGCACCTGTATGCATACCTAGGGTAGTTTATTTAAAAACATAAAAATAAGGGTGAGCTAAACAAGCTTAATAAGTGTAAATAGTTTACTAAAAGTTAACTTTTTATAACAACATAACTGAAATATTCTCACACATTTATAAAGCTCAAGGCAAAATAATTGCCATAACAATTCACTTGCGCATCTTAAAATCTGATAATCTAATTCCATGTCATAAAACACAAATTCATTTTTCTAAAATTAATAATTTGAAATGCCTTTTTGATCTTAAACTCATAATATAAGAGTTTCCATTTTCCTTAATCAATAAATAGTGGTAACAATAAGTTTTTTGAAGACTTTTATACTGAAAATAAACCAACCATTATAATTGATATCATACGGTGCCTCTCAAATTACTTTTAAAAATAAATAATGGCAGCATTATTATTACTTGACTTTTCTTGCTCAATTTATTCCACCACCAGTTTCTTCACCATATGGTACACCAGGCATAAAGTCACGGAGCTGATTCTGCATCGCTTACCCACGACTAGTTAACCACTAGTTACAAAGTTGGTTCTACATCGCTTACTTGCAATAGGTTAATCACCATAGATCGATAGTTAAGAAACTAGTTCTGCATTGCTTACTCATAGCAAGTCACATAACTGGTTCTACAGCGCTTACCCATGACTGTTTAACCACTATTTATATAGATGATTCTATATTGCTTACCCATAATAGGTTAACCATCATAAATATACCGGTATAATAACATGTATAAAGCCTAACATTGTGCCATAGGCAAAAGCAACTCTTACATTTATGACTCATCTTGTTTTCTAAATCAAGTAAGGTTGGATTCATAATTGAATTATTTCAATAAAAATTGCAATCATAAAAAAGTTAACTTTCAAATTAAAATTCTTATATTGCTAAAACATAATCTTATGCTAGCAACATTCACTTGTAAAATATCATTTACATAAAACTCAGCATAAATATTCATTTCATGATCAAATGAAAATCGTTTGCATAAAATCAATTTGAAGAACACTCACAACTTGCTAGTCTCCATAAATAGAAATCATTTGCATAAAATCAATTTAAAGAACACTCACATGTCATTGATTCTTTTGCAAAGAAATTAGTCATATAAAAACAATTAAAATACACTAACAGTTTTGCAAACTTATCACCAAGCACATTCACGCGTTCGGTGCCTCTCCTTTTCTTACACAAAATGCATTTTGCTTAGGCATTTATTTCCAAATTTGGAAATAAGACATTGAAACTATAGTTTGGTTTAACCAAATTTGATATTAGTATTTAATCGCTTAACACATACATTAATCGTATTTTTGCTTACTTCTGTAAGCTAACCTATTATTCTCCGTTTCCAAGTATAACTTTGAAAGTCACTTAAATTTGAAAGTCACTTAAATACCATATTTCACCCATTCTAACTTACCAATTGAAGTAAATCACTTATTAATATAAAAATCTAATATGATTTATAAACTACACAAGAAGGGGGGTTGAATTGTGTAATCTTTTCAAAAATATTAATCTTTTGAGACTTTTTGAATTTCTTTACGAAAATTCAAATGATTACTAAAACACTTTGTTGAAGTTGATAAGTAATGCAATCGCAAGTAAAATTATCTACTCGTCTAACAACAAGAAAATTAAAAGTAAGGGTTAGAGAATAAACGTTGTGATTTTATACTGGTTCACCCCAAATATTGGGTTACGTCCAGTCCTTAGAGTTAGTCTGAGATTTCACTATACTCTTTAACTTTACAAGTATTCTTTCTAAGCTTACAGATGTAGGAAAATCCCGGTGTGTACATCACATGTACATGGTGCGAAAAACAAAAATTTCTATTCCTGGACCTTCCCGAAAGCCAGGATCCATGTGTCTATATAACAAACTCAAACCATAACGGCCAAAGGAGACCGTTTCTAACGATATCCACACAGAGATCGGAGAACCTAACCGAGACAAACCTTTTGACCCGGGAATAGCTAGAACAAATTAAAGACTACTAGATCTTACCTTTGTTCTTGGAGAGCTATGAATCAACGATGAAGAGAAGAAAACTTGGAGAAGATGAGTGATGATCGATGATGAAGGAGACGAGAAGAGCTTCTCTTTTGATTTTAAAACCCCTTTTAAAACCAACGATAATCCTCTTTCATTTCTTCATCTTATATTCAACGATCATCCTTATCATCCTTTAGCAATTTTGTCTTTTAGTCATTTAATGCAAGTAATGACTAAGCATATAAGAAGCTTCTTCTCATCTATCCACGTTGACACACACATATATATATATATATTAATTCTTTAATTAAATAATCATACATATATATGTATATAAATGCTGAAGTGGTCCAGTCACACCTCGTCAAATGATCTCCCTAATCAGATGATATCTGCGGAGTACGTGTTTGGATCGTTGATGAGACCTTGGTTCCTTCGCCTGTGCAATAGCCCTATTGTTGTCACAATACAACTGTATGGGCCCATCACTGCTAGGAACCACACCAAGTTCAGTAATGAACTTTCTGATCCAAACTGCTTCCTTTGTGGCTTCTGAAGCGGCAATGTACTCTGCCTCGGTCGTTGAATCAGCAGTCGTCTCTTATTTGGAACTCTTCCAACCGACCGCCTACTGATTCGGTGTGAATATATAACTGATTGGAATTTTGAATCATCCTTATCGATTGAAAACGGCATCAGATACCCGCTCACTTTGAGATCTCCATCTCCATATATCAATAAAACATCCTTAGTCCTTCGTAAGTACTTGAGGATATTCTTGATGACCACCCAAAGGACCCTCACCAGGATCCGATTGGTATCTGCTTGTAACACTTAGAGCATATGATACATCGGGTCTCGTACATAGCATAGCATACATAATAGATCCTACTGCAGATGCATACGGGATCATATTCATGTGCATCCTCTCATCTTGTGTCTTAGGACACAAAGATTTCGAGAGTGTTATCCCATGAGTCACGGGAAGGTACCCTCTCTTGGATTGCTCCATGCTAAACCTCTTTAGCATCTTGTCTATGTACGTTGATTGTGAAAGACCAAGCACCCTTTTTGATCTATCTCTATAGATCCTTATCCCAAGGATATAAGTTGCTTCACCAAGGTCTTTCATGGAAAATTGTTTGGACAACCAAATCTTCACAGATTGCAGCATAGAGACATCATTTTCTAGTAATAATATGCCATCTACATATAGCACAAGGAATATGATCGCAGTCCCACTAATCTTCTTATACACACAGTATTCATCCGGATTTTATGAGAAACCAAACTCTTTGATTACCTCATCAAAATGGATATTCCAACTCCTGGATGCTTGCTTCAATCTATAGATGGATTTCTGAAGCTTGCATACCTTTTCGCCATCATAGGAGATGAAGCCCTCAGGTTGTGTCATATACACATCCTTAGCTAGATTTCCATTTAGGAAAGCTGTCTTCACATCCATTTGTCATATCTCATAATCATAATGAGTGGCAATGGCTAGGAGTATCCTAATGGATTTAAGCATTGCTACTGGGCTGAAGGTCTCGTCGTAGTCAACTCCTTGTCTTTGACGAAAACCTTTAGCCACAAGCTTTGCTTTATAGGTAATTACATTACCATCCATGTCGGTTTTCTTTTTGAAAACCCATTTACACCCTATGGGTTTTATTCCTTCGGGTGCCTCAACCAAAGTCCATACTTGGTTTTCATACATGGAATCCATTTCAGACTTCATGGCTTGAAGCCATTTCTCAGACTCTGAACTCTTCAGAACCTCTTCATAGGTAGTAGGCTCATTATCTTCTATGAGCAATACGTCATTCTGTTCATTCACGAGAAATCCATATCTCTCGGGAACAGAGCGTATCCTACGTGACCTACAAATTTTGTGTGTTGTAGAAGGTTGAACTGTTACTTCATCTGTATGAGTCACAGTTTCAGGTTCAGGCAGTTGATCTGCGTCTGTTTGAGCATTTTGAACTTCTTCAAGTTCAATTTTGCTCCCACTGTCTTCTTGTAAAAAAAACTCTTTCTCTAAAAAGACAGCATGCTTTGAAACAAACACCTTTTGTTCCTCAGCAAGGTAGAATTGATATCCCATTGTTTCTTTAGGATATCCTACGAACAAACACTTGTTAGATTTTGCATCAAGTTTATCTGACTGTATCCGCTTCACATAAGCAGGACAACCCCAAACTTTCAAATGAGTAAGATAGGGTCTTTTGTTAGTCCACATCTCATATAGAGTAACATCAATTGTCTTTGATGGAACTCTGTTTAACAAGTAAACAGCTGTCTCGAGTGCATACCCCCAAAAGGATTTTGGTAACTTTGCAAAGCCCATCATCGATCGTACCATGTCTAACAAGGTTCGATTTCTCCTTTCTGCCACACCATTATGCTGTGGTGTGTACGGAGGAGTCTATTGAGATAAAATCTCATTATCTCTGAAATAATCCAAAAACTGTTGGTCTAAGTATTCCCACCACGATCGGATCGTAATGTCTTGATACTTTTCCCAAGTTGATTTTCTACTTCATTTCTGAATTGTTTGAACTTTTCAAATGCTTGATCTGTATCTCATCGACAGTACCCATATCGAGAATAATCATCGATAAAGGTAATGAAGTAAAGACAACCACTTCTAGCATGGATGGACATCGGACCACATACATCCGAATGTATTAGGTCTAATACTCCATCGCTCGTTCACCCTTTCCTTAAAGGGTAACTTAGTCATCTTGCCTAATAAACAAGATTCACATGTGTCATATGATTCATAATCAAATGACCCTAAACTGCCATTCTTATGGAGCTTAGCTATGCGTCTCTCATTTATATGGCCAAGCCGACAATGCCATAATTAAGTTGATTTTAAATTATCTCGTTTATGTCTTTTCGTGTCATTGATATTCATAATTGGATGTGACATATCTAATATGTAAATTCCATTGCATAATGTACCAGTACCATAAAGCATTCCATTCAAACTAATAGAACAACCATTGTTACTAAAAGTCAAATGGAAACCATTCTATTTAAACAAGAAATGCATAATATGTTCTTTGTTAAAATAGGTACAAAATAACATTCATCTAATTTAATTACAAGCCCACTGGGGAGTGACAAAAAATAAGTGTCTATGGCTAATGCAGCAACTCTTGCTCCATTTCCTACACGCAGGTCTATCTCTCCTTTATGAGCATCTCTCATCGTCCCGAGGCCTGCATATCATTGCATATGTGTGAGCCACAACTGGTATCTAATACCCATATATTATGTTCAGAAACAGTATTAACCTCAATGACAAACATACCTGAAGAAGTAGAGGCATCTGATGCCTTTTTCTACTTCAATTCTTCCAGATAGACTTTACAGTTTCGCTTCCAGTGGCCAGTCTTACCACAATGGAAGCAAGTTCCTTTTGGTGCAGTTTCTTTGGTTTTCTTCTTGGCTATACTTCCTTTTGATTTCTTAGACCTTTTCTTCTTCAATTTCTTTTTCTTTGAACCAGAAGAAGAGTCCACCATAAGCACTTGCTTGCTATCCTTCTTGATAGCTTGCTTTCTCATTGCTCGAAGCAGATTGATCAACTCGGGGATTGTCGTGGATATTTGGTTCATCCGATAGTTTAACACAAACTGTGAATAACTATCAGACAATCCAACTAGAATTAAGTCAACACTTAATTCATAATCCATAACAAAACCTAAGACAACCAACCTCTCAATATACCCATTCATCTTCAAGATCTTGCTGCGCAGATGAATCTGGAGTCATCTTAGTAGTGAACAGTAGCCTCGAGGTCTCGAACCTTTCAGACTGAGCTTGCTCATCAAACAGCTCCCTAAGATGAAACACTATGGTATTAGCATCCATAGACTCATGCTGCTTCTGCAACTCTGGTGACATCGAGGTGAGCATAATGCAAGTAGCCATGTCATTGTCTTTGAGATGCTTACGATATGCTTTCTGATCCTCATCAGAAGCATCAATAGCAGGTGGATCAAGAAGTGGAACATCTAGGACATAGCCCAGTTCCTCATATCTGAGAACAATTCTCAGATTTCTCAGCCAATCGAGAAAGTTGGGTCCAGTTAATTTGTTCGAATCCATTAGTGAGCGCAAGTTCACACTGGAAGTCATCTTCAATAACTTATAGGAAAAGAGAGAAAGAATGTTATAATAGAATTACATGCATGATCATAAGGACTTGCATGACATGTATATGGCTCCCACTAGTTTCAAAGAATCCATAACCCTCAGTACTAATCTAAGAAACATTATGACAAAATGTCCTAGTGGGTCGATATCCGACATTATTAAAATGACCTTGGGTTTACCCAACAAGCCACCTTAGGTCAATCGGTAGGTATCAGTCATACCAATTGCATCATAGATATCCGACATTACTAAAATGACCTTGGGTTTACCCAACAAGTCATCTTAGATCAATCGGCAGGTATCGGTCATACCAATTGCATCTAGATGCAACTATCGACTAGTGCTATCAACTCGTGATGTATGCACATACATTAGGTTATCAACTCTTGATGCATGTACATCTGATGTACACTACCCAATTTTGCCTCTGTCTACGTTGACATTGAGTTTACTCAACAAATCAACGCTTCTAGTGAAAATCGACCCATTAATCTGAAAATCTTATTTTCATGGTTCGAACATATCCGTATAGAGTGAGCTTGGGTTTACCCAACAACCCGAACTCTATAAGAACTCTGATTCTCCCCATATTAATGGAAGGCGTTAGTTTTCATATTATGTGAGGGATTTCAAGCTCTGGTCTCATCTTCTTCTTCTCCAAGCTGTAGGATTATAGTCACCATGACTATATGGAATGATTTAGGGCATTTCATCAATCACATTGAGTCTATACCTTTGATCATCCATCATCCCATCTTTGCATGTTGTAAGTCGACTTGTGTAAGTCGACTTATGCTACTGTGTACGTACAAGTCGACTTATACCATTGTGCAAGTCGACGTATGATACTGTGCACGTACAAGTTGACTTATACCATTGTGCAAGTCGACTTATGTGCACGAATAAGTCGACTTATGCATGTGTAAGTCGACTTACCTGAGAAAACAAGTTGACTTATGCATGTGTAAGTCGACTTATATATGTGGAATTGCTTTCTAATCGGCTAATTTCTCAATCCGTGTAGTTTCAATTCACAATACCAAGTGTAATATCGTTTACTATGATGTACCAATGAAACACTTTCATTGTATCATGCTTACCATTGTATAATCATACTATACATGAAAAACTTGAAATGGATTAATGCACTATTAATCACTTAGATTTCCAAATAATTTTGTGAATATCAAACTATCCCCCTAAGTATCTCTAGGTAGTCTACACTTTATCAAGAATATTTCGGCACTGGTCACAAAATTTGTGACGGCCAAAATAATCAAGACAACGAAATACACTAACGAGACGCTAATGTGACATATTTGACATCTAAAAATTTTTGAAAACCCAATTTCAATAAAATCATTTTGGCAAGCATACAACATCAATGTAACACATTTTTAATCACATTAAAAATGATCCAAGGCATTGGAATTGAGAAATACACAACCAATCATTCCAAACAACACAGCACCAGCAACTTTCTCAAAACTGCCATGCTATGTCTTTTGCTTGAAAAACTTATTGAAACAATTTCAATAAATTCTGATAAAATTAAAGAGGTTATCAAATGTTCACAACATGCTCCATGAATTCTTTCAGGATTTATTTCCAACAAAAACTCATCCAACCTCAGCAACAAAGCCAATGTAGAATCTGTGTTCCTCAACATAGTTATTCCCAGCAGCACACAATAAATTCTCAAATAAATAGTAAATCACCTTGAAAACATTTTTCCATCCTCATAGACATTCAAAAACATCTTAGAGACATTTCAGTGAAAGAAAATCCAAAAAAAAAATTATAATTTATTCTCGAATTTACAAGCATGCCTGTTCAAGGAATGTGCATAAACACAAAGAACGAACATTAGGAATAAATTAGCAAAACATATCAAATCACATTGATAAATTCTGGTCTTCCAGACATATTCAACAACATCTTATGAGTATATCTAAGCAAGAAAATTTCGAAAACTATATTTCTATACTGAATTCGAAATTAACACAGTTAACATGCATCATCGTTACAACCAATAGGCAGCTCCGACCTTGTTATGATTTCTTCGTTATATACGACACAAGTGGCTCTGATACCACTGTAGGAAAATCTCGGTGTGTACATCACATGTACACGGTGCGAAAAACCAAAATTTTTATTCCGGGACCTTCCCGAAAGCCAGGATCCATGTGTCTATATAACAAACTCAAACCATAACGGCCAAGGGAGACTGTCTCTAACGGTATCCACGCAGAGATCGAAGAACCTAACCGGGACAAACCCTTTGACCCGAGAATAGCTAGAACAAATTAAAGACTGCTAGATCTTACCTTTGTTCTTGGAGAGCTATGAATCAACGATGAAGAGAAGAAAACTTGGAGAAGATGAGTGATGATCGATGATGAAGGAGAAGAGAAGAGCTTCTCTTTTGATTTTAAAACCCCTTTTAAAACCAACGATAATCCTCTTTCATTTCTTCATCTTATATTCAACGATCATCCTTATCATCCTTTAGCAATTTTGTCTTTTAGTCATTTAATGCAAGTAATGACTAAGCATATAAGAAGCTTCTTCTCATCTATCCACGTTGACACACATATATATATATATATATTAATTCTTTAATTAATTAATCATATATATATGTATATAAATGCTGAAGTGGTCCAATCACACTGGGGTCGGTCCTACCGGCCTACCGGGTGCCGGTATGGAAAAACCATCAGAAACCTTTTTCAGCAATATCGATGTCACGATCTCATCGGGATCCATTTAATCCCATTGCTCTCCATATATTGGATCTCTGTCTAAAATTATTTTACAAATTGTCCGAGTCACTCTTATGCGTGTGACCCATTAGGTTCCCGGTTATATTGGCCACTTAGATTAACACTTAATCTGAGCAAGTCATGAGCGATATCTAGCAACACATCATGACCTCCAATTGACCGGAAAGTAATTGGTTTGACGAATGAACATATATTCATCATGAACCATATCACGAACCTTTCCATAGACAATTACCGTGCAATTCGTCCTTTCACCATGCTATACCCCACTTGGTTATGAGTATGGGCAAAGTGTCAATCTCACTAGACTGACTAGGTCAAATCTAGTCCAAGTGATATCAGTTTTTGTCCTGGGACTCATTACTTTATATGTCACTGAAGACACTCTTCATGACATATGAACTCCGGCCAGAGATTTTCAAGTAATGACCCTGACAAAAGGCCATGGGTATCATCTTCTGCTATCATAGAAGTGGTGAATTCTCTATTGGCTACTCAATTACCTTCGAATACCTCAAGCTGTACCCAATCACCACCCTATGAGCAACCTCTGTAAGGCAACAAGGAATGGAGTCAAAGCACAGAATCAGTATCCAAGATATCCTTTAGTACCTCAAGTCTAATGATACTTGCACCATTGCTATGATGAGATTATCACTGACATTAGAATAGGACATTCATGTGATGATCTCATAGCAGGTCATCCAATGTACTTACTACCTCTAGTAAGCATTCACATCTCAAGTCTAAATATCTCATATTTACAGATTCTGAGATCCACTACTTGATCAAATCAAGGAGCTTGAGATGTGCTAGTTTCTCTGGATTACCGATGTCCAGTCACAGTAATCCTATGACTAGGGATAATTTAGATACTGACATAATTGCACATGATAGGAATCTCAGTAGTATGATCACATCACAATTTCCTTCTTGCTATGTCATATATCATGGACTTCATTAATTTGCTTATTGATCAATATCAGTCCATAAATAATGAACATCAAATTAATGAAATATGCCTTTCTTTATTTAATTAATAAAGTCTGTACACAACTTTGTACAAAACGCGCTAAAGGCGATTGCCTTTAGGGCACTACTCTAACAACAGAGCCTCTTCAGGTCTCTCTCATAAAGTATTCTTTATCAACTGTATTAGCCTCTCCAGCTCTAGCCTTCCTTTCTCTCTGTAAGAAAAGTATTTTTGAGCTTCACGTTACAGATGTATTTGCTCACTTCTTTCACACTTTGAATACAAATTTTTTCTAATGTAAAAATTTAAAAATGCTATCTTTGTCTTCGACTAGAACTAGTATTTATAGCCTAAGTCTCTAACTGACTTCTTGAGAACTGCTTCTTGAATCTTCTAGAAATGATTATTAGTTGAGTCCTATAACTAAATCCATCTAACTAACTATCTAACATTATAGAATATCTTCCTTTTGTATCCTTTGGAATAATGCTTCTTCTGTTAGGATGTTTCATCTATTATTCCACTTCATCTGATTTTGCACTTCGTCTGTTGTTACGCTTCATCTATTGTTGCGTTTCATCTGGTGTTGCGCTTCGTCTGGTGTTACGCTTCGTTTGTTGTTACACTTCGTCTGTTGTTGCACTTCGTCTAGTGTTGATATATCGTCTGGCGTTGACTACGCACCTTTTAAGTTAACTAAGTGTTATTTACATTTTTCTGCACACTTAACAAACTCATCAAAACAGTTCATACATTTCTAAGATTATTATTATTTGATTGTCATCAAAATTAACAGAAGTTAAGTTCTCTTGACTTAACAATCTCCCCCCTTTTGATGATAACAAAAAATTATAATTTTAGAAGATAAATTGATATTTATAGATGAATAGACGAATAATATTCCGACGAATAATAAAGAAAAAACATAAGAAAAGAATTGCATACAGGATATATACAATGCTTTCTATCTACTTTCTATCTTCTTTTCTCGTTCTCCTCTTTTTCTCGTTCTCCCCTTATTTGTTATTGATCAAAAAGATTGCTCATCGTTGAAGCTTCAGAACTTCAGAAAACATACGTTGTATGTCAGTGCGGATCATCTTAAGGTCTTGTTCAATAATAACCCGTAGTAGTGCTACTTCCTCATGAAGATCATCCACTGAGTTAGGTAGTTCATCAACCTTAGTATGAACTTCCTCAATTACTTTTGCGAATGCTTCCTAAACTTCCTTCTAACTATGACTTGCTTCCGTCCAATTTATGAAATGCTTCAAGAACTCCAGATTAACAGTAGGATCTTGTTGTATTTCACTAAGTGGATGAAGGTTTTCAACATCAAATGGTTTTGGAGATAAAATGTCTAACTCTATAATTTTGACAGAGGGTAGACTAAAGAGTTCTTTGCCTTCTGGGAGATCAAGATCATCAGGTCTAGGTAGTTTCAGAATTGGTTGCCCAGAAAGGTGTAACACATCTTTGACTGAAGGTATGAAACCTAAAGGTCTGAAATGCATGACCAAATGCACAAAAGTTTCTAAGTTGAAATTGATACCTTTAACCGTGATACTTCTATACTTTCCTTCTTTCACTTTGCCAACTACCTTAAAGTTTTCATCCGTGCTTGAAACTCCAAATTTACTTCTTGATGCTTTTGAAATGTGATGTGAAACATAGATACCTCTAGGTTGAGCTGCATTACATGCATCATCTATGTTCTTCACAGCTACTTGAATATGCTCTTTTATAAGATCATCTTTATTTCCTTAAGGAAACATCTTCTTTTTCCCTTTTTCTTCATTTCTCACAAGGGTTGAGCATCTTGGTTGTATGTCTAGCACAATTTTTATCAATGTTCTGCTCATAATCGAATAGATTGTATACTGATCCTTTGAAATCTTCAATGGATATGGTTTTGCCTTCTCATCTTACAAAATACCATATAATCTTCATTCTTCATGACTTAAAAGATGTATTGTCTAATCATTAATCGGTATTGGTTTGACTAGTACCCTGACTGACTTTTTTGAAGGTTTTCTTATAATAATTGAGCTTCTGCTTCGAACAGGTACTGATTCTTCTATAATCTTCATTCTCAAATCCTTTTTGTTGATTGGTTGAGAAGGATTGTAAGGTTCCAATTAGTGTTCAACTATTTTCTCCTTCTGTTGAACATCAGATGAAGAAACCTTTTTTTCGATTGGGCTTCACCTTATTTTGTTCTTCTTCCAAATTAGAAGAAAGTTGTTGTTGAGGCTTCTTTCTCTCAAATACCAACTTCCTTTTTATTTCTTTCTCTCTAGATGATTTTGCTGATTGGCTTTACAAAATAGAGACGATTGATCTAGTATGCTATTGTCTTTTCTCCTACTTTTCAAAATCTCCATCAAGAATCAGAGATTTCCTCTTCATTTGTTCTTATTGTCGTAAGGTCAATAGTCTTGGTAACATTCTTGACTGTTTGGATTTTTCTGATTGAAGTGTCTCCGCCTTTCTTTTCAATGACACTTGTTGTGATGATTGTTGAACCCGATTTTCCTCTTTCTGTAGAATCGTCTTAGGTTTTATTAGTGCATCATACGATTTCTCAGTCTTTCCTTCTATGGATGTTCTTCCTATTGATTGAGGTTTTTTTTTCTTGCAGACGTACCACGTTCACTTCTGCCTCGTCTTACTATAAGCTCCCCCTCAGACCTTGCTTTCGGTGTAGAACCTATATCTGCCTCATCATCAAACTTTATCCCCATTTTTTGAATAGTAGCAGCATTAATAATACTCTTCAAATCCATCTTTACCCCGTTAACTCTATTGAGAAATATTCCAAATTCTTTAAAAATCCTTGTCAAAAACATTCCATATGGTAAAGAGCTAAAATCTCCCTTTGACTTCATCATGTACTTCAAAATTAAGTATGGAAGATTAATGGGTTGATGATTCAGTAGGTGATACAAAAAATATTCATCGTTCATTGTCACAATGTCCTTTGAGCCTAATCTTGGTAGAACACAGTGAAGAAGCAGTGAATGTAGAACCCTAGCCTTCGGAACAAAGGTTGATGCCTTCCTAACTTCTGGATCACTATTTCTATAGAATTGTCAATTGATGTGCATTCTATCTACACGAACTTGAGTAATCCATTTTGTATTGTTAAATAGCTTTACTCCAATACTAGGACACCCACTGACCCTCTCGATAGTATCTTGTGTCATGATAACTAACAATCCATCTACCATTGATGCTAAGGTGTCGTTCACTACATTTGCGTTCTTCCAAAACTCATATATCTCATTCAAATAGACCTCTTTATGGCATGTGGTGGTCTAAGGTGGTTGGAAGTGATGGTTATGGTGTTTAGGTATGATGGTCGAAGTTTTGTAAAAATGGGAATTTCCCGAGTACAAACAAATAAAAAGATTGTAATTAGAATTCCGGACAAATGGATTGGAATTTGGAGATGATTCTTGAAGAAAAATTTTAGAATAGTATGTGGCCTACAACTTTGGTGAAGGAATCATGGCAATTTGATTTCTAGAAAAAAAAGTTATGAATTTTCTTGATAGATAGGTTTTGGATTAGGAAAGTGTTGAAACAACGGGCTCAATAATTAGACGATTTCAAAGTGCATTTCTAGGAAAACAGTTGGGCATTTTTGGGTGGTTCTTGAGGCTAAACTAAAGTTCAAGAAGTGAACTACAACATTGATGAAGGAAGTTTCTCAAGCTGATGAGTAGAAAAAAAGATATGAAGTTTCTTGCACAAGACATTCTGGAAATAGAAAGCTGGAATTGTGGGAATGGAAAGCTGGAATTATGGGAATGGAAAGCTGGAATTGGGGAATTTGGTTGGAAATTAAATGAGTGAAAGATAGGTGTTTGTTTTTGGAAACAAACAGAACCCTTTAGTTTTTGGAAACTAATAAAACCCAAATGATAACATTGAATTGCAAATGTAAATTCTCTCTTAATTTGATGAAATTGATCTGAATCTCATGAGAGTTTTTACAATGCAATATATAAGGAAATAAAAACAGATGAATGGTCATAAAGGAGAACCACATGTCAGTTTCTCTTCAGCCATTAAAACAACAATAAAATGAAATAATTAAGAAAAATAGGTAATTAAAACTGAGCTGGTAACTTAAGACGCATAATTGTCCATAAAACTACCATAAGTTATAGAAATTAAAAGGAAACCAAAATAGAAATAAATAAGGAAACTGATGAGCTTTAAAAGCCCTTATTCATCACATAACAAAGAAAACTTTATCAAGCACTTGTGTTGAACCTCCAAAATGTCTTAGGCTCTATCTTGGGCTTCAACAAGTCAATTTAAGGGCTGATCAATGGTTCTACATTGATCAAGGCTTATAATGCTTGTAAGCTTGACTTGGGCTTCACAAATACAAGCTTTGCAAAGGACAAAAGGTAGAAGCAAAACCTGTAGCTTCATTGTATTATTGGATAGGCTTTAGGGTAGAAATTGTTGGGCTTGATGGTCCTCCATCATTCTCCCATTCTTGGGAAGGTCTTTCTTCCTTTTCCCAAGTCATACCACATGAAAAATATTGCAAGTGACTAGCATTGTTCCATCGCACTCCAACTAACATTTTTCCCTTATCGTATAACAACAATCTAAGGCCTATTTCATTATGGTCAATGCTGTACTCAACACCATTCAAAGTGAAATGCACTTGATCATAAAGAAACATATCCACCCAAATCAGGCTAGCATTTTTGGCCGGGTCAATTTTAAGATTGAATATCGTACTATCATCAAGCAACTTCCTAGGATATAGCATTCTTAACTCCATTACATCAAATTTTAACCAACCACTACTCATATCAATCAACAAATAACTCAACCAGATCTTCAAGCTTAAAGCAACACTACACCAAAGCAAAACTTGATCTATCCTAGTCATGGCATTATCATACTTCAAGCTATTCAACAACTCATACGTATGGCTCATCATGTTATCATCAAATATAGTCCTAAATTTCAAAATATTAAGCATTTCTATATCTCTGTCATATATCAATAGTCTCAAGCCTACCTCATCATGAACAAGCCTTCACTTAAAGGTGACCAAAGTTTCATACAGTTTTACCTCAAACGACTCCTTTTGATTGATTCTCAACTGTATTTGATGGGAATCCATGAGTGGAAAAGAGGCAACTCCAATAAAGAGAGTCTCAATTTGGACCGAAGGAATTGGAGCAAGAAAATTTTGCTGAATATTTTCATCATTTGAGGTCTCTTTGTCATCAAGAATGGAATCCAATAGCTTATTGTCACATTCTCCATCAAAAGATAATACATCTTCTAATGGTTTAACTTCAGCATATGAGAGTTCACACTCTATATCAACAAGAAATCTCTATCGATAGCTCCATGACATTCAATAATTTCTTCATGACAATGTTCTTCAACAAATTGTGATGACTCCAAGGAAGAATTTTTCTCCACTTGAGATTCCATTAATTCTACCTTTGATTGAGATTAGGTCGTAGCCTTGATTTGAGCCCCCAATGCGTCAAGCTTAAGGTTAAAGGCATTAATTTCTTCCGTAAGAGCTTTGTGTGCAAGTTGAGCTTTCCGTTGAAATTCAACCCTCTCATATCTCTCAAAAACCTCCCTCCTCTTACATCTTTGTTCCTAGTCCAAACGGTTGCCTTCTTGATAAAATAATTTCACAATTTCCTCACAAGAAAAAGACCACCTCCTTTGTTCAGATCCACGATAGAACATGATTTGCAACAATTTATGAGAAAAATTTGTATCCCTAACAAATGACCTCTAAATGAACTCAAATTTTACAGAGACGCTTACAACACATCAATGTATAATCGGATTCTAAACAAAAATTGAAACTTTAAGAGAACATCTTTAACCCCAATGTCCTAGGTCATCAAATCCATGGCTTTGATACCAACTGATGGCATGTGGTGGTCTAAGGTGGGCGGAAGTGATGGTTATGGTGTTTAGGTATGATGGCTGAAGTTTTGTAAAAATTGAAATTTTCCGAGTACAAACGAACAAGCAGATTGTAAGGAGAATTCCGGACAAATGGCTTAGGATTTTGGAGATGATTCTTGGAAGAAAAATTGTAGAATAGGATGTGGCCTACAACTTTGGTGAAGGAATCGTGGCAATCTAATTTCTAGAAAAAAAATTTATGATTTTTCTTGATAGATAGGTTTTGGATTAGGAAAGTGTTGAAATAGTGGGCTTAATAGTTAGACAATTTCAAAGTGCATTTCTGGGAAAACGGCTAGGCATTTTTGGGTCGTTCTTGAGGCTAAATTGAAGTTCAAGAAGTGAATTACAACATTGATGAAGGAAGTTTCTCAAGCTGATGAGTAGAAAAAAGATATGAATTTTCTTGCACAGGACGTTCTAGAAATAGAAAGCTGGAATTGTGGGAATGGAAAGCTGGAATTGTGGGATTCGGTTGGAAAGTTAAATGGGTGAAAGATAGGTGTTTGTTTTTGGAAACAAACAAAACCCTTTAGTTTTTGGAAACTAATAAAACCTAAATGATAACATTGAATTGCAAATGCAAATTCTCTCTCAATTTGATAAAATTGATCTTAATCTCATGAGAGTTTTTACAAATCAATATATAAGGAAATAAAAGCAGAGGAATGGTCATGAAGGAGAACCACATGTCAGTTTCTCTTCAACAATTAAAACAACAATAAAATGACATAATTAAGGAAACTAGGTAATTAAAACTGAGCTGGTAACTTAAATCTCATAATTGTCCATAAAAGTACCATAAGTTGTAGAAATTAAAAGGAAACCGAAATAGAAATAAATAAGGAAACTAATGAGCTTTAAAAGCCCTTATTCATCACATAACAAAGAAAACTTTATCAAGCACGTGTGTTGAACCTCCAAAACGTCTTAGGCTCTAACTTGGGCTTCAACATGTCAATTTAAGGGCTGGTCAATGGTTCTACATTGATCAAGGCTCATAATGCTTGTAAGCTTGACTTGGGCTTCACAAATACAAGCTTTGCAAAGGCCAAAAGGCTGAAGCAAAACCTGGAGCTTCATTATAGGCTTGGATAGACTCTTTCACGGTAGAAATTGTTGGGCTTGATGGTCCTCCATTACCTTTTCACGAACCTTAAAGAAATTTTTCCAGCCAACTACTTAAATCTCTGGTTCAGTGTCCATATGATTTTCCTTCAACGAGATGAAATCAACGTGTCTCCCATAGATAAGCGATTGCTCCATTTGTGATCTGTAACAAATAAAAACTAAACACACAAAATTATTTCGCTCAAAGTAGCGATATTAGTCTCTAAAAGTAAGAATATGAAACGAAATGAACTTGAAGCTTAGAACAGAGTATTGAATCGTCTTGTTTGAGAGCACTAAACAAGTCAATTTTAGAGTATTTCAAAAAATTCTAGAGTAAAAGCATTTTAGAATCTTGAGAAGATTTCCTTCTTATACCTACTCTTGAAAAGTTACCGTTCATAACTTATCGTTACTATTTACTTAAAAACTTACGACTTTTTATCTTCTTCTTGTATTAATCGTCTAAGTCATGACGTGTCAGATGAATGGTCATTCAGCATTACCATATTCAAGTTCCGTCTGATTTCCTTGAAGCTATCTTCACACAAAGGTTTAGTGAAGATATCTGCCTATTGTTGATTTGTCTCAACAAATTGTAGACTGATGATTCCTTTCTGTACATAGTCTCATATAAAATGATGTATAACTTCAATGTGCTTTGCCCTTGAGTATTGTATTGGGTTCCTTGATAGATTGATAGCACTTGTGTTATCACAGTAGATTGGAATTTAATCTTCTTGTATGAAGTAATCTTCCATTTCATACTTAATCTATAATGTTTATGAACAACAACTTGCAGCTGACATGTATTTAGCTTTTACAGTAGATAAAGCATTTAAACTTTGTCTCTTGCTTGACCAAGAAATTAGATTATGACTAAGAAAGTGATAACCTCCACTTATACTCTTTCTATCAATTCTATCTTCAGCATAATCAGCATCACAGTAGCCAATTAACATGAAATCTTTACCTTTCTTATACATTAAATAAAGATCAGTAGAACCTGCTAAGTATCTCATTATTCTTTTAACAACAATATAATGAGATTCTCTAGGATCTACTTGAAATCTTACACACAAAAAAACACTAAACAATATATCAGGTCTGCTTGCTGTTAGGTAAAGTGAAGAACCAATAATTACTTTGAAAAGGATTTGATCAACCTTCTTACCTGCTTCATCCTTAGATAAAAGGATTAAAGGATGCATAGGTGTTGACGTAGGTTTAACTTTATCTATTTTATATTTGACTAATAGTTCTTTGATATATTTCTGTTGATGAATAAAAATCTTTTCTTCAGTTTATTTAATTTGTAACCAAGAAAGAATTTTAATTCACCCATCATACTCATTTCAAATTCACTTTTCATAAGATTTTCAAAAATGGAACATAGCTTCTTAAAAGTTGCACCAAAAATAATATCATCTACATATATCTGTATTATAATGAAATCACTTTTGATACATTATCTAAACAGAGTCTTATCTACTTGTCCTCTAATAAATCCATTTCCAATAAAAAATGAACTTAGACTATCATACCATGCACGAGGTTCTTGTTTTAATCCAGAAAAAGCTTTATAAAGTCTATAGACATAATCTAGTTTATTAGTATCTTCAAAACCAGGAGGTTGTTTTACATAAACCTCTTCATCTATAAAACCATTCAAAAAGGCACTTTTCACATCCATTTGAAACAGTTTTATATCATGACAAACAACATATGTAAACAAAATCCTATTAGCTTCTAGTCTAGCTACAAGAGCATAGGTTTCATTATAGTCTAATCCTTCTTGTTGATTATAGCCTTGAGCTACTAATCTAACTTTGTTACGGTTTACTCTACCTGATTCATCTAGTTTATTTTTGCGTACCCTTTTGGTTCCTATGACAGATTTATTGGGTGGCCTAAGAACTAAAAACCAAACTTTGTTCTTTATAAATTGATTTAACTCCTCTTGCATGGCTAAAATCCAAGCTTCATCTTGAAGAGCTTCATCAATTTTCTTAGGTTCTAATTTAGAAACAAAAGCTACATTGCCTCTCTTCTAAATTTAAACCTAGTTCTCACACCTTCTGAAGTTTCGCCTATAATCAGGTTTTCTAGGTGAGAGGTACTTCTAGTATTTCCAAAGACTAAAGTTTTCAGGATTATCCTTTACCTTATCAGGTGGATCAACTAGTGGTGACATATCTAATTTCTCAATTAAGAGAGCAGATAGAGTTTCATCATCAGAATCGTCTCTTCTATCTAGATGAGAATCATCATCAAACTTAACATGCATAGATTCTTCAACAGATTTAGACATAAGATTATAAACTCTATAAGTTTTATAAGACATCGAATATGCTAGAAAAATTCCTGAATTGATCTTAGAATCAAATTTATCCAATTTTTCTTTGTATTCAATATAGTGCATTTGCAACCAAAAGGATGGAAGTAAGAAATATTTGGCTTTCTTCCTTCCATAACTCATAAGGAATTTTATTTAAAATCGGTCTCAGAAATACTCTATTTTGAATATAACAAGCTATATTCACAGCTTCTGCCCAGAAATACTTAGGAAGATTCATTTCACATAGCATAGTCCTTGCCATTTCTTGAATTTTCCTGTTCTTTCTTTCTACAACTCCATTCTGTTGTGGAGTTCTAGGAACAAAGAAATTATGAAAAATTCCATTCTCTTCACAAAACATTTTGAAATTTTCATTTTCAAATTCTCCACTATGATCACTCCTAATTTCAACAATAGAAATTCCTTTTTCATTTTGTAACTTTTTGGAAAGAACTTTAAAGTAATTAAGAGATTCATCTTTATGTGATAAAAATAATATCCAACAAAATCTAGTAAAGTCATCAACAATTATGAGACCATACTTCTTTCTGCCAAGACTTAATGTTTTGCTTGGACCAAACAAATCTATATGTAATAACTCTAGAGGTCTAGAAGAAGTTACAACATTTTTAGAAGAAAAAGATGTTTTAACTTGTTTTTCTTTCTGACAACTCTCATAAAAGAAATCTTTGTTAAAACTTATTTTTGACAATCCTCTTACCAATTCATGTCTAACCAACTTGAATATATGTTTAAAACTAACATGACCTAGCTTTTTATGCCTAACTAGTTTTTCCTCATCTGTTGATATCAAACATGAAATAGTTTGACTTTTTAAATCATCTAAATTAATCTTATAGAGATTGTTTCATCTCTTGGCAGAAAAGAATATGAAACCGTCCTTATTTTTGACTACACAAGAATTTTGATTAAAGGATACTTCAAAGTCAGAATCACATAATTGACTTACACTAATTAGATCGTGTTTTAATCCTGTAACTAGCAGAACATTATCAATAAATGCAAATGAATCTTTACCAATTTTGTCGATTCCAATTATTTTTCCCTGTTGGTTGTCTCCAAAAGTTACTGATCTTTCTTGCTTATTTCGCGAGCATCCACTGTCCAAGTACTATTGGTGTTGGTTGCTTTTTCCAAGAAGGGAGATCTGCAGTATATATTATGTCTTTCTTAGGTACCCATGTTGGGCCCCAAATTTTGTTTTTTTTTTATGTTATTAAGTATGAATTAAGTTGATTTATGATTTATGGCATAGTTTGATTTTATTGAAAGTATTAATGGGAAATTAGAATTTATTTGAGATTAGTGTGGAATAAGTGTTTATAAAAGGGGTAATAAATTATAAGGGCATAATGGGCAAGGAACTTAAGGGTAAGAGGTTTTAGGTTTGCATGGAGGGGCATTATAGTCTTTGCTCTTTCTTGTAGGCTTAAGGAGTGAAAAGAAGAGAAAGAAAGAAAAGAAAATAAGAAGAAAAGAAAGAAGGAGAAGGGAGTTATCGTGGGAGCTTAAGGAAGAAGAAGGGGATTGTTTTCTTGAGGATTTTCGACAGATTAGAAGCATTCTTCAGGTAAGTTAAACTCTTTTATCCTTGTTTAAGATGGATTAAACTCTAGTTGTGCTTGGAATGAGTAGGAATCGATGGTTTAGGGTTTATGGTAGAACTTTGGTAGAAATGCATGGGTTGTTGTGTTTGTTGATGATTTGGTGTTAGAATGAGTGTAGAAAGGAAGTATAGAACTTGATTCAAGGGTTAGATGTGTTGTAGTTGAGAAAGGGAAGGATTAGAGTTGAAGAATGTCGAAAATCTGGGTTCGGGAGTCGACCCTCTCGTCTGCACGTCGCGACATACGAAAGGGCCGCACGCCACGACGTGCCAGACCGCACGCCGCGGCGTGCTAGGCCGCTCTTCGCGACGAGGCGAGGCCAGTTTTTCCATCAAAAATGTTTTTAGTAATTGGAGCATATCTTTTGCTACAGAAGTCCTTTTGAGGTGATTTTTGAGGCGTTGTAAACTAGAGACAAAGATCTACAAGTTTTGTGAAGTGATGAAGTTATGAATCAGTTTCTAAGAATATGGAATTTTGGATGGAAGTTAAGAATGGAAATATTGTTTCAGCATGAATTATTAAATGGGATTTTGGTTCTTATTCTAGGAGATCAAGTGAGGCAAGAGGATCAAGAGGCTCAAGAGGAAACTCATTCCTAGGCAAGAACAAGCAAGGAATTCAGGTGGTTTCATGTTTATAATAGAAGATATAAGTCACTCATTGTTTTGTTCAAATCAAGAAAGATTTAATGCATTTAAATTGCATCATCAACGATTGCATTACATACTATGATGAATGATTATAGGTTGCTATATGATTTGCATTCATGAATTATGAAAAGGTTTCCAAAAAGTGGTTTTTCTCCTTTCAAGAATACATGTACATGAAATCATGTTTTACGAATATATGACAAGCAAGTTTACAAGCAAGTGCCAGTTTGGCAAACAAGTTTACAAGAACATGAATCATGCATATTTATGTGGGTTTGCGGTATGTCCCTCACGAACATTCAAGTGCACATTGACTCACGAAAAGGCTTCTCCCGCCTGCCCGCTAGTGGCACAGGGTTTCTCACAAGGATTCTCTCACGAAACTACGTCTACACGTCAACATTTCGATGGAATGTGTAGTACGTCACGAACCAGGGACAACCCAAACCATTATGTTATGCTATGTGTTTTATGATCTGTTATTATGAATCATGCATCAAGAATATTTCATGAATCAAGCATTTTTTTTCAAGACAATGACTCATACATGCTCAATTGTTATGATTTCAACAAGTACCACGGCAATGAGTTATTTTTGAATACTTTTGTTTATTTCTATATTGTAAATATGTTCCCACGAGCTTTATAGCTCACCCCCTCTAATCTCCCCCATTCAGGTGATGAGCAAGAGACCGAGTGAGTCACGAGTTACGGCAGCACTCCATTTTGTCATATTTATTTTTAAGCTTTAGTTACATTTCAAGTCTTATTGGTTCAAGAGTATTTTGTATTTTTGGCTTTTGAACTCAAAGTTGTAATTTGGTTTGAGATGTTCTTAAAGCTTTGTAAAACTCATCTTTTGGATAATGATTTATGGATGTGTTTGTTTTAATCATGAAAGCAAGTTTTGAGTTTATTCACGATGGGTCCATTGAACTTCCGATGGTCTTTTTCCTTAATCGTTTAATTTACACGTTCCACCTCACGCATACAACACCACGCTCTCATGTCCTATGTTGGGCTCCAGAAACGGGGTCCAACAACCCATATTTTCTTAGGTCATTTGGGGGTTAGACTTACAATAATTCCTCGAATAACAAGAATGTTATTTCTTTTTCTTTCTACTAGGAACAAAACTTTTATTATGACCAGCATTACTATTAGTAAACCCTAAACCACTATTGTTCTTTGGATGTCTATATTTTCCAATCATATCATTCATCCTTTTAGTACTTTCAGTAAATATTGATAAATCTGCTAAAAGAATATTAATCCTTTGTTTTAGTTGATTAATTTCCTCAGATCTATCTACAGTTACTTTCTTTTTCATATCGCCTACTTGTTTCTTAAGGCAGATGTTTTCTTTCTCTAACACTTTCGTGTTCTTCAAGCTATTAATAAACTTCTTTTTCAAAATCCTATATTGTTTTAATATAGCATGCAAATCTTCTAACGATTCTAAATATGCCTCTTGAAGATCATTAAAGTTAGAAGTTACCTCATTGTCGCATTCTTTTTCAGCTATCAAACATATATTTGTTTTTTTTGACACTTTTGAATCGGAATCAGATTCGAATGAGTCGAAATCTTCCCATGTTGTCATCATGCTCTTTTTGTTTTCTTTACTTTTCTTATGTTTTCTTTTGAGCAATGGACATTCAGACTTGTAATGTTCTGGTTTGTTGCACTCATAGAAGATAATAGAAGTTTTCTCATTCTTGGCTTCATCTTTTCTATTCTTCTTAAAAGAAAATTCTTTATTTCCTTTTGCTTTCTTTTTTCACATCCTCCAAATCTTTCTTGAAATGAAAGATAATTCATTATCATCTTCACTTGAATCTAGATCATATTCACCGGTATCATCATTCTTGATTTCTTCAATCTTTAATGCTTTTGAAGATGTGCTTCTATTTTTCTGGTTCTTTTAATTCTTCTGACCATCCTTTAATGTGATAGACTTATCTCTTTTAGGTTTATCTTCTGCATCAAGCTCTACTTCATGTATCTTTAGTGAACCAATCAATTCATCTAGCTTCAACTTGCTTAAGTCTTTGGCCTCTTATATTGTTGTAACCTTAGGTCTCCATCTTTTAGGTAGACTTCTGAGAATCTTTTTTTCATGATCTTGATTATAGTAGATTTTTCTAAAAGTTTTAAGTCCGTTAACGATTGTTTGAAATCGTCCAAACATTTAATCAATAGTCTTCTCATCTTTTATCTTGAATAGCTCATGCTGATGAACAAGAATACTGATCTTGGACTCTTTCACTTGATTTGTGCCTTCGTGTGTAATGGCTAAAGTGTCCCACATCTCCTTTGCAAATACGCATCTATGAACCTTGTCATATTCACTTTTGCTTAGGGCACAACTTAGAAAGAACTTGGCCTTGGAGTTCAATTGAAATCAAGCTTTTTAATTAGCTAATCATTTGTCACAAGAGATGATATTGCCTTCATCATCTGTTGGTGTATATAGAACATTCTCGATGATATCCTAAAGATCAATATGTGTGGATTATATGAAGAGCCACATCCTGTCTTTCCAATAATGGTAATCCTCACCATTGAACGTAGGAGGTCTTATGACCGAGGCACCTTCAGCTATAAAAATATGTGATTCAACCGCAAATCTTTGTCCTCACTTTGTGACAGTGTTTCTTGGAAACCTCGCTCTAATACCAACTAAAGTAAATCACTTGTTAATATAGAAATCTGATATGATATGTAAACTATACAAGAAGGGGGGTTGAATTGTGTAACCTTTTCGAAAATATTAATCTTTTGAGACTTCTTGAATTTCTTTACAAAAATTCAAATGATTACTAAAACACTTTGTTAAAGTTGATAAGTAACGCAATCGCAAGTAAAATTATCTACTTGTCTAACAATAAGAAAATTAAAAGTAAGGGTTACAGAATAGATACTGCGATTTTATACTGGTTCATCCCAAACCTTGGGCTACGTCCAATCCTTATAGTTAGTCTGAGATTTCACTATACTCTTCAACTTTACAAGTATTTTTTTTATGCTTGCAAAGCCTCTTCAGGTCTCTCTCACAAAGTATTCTTTATCAGCTATATTAGCCTCTCCAAGCTCTAGCCTTCCTTTCTCTCTCTAAGAAAAGTATTTTTGAGTTTTACATTACAGATGTATTCGCTTACTTCTTTCGCACTTTGAATACATAATTTTTCTAATGTAAAAATGTAAAAATTCTATCTTAGTCTTCAACTAGAACTAGTATTTATAACCTAAGTCTCCAACTGTCTTCTTGAGAACTGCTTCTTGAATCTTCTAGAAACGGTTCTCGGTTGAGTCCTATAACTAACTCCAACTAACTAACTGACTGACGTTCTAGAATATCTTCCTTTTGTATTGTCTGGAATAATGCTTCTTCTATTAGGATGTTTCGTCTGTTATTCTGTTTCATTTGATGTTGAGCTTCGTTTAGTGTCGATATATCGTCTATTGCTGACGTATTGTCTGTTGTAGATATATCGTCTGGCGTTGACTGCATACCTTCTGAGTTGACTAAGTGTTACTTACATTTTTCTGCACACTTAGCAAACTCATCAAAAGAGTTCATACATTTCTAAGATTATTATGATTTGATTGTCAACAAGATTAATACAAGTGAAGTCCTCTTGACTTAACACCAATTTCTTTAAAACACTATCTTACCCAAGTTAATTCACCATATCACTATCATGCATGATGAGTCATGGTAGTGACCCCTATCTAGAATTCATACCTCCATTTGTTCCTAAATTTTCACATAGTAGACATCCACACTGATTTTTAGGTCCTCAAGAAAATTTTCCCCCTAGGTCTCTAGTTTTCATATAATCAAAAATAAGGTCATTTGAAGTTCTAAATCAAAAAACATGCACCAAATATCATAAACTGCTCCAACACAAAGATATCATCAAATCACCATTTTCAATCTCAAATTCTAATATGATTCATCTAGAATTAGGCTAGGGTCACGTCTAAGAATATTTAGTACTATGTATTAGGTTTCATTTATAGTTGGAATCACCCAATTTGGAGGTCCATAGGCCAATTTATAGCCAGAACAATAGGAATGGTTGAAACAAACCTAAGATAGAATTCTACTACACATTACTCTCTTGTCATATTCAACCACTTCTATACAAAGAAACACCAAAATAACACCAAGTCACCATTGATCTTAAACACATCCATCCCATACTAAAAACCCAAAAAAATTAGGAATTTAAGTTAGGAAAACTTACCACTTTTTTCCAATCTTGTGGGTATTTATTGAACATCTGAGAACATTTGTTTAGAAGAATGTATTGCCTAAATACCTCATTTTCCTTTTCAAATGCAGAGTCATTCGGTAGTTGCATGATCGTGCTTGGAATTATCAGGGAGTTGCATGATTGTGCACAAGCATGATCGTGCACTACTGTTTTCTTACTTACCCTGGTGTTTTGGACTTAACTGAGGTTTGAAATGAACCTATATGGTTGCCTAAGTAAGTGTTTGAATGATTGATGAGTTTAAGATGTCGATTGACATTAGAATTGAAGAATGGATTGACTTGTTCTTATGAATGATATGAATTAAGTATAAATGAATGAGAATTGGGAAGTTGTGTGGATGTATAATGCTAGGAAAGGATTGGTAAATGTATGATTGATGAATAGATGATTGATAAACTGAGGATAATCAAGTTTGACAAGATATGATAGATGGATGATCATAAGATGTGGATTAAGGAAATATACATGGGATTGTCATTGAGCATGCATTATACATGCTACATATACATGTGTATATGATTGAGTATTCATGAAAATGTGCAAATTAATAATGTGAAAATGTGTATGTATTGCATGATATAGAAGAGCAATTAGAGTGACAACATCCATACATTGCCAGGACATCGAGGCAATAACTATCTGGAGCATACTGTGACTAACCTAGATGGTCTCACATTGATTTATTGTTTTGTTTAAATTTAGAATTGAATTATTATTTGATATGAATGTATTGATTCTGGACATTGAATGTCTGAGGCATTTGATGCATGAATAATATATTGGAAATGTTCATTGTATGTGAATTTGACAGAATATGTGATATTCAATTTAATTGTTATGCTAGACTAAGGTTCGATGATGAAAGTAAATGCAAAAATAATGGAGCACAAGGGAATGATTGAATACATATGATGCATTTTACTACATGAATGCATGATAACATAAAGGTAGTTTTGACTGGAGTCGTCAGTGAAAAAGAGCTTAAACCTCATAATGTGGTAAGAACCTCTGGCTCACTATGTATAATGAGCCTTATATCTCCAACAGATAAGGGATAGTTATTAATGACCTCGGTATCCACAATGGATATGAGATAGTGAAAAAGGCACTCGGTCACAATAAAGTAATAAATGAAAGTGAGTCTCATGAACATTGCACATACAATTTATTATACATTATATGAATAACTGAATTAAATTGTATGAACCGTTATGAATATAAAAAGTGAATAAGTGAACAAACTGTTATATGGTGTTTTTTTTTATAATTGGTGAAAGATGTGCATTATATGATGACATGAATTGTTTGTGAATGTGAAACATGAATTGTATTTGTCATGTGTTATGAGTGAGCCATCAATAATGGGTAGCTCATTGAGTTTACAAAACTCATCAAAATTGCAACGTTGACTTTACAGGTGTGAGAGAGCGGACTTAGCTTCTAAGACAACTTAAAAGAGATATAGTACTGCTTTTGGATAGTAGAAATGGCTCAAAAGTCGGTCAACTGAAACTGAAGGATTTAGATAGAATTTTCTAGAAACTAGATCTTGTGGAATCATATTGAATATTTGACGATATATTCCTAAAAAACCGATCCTTATTTACCAACCACACATTGTCTAACCAAATCCAATTATCTCTCCATATGTTCCTAAAAAAATCTTATTTGTGCATATTATTCCCCCAATTAACGAAAAGATCTTGGCGGAATTGTCACATATGAAACTGCAATGCCCCGAAAACCTAAGGGCTCCTCCGCAAGGTTCATCTACAGAGGGTTAGTCAGGGCCAAGATCAAGCTGAAAGGCGTAGTTGATGGACAACAGATGAATATTCCTGTACTACCTTTTATTGGTCCCGAGGGATGGAGGAGGCTAGGTTAGTCGAAAGATGGCTATTCTTGACTAGGAATTATCTAAAATAATTTATTTTTGTACTTTGATTTTTAGATTTAAATTTATATAAATATACTCTAATATAATCTTTATATATATATATTATTCTATATACACAACGAATTGTTCATGATTGACCATATCGTTGATACAAAAAATATTCAAATACCAAACCTGCTCTCCGTATACCTTTCGTGAAATTGAAGAGGCTCTTTGTAAAATCAAAGAAAGAACATGTTGTTCTTCCGTAACCTCATTCAGCATGTAGCGTATTTTTGTAATAGAGCTATAAACTCCGATTACTCTTTGATATTGTATATAAGGATGAAGTATGTAATACTACAATGGATATTAGATTTTATGAAATGAAAATGAGGAATTGAGTTTTTTAAGGATTGTGATACCTATGTTTTAATGATGATGCCATGAGAACTGAATGTGACTACTCTAGTGCACTATTTCCACTGGGCATGTACTCGAATGTTTGAAGGACGTAGGGCACAAATGTTTGGGAGTAGGGCATTACAAGAAGAGCTTAAAAAAAGGAAAAAAAAGACATAGCTTTGATTACATGTAAGCTAGAATTGGTTTTCCCCTTCTTTTTTATGATGTTTTGGTGCATTTGGCAATTCACTTGCCATACGAGGCAAAACTTTATGGATCAGTTCAATTTCGATCGATGTTTCCCATTAAAAGGTAATTTATATTAACTTCTATTTTTTTCTAAAGTTATTACTTAGTGACAATTGTTTTTTTTTTTTGGTTTTTATGCTCTCTTAAGTAGTATGTACATAACATAGCTCGACTTGAAGGGTCTATTACATAGGCTTATATAGTGAATGAATGCTTGACATTTTGGTCAATGTACTTAAATGACGTGGAGACAAGATTTAATAGACAAGAATGTAGCTTTGATTTTGATCAAGATTGTGGGTTATCAGTTTTCTCCTAAAAAGTAAGGCCACTTGGTGTTGGAAAATATGTGGAGTTAATTGAAGACAAACTCAAAATTGGGCGTTGGTATATTTTGAACAATTGCGAGGAATTCAATATATATATGAAGTATGTATATTACTTTTGATTCAAAATCTCATATTTAGATTTTGTGGTTCATTTTATATTACTTGATCTTTATTTATTTTTTAAGTAGAGAGCTCAAAGATTCAATTCGAAGCAAAGGAATTGTTAATGTTTAAAAAGACATAAGATTAAGTTTCCATCATAGTTTAGGACTCAAGTAAGTTATTAATGGAATATTATAAACTTATGGCGATTTATATGTCAGACTAAATTCAAATTATAATTTGTTTTATAGATGATATAGTTACATAACTATAACATGCAAGAGGTGACAACAACATTATATGCTTTGACATGTGGGCCTCATATGTGTGGAAAAAATATAAAAGTTGTATTGTTAACGGAGTTAGATTTCACACACAAGATCGAGACAGTCGATTTAAAAGCCAAAATTATGGTGTTGTTGTTAAGGGATGTCGTGACAATGATTTTATAGATTTCTGTGGTGTCATCTCAGAAATAATAGAGTTGCATTACATTAAGGATAAAAAGGTTGTTGTATTTAAGTGCAAATGGTTTAATCTTGGTTACATGAAAGTTAATGGAAAAATTACTAACATCAATGTTAGTAAGACATGGTACGATAATGACCCTTTTGTCCTAATAAGTTAAGTAAAGCAAGTTTATTACCTTAACGACACTATATTGGATAGCCATGTGATGGTCATTCAAAAGTTTCAACACCGAAATCTTTTCTATTTTTATGAAAAGTAAAATGGCCAAATGAGTGAAGTTGGTGATGAAGTATATCAAGAGATTGAATCAGAGTTGAATAATGAAGCCATACAAATAGAACATGTAGATATATCATCATTCCATAAGAGAGATGTTGATCCAAATATAGTACAAGTGGATGAAGTACAAGCCAATCTTGTCGTAGAAAGCGATGAAGACTATATTGAGGATCAATTATATGACAATGATGATACTTTGGTGAAATATAACAGTGATGAAGAGTTGAATCTCAATGTAATTAATGATGATGATTTTCAAGATCTTAATCATAATAATTGAAGGTAATAAAAATGTTGTTTATTTTGCTTGAAATGTATTATTGGTGCTTAAGTTATGTTAATGCGTATTGTTGATATTTCACTTATGTTTACACGGAATGCTGATGTTTGAGCTATGTTAATGTAGAATGTTGCTATTTCACTTATGTTCATTCGGATTGTTGATGTTTAAGTTATATTTATGCGTATCTTGATATTGCAATTATGTTTTTACGGAATGTTGATTGATGAATCATGTTAATGCATAATGTTGTTGTTTGAGTTATGTTTATGTATATTGTTGACGTTTGAGTTATGTTTATGTGTATATGTTTGAGTTATGTTAATACAGAATAGTGATGTTTGAGTTATATTTATGGGAAATGTTGATATTTGAGTTATGCTTATGTGGATTGTAGATGTTTGAGTTATGTTTATGCATATTGTTAATGTTTGACTTATTTTTATATGAAATGTTGATATTTAAGTTATAGATATCCAATATAACGACAACTAGTAGAAACAAAGGACAAAAGGTGGCAAATATCGAAGTTGTCCCTATTTAACAACAACCATATCAATCATATCCTAACCAACCAAAAACAATTGACCTCATCCGTTAATGAATCAAGTCAGCAACAACCTCCATCTGCGTCAATTAGTATAGAGGGATTTGCAGGTTTGTTAATCATTAACACCTATAAATAGGCTTATGCTCAAATATATATGTTAATTTTGAACGTGTATTTGCTTATAATTATTCTTTTATTGTTAGGTTCCAATATTTCCATAAGAAAAAAGGTAGACGTATAACTAAAGGCTGCAAGTTGCAATGAATAAATGTTGCAATAAATAACAAGTTGGCTATACATATTGATATCATGAAAGGTCGTCCTGTAGACAAGGCTCAATCAACAAAACTGTCTAGTAAGTTGGGGTGATTGCCACAATTAAATTGCCTTACATTAAGCATGCCAAGCAGTTGAATAAAGACAACTAGTTAGAGAATGTTTTAGGTAAAGTTTCAGTAAAATTTCAATTTATTAAATTATATACAATATTGTTTTACTTTTTTAAAGATTAATTTCACTTTTACTTATTATTCACAGATGAAGCTGAATATCATCAATATCGACAAACCTGAGGTTCCAAATTGTGTCACTTCACTTTTGAAACAAAGGACCAAAGATCATCGCTATTGACTGCATAAATATTACAAATGTTTTCATTCAAATGAAGAGGTAAGGAGACATTTTCCAAAACGAATGTCTCCATAAAATTGGAACACTTTGCATGATTATTGGGCCTCTCCCAACGTTCAGGTTTGTTTTCTTTCTCTTCACATTTGCTTCCATTAATCTTGTTACATAATTTAATGGCTATTTGTTTGCTTTATTTAGGAAAAATGTGAGAAAGCCAAGGTGAACAGAGGAAAAATGAAAACTCTTCACAACCAAGGCTCCAAGTCATTTATAGTCCTGCGAAATGAATATGTTAGTTCTTTATTTAGAAGTTATAATTATATCAATAGTATTTATCAATAAACATAATATTATTTATTGTTTTTATATTTTTCTCCATAAAATAAAGTCAGAAGGAACTAAATGGAGAAGAGTGTGATAGGATCATACTCTACAAACTGACACACTATAAGGAAGGTGAAGGCTGGATATCTGAAGAAGCGCACAATAATTATGTAAGTTGATTTTTTTAAAATTTAGAATATGTAAAAGTTATTGCAAACATCAAAGTCTGACAAAAATTAGTTAAATGTAGATGACATTTGTAACAAGATGCTTGATACACAATCCAGATGTATCAAAGGGCGTGGGTTTGGTCTTAAGCCAACTGCTTCATCCCCATCAAGACTAGCTTACATTCAATGTCTTGAAAAGGAAAACAAGTCTGTAAAAAAAGGTGATCAATCATGAAAAGTACCCAAGAAAAAATACTTGGCCCGAATTATGTGAGTACTAAAGATGAAGATGGGTCTGAGTGACTATTTTAAATTTTTATTTTTTATTTTGTATATAAATGTTTTTGAAGTTGTAATTAAAATTTTGTACTTGATCTAATTTAATAACATTTTTTAATATACGATGCTTCTAATTTTTATTTTTTAATTGTTATACTAAATTAACAACAACAAAATTAAAATCTTATATACAACAATATAGATTAAAAATGTCACAAATAATTATAATTAATATGGTATAACATTTATTTAAAATGTATATTAAAAATTTGAGTACATTTTATAGGGTATAACAGCTTTCATAGACTTTAAAGGAGAAGAATTTAAAAGAAAATATAACATAAAGCAAAGATTTGAAGCACATAAGGGATGCACAGCCAAGCATCACCTTGTGCATTTTCCTAAGTCGTGCAAATCACAATTTTAAGTGTTTTTTGAGATAAATGATTTGATACATAGTCATGTATCAAACTATGTAAGTCTCAAAAACCATAAATTTCAATATAAAAGGACATGTTTAGATGAAAATTAAAGGAGAAGACATTAGGAGGCGATGCTAGACATAGATATCATTCTTAAGGAGCAATTTTAGTTTAGAGAAGTGGAAAACATAAAGAAATCATTGAAAGATCCATCGGAATACGAGATCAAACCTTAACCTTGCAAAAATATTTGATAGGAAATAAAGAGGATATTTACAATTATGAACTCATTATTTTCTATTCATGTTTCTTTCTGTTTATGATTGATTTCATGTTTTTATCTTATGTAACTAATCATCTTGTTAGTGTTTAGGTTAGATGAACCCTATGTTGATACTTTAATATATTTTGATTCTTTTATTAATACGATTGGTTTGATTGATATATTGTGATCTAATTATGTGTTTTATTTTACGCTCTAAAAGATCCCAAATATTAGATCATAATCTAATTTCATAACATAGAGATTAAGAAATCTTTTTTTAATAGATTTACAGTAATTGAAAGAAGTTGATTGCAAGCCTAGAGATAGGATGATATAAATCTTTAGGATTAGTGTCAAATCCAATATAGGGATTCACAAATAGGTAAAGCAATCCTATAAACTTTAATATGAGTAATTCAATTGAAAACCTTTGGATTAGTTATTTGTAGACTGAAGGCCAGATATTAGTATATCATAGGAATCTCCACAGTCCAATAAATCAATAAAACAATTACATAATGACTCTTTACTATAATTCATCCCTTTTAAAATGTTATGTATGAATTAGACCCATAATGACTCTTTACTATAATAGAGTCTCCAAATTCGCCTAGCTATTAACACCTTATTCATAGTTTTATTGGGGATAATGCTAAACCACACTCATTCTTTATCAAGTAAACATTAGACTAATTAATCCTTGTTGTTTAAAACAAGCCTCACTAGTATATAAGAAGTTCCTCATCAGTTTATCTATATGCTTTATTAAGTTCTTGGGGAGAATCAAGTCTAAAATATAGTAAACATATAAGTTATTCATATTGAGATTATGAGTAGTAATGTGCTTGCAAAAAGAGAGACACCTCACTACAACAAAACTGACTTTAACAATTTTTTATGGCGAAAATTTTCAAGTCGACCCTAAAAGTGAGCTTTGACGACAATTTCAGAATTCATCACCAAAAGTGAAGGTTTTTGTGACATTTTATGATATCGTCGCAAAATTGATATCTTTAGTGATGATTTATGTGAGCCCTCACCAAATGTGTGACACTTTATGATAGCTTAGAACTTTTATCACCAAATGTTTAGCCTTCGTGACAATTCCCATAATTGTCAATAAAAGATGGACTTTTGGCGATGAATTTTAAAAATCCATGGCCAAAACCTTATATTAATGGTTTTTAAATTGTGACGCCTTACTATATCGTCGCTAAAGGTAGGTCTTTAGCAATGATTTATTTAAATCATCATAAAATGTTCAGCCTATTACGATGGTTTTAGAATTCAGTCACCAAAGCTTGGACATTTGGCTACGAATTTTTAAAATCGTTGCCAAAAGCTGATATTAAAGATTTTATATCTTATGTATTCCTTAGGGGAAATTTGATTAATTTTTTATATGATAATATTCTTAAAAAAGTTAATGTCAAATTTTTTAATGGTAAGTGTGCTCAATAATTTGAAGGTTAATTATAATTGACATTTATATGATTTTCATTTTTTCATTTTCCTTTTTATAAATTTTTTAAATACCTAACGATTCAAAACCATTTGAATTTGTTTAAATCTACTGATTTATACTTAAATGATTCTTTAATGATGCCTATTGTACATAGTACTACACCTTCGTTAAAAGAAATACTTCATGAAAATAGAATGGAGCATCTAAAATTGTAAAATGTTTACAAAGTTTTAAACATATTGTTGAAAAACATAAGGTAGATAATTTAAATTTTGAAAAGAAAATATTATTTGGATATAAAACGATAAACATACCTAAAATTTTAATATTAATAAGATCAAAATATAATAAATTTAATTTGAATACTATTATTAATCACTAATATTTATTAACAATAAAATAATAATACATATAAATATTGAAATATGGTAAACAATATAATATAATGATATATGGTAAGTAGTATAAGATTTTAATTAGAAGTTTAACAATTCTTACACAAACATGTTAAATAAACAAAGTTTCACTCTTATTCCATCGAAAAGGAAAAGAAATAGTTCTTTTTTTGGATTCCAAGTGACACAAGATTTGGTAGAAGAAGTAAAGGAGTTTCCAATGTAAGGATTTCCAATAAGGGTCTTTACACCTTCGAAGGCATTAATAGAAATAGTCAAAGATCTTCCCTCAAGTGTTGGGTTATTGACACCCTCTTCTAACAACTTCTTGACTTTAACTAAACTAACAGAAGATACAGTGAACGAATCCCCAAATGATGTATGGATCATTGAATTAGATGAACCACCTGTACGATGCGTTTCACCTAATAAACAATTAGTATATAACTTAAATAGATAATTAATTCAAACGGTATAACAAACCAAAATTCGAACACATGCAAACCTAGTTGACGAAACATAGTAATTGGAAGGGACAATTTGTTGGAGTTAAGTAAATATAGTGCCCTGAAAAGTAAGCGTATTTACTTATAACTTAATTTTCTTCCAGTTACTTTTGCAATGAAAACATTTATTATTAATAAAACAAAAGAGTTTGGTTTTACTTATATGAGCATTATATATCTAGTCATAAGGAACCAAGATTCTATTGTTAATAATGTACATATACATGAAGATGTATGGAAAACATATATATTATTAGAATCTAAATTAATTGATTCACAATTGAATAATCAAGTTGGTCGCTTGATTGTGGTTTAGACTATAGTGTTGCGATTTATCTCCATGTCATTAAATGAGTTTACTTCAAGTGAATGATGAATTTCGTATCATGATAGTAGTCGACTATCGATAATGGCACTATTAAATGAATCTGGAATCAAGTATATTTTCAAGAATAAAGTGGGCCATTACTTTAGTCTTAAAACATACATTTTAGCATTTACTTATTATGGAACACAATCTTGATGAGTGGTGAATCACATGTGTTTCATTATAATTCTTGATATGATTGGAATGAATTTTTACAGAGTATTAATCCTGTATCTATATGTTGGAATTATTAATTGAAACATGTATCAAGGATCATTCACTCAAATAAAGAGTTTATAGTGATATCATCACTTCTAGATATTTTATAAAGATTGTTGATTAAACTAGCTCCAGGGGTTTTGATGGACTAGCTACCCATCAAGTCTTAACACTAAGGTAAGATCTTATGTGTTAATCACCATATAGAGTAAAACGGGAGATCTAGAAGGAAAAACCAATATAAGGGCAAAACAATAATTTTACCCTTTATTGTGCGGATAGCTATAATAAGGTTTATAATGGGGTTTGCAATCGAACATCTTATTTGAAATATGTGTTATCATAATATTTAGTAATTCAAGAGTTCAACTAATTATCTTTAGTGGAATGACATTTAGTTAACGAACTAGAATTAATTCTAACGAGATTAAATTAATTCTAAGCTTATTGGAGCTTGAATTATCTAAGTCCAATAAGATTCCCCACTTAGCTTCAAATAAGGTTATCAAGCAAAGTAAGAAATATAAATGGAGGTTTTAAAGCCCATAATTGAATGTTAGGCTTGTACTAATTAATGGTTAATTAGAAGCCCAAATGAACATTTATAAATGGTGTAAACTTTGATTTAAATTGATTAATTAAATTAAAAAAAGTATTAAAGAAATGGGAGGTGCAATTTCGGTTTTATTAGGCCTGAAATTGTAGCTTTACATTTAGCATTGAATTGCTAAATAAAGATGATATTTATCATGCATTATCATCATTAAATGGAGTAATGATCTTACCATTAAATGGTTTAATGATTGTCTTTTAATGATGACATGTATTATAACCTTTTAGCATTCATTTGATTAAAGATGAAAAAGGTGCATTTGATAGATTGTCTTCCTTCTTTCATCACTAAAATCAAAATTGACATGTAATTTTAGGTTATTAGTCTTTTCATATGGCCATCTTAAAAAAAATGAGAAGAGTTTTATTTAATAGCTTTTTTATGTTTGATTAAAGAATGAAGTGATGCATTGGATGCTTCTCACTTCTTTCTTTTCATGCATAACCGAAATTGACAAGGTGCAAGAAAGGTGTTCTTGCAATTTTTGGACTCTTTCTCCTTTCTTACATGTATTAGCCAAAATTTGCATGAGAGGTGTCTCATCTTTGGCTTCTTTCTTTTAAAAAAAATCTCCTCTAAATATTTCTTCTCCTTTCCCACTAAAGGATCTTGTTAACCAAGTTGTCCAAGAAGAACAAATGGTAGATCGGATTGGTTGGAGTGACAAAAATAAGGAGAGGATACATTGACAAAAGAAAGGATTCAAAAGCAAGATTAAAGCTAGGAGAGGATATAAGAATAAGGAGATGATAGCATGGCGAAGAGTTAAAGCTGTAGCAAAGGGAGTCAGTAATATAATCTCCATCTTGTTCTTATGATAATTATTTTCCATATACCGTATCATGTATGGCTTGGCATGTTGATTTGGTTATCTTGCTTTCGCTGTGTTTTGATTTCTTAAAAAGTTTTGAAATCTACTGTTTTAGCCAAATCTTGCATGTTTTATTTTCTGATCTAACAATTGGTATCAGAGCCATTTTTATTATGCATGATTTCGATTCCTATATGTGATTCATAGGTTGGCAATTATTTTTTGTATGCTGCATATTTTTATTTGATATAAATATATATGGTGTATGTTTTGCTCTTTTGGTTGTCCATAGAATTTATATTTACCATGTAAGATTTCTTCATTTGGTTTGTAACAAGAAGGGTGGTCTATCATCAACATGTTTCCTCCTTGGCTTCATTTTTTTGTTTACTTTGATTTTGTAATGTACAAATTGATATAATGATGAAGATGAAGCAGCCATGGACTGAGGAAATGAAGAGGTCATGGTTTTGGTGCATTCTTTTGTATATTGGCATAGTTTAAGTTTTGCGAAACCAAAATTACTGGATTTTTGTTTCAATGAATCAAGTTTCAGTTTTTCTGTAAAAATAAGTGTTGGATTTTTTTCCAATGAATCAAGTTTTGGTTTAGATATAAAAAAACAAAGTGCTGGTTTTTTATTTTAATAGAACAATTTTTGGTTTTAATGAAAACTAGTGCTGGAATTTTTTGTTATGAAAAAGATTTTGTTTTATGAAAATCTAGTGTTGAAATTTTGTTTCCAAAGTGACAAAATTTAGTTTTATAAAATGCCATTATACACTTTTTACCGAATGGGTCGGGTCATGTGAACGAAGAGTTTAAAGTGGAAGATCCAAGTCTAAAAAGATTATTTTGTGCCTAAAAGCCTTGTAATCATTTTTATGTTCTAGGATGGACAATAAAAAATGGCTTATTATTTCATGAGATGAATGGATGAATGGAAGCAAATAACATGTGATATTATGTGATTGTATGCCATTTAGAAAATTGCCAACCACCCTAGGCTTTGCCATGCGTTCATTATCTATGACATATATAATGAAATGGTATAGGACAGATAATAAATTGCATCTAAACAAGATGATATTTATTAAAACTTAAAGCCCAAAAAGATTGAGCGGGAGAGGATTCTCAAGTGAGAGTCCACGGTCTCCATATGATGGCCCATTGCATGTGGTGAAGTGTTACTCCCCACCAGAGGACATGGATCCTAGATTTTGCATAGTTTGGGTCTCTTAAAGGATAAGTCAATAAAGTGATGGGGAGTTGTTGTACGAATCTGCCACATTTATAGTTCCTAACAAACTTAAGAAACCCATACTTTGTTTGCTTTTGAGGGACTCAAGGTAGACTGCACAGTTCCTTTTCTAGTGGCCCTTCTCACCACAGTAGAAACACTTTCTCTTGATGTCCTCTTTAGCCTTCTTTTTCATGGGTTAGGCCTTGACCCCCATTTGGGCCTTCTTTTTCATTGGACCCTTCTTCTTTTGCTTGTCCTAACCATTGGGCTTAGAAGAAGAAGCTACATTAACTTCTGAACCATAAGCCTTGATATTTAATATCTCCTCCATACTCTGGAATGTATTCATCAACACACTCAAAGTGTAATCCTTGCTATTGAGCTCATAGTCTAACTTAAACTACTAAAAAGAAGAGTTTAAGTTACTGATGATCATAATCATCTGTGTGCCCGCATCCTTATCTACCCCAAGCATCTCAACCTCAGTAACAACAGAGATTATCTTAATCATGTAATCTTGCACCGATTCACTAAGTTTTTGTTGAGATTATGAAAGGTTTGGATAACTTTCATCCTTGCAACCTGATCCTCACACCAAACATCTCATGTAAATGATGGACCATTGCACTAACAGTTTTTCTACTTGAGACTATTTGTGTTTGATGACCTGCTTCTCTATTTAATGTGATTGCGATATTTCATCTATTGTTGGTTTGTATTAGTTGTTTTGATTATGACAAAAAGGGGGAGAAAAATGAGAAATTTGATATTCTTTAGTTACTTGATTAAGGGGGAGTATGTGATAATTGTCTTTAATTTAAGTCTATCATGATTTCAAATTACTTTAATGAATTTGATCTTACAAGGTTATTAAATTCAATGATTTATATGATTGAGGGGGAGACTTCTAACCAAAATGACAAGGTATAAAAACCTTGATCAATGTTTCTTTGTTTTCATTTCTTAAACAATTTCTAAGTGTTTTGTCATTATCAAAAAGGGGGAGATTGTTGGACCAATGGTGGTTGACAAATTAAATCTCATTTATGTTTTGATAATAATAAAATATATAGAATTGGTTAAGAAATTATTTCAGGTGATTTAGATTCAAATACATCAAGACTACATCAATCTTGAATGGGCAAGACATAAATCATTGAAGAATCAAGATGGAAGTTTCCTTATAAGTGCAAGAGACATTAATAATGAAGATTATAGAAGATTTGAGTGGATATTACCGTTGAAGCTTACATAAGTCGACTTGCACATCATAAGTCGATTTATACATCAAGGTCCGAATAGCATAAATCAACTAGAACAACATAAGTCGACTAATACATGAAGATCTGTCAACACAAGTCGACTAATAGTACATAAGTCGACTTATCGAGGACCACAAGTCGACTTACACAACAAAAGTCGACTTATTGAAGAGCGGAGATGAAATTTTACGTAAATTGTTGACACAAGTTGACTTATACACTCGACAAGTCGACTTACGAGTACAGCAAATAAATTCCAACGGTTCAATTAGCCACAAATGGAAAGGAGGATGTTAAGGAACGGTCATAACAATTAGACAACGGCTATATGGGTTCCTAACAGGTATTTTTCTTCAAATATAAGAGTGGATGATCAAAGAAAAAGATAAGAGAAGTTCTACAAGAAAAATATTCCATTATTGCTTCATATTTTGCTCACTATTGCTATTATCTTATTACATCATTGTATTGAGCATTTGTTCTTCAAACTTTATCTTATTTCTCTTACAATTTGAGTGACTAATGAAAGGTCACGTGTGAGGTAGCTTGAGCCAGAAATCAAGTGGTGTTGGTAGGATTTGTGCCGGAAGACAAATCATTTGTAAAGGTAGCTTGAGCCGAAAATCAAGTGGTGTTGGTAGGATTTGTGCCGGAAGACAAATCAAGTGTAAAGGTAGCTTGAGCCGGAAATCAAGCGGTATTGTAAGAGTTCACATTGAACTACAAAGTGTGTAATAAAGTGGTTTGCAAAATCCTAAGTGGGAGCTTAGGTAGAGGACGTAGGTCTTAGCACCGAACGAAACAGTGTTTGATCTTCTTCCCTACTCTTTTCACTTAAATTTGTTTAAATTGTTTTTGTGTGAATTAACTTCTGATTTTATTGTAGAAAATTACAAAAAGCTTAAAGATCTATTCAACCCTCCCTTCTAGATCGCTAACAATTGGTATCAGAGCAGAAGTATCCAGGGATGGCATACAACAAACTAGCGGAAGAAGGTAATACAAATTATCGCCCTCCTTTGTTTAATGGTACTAACTACTCTTCTTGGAAAAATCCTATGAAGTATCATATTATAAGCGAAGGAGTAGAATATTGGAAGATTATCATTTTTGGTCCTCAAGCTCCTTTGAAAGAAAACGGTGAGTTAAAAACAGAGATGGAGTATGACAACAATGATTGGAGGCAAGCTTACATCAATGCGAAGGCTATAAAACTGATATATTGCGCTCTCAAGGTCGAGAAAAGAAACCGAGTTAATTCTTGTACCAGTGCTAAAGAAATGTGAGAAAGACTTCGCATCACCCATGAAGGAACCAACCAAGTCCGGGAGACAAAGATCAACATGCTTCTCCATGACTATGAAATGTTTGTCATGAAGGAAGGTGAGTCTATTTCCACTATGCTTGATCGTTTTACAGAAATTATCAATGAATTAGGAAATCTTGGAAAGCACATGATGGATAGCGAGAAGGTGAAGAAAATTCTTCGCTCACTACCGAAGGAATGAGACTCACAAGTCACCGCAATTATGGAGTCTAAAGATCTCAACCATCTGGAATTCAATGCCTTGGTGGGATCACTCATCAACTATGAGATCATTCTCAAATCAAGAGGAGGTAGAGATAAGTTACAAAAGTCAATTGCTTTAAAAGCTAATGCTTCTTCTCTTGATGAAAGTGATGAAGAAATAGATGAAAAAGACGAAGATGAAGATATAGCAATGTATGCTAGAAACTTGAGAAAGTTCAAAGGACTACTCAAAAATAGGAGGAAAGAATTACGTAGTGGAAGAAATGAAGAAAGAAAGAAATACACCATGGAAAGAGGACATCATGCTAGAGAATGCAAAATCTCATCCTCAAATTCAAATCTCCAGAAAAATGACAAAGGGAAAAAGAAAGCTAGCCTTATAGCCACGTGGAGTGATGATGAGGAAACATATCAAAGCAATGATGAAAACAACCTTGCTCTTATGGCAGATAGCTTCTTGACAAGTGATGATGAGGATGAGGTAATAATCTCAGATCAAGAACTTAGAGATTCTTTTATTGCTTTACAAATTGATTTTGAAGAAGCTATTAAGATCAATAAGAAATTGAGAAAGAAAATAAGAGAACTAGTTACTGAAAATAGTGTTTTGCTTAAGACTGTTGATGATTTGGAATGCACTAAGGAAGATCATTTTGCATGCCTTACTGAAAAAGAAAATCTTACTAATTAACTTGGTAGACTTAGAAAGGAGTTTTCTTATGTGGTTGGAAAATTTGCTGGTGGGAATGAAAAGTTTGAAAAGATGTTATCTTTACAAAGATATTCAATTTCTAAACATGGTTTAGGATATGATCCATTTGATGGAGATTGTTCTTTGATTTCTAAATTTACTAAAGATGGCAAAGTTGCTAAATGTGCTAGATGTTTAAAAGATGGTCATATAGAAATTGCATGCAAAAGTATTAGAAGATGTATTAATGTGAAGAAAATCTGCGTAGTAAAAGGTACAGCTCCTCCTAATGTGGTTTATATGACTAACCAAAATGGACCCAAAATGGCCTAGGTACCAATGAGTAGAAAGAATGTTTCAGTTGTAGGTATAAACAAGGAATGAAAATTAGCCATCAAGCACATGGTACATTGATAGTGGATGTCGACTAATTGGTGACAAGTCTGCTAGCAAGTCGACTTGTGTGGGTCAATAAGTCGACCTATGATATACACAGCACTATGGAAATGAAGAAATTTCAAGATAAGTCGACTTATACAATTCGACAAGTCGACTTATGAGGGTCGATAAGTCAACTTATGGAGGTAAAACAAGTCGACTTATGTTTACACATGTTCCATTGTTGGATTGTTATGTTATGTAATGACTTTGCATTTTTTTTTGTTTGCTTATGAACTGCCAGTCAAATATAAGTTATCTGGGTCTTCTTTAAAAATTCTCTTTTTCCCAAAATCTCCGAAAACATATTCTCTTCTACTTTTGAGATTTATTCATGATGATGTTTCTCCACCATGATGGTTTTTGTATCTAGCCAAGACCAACATTTCATATTATTTGTATTTGCTTGCTACTTGAGACTATTTGTGTTTGATGACCTGCTTCTCTATTTAATGTGATTGCGATATTTCATCTATTATTGGTTTGTATTAGTTGTTTTGATTATGACAAAAAGGGGGAGAAAAATGAGAAATTGGATATTCTTTAGTTATTTGATTAAGGGGAGTATGTGATAATTGTCTTTAATTTAAGTCTATCATGATTTCAATTTACTTTTATGAATTTGATCTTACAAGGTTATTAAATTCAATGATTTATATGATTGAGGGGGAGACTTCTAACCAAAATGACAAGGTATAAAAACCTTGATCAATGTTTCTTTGTTTTCATTTCTTAAACAATTTCTAAGTGTTTTGTCATTATCAAAAAGGGGGAGATTGTTGGACCAATGGTGGTTGACAAATTAAACTCCATTTATGTTTTGATAATAATAAAATGTATAGAATTGGTTAAGAAATTATTTCAGGTGATGTGGATTCAAATACATCAAGGCTGCATCAATCTTGAATGGGCAAGACATAAATCATGGTGAAATCAAGAAGGAAATAATCTTCATCATGCTAGAGACATTAAACATGAAGATCATAGAAGATTTGATTGGATATTTTTGTTGAAGACAACATAAGTCGACTAGTACAATCATAAGTCGACTTATATATCAAGTGAGAACAGCACAAGTCGACTAGAACAACATAAGTCGACTAATATATGAAGATCTGTCAACACAAGTCGACTAATAGTCCATAAGTCGACTTATCGAGGACCACAAGTCGACTTACACAGCACAAGTCGACTTATTGAAAAGCGGAGATGAAATTTTATGTAAATCGTTGACACAAGTCGACTTATACACTCGACAAGTCGACTTATGGGTACAGCAAATTAATTCCAACGGTTCAATTAGCCACAAATGGAAAGGAGGATATTAAGGAACGCTCATAACAATTAGGCAATGGCTATATGGGTTCCCAAAAGCTATTTTTCTTCAAATATAAGAGTGGATGATCAAGGAAAAAGATGATCAAGAAAAAGACTCCATTATTGTTCCATATTCTGCTCACTATTGCTCTTATCTTGTTGCATCATTGTATTGAGCTTTGTTCTTCAATCTTTATCTTATTTCTCTTACAATTTGAGTGACTAGTGAAAGGTCACGTGTGAGGTAGCTTGAGCCAGAAATCAAGTGGTGTTGGTAAGATTTGTGCCGGAAGACAAATCATTTGTAAAGGTAGCTTGAGCCGAAAATAAAGTGGTGTTGGTAGGATTTGTGCCGGAAGACGAATCAAGTGTAAAGGTAGCTTGAGCCGGAAATCAAGCGGTATTGTAAGAGTTCACACTGAACTACAAAGTGTGTAATAAAGTGGTTTGCAAAATCCTAAGTGGGAGCTTAGGTAGAGGACGTAGGTCTTAGCACCGAACCTCTATAAAAACAGTGTTTGCTCTTCTTCCCTACTCTTTACGTTTAGATTTGATTAAATTGTTTCTGTGTGAATTAACTTCTAATTTTATTGTAGAAAATTGTAAAAATCTTAAAGATCTATTCAACCCCCCTTCTAGATCTCTAACACAGTTTTCCTGCATGCAATTTACTTGCAACATTCCGCTGACAGAAGCTAGAATATAACTTTTAGTAGTCTTATCAACATTCTGCCATCGCTCATGTTGTTGGACTTGCTCAAAAATTGAATTACCACCCGAAAGTGTAGACTCATTATCCATTAATACCCATGATATTCGTTCATATTGAAGAACAATGTCAAGGCTATGTCTCCATTTATTAAATTATCTCCGTTTTCTTATTTGTTATTAATCAAGAGCAAAGTGAGTGGATTAATATTGTGCTGATTATGTCTGAAAATATAAATAATAAAAACATGAGCATACTAGTCAACAATGTTGGAACTTTGTATAAAATCATGAAGCATGCATGCATGATGATAGATTTAACAAAACTTAAAAAATTAAATCATTATATGACAGTTATTTTTCTTATCTGTAATAGACTAAGTGACAGTGAGTCATCTTATCCATTAAAATAAAAATTGAGACCCTACCACTCAATAAACTACCAAGAATATTCTTGCCTAACCTTTTGAGAAACACCTTAATTTGGTCTATACATTTATCAATAAAGCTACAGTGGGTAGGTTATTGACAAAATATACTGAGTATGTAACCATTTGATTCATCCATTAAAGGTACTTGCAAATTTATCTCAGTGGGAAGTCACATTTGCTACCAATGAGTTAACTTATCCTTTAGAAGTCCCAAACCATGCAAGATATAGGATTCATGTCCTCCAGTGGGGAGTAATACTTCACCACATGCAAATGGGCTATCATATGTTGACCGTGGACTCTCACATAAGCTTCATCTCCCACTCAATCTTTTTTGGCTTTAAGTTTTAATAAATACCATCTTGATTAGATGCAATTTATTAATCATTCTATATAGTTTCATGATATATATCATACATAATGAATGCTTGGCAAAGCGTAGGGTTGGCAATTATTATAAATGACATACTATCACATAATATCACATATTATAAGCATCCATCCATCCATTTATCTCATGAATAATAACATTACTTTTGATTGTCCATCTTAGCACATAAAAATAATTACAAGGCTCTTTCGCCTATATTAAAAAAATCTTGGACTTGAATCTTCCACGTTGAACTCTTCGCTCACATGATCTGGCCCATTCGGTAAAAATGATGTAATGGCATTTTCATAAAATCGAAATTTGTCACTTTGAAAATAAAAATTCCAACACTTGTTTTTCGTCAAAACCGAAACTTTGGCAATATGAAAACAAAAATCCCAACACTTATTTTTTATAAATTTTACACTCAAAGATTCCAGCCCTTATGTTTTATAAAACCAAAACTTTGTTAAAACAAAAATTCCAATACTTTGGTTTTCATAAAAGCAAAACTTTGTTAAAACAAAATTCTAACACTTTGGTTTTCATAAAGTTGAAATTTTTCCAATACACCAAAGGATACACCAAAGCCATTACCTATTCTTCTCTCCAATCCATGGTTGCTCGATCTTCAATATTACAGAAATTGTATATTACAAAATCAAAGAAAAAAAAGAAAAATGAAGCCAAAAAGGAAACATGATGATGATAGGCCATCCTCCTTGTTACAAACTGGTCGGGTCGGCCGTGTTGGGCCCGGATCCAGTCAAAACGACCCGTGGGCCGATCGATCCATTCTTCATAGATCAGTTTTATGCCTAGGCCCACGCCCTCCTTGGCCCATCCACAGAAGGAAGTCTCCCATGCAAACACGTAAAGACCTAAACCTAACTGCAAAACCATATATAAGGTATAATTCTCCCATAATTGAGGTACGAAAATCATAACCTAGTTTTTGCTCTGCATTGATCAACCTTACCTTCACCAAAAGACTTACTTTAGCGTCGAAGGGACTAATCGGGACACAACCCCCGACGTGCCTTCTTTGTTTTGCAGGTATCTTTGCGTCAGATTCATCACAGAAGACAGCAGACTGATGGAGCAGAACGGCAACGCACAGTTCAGCCAAAATCTGGAAGAACCAATTGGCGCCCACCGTGGGGCCCGACTTCCAGGCACCACGTCTAGAAATACACAAATCAGTCAGGCGGCGGCGACGAACCCTGATATAGCAGCTGTTGCGACTCTGGCGATGCAACGCATGGGTTTGCAGCTACCTGTAACTCTGCCGCCTGCACCACATGTTTCCCGCACGGAATCCTCATATCCTAACGATCAACCACAACCTCAGAACTTGGAACAAGAAGAACAGAGTGTCGCTTTAGAGGATAACGCTGCACTCAATATGCACCCGAATCTCCGACACCGATCGGATGCAGATCCTCTTCCGCCTGTGCACACCACCTTGACACGAAAACAGATTGAGGAAGCGGTGATCTATTGATCCGCCAGATTTTGCAATCTCAGCCAGCACAACGACAGCCATCTACGCGACAAGCCGCGCGACAGACCAGCATGACGACAAATCGCCACCAGACCGAAAACCTAGAAAAAATCGTGGACGATCGGATTAACGCAGCTATGAGCTTCCGCCCAGATTGCCCGACATCACAGTACAGCTCTCCCTTCACTCCGGAAATTTTGGATAGCCTCCCGGCACCCGGAACCAAAATACCAACGCCTGAAAAATACACTGGCAAGACCGACCCCCTGGATTACTTACAACACTTCCAGTCGATGATGAATCTGCACTGTGTTCCAGATGCCATCCAATGTAAGGCTTTCTGCACGACCTTTCAAGAAGGAGCCCGACGATGGTTCAATAGTCTACCTCCGGGCTGTATCACCTGCTTTGAGGATTTCAGGCTACTTTTCCTCAACCAATTCGCCACCAGTAAACGGCCACAGAAGACAGCTTTGGAGGTGATGCAACTTACCCAAGGAAGGAATGAAAGTCTGCGCGAGTTCATCACTCGATTCAATAACGAAGCGGTCGAGGTCCCCGACCTCACTTGCTCGTCTATGCTGGCCGCACTTATGAGCAATACGAGGGACAAGGAGTTTAAGAAGTCGTTAGCCCTCGATCAACCCCGATCTATTCAGGAGATCAGACACCGGACAGACAAGTACATTCAGCTCGAAGAAGTATTAAAGAATACAAAACGTCGGGCAGATGATCGCGGGCCGAGTGGTAGGGCAGATGAGTCTCACAAAAGACAGAGGGATCAGTCGACCTGGAGAAAGCCGATCGGTCGGCAGTGGCATCAACAAGACTTCACCCCGCTTAACAAACGATATGTGGAAGTACTGGCAGCCATGAGAGCGGATGAGGAAACTATCCGAGAACCTAATAAAATGAAGACCCCTTACAAGGATAGGAACCCGGATCTATACTGTCGTTTCCACAAAGAAGTCGGTTATGATACGGAAGATTGCTGGCAGTTGAAAAAAGAAATCGAATCTCTCATACAAAGGGGAAGGTTAGGCCGGTTCGTGAAGCACGAACGAAACGCTGATCGGGACAATCGTTGCAGGACGATCGGTCGAGACAATGGCATCACCGGAGGCGAAATGACAGGAATGACGGAGGGAGGCAGAATACGAATACAGGTAATCGACGAGAAGAGAGAGGGCGATCGAGGGAAAGAAACGACGGAAACACTGGGCAACAAGACGAACGACCGACCGACTGGGGTTATTAACATGATATTCGGTGGAAATGCAGCAGGCGAATCCACCACCAAAGGGAGAAAAAGATATGCCAAGCAGGTCGGCAGAGACTCATCCACCAAAAAGCCTAGGGAGAACGACGGGATGATATCATTCGATGAATCCGACCTCGATGGAGTAAGTTGCCCTCATGATGACGCACTCGTGGTAAATCTGAACATGGATGGTTACGAGGTGAAGCGGGTGATGATAGATACGGGCAGCTCGATCGACTTGCTGTATTACGAGGCCTTCAAGAAGATGAAGGTACCCGAAGATCGACTACTACCAACAGACGATCCCATTAAAGGAGTAACCGGGGCGTCAGCCTACCCGTTCGCCCGGGTGAATTTGAAAGTGAAGTTCGGACAGAAGCCGTGTCAGATAGAAAGGGACGTTGAGTTCCTAGTCGTAAAGTTTCAAGGGGCGTACAACGCAATAATCGGGCGGGCTACTCAAAATACCCTCAGATCGGTCGTCTCCACCTACTACCAAGTTATGAAGTTCCTGACACCCCACGGAGTTGGTGTTGTCAGGGGTCAGCAGAGAATTTCCAAGGAATGTTATTTAGCAGAAACGAAGACATTAGACGGGGCGGTAGTCCTGACGAGCTCTCTTGATGTGAGAGCCGACGAGGAGATGGATAGGATGAACCCAATGGAAGAAACACAATGGGTCGATCGACGGTTTAACCTTCTAAATTCACAAACCTAGGCTCGAGTTGCGTAGGCGACTGGTTAAAGAAATCACTGGATCGTCGGTGAAAAATAGATTGGTCTTCGCTTGGGTACCGAAAGTGACATGCCGAATTTCCGATCGGTTCGTCGCACTCCTCGGTATTCGGCATGACTCATGCCGATCGAGACGAGAAGCGATATACAATGAAGGAGCGGACGGGGTGATCGAGAAAGAAGTAGAAAAGTTACTCGAGGCCAGGTTCATCCGAGAAGTCAAGTATCTTGAATGGCTCATCAATGTGGTTTTAGTGAAAAAGAAGAACGGGAAGTGGAGAATGTGCATAGATTTCACCGATTTGAACAAAGCATGTCCAAAGAACAGTTTTCCCTTGCCCAAGATCGACCAGCTGGTAGACTCTACCTCAGGGCATGAACTTCTCAGCTTCCTGGACGCTTTCTCGGGCTATCACCAGATTCAAATGAGTCTGGAAGACGAAGAAAAGATCGCCTTCATAACCGATCAAGGCACATATTGTTATCAAGTAATGCCTTTTGGCTTGAAGAACGCGGGGGCGACCTATCAACGACTCGTCATGGAAGTCTTTAAGAAGCAGATCGGCCGGTCGGTGGAAGCTTACGTGGATGATATGGTGGTTAAAAATAAGACAGCCACGGAGCATGTGGAAGATATCAAAGAGGTCTTCCAGACCCTGAATAAATTTCAGATGAAGCTGAACCCGGAAAAATGCGTTTTTGGGGTGGCATCCGGAAAATTCCTAGGGTTTATGATCACTCAACGGGGGATTGAGGCTAATCCAGAGAAGATCGAGGTCATCATCCAAATGCCCTCGCCTCAATGCTTAAAAGAAGTGCAGGTATTAATCGGTCAGATAGTCTCTCTAAGCAGGTTCATCTCCAGATTGGGAGACAAGTGCCTCCCATTTTTCAAAATCTTGAGGAAGGTGAACGTAACCCAATTCCAATGGCCGGACGAATGCGAGAAAGCTTTTCAACACTTAAAGCAATACTTGTCCAGCCCGCCTATCCTGCAAAGCCCGGTAGAGGGAGAGAACCTGATCTTATACTTGGCGGTTAAGGAGGGGTCGATCAGCGCGGTACTTATTCGATCGGAGGGAAACGAACAACACCCTGTCTATTACGTCAGCAAAGTATTGATCGGACCAGAAACGCGATACACGCCTATAGAGAAACTAGCCCTCTCCCTGATATATCAGTTTTATGCCTAGGCCCTTGCCCTCCTTGGCCCATCCGCAGAAGGAAGTCTCCCATGCAAACACGTAAAGACCTAAACCTAACTGCAAAACCATATATAAGGTATAATTCTCCCATAATTGAGGTACGAAAATCATAACCTAGTTTTTGCTCTGCATTGATCAACCTTACCTTCACCAAAAGACTTACTTGAGCGTCGGAGGGGTTAATCGGGACACAACCCCCGACGTGCCTTCTTTGTTTTGCAGGTATCTTTGCGTCAGATTCATCACAGAAGGCAGCAGACTGATGGAGCAGAACGGCAACGCACAGTTCAGCCAAAATCTGGCAGAATCACAAACCAAACGAAGAAAACTTACAAGGTAAAACTATATTCTATGGATAACCAAAAGAGTAAAACATACACTACATATATTTCTATCACATAAAAATATGCAGCGTACAAAATTTAATCACCAACCCATACATCGCATATAGGAACCGAAATCATGCATAATAAAATGGCTCTGATACCAATTGTTGGATCGAAAACATAAGCATACTAGATTTGGCTAAAATGGCAGATTTCAAAAACTTTTTCCGAAATCAAAACGCAGCGGAAGCATTATAACCAAATCAACATGTTTAATCTATACATGATACGATATTAGAAAAATAAATAACATAAAAGATGATAGAAATTATACCGACTCCTTGCTACAGCTTTGACTCCTCATTTTAGTATCCTCTCTTTGCTCCTCATTATTATATCCTTGGCCAATCTGGTCTACCACTTGTTCTTCTTGGACAGCTTAGTTAACAAGATCCTTTGTTGGGAAAAGAGAAGAAATTTGGAAGAGATTTTCTTTAGTTAAAAGAAGCTAAAAATGAGACTCTTCTCATTCAAATTTCGGCTAACCCATGCTAGAGAGGAGAGAGTGAGTCAAAAATGCAAGAACATTTCATCTTTCCTTCTCAATTTTAGTTACACATCAAAGAAAATAAGTGATGTGCATCCAATGCATCACTTCATTCTTTAATCAATCATAAAGAAGCCAATAAATGAGACTCTTTTCATTTGCTTAAGATGACTATATGAAAAGACCAATAACCTAAATGAGACCCTCTTATTTTTTGTTATGAGATAAAAGAAGGGAGAGAGAGTACATCAAATGCACCTCTTTCTTTCTTTAATCAAATGAATGCTAAAAGGTTATGTAACATCCCCTCTCCTATAGGAAAAGGGTATTTTGGTAATTAGGACGGGTTCGGGATATTAAATTATATCTCGGCATGCATACAAAGATATAGCCTTTCGACATCGATTGGTTGCACATGCACACGTATACATGCATGCATGACATTTTAAAACTTAGGTTTTAAATTGAACTTCGTGTGAAATTAATGGAGTAATTGAGTTTGGAAAATTATTTGGACTGCACCATAAATTGTTTTACATTTTATGGATTTTAGGAATTTTTGGATTTTCGGAGAAAATTCTGACTGAAAAAAATCGCCAATTGGCGAGCAATTGATTCTCAGTAGCAAAAATCGCTACCCACCGGTACTGTAATATTGGGTATATTATTTTGGGACTGAAAGTAGGGTCATTGGAGTTAAATGGAGTAAAATTTTGACTGGATTAAACAAATATATTTTGACTTTTCTTAAAAAGTGGACCAATGAAAATTTGCCACAAAAAGTCACATTTAATGCTTCCTCTCAATGCTTTCGGTGTTGGTGTGTGGTAAAAGAAAGAAAGGATGAATTTAAGAGCCTTAGCTCTTCTTCACCAAACACACTCTCTTTCATAAAACCATCAATTTTGCTCTCTTCTTTCAACTTTCTCCATAAATTCCATACCTCTTATCCTTTATTCCACCAAAGTTAGATGATGAGGAGATGCATGCTTGGTCTTGGTGGGATTAGTTTGAAAGCATAGGAAAGAATTGAAGAGAAGAAGTGAGGATTGGAAGCTAACAGGTAAGTAAAGGAATTTAAGTTTCATATGATGTTTGATGATGCTTTTATTAGAATTAAATGCCATGATAGTGAGGAGTGATTAATAAAAGGTTTAGAGCATTTATTAGGTTCATGTATGCATTAAGGTGATGACTAATATGGTTTGAAGAAGTGGGTATAAGGCTAAGTGTTTGATGAATTGAAAGTAGTGATATGGCTTGATTTTAAATGGAATATGGATGACTACTTTAGTATATGAATTGAGGAATTTGGTGCTGCCAATTTTTCAGTATTAGCCCTAGTATATGTATGAATGTGGTAAGACTTAATTTGTATTTAATTGGATGTCTAGTGATGTGAAAAAGGCATTGGAAATAATAGATCTAAGGTTAACACTAAATCTGGAAAGTTAGAGTTGAAATTGATGTTACTGATTTATTCATCATTTATTGTGTAGTAATGCAAATGAGGTAGGGTTAGTGGCTACTGAAACTTTGGGATGTTGGCTTCAATTTAGTGTGAAATAGGTGTTGTTAAATTTCAATGTTCGAAGGGTGAATTTTTGAATGGAAAGTTACTGTTCCATTGCCTGTGAACAGTAACCGAAACCACAACATATGAACTTTGCTGATTTTTCTGAATTAATTGAGATGGAATTAGGGAGAATGGTCTTTATGAAAGTTGTAGCTTATTTAATTAGCTTTCCATTGCTACTGATCTTGCCAGTTTTAGAGTTGTATATTGGGAGATATTAATTGATTACTAATGACTGGTTTTGAGCATTTTGGATGAAACCTAGCTTAAGTGTGATTTTGTGAGTTTACTGATTGGAGGCAATTTTAACATTTTGTGTGGACTGAATTGGTGTGAGTGAGCTTCTGAAAAGTTGAATAGGAAGAGATTACCTTGAAAATGATATATGGTGAGTAATTTTTAGAAGTCAGAATTGTGAGTTATGATTTTTCAAAGATTGACCCTACATTAGGTTATGAATGGCTGATCATAACAGTAGCTTCTATAACAGTTTTGAAATTGATAGAGATCGAATTGGATGATGAGTTCTTCATGCAAATTGAAGTTTGAGATGTTATCTTTTCAGGGATATAAAGTTCTGATTTTACTAACTTGTATACAGGGAGTTATGCTTGTTATAAGGTTACTGCCCAAATTGGAGGATTTCAGGGACAGTAACATTGAATGAATTAATTGACTTGTTTAGCAATAGAATTTGATTTTGGATTGTTCATGAAAGTTGTTGAGGACATTGTGAAATTATTGACCATATTTTTGTGGTAATTTATTTCTGAAGAATCAGTGAGTTATGAAATTGTCAATGTACTGCCCTGTGTTAATGGGAATTGAGTAGGCAGAAGGTTTGATGGGATATTTGACACCCGTAGGGTTGGAATTGATTTTTATGGTCTTCTTAAGAATTGTAGAGCTTTTCATAAGCTTTCCAACAAGGTATAGTTTGCATTTTTCAGAAATGTGTAGAAAGAGTTATGGGTGTTGGAAGTTTGGTTGGGAATCAGTAAATAAAGGGGGAAATAAGGGATATATATAAAAATATGAATTGTTGAGTTTTGGTTTCTTTCGTGAATAACTTTTCCGTCCGACGTCCGATTGACCTGATTCTTGAGGCATCGGATTCATTGAATATTTAATTTCATTTTCTGAGAGATTCGGGATTTTTAGACGGGAATTTGACGTAGCCCTAGGTAACGGAACGGTGAATCACTGTTTTATTTAATTAGGGACCTATAGAGGTCCGAATTGCGCACCGTCAGTGCCTATGGATTTCTAATTTTTAATAGAATTTTATTATGGGGAAATATTGAATTAGGGCCGGGATGCCATGAACATGCATAATACACATTTGGTGATTTCATGTGCATTGTTTAGTCATTTATACCGATGGTAATGGTTATTCATTTAACTTGCTATAGAGGCTCAAGTGGACCGTCGTTCCACGGACTTGGCAGAGACTTCCCGGCACTAGCGTGGAAGTTATTAGGTGAGTAACCTAGTTGGTTATTCCAATCTATGTGTTTACTGTGATTGATTGCCCTACGGGGATTACGTGGATTATAAGCGTGATTTGATTGCCTACGGGATTACATGGATTATATGTGGCATTCCGATTGTCTTGTACATGAGGCAACTGTCTAATTGGACTGAATATTTGGACTGTGTATTATCATGTTTACTGCTATGGAACATGTGCATTCATGCACAAATGCATCCCACTGTTAAAAGGAAATTTGTGAACCGAGACGCCACTGTACTGAACCGAGCCTAGAGCTCGATATACTGAACCGAGCCTCGAACTCGACGGGAGATAATTCTCCCCAGACGCTTCTATACTGATCACTGTTATGCGCTCGGTCACAATACTGAAATGAACTGGAAAAGAGTCACATGTGCATTGCATACTGGACTGAATATTTGGAAATGTTTTGACCGGTTCTTTATACAATCGCTCGTGATCTCAGATATCTTTGTATGAGTGTCTTGTGATTGTTTCAATCGTGTGTTTTGTATAATTATTGAATGAGTATGTATCATGCTTATGCGATGCATGAATTGGGAGAACCATCGATGATGGTTTCTCATTGAGTTTATAAACTCATCCAAAATTGTAATTTATTTTTCGGGCCTAAGCATAGGCAGATAGCTCCCTCGTAGGTAGTAAAGCCAGTATCTTGTGGATTGGCGAGAGAAGCGATGGCTCAAAGGTCGATCAGCTGGGCTTTCTTTTGGAGACCTATAGTTAGATCTATCTTTTGTACATTTTGGAGCATGTGTAAACTAAACATATTGACAGTTTGTAAATTACTGAGTTTTGAGTGAATGAAATAGAATCCAATTTGGTTTTAAAAAGTGGTCAATTTCTTATTACTGTCTTATGATTGTGATGCCATGAGGAGTGTAGTGGTTGTTGTCAGTAGTGGTCTCTTGTCGTAGGATATGTATCGGAATGACCTACGGGCGTTCCGGTGGATACCCTATAGTAAGGGGGCGCTACAGGTTACATGTCATTATTAAAAGAAAACCATTAAACCATTTAATGATAAGATCATTACTCCATTTAATGATGATGATGCATGATAATAACCATCTTTAATTTAACAATCAATGCTAAATGTGTAACTGCATATTTAGCAATAAAATCAAAATTTGCCCTCCTTTTATCTTTAATAATTTTGTTTCAATTTAATTAATCTAATTATTCTAATCAAACCAAAGCCCAGCCCAATATAAAATGTTCATTTGGGCTTCTAATTAACAATTAATTAGTAGAAGCCTAACATTCAATAAATGGCTTTAAAATCTCTATTTATATTTATTACTTTCCTTGATAACCTTCCTAGAAGCCAAGTGAGGAATCTAGTTAGACTTATATAATTTAAGCTCCAATAAGCCCAAAATGAATTTAATCTCATTTTAATTAATTTCAGCTTATTAACCAAACACCATTCCACTAAAGACAATTAGTTAAACTCTTGAATTACTAAATATTATAAGAACACATGTTTCAAGTAAGATGTCCAATTGCAAACTTTATTACGAACCATATTATAGTCATCCGCACAATAAAGGGCAAATTTACCATTTTGCCTTATATTAATTTTTTCTTCTATATCTCCCATTTTACTCTATATGGTGATTAACATATAAGATCTCATGTTGGTGTTTAGACTTGATGGATAGCTAGTCCATAAAACTACTAGCGTCAGTTTAATCACCAATCTCTGTAAAATGTCTAGAAGTGATGATATCACTATAAACCCTTTATTTTAGTGAAAGTTCCCTTATGCATCTTTTAATTAATAATTCCAACATGCAAACAATGGATTGATACTCTGTAAAAATTCATTCCAATCATATTAAGAATTATAATAAAACACATATCAGTTCACCACTTATCATGATTGTGGTTCTTAATAAACGAATGCTAAAGTGTATGTTTTAAGATTAAAGTAACGACCTACTTTATTCTTTAAAAACATACATGATTCTATATTTATTTAATAGTGTCATTATTGATAGTCAACTACTATCATGATATGAAACTCATCATTCCCTTGAAGTAAACTCCTTTACTTACATAAAGACAAATCGTAACACTACAGTCTAAACCATAATCAAGTGACCAACTTGATTATTTAACTATCAATCAACTAATTTAGATTCTAATAATATACATACTTCCTGTACATCTCCATGTATATGTATATTACTTACAAAAGAATCTTGAAACCTTATGACTAGTTATATAATGCTCATGCAAATAAACCAAACTTTTTTGTTTTATTAATAATAAATATTTTCATTACAAAAGTAACCGGAAGAAGTTAAGTTATATGTAAATACACTTGCTTTCTAGGGCATTATATTTACCTAACTCCAATAAGTCTCCCATTAGCCCATGTGGCAACCCTCTCTGCATATGCCCTTGTTCCTTCAAGCTAGATTTTAGACCTTGATTGGACCAGTATCTCCTATAACTTAAAACATGAATATTTTACAACTCTTCCTAAACTCTCTATAATATCTTGAATATCTCAATCAAAGCTTCTATAAAAAAAAAAGTTATGTCCACTTTATGATGAAGTATAAAAATATTCCAAATTTTCCAAATAAGTTTATTTTACACTTATACTTCCAATTGAATTTTAAATTAAAATATAAGATTAATTAATATATTAGGCATAAAATAAATATAAAGAACTAGATATTAACAATGGAAAATGTATCATTTTTATTTTTATAATTAGAAAATTAATAAATATTTCACTAACCATAACTAAGCTATTTCAACATTACAATGATATCATAAGGATTTTGAATCTTTTAACTAAACAAACAAGAAGAAAATCATTATATGCGTTTACAAAGTCCGTCTAATTTTTATTCCAGGAGATAGATTGTTTTGAGCATTTTGATCGCTATGATTGTGGATACAATCCAGTTGATTATATCCTCAGTTAGTTGGTGCTTTACTTACTTCCTCACTTTTGCATATCATTTTGTTTCTTGCTTTCCACAGTGAATAGATTGTTTCTGTGAAAACTATCTTTAAAAGTTCTCCATCCTGCTTTTGGTGATTAGCTAGCTTGGTAATCTAGTTAAAAGTTCTAGACCATTCGTATGATTGATAAAATTTTGTCAGCTTATGCTAGATTCTATTCGACACTAATTTAAAGTACCTACACCGGAAAAATAAGTGGTTTATAGCTTCTTAACTTCTTTATATAGGCCACAAATGGGATCATATGAACAAAACCACTTATTCTTAGCTTTTGTTCTATTTTTAACAAGTCAGGTGTTCAGGGAGCCTTTTGGATTCAAGGAATTTTTCCATAATGGATCAGACCATGGAACATTCTCACTACTAGTTTGGAGGATCTTGTAGCTAACCTATTAGTGAAGACTCCTTTGGAATCTAGAATCCAAGTAATGTTATCTTCATTATGCCAATGAGTGATTTGAGGTAGAAAATATGTTAAGGAGTTGAACCCTCTGAAGTTGTCTAACCAAATTTCATTTTGAATGCGTGAAGAAACCTTGGCATTAAGTGGAATTATGTTGTTTAGTTGAAAGATCTCATTTATTTGTAAGAAGTGGCCGAAATTTGACTAATTGTCATACCAAAATCATATGCTTTCACCCAATCCTAGCCTTAGGCACAGGCAGTTAGGGAACATACCCAGGGCCCACCTTTATAAGGGGCCCTCCATACACACTCATTCCTGCACTGTTGACATTAAAGGCTAAGAGACTAACTAATAGTTTGTTTGAAGTAGAAATGGCCAAAAATGACTGTTAAAATTAATTTTTTAATTACTTATAACATTTCTTAGAAAGACAACTATTTTTTTATGCAATATCAAAATTTGCTATTTCACTTTTATTATTTTTCAAGATGAACTCACGTCACGTCCATTTAACCAATAATATTTAAAATTAATAACTAAACCTCACCTTTTGATAATGAGAATTATAAAATTTTAATTATCAAGACTATTACGAAATAATTTGTGAATGTTAACTAACATAAATAAGTTAATTATTTTACTATCTAGAGAATTCTTGCCCCATTTTCTTTTATATTTAAAATGTTTGACTATTAATTTGATAAGATTCAAATAAAAACTTATCACGAGAAATATGACATCGTATGTTAGATTCATTTCAACTCGAGTTAAATTTACATAGAGTGAACATTTTTAAAAATAATGTCATTTTTGTTAGTTTAAAAATATTGAAAATTTAATTCGAGCTAGGTTAGGGGCATATCTGCTGTCTAATATAACCTTTTGTCAAGTTTATATTGTTATCCAATGTTTCAATTGTTTAGCGAATTCTTTTGATTATATTTGTCACTATAGCATCATTTGAGAGAAGTTTTTCAAAATTAAAATTATTGAAAACCTACTTGAGGTCATCAATGTCACAAGAAATGTTGAATAGTTTAATTATTTTATGTTTCAAGAAGGATATGTTTGACAATATTGATCTAATAATATTATTAATGATTTTGTATTTAAAAAGGTACCAAGAGCATCATCTGAGAGAAGTTTTTCAAAATTAAAATTATTGAAAACCTACTTGAGGTCATCAATGTCACAAGAAAGGTTGAATAGTTTAGTTATTTTATGTTTTAAGAAAGATATGTTTGACAATATTGATCTAATAATATTATTAATGATTTTGTATCTAAAAAGTACCAAGAAATTGTTTTCATAAATCATGATTATTTGTGCAATTTCATTGGTGTTTTGCAGTCTAATATTGTTGTTTGATTGCTACTACTGTCATTTTGTTGTTGCTAATACTATTTTTAGTGATTTATTATTGCTGACATTTGTAAGAAATTATTAACTGATATTATGATCATTTAGTATTTTGTTGAGTATGTAAACTTATAAATTGAGTCACTTATACATGGATTTGAAATTTTAATAATAAAAATATGCTTTTAAAGTTTATACAATTGTATATTGCATATTTATTAGGCCCTTCTTTTTACTTGGCCCAAGGCCTATAAAATGTTAGGAATGGTTTTGCTTTCACCATTCCTCAACCTATGTTTTATCCGAGAGTCAGTATAATTTTTAAAAGGTCTAGTTATCAAAGGATTAAAATCTTGAAAAGCATTGTTTCAAAAGGAATTTCAATTCTAAGTAGTCTAGTTAGTTAAAAAGCTCAAATCTTAGAATATCTTATTTCAAAGAAAAGTTTTAGGATGTGCTTGTTTGGTGGGTATGAGGAGAGAGGAATATGTATGAAATGAAAAATAAAGCTTAATATAAGGTTATGATTGGATGATTTATATTTTCATTCCTAATATTTAGAAATTGCTCCATTCCTCTTCATTACGAGAGGAATATGAGTCATTCCTCCAATATCTTTTGTTCTTCAATATAGTAGTTTTATCACCATTATTTATTCCTACCTTATGACCCAAAGCAATACTTGATTTTTACGGTTTAGTAAGACATGGTATTCTTTAACTAATATAATTAATTAATTAATTACGATATAATTAATTAAAATATAATTCATTTATTAATTAAAATATTTTAATTACAATATAATTCATTCATTAATTAAAATATTGTAATTAAATAATTACAATATAATTAATTAAAATATAATTCATTTATTAATTAAAATATTTTAATTACAATATAATTCATTCATTAATTAAAATATTGTAATTAAATAATTACAATATAATTAATTAAAATATAATTCATTTATTAATTAAAATAATTTAATTACAATATAATTCATTCATTAATTAAAATATTGTAATTAAATAATTACAATATAATTAATTAAAATATATTTAATTTTATTTCTCAATATTTTTACAAACCAACCACTATCAATGGTAATGGTAATCATTCATTTCTCTTAATTAATCATCATAATTATAATGATAATATTCATTCTTATTATAGTTTTCTTTATGAGCCAATCACCCTTAAGTCTTAAAAAGTCTAATTTTCAAAAAGAAATTTAAAGACATTATTTATGAAAATGTTAAAAGTTTTAGGAAAGTGTTGTTTTTAATACAAAATTTAATTATTAAAAGATTTTTCTTAAAATAAATCTCAACTTACTCGTTTATCTTAAACCTTTTATAATTCAAAACTAAATTAAATTTAAGTACTACATGATCAATTTTAATATTTCATCTTCAACAATTTAATCGATAAATAATGGGTTCTAAGAGAATTTTTTCAGTTTCTCTAATTCGTGTATTTTCAATTTGTTGTTTATTTTATGTAAGTTAACTAATTGGTACAATTTAATTATTGATCAAGTTAAGTTAAATGAATTTGAATCAAGATAAAATTTCTAATCGTAATACTAAAATTGCCATACGATTCAAGTGCACAAAATAAAATTTGCTTATTTTAAAAGATTAAGTCAGAGATTTAAACGGATAACAAAAATTTATTTGTAGAGGTGACAATTAAGCTCGAGGTTGGCCTGATCCAAAAATAAACAGGCTCGATCTGATTTGGTCAAGCATGCTCGAGCTTTTTAAAAATAAGTTCATTCTTTAAATAAGGGCAAAAAAAAACATGAAAGTTCTAAAAAAGCATATATTTTTTTTAATTTTGGTTAGTTGGGGAAATTTTTTGGAGTATATATTATAGATTCGCTTATTTTCTTGTCACATAGAATAAAATATTATCGGGGTATATAAATAAAATTTGGTTCTTGACATGTCATAAAAGTTAAGGGGAAAAAGAGAAAATAAAAGATTAGAAGTTAAAGTCACAATTTAAAATAAAAGTAGTTTTGAATTCTCATAAAAATAATTTTATAGCTCTAAATTATGATGTGTTAATTATATTACTTAACGTTAATTATTTCTAGGAGATATTCTTACTTTGCTTGGATACGATGTCTTAAAAAGGAATAAACGAAGCTTATGATTAAGTGATGTTATACATCAATAGGTGTGCGATTTGGCGTAATTAGTACCAGAATAGCAAATTGAATTCATAATTTAGAAATTGAACCAAAGAAAAAGAAGAAATTCAATTTGTCCAATTCTGCCCGTCTCTGACTTGGGCCGGAATTAATCTTTACGGTCAATCCACTTGCACTACACCGCCTTTATCACTTTCACCTTTAAAACGCTGCCGTAGCAACGTAAATTTTTAATTGATATATAAAATAACTGGCCCTTCCCTGACCGTCCCGTGCATTGCATGGAAAGTAAACGTCAGTGTGTAGAAAAGCGAGAAAGACGATGTCCACCGTTGGTGCTGTAGCGGCTGCAGCCACCACTACCCCAGCCGGCGCTGATATCTCTAACCATGCCGCCTGTCTTTACGCCCTCAAACGCTCACACCCTCTCTCTCCCACCCTTGTTGCTTCTGTGGCTCCTCGTCGGTAGATTCGTTTTCTGTCCTCCTCTTCTTCTTTTTTTTTTTTTTGGCGTTCCATTTTCAAGAGAAGTCATAACTATGTAAATCATTCGCGTAGTCTTTGTTTCTTTCCCCTTTTCCAAGTATTCTAGAATCTTCTACCAATTATTTGGATGGATTTTTATTTTCTTTTTCTTTTTTATTGTGCCTTATTAATTGTGGATGAATGATCAGTGCTAGTTTGTTTAATTAAGAAATTTCAGTAGTAGATTGTGAAATCTGTTAATCAAGCTGGTTTATCAGCTTTTTCTTTACGTTTTGGAAATGATCATTTTTGCTTGTATATATAGATATATGTTGAAAATTCTAGCCCAATTCTTTAGCAGCTGGATTCTTGTCTCTGCTAATTTAACGGCATGCTATATTTTAACAAGTTCATCTCTTTAAAGAACCAAATGCGGTTACATACAGGGAATTTTCTACCCTTGTCTAAACAGAATTCGTTGATACATTGGTTCTTTATGTATCGATTGCATATGCAATTTTATGGTTTGTGGCATACGGGTTTGCTACAAGTGTCTGGGGAACTAGAAATTCCTTGCAAAAAATCACTTATGGGTTCACCCTGGGCATGCGATTTTTCATGTCATAATGTATGTGCATCTAGCATGCTTAATTGGCATTGAAAGATGTTTTAATCTGTCAACCAGGTGTAGAGATATAATTGGAGAAAGAGGTTCCAAGATCTTAGTGTTACATAAGCCATTACCAAATATTTCATCTATCAAGAGCAACTCTAACTGGCTTTCTTCACCAAAGTTGTCACTCTGCGCAAGTTTTCACGGACTTCATCAGCAGTTGCATGCCTTCTCCTCTAAAGGTTAACAATTCTTTTTCTGGCATTTCTTTTCGAACCAAAGTTTGATTCTAAGCATTAGATCCCTGAGTTAGTCTTTGGTGTTAATGTGAGTATGAATCAATCCTGGAGGAACTTGGTGTGTACTAGTGGATGTAGGTCTTGTAACAGATACCTTCAAAATATCTAGTTGGAGTGTGAATGCATAGTATGGTTGGGAAAAGAATATCGGTCACCTATTAGTTGAAGAAGCTGTCTGTTATGGTACCTCATGTAGCCACATATGCTCAATTTCGTGCTCTTTTTAGGAGCCAATAAACTATACATAGGCTGTATCTGTCCAAGTTTTTCAACAGAAATAAGGACAGGACATATGATTATACTCTTAGACTATGAGAAATCCTCAACTCCATGAACAGATATTTGTTATATTCCATGAATTTATGCCTTTGGTTTATTAAGCAATCATGAAGCAAAAACAGGGAGTGGAAATTTGAGTATTTTTTGTAATTTGTTTGAGAGAAAACTACTTTTGGTTGAGAGAAAACAACAGTACTTTCAGCAAAAAGAAAAAAAAATGGCATTGTTAACAAATATTCTTAGAAGCATTTAGATCAGGCTTTTGATTTTCTTGTAATTGGCAGGTAAACCATTTTCACACCTTTTTTCTACATCAGCATCACTTTTGGGAGGTCAAGATGGTCTTCCTAGCATGTGCCCCATCTCACCTAGAAAGCAAAGACTCCTAGATCCTTCCAGAGCATGCAAGAATGACTATTTCAGTTTCCGTTGCCCTGTTATAACTGAGAAGCCAGAATGGTGGTGGAGAACATTGGCATGTATACCATATTTGATAGCCCTGCAGCTGTCAGATGCAGGGTATTACCTCCAACCCTTCTTAGGACATTACAATTGGTTGGAAGATCTGATATTTTATGTGCCAGGAGCAATCTCGAGATTACCAGTATGGTTCTCAATGCTGTATATCTATTTTGCTTACATTGGCATTGTGAAGAATAAAGAATGGCCTCACTACTTTAGATTCCACCTTATGATGGGCATGCTACTTGAAACAGCCTTGCAGATTGTCTGGTATACTAGCAATTTTATGCCTCTAATACACTATAATGGTAGGTTTGGGATGCATTACTGGGCTGGGATTGGATTAGCGTACATCGTGATCTTGTTGCAGTGTATAGGGTGTGCTCTTGCTGGTGGTTATGCTCACTTCCCTTTTGTTAGTGATGCTGCATACATCCATACTTTGTTTAATATAGGAGGTTACCAACGACCTTTCTGAAAAGACTATGTCCAACCACAGAGGAAGGTGAAGGGTTTTGGCCAATTTGTTAACGTAGGACTTGGATTTAGTCTATAGTCTGTCAATTAAAAAACTCATCATAGCGAACGAGATTTGAGTCTGGAGAGTTCATCTTCTTTGCGCTGCTTTTCTTCTGTGGTTATATTTTCTATTGTTATATATTAGAGAAACGTAGCATATAATGCAAGTAAAATAATCAAGTTTCTGGTGGTTGCACCTGTGTATTGGTATGTCTGGATTCTCTTCAATTGAAAATGAAGCATTGTTGGTGTGCTTCTATAATGTTCCGAGATTATGTCTAATAAATGGTAATGCTTTATAAGATCACGTATTCTTGGAAGGTTAACCTTTGTTTTCTAAAATTGCTAAAGAGATCAATTGCTGTTAGAATAAGATTTTGAAAACAGGAGTTGTACATTTGGTAATATATACACATTTAGTAATCTGTCTCTCTCTCTCTGTGCTGCTTCTGTTTTTCCATCAATGGGGGGTTTGATTTTACTCAACTGATTGTGGTTTCATATGCTCCAATCGTTTTGCCCACTCACTCCCGTCTCTGTAATATTTCGTGCGTTGGGGTTCGATGAAGATTGTTTTTTTGTTGGGACATACAATTTCTGTTGGGCCGATAAAAGGGATGAGAGATTTTCGCTTTCTCATTTGATTAATAAGAAGTAGAATTTTTGTCTCGGCTAAATGAGCAAAACAAAACAATTCTGTAACGTTTAGGGTGCCTAAAATGAGTTATAGGTTATTAAATATTCACAATGAATTAAAATGTTTGAAAAATGTTACAAATAAATTCTAAAAGGATGTAATATTTAATGTTAAGCCTCCGTTAATTAATGACGGTACGTAAATCTTTTTTTAAAAAAAATTAAAGTGAGAATTAAACGATGACGTGGAGTTTTTAAAAGTAAAATTGATCCCACTTTAGGCTTATTTGGTAGACAACCAATCAGCTATTGTTATAAGTTGTTCATAAAAGATGTTTGATAAATAGCTTTTTCAATAGTTTATTTAACATGATGATAGGAGCATTTTCTTCAATCACCTAAAATTTTAAGTATTAAAAGTCAAATTTACCTTTTATGCAGTTATAGGTTAGAAACATTTGTAAATTTTTTATAAAATTTAATTTTGTTCTGTTTTATTATTGTCAAATTTTTAAGTTTTATAAAATTAAATATTTAATCGTGACCTTATAAATTTTTTATGTTGGACCCCGTCTCCGAGGCCCAACATTCGGACCCCACAAGTACACATAAGCATAGAAGACCCATAACACACCACAATAGGGGAAACTTGTAATAGAAAAGTTGGATAGGCTTTTTAAGAAAATATGTTCCTTATGCTCTCACGATTCTAACGTGGCTGAAAACTTCAATTCGGATCAAAAACGAAAAAGTTATAACCAAAATAGTCAAAAATGAACACTTTATTGACTTCGCGTCAAAATTGGAAAACCTTAGAGGCTAGCTTGCTGTTCAGTTTCTTCATAAAACTTGTAGGTTTAGGTCTCTAGTTTAATTTAAAATAAGAATCGCCTCAATCAGACTCTATAGCTCAAGATATTCTAAAATTAGTGAAGTATATTAGGACTTTGACAACCGATCGCCACACTTTGTTTCAAACCACCTTTTCAAATTAAAAGCAATACTGACCAATCAGGTATAAAAGATAGAAAATTTTCTTATGAATCCAACGCTCAAAAATCGGCTAAATCGGAGGTTTGTACAAAAATTATGGCCAAAAGAAGGAAGAGAGGTTAAAACACAAAAGCAGAGCGATGGCGTCGGCAAGAGGCATAAATTAAATGCGTGATGACGTCAAGACAGACAAAAAATTAAATCTGTGATGACATCAACACAGACGCAAAAATTAAATCTGTGATGGCGTCAGCACAGACGCAAAATTCGTCTGTGATGACGTCATCACAGACGAAGATGACGTCATCACAGACGAAAAAATGAAACCTAACTTCGTCTGAGCCCTTTCTCCAGAACATCCCCACTTTGAAGATGCATAAATTTTCACTCAGATGTCCAAAATTTACAAAATTTATACCGTTGGAAAGATAAAAGAAATATCTACAACTTTTCAGAAGAAAAGTTTGGCAAAATCTATCTTTAACAATCCCAAAATTGACCCTAAAGTCAGAGGATCAGACTTTCGTATCTTAATTTCATGACAATATTCGAGACTCTTAGACACAGAATTGAAATTCGATGTCTTCTTACAAAATGTAGCCATATATCTCTAGTTTAATCCAAAACAAGAATCGTCTCGTTTGGATTACTAGAGAAGACGTTATGGCTAAAATATTGAAGCATATTCAGTGAACATTTTCCAGATCACTACCAATCTTATCTCTAAATCTTTCCTTATCACCACTCATAAACCTTTGCAACTTCCAGCAAGCTATCCCAAGACAAAACCCAACAACAACTTAATGATCAAAAGACTCATATATGTACCCTTTTTAAAGGCAAGCACAAATCGCAGATAACAAATTCATATGAAGAAGAGAGTACTAAAGCTCTCATCTCTTTATGAATCATTCAAGAGCTCAATTATAGCTTTAGTTACATATCAGCATATTCATCATATCCATCATGAATCAAGTACCAAAATACAACATATGAGATGCTCAATGCTTAATATGCTTATAAAGCCATTCCGAAAGCTAGTTACTAACTTAATACAAAAGTGTCTAAAGTTTCTTGGAGTTATGCCCGATGCCTTGCAAAGTTCCGCGCTCAACTAGAATTTGCACCTGAGGAGAGAGAATGGGGTGAGCAAACACGGCTCAGTGGCTAACACCTCTATAGCCATCGAGTAATGAGCCACACAACACATAAAGAATTCAAAATATTTTCAGTCTATCATATAAAGCACAAATGACTCAACTTCATCACATAAATCATCAATTAACCAAAATCATCAGATAAAGCATCACATTAGATCTTTTATCAAGTAAAACAAGTAATATGCATCATTTACTAAAAAATGATGATATGCACACAATTGGCTCGAGAGTTCCATAAACACAACGAATAAACCGAAGTTTATCGTAAACACAACGAGTCCATTTTCGGATCTCGTGGGCTCAAGCAAATTTACGGAGAAGGCTAGGGGGTCAACGCACGTGACTATCGAAATAGGTTCTCTCTTGCCCAATCACAACTCATTTATGCTCACATATTCAAGCACAAGAATAGCATTTCGTGCTTCTTTCATACTTTCGAATCATCATAGTTTCACACTTTACATTCAAATCAAAGGAAATACCCTTTCAATATGCACATAATTATCAAAGATAGCACACATAGGGCATTTGCCCATTACACAACAACTATAAAAATGTTACCCACCTATCGTCGGTATTCGAATTCAAGATTGCCCTTCCTCCTTGTCGTGAGTGGAGTTCTCTTGATTTCCTTCAATCAAAACATACTCCATTCACTATTTATATTCTAAAGGAAAGCATAACATTCAAAAAAATCAAGCAAAATAAAAGTATACTTTAAACCTAACCTACCCATAAGATATTTAAGCTAGAGTCACCATAACCTTAGCTTAAAAGTCCATAAAATCCATAGATCTCACATTTCTCTCTATCTTTCTTCAAACCCTACACAAACCCTAACTTCCATTTCATCCCATTTCGAATCTAACATAAACAAAGATGGAACTAACCTCTAATAAATCGATTCTCTTCCTTTTTCCTCTCCTTTCTTCCTCCTTCAAACCTCCTATGGGTCTCCTTCCTCTCTTGGCGAAACCCTCTTGCTTCCTTGCTCACGATTTGCTCTCTTCTCTTTTCTTTTGGTGACTTACGACACTTTGCTCATCTCCTTCTCTTCTCTTCATTCCTTTATATTTCCACTTAAAACCTACCTCAAAACTACATAGTTTTGATCTCTCCTCTAACTTTCAAAGCTTTTGGGCTCTTCTCCTCCTCACAAGCCCACTCTACCCTAATCCACTTATCTTCTAAAGCCCATACTTTCCAATGTTAGGTCCAAGCCTTCATTTTAATTCCCAACTTCTAATTTCCAAGCCCAACATAAAAATATCTATATAAACACATAATTAAAGCAATCAAGGCAAAATAACAATAATTAATGAATAAATCTATAAATAAATAAATAAATAAATAAAAATAAAAAATTTTGAGCCCAACATTTTAAGTAATATCCTTATAAGTCATTTTAATTTATTAAATAATAAAATTCATACATATTATATGAAAAATACTAATATGATTTACCTTGCTATATTATTTATATTAATAGAAAATTTAATGTTGGATTATTATTATTATTATTATTATTATTATTATTATTATTATTATTATTATTATTATTATTATTATTATTATTATTATTATTATTGTTGTTGTTGTTGTTGTTGTTGTTGTTGTTGTTGTTGTTGTTGATGATATTATTATTATTATTATTATTATTATTATTATTATTATTATTATTATTATTATTATTATTATATTCTATATTTTTATTAGAGTTATAAACTTAATTTTGTAGAATTAAATATCTAAAATCTAAATTTATATAAGAATATTCAACAAAATATTAAGATATGCAATATTCATACTTTTATAATTTTTAAAATTATATTCTTATAAACCATTTTACACATAAATGACTAATGCTTAACATCTAATTTTACCAAATATTAAATGATAAACAGCTAATATAATTTACTGATCAATCAGTTAATAGCATTAGCTAATTAATACAGCTAGCTAATTGTAAAATAGGACATGTTAAACGTTGTGTTTCAGATAGATACCGTATTTTGGTTATGCGTTTAAACGAAAGTAGTTCCATTTAAACGCAACATTTTAAATACGACAAAAATTTTCTTCACATACTCATCTTTTCATTTTCTCTTGTGATAGACTATCTCATTCATATATATTCATCAAGCAACAATCTTTATTAGCTTCATGAGATTTTTCTTTTTAAGTTTTTATCCCTTATTCGCTACATTTAACATCCTCCAGCATTAAAGCCAGTCTTTTTCAACAGTTAAGCAGCTTCACACCTATTGCAGTATGCTATCGTTTTCCTGCTCTTGTATTTTCATTGTATTCAAGGATGCTATTGTAACGTCGGATACGTGATTCTTCCGGTGTTGTTGTTGTTTTGGTGAGTGTTGGTTATTCTCGCATGTTGTGTTGGCTTTTGTTGCAATGTTTGCTTTGTGGTTGTCTTCTGGTGGGCTACCATGGGCAAGAGCTTGTCCAAAAGCTTTGTCTACTATTCCTGGTCTGTTTAATTTTTCTTCGGCTAGGTTTTTGGATGTGTTCACTCGAGCAACTACCATGTCGTGTTCTTGCTAAATTTGCTGAGAGATTCAAAGCCCAGCATTTGATGGCCTTTTTTGTGGGTTCCACTTGGTTTGTGATTTCAATTGACGTTGAAACTGGCAAGGATATGTTTTGAACACTACCTCTTTTGTTATAGGCCTGTGAAAAAGTCGGCATACGAGCTGCTTTTCCATAGGGCAATGGGTTTTGGACTAAGAAGCACGAATACAGACACGGATACGTGACACGACATAGACATGGACACAGGGACACTAAAATTTGGTGGACACGGACACGACATATATATATATATATATATAAAGAATTTAGAATTAAAAAAAGTTCAGAATTCATAATATGATATATATTGATTGATATATTTCAATACTTCCAATATCTTGATAGTTCATACATATTTAATACCTTATAAGCATCTCTTAAAAAATATGGAGCATATATTCCATTAAGCCATGTCCGAGCAGTCTTCAGACGTATCCAAGCCAAAAAAAATTATTTTTTAATTCTGATGTGTCCGAGCCGATAAAAAATATTTTTTAATTCTGACACGTGTCAGACACGTGTCCACTGCGTGTCAGTGAGTGTCAGACACAGACACGTGTCCGACACACGGACACGGCTCCATTTTGTCGTGTCCGTGCTACATAGGTTTTGGACCATACAATGAGTATTGTCGACACAACTGGAGAAGAATCTCGTCAACTCATTCATTTAATCCCATGAGAATAGGTGCTTTCGAGCCTTTTAGACGTGAAATGGGTATAAAGATAGCTGAGGAGGTTAATGATTCCATGTCTAAAGTTGGTCAATTTGAGGTTAGAAAGTTGCTTCATTTTGATCTCTGGACAATGTGATGATGACCGTATTCAATAGAAGCTACAAGTTAAACAGTTTCGAAGATGGTTTAGAGCTTAAGAACATAGTCAGTGAAGGCTATAAGTTACTAGGCATTTTCAACTAGAGTGATCACCTTCCTGTTCTTAGCTTGCTTGACTTGCAAGGTGTGAGGGAGAGGGGTAAGAAATTGGTCTCAATGCCTTCGTCAGAAAAATCATAACTGAACACAGAACGACAAGGGTGTTTGAAACTTAGAAAGTTGGTAGTACAACTGATTTTGGCGACATATCATTTGACATGGAGAAAGATTAGAAGCCCAGTGACTCGGATATGATTGTTTTATGGGTAATGTTATATTATTTTTTTATTTATACAATTTTGTCCAATCTTGTAAAGTTGGACAACTATTAATTGTATTTTTTATTTTTAAATAAACTATCGGTTGAGTTACGTAATTTGATCCAGATAAAGATAATAAATGGCCTAATAAATTATCTAGATTAATGGGTTTAAATTCGGATGAAAAATAGATCCCAAGTAGTATAGACCGGACTCATATAGACCTTGTAATGGGGAAACTCGATATGGAAGTTATATAAAGATTAAGGTCTTCTGCAGTTGCTCATATTAGTTGTAAGTATAAGGAATCTCTGACCTGTTAAGAGAACTTACGTATTGAGAAAACTATAAAAAGACTTAGCCCGTGAACCGAAGAGCACTTTCCATAAAAGGTCCTGGGAGATTCGTGATTGTTTGGAGCTCGGACTTGACATCAGAATTAGAGATGGAACCAAAATCAGGTATTTCATATTATCTTCATTTTTAATCCTTTCATGTAGATCTGGGATGCGTAATAAGGTCTATACTATGTATTACATGTGGCATCAGAGCAGCTACGTGATCGGATTGTCGGAAACGAAGAATTTTTATTTTTCATCTCATATGATTTTTCTCTATTTTTGAATCGTTTTTTCAATTTTTATGTATATAATTACGTAAAAGTGGTATACATAAGGTTAACTATGAAAAACAGGTTGAAAACAGGCCGAACGGAGTGAAAAACGAAGTCCCAAGACACCGAACATCATCGCTATAGTGCGCGATACAACGGGCGTATGGACCGCACGCTGACGCATCACTCCAGCGAGCACGTGCAACTCGCGACTCTCGACCCGCACTCCCATGTGGTGGCACGTTCGCGTCATAGCATGTCGACACTAACGCATGCAACGTACGAGTGGCTCAAGTGCACGGGCATTGACATGTGCGCACGTTAGCGGCTGATGTCATGCTAACATCAGCCATACAGATCTACAGTAATTTTTGAAAAAATAAAAACATAAAACATAAAAATTCCAAATTTACCATAAGGGTGCCTAAGATTGTTTTGGGTTAGTTTTCGGGTTTGGAAAATTTATAAAGAAAAAAATTTCTACTTCTTTGGATTTATTACATTAGTAATAAATTAAAGTTTAACTCTAAAAAAATGAATTAAGGTATTCTGAATCCAATTTCGAGTGAATTTTCATGCTTCGGACATCATATGAGAGAAATACATGAGGTTTTTGTGTCTCGAGTATCATGTTCGGTGTTCGAGATTGCATGATAGTCGATCAGAAAAGGAATTGAGACATTTTGAAGCCATTTTTAGTGAATTTTCGTGCAACAACTTGCTATAAGGGAGATACATGAGGTTCTTGTATCTCGGGAGGGTAGTTCAGTATCCGGTGACACACGATAGTCACTCTACTGAGATTTTCTTTTATGAAAGTCTCAAATGAAGTTTTCAGATAATGTCTTCAACACGAGTGTGTGACAATGAGTCTGTGCATTCATATTTTTTCATTTATTGATATTACATTGTCACATGCTATATGCCCGTAAAGAATGTGAGGATAACATAAAGATGTATCCCTTGTATTTGTGGACTTTTTGAGTGCTGATGAGGATGTAGTCACCACAATGACCTTTCAAGTCAGTACTTTGAATTGTTTTGCTTACACGTTAGGGGACGTCTCTAGTCTCATGTTTGGTTATTATAAGTGTTGGCCTTACATGAGATTTTGAAATGTTTATAAAGACCTTAGATAAAGGAAAGTCGTTGCTTGAATGATCTATTCACCCACATGTGGTAGTGTCATTAGAGTTGATGATTTGTACTCTGATCGCTTTTATGCGTGAATTTCTAGTTGTATATATTATGTATTCAGCCCATAGGTATTTCATAATATGTGTGATCGAATTTTCAGTAAAGATATTATTTAATGACTTTGAGTATCATTGTTGTCCTACACATTTATGTTGATTTAAAGATTATCATCTTGAAGTCACCTTTTCAATTTGATGACCATTAAGAGATCCATTCCTAACCATCTGCTAAGTGGACTTCTGGACACAGATATAGCGAACGAGTTTCTTGATAATGTCTCCCAGAGGTATACAGTCTCATATAGTGTTGAGACAAGTGCCTTGATGAAGGAATTATTCTTCATAAGGTATATGGGAGAAAAGGGGAGTAATGGAGTACATATCAAGAATAATTCAAATTTACAATAGATTGAAGATGTTGGGACTTCAATGCTTTGATAGCCTATTGCGATGTTGAGGAGGAGAAACTCAAGTTTGCTACTCCTACAACCCTCAAAATAGCTTAAGGGAATACAAAGATGAAGCTTGCTAAGTTCGTAGGTGAAAAATTCAAATCTTCTCCATATGTTGAAGTTGGTCAAATTAGTGCTGATAAACGTCCTAGGGACATAAAGAAACCAATAATGTGAGGTTTAAAAGAAAAGACTGAGACCATCAGGTTATTCATTGGCTCGTCAATTATGAATCTAAATTGCAATAGTCATATTAAGTACATGGTGGCTATTTAGTGGAGCATCTGATCAAGGTGTTTCCACAATGCAAAGGTTCATATCCAGGATAAAGCCAAATAAAGGGAAGGAGAAACTGATGGTTCACAGCAATAAAGAGGTGGAAGTAATATATATATAGTTGTTTTTTAATGTAAAACATAATGGTATAACTTTCTTGTCATATGGTTTGTATAGAGTGTGTCTTACCTATAATTAGATAAATGCTTATTCGCAGCATGCTAAAAAAGTTATAAAATGGACCCTGATGAATGAGAAGTCATACATAGTGTGGCATAAAATTTTAAGCCACATTTCCAGAGCTACCATTGAGAGATTGATTAAGGAAAGCATTTCTTAATTCTATATTATGATGATCTGGGAATATGTGTTGACTGTTACATGGGTAAGTTAACTAATAAGGATATTGAGATCAACTCATGCTTTTGACTTGTTGAGTATGATACATAAAGATATTGGTACACCTTATAAAGTCGCATAGTGCAATTCTAAATGTATTCTGACATTTATTGATGATTATTCCTATTACAGTTATGTGTTCTTGCTTAAACACTGAAGGTTAAGAACCAATTGGAAAAATTCATCAAGATAGTCAGATTTGACCATGGAGGAGAATATCATGGCAAACATGGTATTTCAGGACTTTAAAAGATCCGTTTGCCAGATATTTAGAATCAGTTAGAATAGTGACTTAATTCACTATGTCGAGTAGTTCTGAGCAAAATAGTGTGTTTTTAAAAGGCATAACTGCACCCTAAAGGACTTGTAGAAGTCAATGTAAAATAGGACTAATCTATCTAATTATTTAAAAGTTTGGAAACCTAACCTTGCACACATTAGTGTATGGGGCTGCCTTACTGAGATAGTATAATCCTTATAAAGATAGATTGCATGCTTGTTGTGTTCATTGCTATTTAGTAAAATATCTTGACCACTTTAAGGCCACATCTTTTACTGTAGAGAAAGAGGGACGAAAATAGTGGAATCACAAATAGCTAAGTTTCTAGAATACGATATCTATGATGATGGTGGGCCTATTGACCCTTCGGATGATAGCAGGGCGGATACTACAGTTATCATGTAACTACTATTCATACAATTAGATCTGGTGGATCTAGGTCATTGTACCATGCCTGTACAAGAACAGGAACCTATACTTATAGGCACAGAGGTTCCTGGGGGTACAAGATCTAATACAATTAAGTGAATCCACTAGAGTCAGATGACCTGCTATCCCATCTGATTACATAGTCTATCAGATGTAAAGGACTATACTATTAGACATGTTACAGATCAAGTTACTTTTACGGAAGTTGTTTCTGGACCTAATGCGGATGTGTGGTAGGATGCAATGAATATCGAGATGCAAGCCATGAAGCATAGTAAGGTCTAGGAGCTAGTTGAATTGCAGCGGAACCACAAACTCGTCAGTTGTAAATGAAGTTTTTGGACCTAAAGGATTTCAAGATAAAGTTATGGTTCACTTAGAGAGAAAGGTTGACTTTACGTTATCTTTTCTTATGTATCCTCGGAGGATATATTTTGAGTGATTAAAGAACATGATGATATAAAGTTACATTAGATGGCTGTCAAACCGCTTTCCTGAGTAAAGACCTTTATGAAGTGGTTTATATGGTACAATCTGAAGGATCCCAGGATCCAAAAGGAATTGACATGGTTTGTGAGTCATATAGACCAATATATGGTTTATATCAAACCTTTCAAAAGTAATTCCTTACATTTGATGAGGTTTAGCCTCTTTCGGTTTCATGGAAAATAAAAATTAAGAAAGTGCTTGTACTATGAGGTCAAGGGGAGCAAAGTTATCTACCTATTACTGCATATGGATGATATATTGCTTAGGTCAAATTACTTGACCATGTTTTATGAGGTTAAACAAGTTTTAGTCAATAACTTTGACATAAAGGATCTTGGTGTAGCATCTTCTATCCTAGGTATTCAGGTTCACTAGGACAAATCTCAATACTCTTCAAATCTCTCATAGAATGCATACATTGAGTGTGTATTATAGATGTTAATACAGTTAATAGTAAACCTGTCATAGTACCTATCTCTCATGGTGAGATCTAATCTTTGGTACAGTATCCAAAGAATAAAGTAAAGAGAGAGGTTATGAGGAATGTTCTGTAATCTAGTACGGTTGATAGCCTGATGTATGCTCAGCTATATACTAGGTAGGACATTACGTCCACTATTTGACTATTTGGTCAATATCTGGTTAATCTAGTTGTAGACCATTGTAATGTAGTCTAGTGAGCATTGAGATACTAAAGGGAATTAAGGATTACATGTTGACATAAAGAAAAGTCAACAGACTAAACCTTGTAGGGAATGCAGATTCAAATTTAGCTATGTGTCCGGATGATCGAAAGTCCGCTTAAGGTTACATTTTAAGTTTTCATATGATACAATGTCATGAAAGTGTGTTAAGAAGACACAGGCAACTTCCTCGACTATGAATGTAAAGTGCATATTATGGGGTTGCTTCACAGACGGTTTAGCTCAAAAACTTGAATTTTGAGTTGTCTGTGGTTGATCAGTGGCTAGACCCATTTGGTTATATTGTGGTAATCTTCCTGTCGTGTTGTTTATTAATAACAGAGAATATCACAAGGTCTTAGCATTTAAAGGTCACTTATTTGGTCATAAAGATGTTGATACAAAAAGGTTACATTAAGGTTTTGAGCATTTAAAGACTGAGGAGCTATAAGTCGATCCTTTAACTAAAGGACTTCACCCACTTATGTTTGTGACATAAGTATAAAGTATGAGTGTTTTGACGTCCTTAGACACTATTAGTTAGCGGATCGTTATGATTGCTCCATCTACATTTGTACATTTTGATGTATTATGACAGTATGATGATTCATCAATAAAGATGATCATGGTTTATCCTCAGTAATATGTGTTATCAAACGTTTTCATACTACATATAAAATTCTTAAGATTTGTGTCGATCTTAAGCATTTAAGGTCATTGGACATATATATAGATTGACCTTATGCCTTTATCATTTAGACATATACAGGTTTATTATAGATATCTATGAAGTTTAACATGACATAGGAGGATATAAGTTTTTAATCCCATAAAGGTGTTCTCTAATGTAGTTTAGCATTCAGTTGGAGAACATAAAGGTTTTCTATAATGCAGTTTAGCATTTGGTGAGAGGAAACAAGTTTTCTTTAATGTTGTTTAGCATTCGGTGAGAGAAAACATGATTTCTCTAATGTAGTTTAACATATGCAGTTTAGCATAAAGTTGGAGAAATCAAGACCTACAAACGAAGATGATATAATTTAGATCATAAAGGTATCATCCTAGTTTGCCAGACTCCATTTTCCCATTCATGTTAGTGAGGTATTAGGTATTTGTGATTTTTTGGATCTGTGTTACACATGACATATGTATCTGATACTTTTCAGTATCGAAAGCCTTGCAGGACAGAATGATAGAATTTAATTATTTTTTGATCAAATTTTTTGTTTTTAAAACTTAGTCGACTAATATGGTAGCGTGGTTTAAACGAGTTTTTAAACTATTTTTTAAACTGGAGTCAAAAATGCAATTAATGCTTTTCCAAAAGGGAGATTGTTGGACAATTTTATCCTTTCCCATAAACTTGGACAATTATTAATTGTATTTTTTGGTTTTTAAATAAATTATCAGTTAAGTTACATAATTTGACCTAGATAAAGATAATAAAGTGGTCCAATCAATGATTTAGATTAAAGGGTTGAAGTCCAAGTGAAAAATGGATCTAAATTAGTGTGGATCGGACCCATATCGGCCTAGTGATGGGGAAGCCCGATATGGAAACTATATAAAGGTTGAGTTTTCCTACAATTGCTCATATCAATCTTAAGGATAAGGAATCTATGATCCGTTAAGAGAGCCTACGTATTAAGAAAACTGTAGAAAGACTTAGCCCGTATCCTGGAGAGTACTTTCTATAAAGGTCTCAGGAGATTTGTGATCGTTTGGAGCTCAGAATCGACATTAGAATTAGAGATGGAGCTGAAATTAGGTATTCCACATTACCTTCTTTTTTAATCCTTTCATGTAGATCTTGGATACTAATAAGGATTATACTACGTATTACATTTTTTTCCAAGAGATGGTTTTTAACGATATAGACACTATAGCCATTTTACTAGAGTGGGTTCTTGCTAGAATGGTATTACAATAAGATATTCAAGCCAAAGCTTAAGCTCAAATCGATGGTGTTATTGGAATCTCAAGGTCTATTTATGATGGTCTTATCTTCAAGTAATAGTGAAGGAGACTCCGAGGGTTCATCCACTAGGACATTTACTTTCTTGGTCTTTTTTAGCCATTAATGATGTTCATCTTGGTGGTATCTTCATTCCTACAGGAACAATAGCTATGGTCAACATGTGGGCAATCACACAAGATAAAGAAGAATTAGTTGAACCAGAGAAGTTCAAACCAGAAAGATTCATGGATGCAGATGTGGAATCCTAGAAAGCAAAATTTCATAAGCAAGGAGACAACCTTTTATATTCTTGTTAAGAGATTTCACGACATCAATACGGAGTTGATCTTTAGTACAAACAACTGGTACATCTTTGATACAAATTTTGACTATGATATAGAGTTGAAATATGTGATCTATCGAATATCAAAGCTATGAAGTTTATTCAATTTATATCTTCTTATAAAGTGAAAGGATTTTCATAAACAATTTTGAGGACATCTTTAATAACTAGAGAAATGATTGAAATGATCAGAAAAGTCTGCCCATCAAATAACTTTTTCCTCAAGAAAGTTTTGAATATCCACAAAATTTTGTTTGAATATCATGTATCTTATTGTAATGGGAGTTGATTGTTGAATTAGGTTAACTAATAATTCTAGTCTTATTTTAACTTTTTGTTATGTAACAAATTCAATAAGTTTTATGTTTCCCAAGAAACAACACACATCAATGAACTCAGTATTATCCTTATGCTATGGATGAAGATCATAAGCCAATAGTTTAGGTTTCATCAACACATTCATACAAATGCATAAATACAAGTGATCAACATATCAAGAAGACATACACTATAATAAAAAAACAAACATTAGCAACAAAAAAGAAACGAACAGATATGTGAAATGTTTCCAATGCCGTTAATTTACCCGTATCTCCCTATTTTATGACTTAACATGAAAAAACTTCACATACATGGTTATTTAGAAGCTAAATATTGGATTGAATCTAGTATCCATCACTGAGACCAATTCCAAGCTCACAATATACTCAGGTTTCTATACATCATAGTAATTATGTTACTTTGATCACTTAGACATCATTTCTTATCTCTTCAACCTTTTACCTTGATTTTCTTTGAACATCCCCATATGATTCTCTCATGTATTAGATCAAACTTGTAAAATTTACTATGCCTTAAGAGAACATGCAGAATGTCAGAAAGTTAGTTTATAAAGGAAAGGTTCTCAATCTTTCAATTTTAATGGGTATTCATAGAAAAAATCTTTCTAATTATTCATATCTGCACGAGCTCTACCTAAATACAAAAATATTAAGAACTTCTTGTAGGGAGTATTAAGAACTTCTTAACTCCTGTCAGGTCTGGACATAGGGGTTTATTAGTTTATACCCTACAGCCAATTGCTTTGGTTGCAGTTTAGTTACAAATTATTTAAAGGCATTCTTTATTATGTACATGTTTAGATGTATATAATAAAGTCCATGGGATAATTGTACATTGCAAATGAAAATTATAATGAGATTATAATTATGAGATTCATATTGTATTTATGTATTATTCCTAAATGTTCCTAGTCATTGTTTTATTAAGATTGGACATTAATAGAATGTAAAAATAATAGCACATGTTTTGTTTTTCCTTATAAAGGAAGTAGTCAATCTCATAGGTTAAAGTATAGAGATACTTAAACAAACATTTGGGTACTTGCTAGAGAACAAGTTCACTGAACATACCTGATATGAGAAATCTATTTGGAGCATTACTTGTATGTCTATAAAATTCTTATTGTGATGATTGTATAAGTGATCCTTTGACTTGAGGTCATCAAAGTTATCTTGTATGGAGATTGCTATGCTTTGATACTACTTATGATCTATTTAATCACAGGTTATTTAATCGGTAATCATTGTATGTAGCTTGAACTATATGGAGATAGTTGAATGATCAAGATAGGATTCATCACCCTAAAGTAATTAGGGAGAATGTTTTGTTCTTTTCGATTAGTATGGATTTGGGAAATCCTTAGCCAAGGTGAAATGACGCTTTGTAAATAGTTTACAAATGTCATTAATTGAATCAATAGGTAGTCGAAGAGAACTAATATGATTAGACTCAAAATAGAGTAGACATTAATTTTATGCTCTATGTCTGATCGAAACATTGTATGATGAAAGGATTGAATTCTATGGAAAAATTATGCACGAAAAGTTTAATCAAAATCACTTTGACATTCCTAAATATTTGGGTGGTCATGATGCATTGCTAGATGCCAATCTTGATATAAGATTATAAATTATTTAATTGGAGAATTGAAGATAAATTAGGAGGAGTTTTAATTTATATAATTTTAATTATAAATTAAAATTAGATTTTATAATTATGGTCAATATATTTAGGAACCTAATAGGTCTCACATATAGAATTGGATTGAAGAGAGCAATGTTAATTTAATCAAGTTGGAATTGATTGTAAAGTTTGAGAAACTTTATGATTAAATATGAGATATTTAATAAATAAGGATCAATATGAGATATTGTATCTTATATAGGAATAATTGGTATTTAATTAAAATTATTTATAATTCTAATTAAAGTTTAATTGAAATTAGAATTTAATTTCAATTAAATTACTAAAACGTCCAAAGCTTATTATAAATAGGCTTAAACTTTACGAAGCTAACACTTCATGCTTAACCCGCTCTGCTCTGATTTTATTCTAGATACTGTTAGAGTTCGGACACTTATGCGGCTACGATGGTTGAGATAGATCGATTTTGGAAACGGTTTAATGTAGCACCCCCTTATTGTAGAGTACACACCGGGACGCCCGGAGGTTATTCCGGTACATAACCTATGATAAGGGCGAGTTACGTTCAATCACTACATTCACTTCTCATGGCATTATATCAATATTCACTTATAAAGCATTAGTAAAAAAATCACAATATTTTAAAACCAACTTTTTTCTCATTTCATTTCATAAAACCCGAATGTCTACATTGTGTCTTTCAACATTTTCTATATGTACATTATCAAAACTTGATACAAAAGTACTACATGAAAGAGGAAAATATACACAATCTAACTAATTTGTCCAAAAATCCCAGCTGACCGACCTTTGAGCCATGACTTCTCTTGCCAATCATAATCTACACGGTTGGTAGAGCCTTTCAGTAGTTAGAGTTGTCTCTCGGTCTTGACAAGACAATGTTACAATTTTGGTGAGTTTTGCAAACTCAACGAGGTAACCATCATCGATGGTTCACTCAATTAATGCAACATATCATTTCACATAACATATAATCACATACTGCACTTTACATAAGTATCACATTTTCACTTAAGCATAGGCAAATTTGGCATTTCATTCTAGCAAACATTCTTAACAATACGCATATGAAATGCTCATGAGACATTTTCCATTTATTACGTTGTTGTGATTGAGTGCCTGAACTGTCCCATATCTATTTTATATACCGAACTCATTAATAACTGTCCCTTATTCTCTTGGGGGATACAGGGCTCATTCAACATAGTGAGCCTTAAGCTCTTAATCATTTTTGAGCTCGAGGCTCATTTTCACTCGTTGAGCTTTAAGCTCTGATCGGTGGCTACTCTGGTCAAAACTATCATTGTTTGATTATGCATTCATGTATAGAATGTATGTATCACAATCACTTACATTATAAAACACTTAAGTCTTCACATTAATATTCAAGTAGCATTTCAATATAAATTCTACATTCACAATCATCGGACCTTCTATCCAGAATCAACAATCAAACACATTCATTTATCATTCAAAGCATAATTTAAGCAAACAATAATTGAGAGAAACCATCTAGGTTACTCACAAGTTACTCCCGAAGCTAATTCCTGGAAGATTCGGCAACGTCTAGAGGTTGACGTTTTAGTTTCTCCTCTATAACAAATAATATACACAATTTCACAATTTGTACAATCATAAGTATTCAATAATGCACATATATGAAATGAATTATGTACAATGCATATTCATGATAATCCTGGGTATCTTTCCTTTAATTTCATTACAAAATCATTCCCATATCAAAACTCATCTAATTATAATTTATACTTAGGTTTATGCCTCACTAAAACCATTAAATTCACAATTCATTTCTCATTGAATCACTTCAGATTTTTCCACGTCACACTTTCGAGTCTACTGTTCACATCCAATTAGAAAGTGAAACTAATGTAATTTGGTTATACTCTCTTCTATAAAAGTGTTATCCTAAGTCTTATCTTTTCAGTGACACCAAAATCACTCAATTTGGTTTAGTAATTTGGAAGATATACCTCAAACATTATCGGGGTTGTTCATATTCAAAAATAGTGTACTATTCACAGCTTCCATCTGAAAATTCATCATCTTAGAGACTGAATCATAATTTAACTTCTTGAGACAATTTTTATGCCCATATTGCTAGGTTACTCCAAATTAAAAATCATCTTATTTTGAATCCTATAGATCTAGATATAATCAAAATACTGAGGGGTGTTCAGTAAAACAACACTAGTTCACACCATCCCAACAGATTCTCTCACTTTCGTTCAATAAATCTTTCTCAATTCAATTAATAATGCTAAAAAATTTTATTTAGAGGTAGAAAAATGTTTTAGGAATGCATTGGTTTAATAATCAAGTCATTTGGATGTCTAGAGAAGAAGTTATGGTCAAAAGTAGCAAGACTGTTCAGTAAAAGACAAAATCCCAAATGCACGATCGTGCATTTGCACGACGGTGCAAATTTCTCTTCACCTCCAAAGTCGCCATCATACTTTTGCATGACGGTGCTTTTTGGCTAACCTTCAAAGTCACCATCGTGCAAAAGCACGACGGTGCTTTTGGCCTAAAATCTTAAAAAGCACGACGATGCTTTTCCACTTTTTCTTCTTCACAGACATCTCAACTTCTAAACTCCATAACTTTTGATCCAGAACTCCAAAATTTACAAATTTTATATCAATGGAAATATAAAAGAAAGATATAAAACTTTCATGAGGATAATTTTGTCAATATATGTCTATATAAACACAGAAAATTCATTAAATTTCAGATAAAAAAATCAACTCTCTCCTACTATTCATTCCCAGAATTTTCAGACTTCCAATTTTCAAAAACCAACTTTTCAAAAAAAAATTCTAGTTTTTTCTACTCCATTTCAATCAAATCATTAACCATAAATTCATAATACTCCAAAATTTACAAGTTTATTCAAAATCCTCAAAATCATCAAAAAGTCAGATATTAGATATTCAACTCTGCATTTCACCATTCTATACATTTTCCTATATTTCATTCTCTGCATCTATTTATATCTTTTCCTTTAACTATCATTTATACACTCATTCCCATCTCAAGCTATTATTTTACAACTATCCTTCAACTCAAACACCACTTTTTTGATCATCTCTAAGAAACTCATCCACTCACGTATACGCATGCATATATATAAACATGTACAGTGAAAAATAGAGCATGACAACATATCACCTTTTTCATACTACAATTTTCTATACTAATCCCATACACCATTTCATTTGTATTTCAAACTCCAAAAATCATTTCTACATCACCTGATCACTAATAATCTATCAAATACTAAATAACACTATATCCATATTTTTCATCCCATTTTCACAGTAGCCATGTATATACACGAAAATTCCATGTTCATGCAGACGACAGTAATTCATCAAATTTATTTCATAAATCTATAACTCTAAAGGATTTATTCAATACTTGTTAAAAACTCCAAGATCTTCAACTATCCCAAAACTCTAAACTCCATGCAATTCACGTACACCACTGTATAAATGACCAGCTTCGGTTTTTTTCTTAGAGAAAAAGAACAAACAGTAAAGTGGAAGTGGTATGGGAAAAAAGAAGAGCAAAGCTAACTTTTTAAAGGTATTTGATGAAAAACTTCATGTTTTGGAAGGAAATTTGAAGGAGGTGGCTACGAAGAAGGTGACTACAAAACAACACTTAAACATATAACTTATCCCCTTTTCACTCTCTGAAATCAAACTCACTCTCAGATAAAAATACCAAAGCTATTTAACTAAATCAGTGACACTTGTCACTTTTATAAAGTGTAAGCCTAATCAAGTTCATTTTGAACTAATTACTTCAACTATCATCTTTACAATCCAATTATCTCCAATATTCTTTTGATTCCTTTTTCCTATTTTATTATTTTTTCTATTTTCCATGAAAATCCCAAAATTTCTGAAATTATTCCTAAATTCACCAAAATTCAAAAATATTACAATTTCACTAACTTGTAAAATTTCCAATGTAAAACATACAAAATTCTCAAAAATTTACAAATCAATCCAATTATACCTCGAATTATTCATGAATGCATGTACAATTATTTTTATGTGCAAAAAAATTCACTATTCATGTATATGTGTATGGCATATTATGCATGAGCATGAAGAAGCATTTCTAAGCCTCTCATAAATCACTCACATTTACTATTTTAACCTTCCTATAGGTAATGAGATATTACATTCAAGAGATATAACAAGATAAAGATCAAGCTTCGGAATAAAGTACAAATTAAAATTTCTCTTTATTATGATTTGTGTTAATCATTTTATATAATTAAATAGATCTTGATTTTCAAGAAATCAAAAGTCACGAAAAAAATTTGTGATTATTTCGTTGCGGTCAAGATTAGATCTCAACCTAGTTTCCCAATAAGGTTTATCCTAACAAGGCTTTGGGATTAGCTACTGTTCATCTATGGTTATCTTAATTGCTTCAAAACTTCAAGTGGGTGTCTTGTGATCAGTGTGATGTGGACTTAAGTGAGTGCTTGAAGCTTTCAATGGAGATGAAGAAGCCATTAGTTTGCAGGGCAGTCCTTAGAACAGCCTAACTAGTTTGTCAATTTAAGATCATGGACCAGCTTCCATATTTAATTTTTTAGAAGCTTTCAACGGTCTTAACGCAATGTTTAACATATAGTGGGACTCACTTCTATTTAAAAAAATCAACATTATCATCAAGTGGATCCAATTAAAAAATTTTAAAAATACAATGTCAACAAAAAAATACCATGTCAACAATTAATTAATAAAGACCTAACACCATTAATGGTTCTGTTCGAATAGAGTTCATTTTGAACATTTTTTAAACTTTAGGGTTCATTTTGAACACTTTAAAATTTTAGAATCCAATTCAAATATTAGTGTAAATGTCAAGAGTTGTGTTGCTTTTTTGGCCTTTTTTTCTCTAATGATAAGGTTTTCTCTTTTCGCGTAGTGTTGGTCTAACATTCTTGCTTTACTTTCGAGCCTTTTTGTCTCCTATCTTCTCATGAATCTAAATTCAACCGTGGATGTGGTACACCATGATTAATTACAAAAAAATTAAAAAATGAATAAAAAGAATATGAGGTGTGTTCATTGAGGATTAAGAGGTAGTTGAGGCAAAATAAGATGATTAAGGTGGTCCTTAGCAACCTTGGTTAGATAATCCCTAGTTTGAGAAGGGTTTGACAACTCTAAAATAAGGAGACCAAAAGATAAGTATTTGATAATATGTTTGTTTGTTTTATATTCATTTTAGAATTATAAAAATTATGGTACAATTGATCTATATGATTTAAGGATAAAGGGACATTTGGCACAATCATGAAATTTTAGTATCTTCTACTAACTAATAATATTCCCTTATTTAAATATGCAAGTTGACTAAGAATATTATGAAAGTTTAATTGTAATCTCTAGTCCATATAAGTTTTTTTGTTGTACGTTTGCGCAGTTTTATCTTTTAAAATGTAATCCATATTTGTATCGTTACTATCTAGCCCAAAGAAGACCTTGTTCTTAAGGTCAAAATATGGATAAATCATTTTATAAAGTTGTAGATTTTCTCACATTAACTTTTTAGTTGATTATATCTCACAATCCACCAAAAGCTATTTGAGATGACTTTTTAGAGAAATGAGTATACGAGTTCTAAGGATGGCTTGTAGGAGTTGTATTATGTTAGCTCCATCACTCAAAGAAGGTAGTGGAAAAATTTCACTGGTTTGGTCTTCCATAGCAGTAATCGAGTATTGAATATGGAAGGCATGGCGAATACGAGCAATCTTTGTCAACTCGAGCTTGTAAGCCAACTTGTCAATCCTTCTCATAATTCAAAAGGGCTCATAAAATTTCTTTGAAAGCTTCTATAAGGGTGGTGGTTGTATAGATATTTGGTGATAAAGTTAAACGTTTAACATATAACCAATCACCTACAATAGACTCTTTCATGTTGCTTCACTTGGTGATTGTTTAACTCCAGTTAGGGGATTCTATTTGTGTTTTAAGGCTTCATCAAGTGAAATAATGGATGTATATCCCATTATATACAAAGGAATTGAGGTAACCTACCATACAAAGCTTAGAATAGTGTCATTTTGATTGAAGAGTGAAAAGAGGTGTTGTACCAATATTCAGTAAGACGAAGGTACTGCGACCATTGGTATGGTTTATCGTTTGCAAAGTATTGCAAATAAGCTTTAAGGCAGTTCATAGCTTCGAACTATCCATTCATTTATGCAGAAGTAAGGATAGTACCTTGTCGTTTAAAATTTTACTTCTAAGAATTACTAATAAAGATAGGGTCCCGAACAATAATGATTGATGTAGGCATCCTATAAACTTTAAAGATATTAGTAACAAAAAATTCAAGAAGGAAGTTGGAGTATATTCATGAACCAAGGAAAAAAATGTGCAAACCTTGTCAAGCAATCTACATCAACCCAAATTATCGTCTTTCTATGAGAGTTTATGGTTTGTTTGCTATCGTTTTTAATTTTATTTTTTATTTTTGTTTTCAATTTCAGTAAAAATTTTGTTTGTTTGAGTTTTTATTTTGATTTTTGGTTTTAATTTTCTAAGTTCTAAAAATTATGAAAATCATGAAAAGCGATATTTTTGGGATTATGTTTTTCTATAATTTTATTTTTTATCAATTAAATATATATTATTTAATTATTTAATGTATTAATTATTAATAACAAAGTCCATTGTAATCTTGTCTCATACTTGTGATGGAATTGGGAGGGGTTGCAATGTGCCATATGATTTTGGGGTAAAGGGGCTTTGTTTTGTTGGCATGTTTGACGCACTTTGTTTTGTTAGCATGTTTTACATAAACTGATGAATTTTTTTTTCTTTGTGTATGTTAGGCTAATATGAGTCATTTTGATGTATGAAGTTATAGTGCAAAAGCCAAAATGGCCACCTATAATGCTGGATGAAGTGAATCACACGTTAGTATAGACTTAATATATGATATACAAAATGCACAAGAAGGGAGAATTGAATTATGTATCCGTTTTTGAAAACAATCCCCTTTTAAAAAAAACTTCTTTTAAAAAAATTTGCTTTCTCAAACAATTGAAAAACAGTATTATGAAGTATTGCAATATGCTTCTAAGTATTTATATCAACAACAAAAATTAAAAGTTAAGAGTTGAGAGATGAGAGATGAGAGATGAGAATCGACACAACAATTTTATACTGGTTCACACCAAACTGTGGGCTACATCCAGTCTTCATAATCTTTTCTGAGATTTCACTTTACTTCTCAAAGATATAAGTATTCTTTTCTCCGAGCCTCTTCAGGTCTCTTACAACAAGTATTCTTTTCAGACTTAGCCTCTTCAGGCTATCAGCTTTCTTCCTTCTACTGAAAGATGTTTCGAGCTTTGTTACAGACAATAGTAGCTCTAAGTTTAACACAATAAAATTTCTAGCCTTTTTGAAAATCACTAAAAAAATCACTAACTCTTACAATCTTCGACTCTGACTTGTATTTATAGTCTTCATCTTCAACCGCTTCTTGATAACTGCTTCTTTCTTCTTATTTCTTGATCTTTGAAAAAACAGTTATTTAGTTGAGTTCCGTAACTAACTCAAACTGATTGTTCATTCGACGTGGTATCGGGTCTTTGTCTTTGATTCTTTCGTCTCATTTCTTCCGTCTCATATTAGGCTTTCCGATCGCGTCTCATGTCTATCATCTCATTTTTTGTTTGTGTCTCATTTTTCTATTGTCTCATTTCTTCCGTCTCATATTGTAACATCCCGTCACTGTCATTAAGGGTATTTTGGTTATTATGAGTCATACTGATAGGTTTCACTGCATTCATTGAATGAGCATGTTACTGGCCTCTAATTGTAGAGGAACAGGTTTAATGCATATGCATTTATCCATAGGTACATGCATTCATGATTTCCGGTATTTAATTGTAAGTAAGAATCGATCGAGTGAGTTATTTGGATTGGATTGAGAGTTAATTGAGAATTTGAGTAATCGAGTACAATTGACTGATTTGATACTGTTTATGAGTGACTGGCAATTTATAATGGCTTATAGGAAATAATTATGTGGAACCATTGGGATTTAGAGACTGAAATTTGGACTGACTTGGAGACTTAGGTCTATAAATACTAGGTTTGAGGAATTTGGGGAAAACACCTAAGGCAATTTCACGTTTCTCTTCTTTCCCCCCTACTGTGACTTGCGATTTCCTCCCATTGGTAAGGATTGCTCGATTTTCTTTATGGATTCTTTCCTTGAGATGAGGTTAAGCGATTGACCGTTATTGGTGAAGGTTAGAGGCTCGGGATTAGTGAATCGTTGAGCTTGAAGGATTTTAGGGTTTGGAGGATTTTGAGGAATCCGTAGCTTGATCTGTGATTTGGTAAGTTTTAAGAGCTTTGATGTTGTTATGGATGATTCTTCTGTATTTATGGCATTTATTATATTTGATCGGGTAGTTGGGAGTGTTTATGGATGGGTTTTGTTATTGATGATTACCGTAGGAGTGTATAGGTGAAGTGTGGATTTGTGGAGGTAGATTATCGATTTGTTGATGGACGAGTTATATGGATGATTGAATATGCTAAGGTTGCGATGATGATATTGCTTGATTTATGTGTATTGAGTTCTTGGTGAGTTGTAGAATCGAAATCTGGAAATCCTCGGGTGGTGTGTTTAAAAGCTATGTGTTGGGGAAGAAGGAGAGCGTGCGTAGTGGATTTAGGTTGGAGACCGCACAGCCGTGAGGAGCTCGACATGCGGACGGCGATGAGGAGCTTCGGCATGCAGACGAAGCGATGAGTAGCTTCGGCATGCGGACGAAAGCGATGAGGAGCTTCGGCATGCGGACGAAAGCGATGAGGAGCTTCGGCATGCGGACGAAGCGGTGAAGTGCTTCGGCATGCGGACCACCGCTTCGGCATGCGGACGAAGCGATGAGGAGCTTCGGCATGCGGACGAAGCGGTGAGGAGCTTCAGCATGCGGACGAAGCGATGAAGTAGCTTCGGCATGCGGATTTAGCGATGAGAGCTTCGGCATGCGACGAGCGGTGAGGAGCTTCGGCATGCAGACGAAAGTGAAGTAACTTCGGCATGCGGACGAAGCGGTGAGGAGCTTCGGCATGCGGACGAGCTGCGAGTAACCCGCATCTGAACGAGCTGCGGATCGATCGATCATCCGGCGACCGACCGACGAGTTGCGTATCGTTCGGCTATGCGAGCGACCGAGCGACGAGCTTTGGGAGTCGCTCGGCACGCGGGCGAGCAGTGGACGGGCGGTCCTGCGTAGCTAGTCAGATGAGCGAGTGGTTTAGCGTGCGGGCTAGGGCTCACGTCCAGGTCGACCTGTGGCATGCGGGTGAACGCCCAGGCGCATCCATGGTCGCAACCTTTGCCCTAGTCGTCCGAAGAGGAGTGTTTGAGGCTTTTGGCATTGGGACTTAGGAAATTAACCGATTGAGGTGATTAAGGATTAGATTTGATTTGAAGTTTAAATTGGAATTTTTATGGATGTGTTCGACCCAAGGAATAGGAAATTGCTATTGGGGATCCTAATTGAGGTAAATTGACTGGATTTTAGGAATGGATCAATTATTGTCAATCAACTCAATGAAGAGTCAGAATTGGGTTTTTAGCACCGGAATCGTGGCGTGCATTGTACATTATTTCACTTTGAGACATATGCATTCTTGTCTTTCGTTTTATCGGGCAATAAGTGATAGGTTGTACTTTATTGTTATAGAGGCACCGTTGGACCGTCGTTCCACGGACATTCTTTGGGACTTCGAGCAAGAGCTTCGAAGTTACGGTGAGTAACCTAGTTGGTTTCTCAAATTCTGATTTGCTTATATGCTCTACGTGAATTACATGCAAAAGTGAATTGTATGACTCTTGTATGACTCTTGGCATGTATTGGATTGAATTGCATGTTTTCTCGAATCGACTTATGCGGTTATGTGATCTCAGATTGAATATTGGGCTTCATAGCCATGTCATTGAACTCTCGAAAGCGATGTATTGGGCTTTATACCCACACTTGTAAATTCTTGAGCGTGACCTTTGCATGCATAAATGCATGATCACATAATGGAATGTGTCCCAAGTTGCTATTTTCCTTTGAAAAGAGCTTGAGCTCGATATCGCATCTTGGGCTTAGCGAGGGGAGAAAATCGACGCGTCCACACCGATTCTTGTTGAGCACTTGGGCATCAAATGAATAATGGAAAGAGTCACATATGCATTGCATTTACATGATTGATTGTGTTGTGACGATTCTTGGAATATGTGATGACATGAATTATCAGATCGTTACTTATTCTCGCAAACCGATTGAGACATCATTTATTGTTACATGTATTGTAAATTGCTAATCGATATCGCAATCTGTTATATTATCTTGACAATAAATATTATCAGATTATCTTTACGCCGTGTGCGTAATGCATGATTTGAGTGAACCATCGATGATGGTTTTCACCTTGAGTTCGCAAACTCACCCAAATTTGCAACCTATTTTTCAGATTTGTTAGAGTAGACTTCTAGCTCAAGATCTTTCTTTCTCGCCGTGCGAGCTTTGGCGAGGGTCGTGATGTACATAGGTCGGTCAATTTGGATTAGTGTTTTGAGGATGACTTAGGATAGATGTTTGTATCGGTCTCTTTTGGTTTTGTTAGAGACCGATAGACTTGTCTATTCGGATTGGATTATCGTCTTGGATAATTATTACTTTGGATGTCAATTTGTTGATTATTGTTATTTTGTGATTTAAAATACTTGATGCCATGGATTTTAGCGAAATTTTCTGGTAGTAAATCCTTTATCGTGGGATACGTGTTGGGCGACCTTGGGTTTCGATGTGTACCCTACGGTGAGGGCACTACATTTAGTGGTATCGAGCATGGTTGGCATCTTTTGGGCATAGAGCATTATTAGGCGGAATCTTGTGTAAGGATATGAGCGATCGAATTTCTTGTCATTTAGGTCATCCGTTATGGGAGATCGAGTAAAGCGACCGGTGACCAAGAATCGGTAGGAGCTAGTAGGAGTCCCTATGCCTCTCTCGAGGAGTTACCTCCTCGAGTTCTGTGAGACAGGAACGACAGCACGATCGATCGCGCTAGGCGGCGATTGATTTCTATGGTAGCACTAACCTGCGGAGGCCGAGGATGGCTTGAGAGGGTGGCGAGTCCTCGATCGATGGATGCGACCACGAGGAGAGGTTCGACTACTCTGTCTCCTGCTACTGTGGTCCCGCATATCGGTGGTGGAGGATCTGTCCCGGCAAGTACCACCAGGCCTCACACTCGACATGGGATGATTTTACGAGGGCCTTGAGGACAATTTCATGCCCAAGGTCTATCTGGAGATGAAGATGCAAGAGTTCTTAGAGTTGAGGCAGGAGGATGATGGTGTGGTGACTATGAGGTTGATTTAATGAGTTGATGGGCTATGCTACGCTGATTTCTACCGAGGACGACAGATGCCGTAGATTTGAGGTGGACTCAATTTGAGATCCGCACCGATCGCCAGATCGATATGAGCTCATTCTCGGTGAGAGCCGCATTGTCGAGGATAGAAGCATTCTGCTGGCAGAATCGATTGAGGCCGGACAGGGACTCGACATAAGAGACCTAGTGATAGCCATGGCAAGACCGGCAGAGGCTACTGATGGCACGAGTAGGCCCTTGGTCCATTGGAGGGGCCGACAGATGGATACGGGCGAGGGGCGATTCGCCTGCATCGCTAGTGGTGGTGGTAGCGCCAGAGGATCGAGACAGATCGCCCTGCATCGTGAGCATTGTGGCAAGAGGCACGATGGAGAGTGCCGATGGTTATCTGGAGCTGCTGAGAGTGCGGCTCGATGGAGCATTGGTGAGGCGCCGAGACATTGGGAGCCCAGTCTACTATGACTGGTAGATCAGGCAGTAATACCCCGATCCAGCAGAGCCGTGGAGGTGGATCAGGTTGGAGAGGTCGAGGCCGAGGCCGAGGCCGAGGCCAGCGAAGGTTACATAGTGAGGTCCGAGGGTGAGTGTGCGGCGATCTCAAAGTAGGTCTATGCCATGACACGGCAGGAGGCCCAGGACTCACCGGATGTTGTTGCGGGTATGCTTCTTATTTCTGGTATAGAAGCATATGCATTGTTGGATTCTGGATCCACCCATTCTTTTATTGCACCGCATCTAGCATGTAGACTGCATGGGGATAGGCAGAGGTTACTGATATGGGTTAGAGGTGAGTACACCTCAGGTAGTACAACTGTATTGGGAGAGGTATGTATAGGATGTCCGGTCCAGATTGACCGAGCAGTGTTGAGTGCAGATTTGATAGTACTGGCTCTGCGGGAGATTGATGTGATATTGGGGATGGATTGGTTAACTGTGCATAGGGCTGTTATGGTGTTACACCAAGGAGGTTATTGGATTCCTGGACAGCCCGGGGTGGTGTTTAGAGGAGTCGGTCGGTGTGTGCTGCGAGGATGATATCCTTTATGAGTGCCCCGAGATTGATGCGGGGAGGTTGTGAGGCCTATCGGCTCATGTAGTGGATTCTCGAGTTGGCGAGATTGGAGGATGTTCCGTAGTGAGGAATTTCGGATGTTTTCCCGAGGAGTTCTGGGATTGCCGCCGGCGAGAGATAGAGTTTGAGATTGATCTCGTTCTTGCATCGCTTCTATATCGATCCTCCATATAGGATGGCACCGGTGGAACCGAGAGAGCTTAAGGCTCGATTCGCAGGAACTTTTAGACAAGGGGTTTATCGCATCGAGTGTTTCGCCATGGGAGCTCGGTATTGTTTGTAAGAAGAAGGATGGGACTACGAGGCGTGCATTGATTATAGGCGGTTGAACCGAGTGGCGATGAAGAATAAGTATCCACCGCCTAGGATTGACGATCTATTTGATCGATTGCAGGAGCTCAGTGTTTACTAAGTTAGACTGCGATCGGGTTACTATCGATTGAGGATTGCAGAGGCCGATGTGCTAAGAGTGCTTTCCGGAGTAGGTGCGGGCATTTCGAGTTCTTAGTGATGCCGTTTGGGTTGACTAATGCCCGCAACCTTCATGGCTTTGATGAATAGGATTTTCAGCCTACCGGATCGATTTGTGATAGTGTTTATTGATGACATCTTGGTTTATTCGAGGGATAGAGCAGAGCACACCGAGCATCGAGGATAGTGTTGCGCAGTCATGAGAGAGAGGCGGTTGTTAGCCAAATTAGCTAAGTGTGAATTTTGGCTTGATGAGATCGTGTTTCGGGACACGTGGTGTCGGTGAGGGTATCGGTGGATCCTCACAAGATAGAGGCGATGATGAGTTGGGAGATTAGAGGATCTGTGCGAGTTGAGGAGTTTCCTAGGGCTGGCGGTTATTACGGAGATTAAATCGAGGATTTTCGTTGATCTCCGCCCCGACGAAGCTATTGAGGAAGAATGTACCATTCAGATGGGTGAGGATTGCGGAAGAGCTTTAAGGAGCTGAAACATCGGTTGGCGACCGCACCGGTGTTGGGCATTCCTTCCGGGGCTGGAGGCTTTGTGGTTTCTGATGATGCCTCGCACTGGGGTTGGGATGTGTATTGATGCAGCATGGGAAAGTTATAGCGTGTGCCTCAAGGCAGTTGAGGTCTCACGAGGTGAATTATCCGATGCATGACTTGGAGTTAGGCTGCGATAGTATTTGCTCGAAGATCTGGAGACACCATATCTGTATGGGGAGACGTTCCAGATCTTCACAGACCATAAGAGTTTGAGGTATCTGTTGAGTCGAGGGAGCTCGATTTGAGGCAGAGAAGATGGATAGAGCTCTTGAAGGATTACGATCGCACGATTGAGTACCATCCAGAAAGGCCAATGTAGTGGCCGATGCTTTGGCGAGTGAGATCGCATGGTATTGTAGCTCGATTGGATGGAGAGATTGCCTAGTCGTCTGATTGAGAGCTCTTAATGTCTGAGATGGATTTGGGGCGAGGATGGAGCAGCGATTACTCTACCGAGGCTCAGCCGATGCCGCATGCGAGATTCGGAGGGTTCGGGACGGGACCCGACTAGTGAAACCGATTGATAGAGTTGATCGTGCATGATTTGAGTTTGAGTTGAGAGATGGGACATTATGGATGGGACAGAGGTCAGTGTGTGCGGATCATCGATGATTTGAGACGGAGATCCTAGAGGAGGCTCATGTAGCGCTTATGCTATGCATCTGGTTCGACTAAGATGTATAACACACCGAGGCGACATTTACGGTGGCTGGTATGAAGAGGCAAGTGGCGAGAATATGTGTCGGTGTCCGACATGTCAACGAGTTAAGCGAGCATCAAGCTCCAGATGGGAAAGTTGCATTCGTTGCCCATTCCGGAGTGGAAGTGGGGCGAATTACCATGGATTCGTGACGGGGTTGCCTAGGACACCGAGGCAACATGATGCTATCTAGGTCATAGTGGACCGATTGACTAAATCGGCTCACTTCTTGCCAGTGAGAGAGTAATACTCTCGATCAGTTGGCCAGTAAGTATGTAGCGTAGATTGTACGATTGCATGGGGTTCCGTTGTCGATAGTTTGAGCATAGGATCCGTGTTTATCGAGGTTCGGAAGAGCCTCGCATCGCTATGGGTACTGATTGAATTTCAACACCGCATTCCATCCTTAGACTGATGGACTGAGTGAGAGGACGATCAAGACTGTTGAGGACATGCTTTGGGCATGTGTATTGGAGTTTAGAGTGCGTGGGATCAATACTTGCATCGATAGAATTTGCATACAATAACCTTGATGTCGAGCAGATTGGATGGCACCGTATGAGGCCTTGTATGGCGCATCGTGTAGATCACCACCGTGTTGGGATGAAGAGGGTCGAGATCGATAGAGGTCCCGGTGATCCAGATCTGCAGATAAGATCTGATTGATCGAGTCGCATCAAGCTCGGCTCAGATGCATGTAAGAGTTATGCAGATCGGATCGGCGGGTATGGAGTATAGTGTGGGTGATCGAGTATTCCTTCGAGTGTCTCCTTGGAAAGGAGTACTGAGATTTGGCCGTAAGGGCAAATTGAGCCCTCGGTATATTGGTCCGTTTGAGATCCTTGAGAGGATAGGACCACCGCTTCTGAGTTGGCTTTATCGGCGAGATGTCCCGATTGCATGACGTGTTTCACGTTAGTATGCTCCGACGGTACCGATCAGACCCGACGCATGTGATTCCGGCTCAGGATATCGAGATAGCCAGTGATATGAGTTATGTGGAAGAGCCGGTACAGATCATTGGATCACGGGTCAAGCAATTGTGAAACCGGGTGATTCCATTGGTGAAAGTACTTTGGAAGAACCACTCTGCTGAGGAAGCTACTTGGGAGATCGAGGAGCATATGAGGGCCAGTATCCTCATTTATTTGTGGAGACGGTATGAAATTTCGAGGACTAAATTTTTATTAGGAGGGTGAATTGTAACATCCGTCACCGCTCATTAAGTGGTATTTTGGTTATTATGAGTCATCTTGATAGGTTTCACTGCATTCATTGAATGAGCATATTATCGCCTCTAATTGTAGAGGAACAGTTTAATGCATATGCATTTATCCATAGGTACATGCATTCATGATTTCCGTATTTAATTGTAAGTAAGAATCGATCGAGTTGATCAAACCGATTGGATTGAGAGTTAATTGAGAATTTGAGTAATCGAGTACAATTGAGTGATTTGATACTGTTTATGAGTGAGTGGCAATTTATAATGGCTTATAGGAAATAATTATGTGGAACCATTGGGATTTAGAGACTAAAATTTGGATTGACTTGGAGACTTAGGTCTATAAATACTAGGTTTGAGGAATTTGGGGAAAACACCTAAGGCAATTTCACGTTCTCTTCTTTCCCCCATCGTGACTTGCGATTTCTCCCATTGGTAAGGATTGCTCGATTTTCTTTATGGATTCTTTCCTTGAGATGAGGTTAAGCGATTGATTGTTATTGGTGAAGGTTAGAGGCTCGGGATTAGTGAATCGTTGAGCTTGAAGGATTTTAGGGTTTCGGAGGATTTTGAGGAATCCGTAGCTTGATCTGTGATTTGGTAAGTTTTAAGAGCTTTGATGTTGTTATGGATGATTCTTCTTGTATTTATGGCATTTATTATATTTGATCGGGTAGTTGGGAGTGTTTATGGATGGGTTTTGTTATTGATGATTACCGTAGGAGTGTATAGGTCGAAGTGTGGATTTGTGGAGGTAGATTATCGATTTGTTGATGGATAGAGTTATATGGATGATTGAATATGCTAAGGTTGCCGATGATGATATTGCTTGATTTATGTGTATTGAGTTCTTGGTGAGTTGCGAATCGAAACTGGAAATCTCGGTGGTGTGTTTAAAAGCTATGTGTTGGGAAGAAGGAGAGTATGCGTAGTGGATTTAGGTTGGAGACCCAAGCCGCGAGGAGCTTCGGCATGCGGATTTAGCAATGAGGAGCTCGGCACGCGGACGAAGCAAGGAGTGCTTCGGCATGCGAAGCGATGAGGAGCTTCAGCATGCGACGAAAGCGGTGAGGAGCTTCAGCATGCGGACGAAGCGGTAAAGTAGCTTCAGCATGCGACGACAGCGATGAGGAGCTCGACATGCGACGAAGCGGTGAGGAGCTTCAGCATGCGGACGAAGCGAGGAGTAGCTTCGGCATACGGACGAAGCGATGAGAGCTTCGGCATGCGGACGAAGCGGTGAGGAGCTTCAGCATCGCAGACGAAAGCGATGAAGTGCTCGGCATGCGACGAAGCTGCGAGTAGCCCAACATCTGAAACGAGCTGCGGATCGATCGATCATCCGGCGACCGACCGACGAAGTTACGTATCGTCGGCTATGCGGCGACCGAGCGGCGAGCTTTGGGAGTCGCCGCACGCTGCAGCGGCGGCGGGACGGGCGGTCTGCGTAGCTAGTCAGATGAGCAAGCGGTTTAGCGTGCGGGCTAGGGCTCACGTCCAGGTCGACCTGTGGCATGCGGGTGAACGCCCAGGCGCATCCATGGTCGCAACCTTTGCCCTAGTCGTCCGAAGAGGAGTGTTTGAGGCTTTTGGCATTGGGACTTAGGAAATTAACCGATTGAGGTGATTAAGGATTAGATTTGATTTGAAGTTTAAATTGGAATTTTATGGATGTGTTCGACCCAAGGAATAGGAAATTGCTATTGGGGATCCTAATTGAGGTAAATTGACTGGATTTTAGGAATGGATCAATTATTGTCAATCAACTCAATGAAGAGTCAGAATTGGGTTTTTAGCACCGGGAATCGTGAGCGTGCATTGTACATTATTTCACTGAGACATATGCATTACTGTCACTGTTTTATTGGGCAATAAGTGATGGGTTGTACTTTATTGTTATAGAGGCACCGTTGGACCGTCGTTCCACGGACATTGCTGGGACTTCCAAGCAGTAGCTCGGAAGTTACAGGTGAGTAACCTAGTTGGTTTCTCAAATTCCTGATTTGCTTATATGCTCTACGTGAATTACATGCAAAAGTGAATTGTATGACTACTGTATGACTACTCGCATGTATTGGATTGAATTGCATGTTTTACTGAACTGACTTGTACGGTTATGTGATCTGTCATCAATATTGGGCTTCATAGCCATGCCATTGAACCATCGAAAGCATCGATGTCTCGGGCTTTATAGCCACACATTGTAAATTCTCGAACGTGACCTTCGCATGCATAAATGCATGATCACATAATGGAATGTGTCCCAAGTTGCTATTTTCACCGAAAAGAGCTTCGAGCTCAGATATCGCATCGACGGGCTTAGCCCGAGGGGAGAAAATCACAGCCCACACCGACATCGATCGAGCACTTGGGCACAAAATCAATAATCGAAAAGAGTCACATATGCATTGCATTTACATGATTGATTGTGTTGTGACGACGACATCGAATATGTGATGACATGAATTATCAGATCGTTACTTATTCGCAAACCGATTCAGACATCGCTTATTGTTACATGTATTGTAAATTGCTACCGATATCAAGAATCGTTATATTATAATCGATAATAAATATTATCAGATTATGTCAGACGCCGTAGCGTAATGCATGATTTGAGTGAACCATCGATGATGGTTTCTCACCGAGTTCGCAAACTCACCCAAATTTGCAACCTATTTTTCAGATCATAGAGTAGACTTCTAACTCCAAGATCTTTCTTTCTGCCGTGCGAGTTTCTTTGGCGAGGGTCGTGATGGCACATAGGTCGGTCATTTGGATTAGTGTTTTGAGGATGACTTAGATAGATGTTTGTATCAGTCTCTTTTGGTTTTGTTAGAGACCGATAGACTTGTCTATTCGGATTGGATTCTTGATGGATAATTATTACTTTGGATGTCAATTTGTTGATTACTGTTATTTTGTGATTTAAAATACTTCGATGCCATGGATTTTAGCGAAATTTTCTGGTAGTAAATCCTTTATCGTGGGATACGTGTCGGAGCGACCTTCGGGTTTCCCGATGTGTACCCTACGGTGAGGGGGCGCTACACATATTCTGTTTTTTGCTTGCGTATCATTTCTTTCTTCTGCTTGCATCTCATTTTTGCCTTGCATCTCATTTCTTTTGCGTCTCATTTCTTCTTCTGCTTGCATCTCATTTTTGTTGCATCTTATTTATGACTTGCGTCTTATTTATGTTGTGTCTCATTTCTGTCTTGCATCTCATTTTTGTTACGTCTTATTTCGACTTAAGGTCTCATTTTACATTGCCTCATTTCGTCATCGCGCCTCATTTCTCAGATTCCGCTTTGTTATTTGGTTTTCATCAAAATTATTACTCGTAAAGTCATTTTGACTTAACAGTCTCCCCCTTTTTTACGATAAAAAATAATCATAAAATACAAAAAAAAAATTGTAGCCAAAAAAATAAATAATGAAAGAATATAGCCAATAGCAAAAATCTTCTTCTTCTTCTCTTTTCTTCTCTTCTTGTTCTCCCCCTATCTTTGTCTTTTCTTTTTCCTATCTCCTATCTCCTTTCTCCTTTCTCCCCCTATTTGTTATTGATCAAAAACATCATGACCGCAGATGCTCCATAACTTCAGAAAACATTTCTCTCATTTCATTGCGAAGTGACTTGATATCTTTTCAAATATACTCTACTTCTTTATGCAAGTCACCCACAGAAGCACACAGATTATCAACTTTATCTTCAATGTCTTCATCATGCTTCTGTTATACTACTTCAAGACCAACGGTCGTAGTATATGCATCTAAAGATATGACAACTAGTTCAATTATTGTAAGGGTAGGAGGTTTATCAAATAAGTTGGGTTCCGGGAGATCAAGATTATCGGGGCTGGTTAGTTATGGAACTTGTCTTCCAAATAGGTGTAGAACATCCCCAATTGAAGACACAGTTGTCAAGGGTCTAATGTGCATAATGTGAAGCATAATTGACTCTATTGAGTAGCTGCGGTCTCCAATCCTAATGGAACTGTACTGCCCTTCTGTAAGTCTTCCAACCACCTGAGAAGAGTCTTTAGTGGTTCGCTGACCACAATTACTTCCTGATGCTTTCGAAATGTAGTGGGAAACATATGTTCCTTTCTACTGGACTGCATGGAAAGCTTCATCAATGTTTCTCACTTCAGCTTCGATCTATTCTTCTGTCTTCTTCCCTTTTTCCTCATTGCGAACAATTTAAGGTCTTGGTTGTATGTTAGGCACAACCTTAATCACAGTTCTCTTTGTGATTGGTAGAATAATGTATTTCTTGTAACATCCCACCCCCTCCTGGAAGGGTAAAATAGTAAAATTGGCATAGGATGAGACTAATAGGGATGTATGAGTAGTGTCCAGTATACTTTGATCGGTGCTCGATGAATTTGTGCACTGTGAATCGTTTGGTCATGCATTCATGACATTTTAAACTTAGTTTTAAATTGAACTTCGTGTGAAATTAAAGGAGTAATTGAGTTTGGAAAATTATTTGAACTGCGCCATAAATTGTTTTACATTTTTAGAGATTTTTAGGAATTTTTCTGGATTTTTCCGGAGACAATTCCCGGACCGGAAAAATCGCCAATTGGCGAATTGGTCGATTTTTGGTAGCAAAAATCGCTACCCAATGGCACAGTAATATGGGGTATATTATTTTGGGACTGAAAGTAGGGTCATTAGAGTTAAATGGAGTAAAATTTTGGACTGGATTAAATAAGTAAAATTTTGACTTTTCTTATAAACATTGACCAATCCCATCTTGCCATTTAAAAGGTCTCATTAATGCATTCCCTCTCAAGTCTCGTACGTGTATGTTTTAAAGGAAGTAAGGATGAGATTTTAAGGCTTTTGATTTATGTTCATCCGAAACTTAACTCTTCTTTAAGACCATCGAAAATTTTCTCCTTCTCTCATCTTCCTTGTAACTTCAAGCTATTATCTCTTACTCTCATCAAAGCTAGAAGATGAGTTTGGTATATGTTTGGGAAGGAAAGGTGGTTGGTACCTTGGTGTAGGAGTTAGAAGTTGGTTATAGAAGCTTTGGAGAAGGTCTTGTGTTAGGTAAGTTTTCATTTAAGGAATTGAGTTTTAAATGAAGTTTTCATATGGAATTAAATGCTATGGTAATGAGGAGTGATTAATAAAAGGGTTAGAGCATGTATTAGGTTTATGTAGGCATTTAAGTGATGACTAATATGGTTTGAAGTAATGGGTATAAGGTTAAGTGATGGCTGTATTGAAAGTAGTGATATGACTTGATTTTAAATGGAATATGGATGATTATTTGAGTATATGAATTGAGGAATTTGATGCTGCCAATTTTTCAGTGTTAGCCCTAGTATATGTATGACTATAGTAATATTTAATTTGTATTTATTTTGATGTCTAATGATGTGAAAAAGGCATTGGAAGTGATTGAACTAAGGTTAACATTGAATCTGGAAAATTAGAATGATAATTGATGTTACTGATTTATTCATAACTTATTGTGTAGAAATGCAAATGAGGTAAGGTTAGTGGCCACTGAAACTTTGGGTTGTTGGCTTCAATTTATTGTGAAATAGGTGTTGTTGAATTTCAATGATAGAAGGGTGAATTTTTGAATGGAAAGTTACTGTTCCATTGCCTGTGAACAGTAACCGCAACCATGACATCTGAATTTTGTTGATTTTTATGAATTAATTGAGATGGAATTAGGGAATATGGTCTTCATGGACGTTGTAGCATATTGAATTATCTTTCCATTTCTACTGATCTTGCTATTTTTAGAATTGTATATTGGGAGATATGAATTGATTACTAATGACTGGTTTTGAGCATTTTGGATGAAACCTAGCTTAAGTGTGATTTTGTGAGTCTACTGATTGGAGGCAATTTTAACATTTTATGTGGACTGAATTGGTGTGAGTGAGCTTCTGAAGAATTGTATAGGAAGAGATTACCTTGAAATTGATATATGGTGTGTATTTTTTAGAAGTCAGAATTGGGAGTTATGATTTTGCAAAAATTGATCCTGCATTAGGTTATAAATGGCTGATCATAACAGAATCTTCCATAACAGTTTTGAAATTGTTAGAGATCGAATTGGATGATGAGTGCTTCATGAAAATTGAAGTTTGAGATGTTGTCTTTACAGGGATATAAAGTTCTGATTTTTCCGACTTGTATACAGGGAGTTATGTTTGTTCAAAGTTTACTGCTCAAATTGACTGATTTCAGGAACAGCAGCATTGAGTGAATTAATTGACTTGTTTAGCAATGGAATTTGATTTTAGTTGTTCATGAAATTTGTAGATGACATTGTGATCTTGATGAGCATCTTTATTGTGCAATTTTTGACTGAACAGAATGAGAGTTACTAAATTTACCATGTGCTGTTCTGTTTTAAGAGGTATGGACTAGGCAGCATCTTTGATAGGATTTTTGACACCCTTAGGGGTGGAATTGATTTTTATGGTCTTCTTGAGAATTGTAGAGGGTTTCATAAGCTTTCCAACAAGGTATATTTTGTATTTTTCTGGATTGTGTGCTAAGAATTATGGGTATTGAAAGTTGGATTAAAAATCAGGAAAAAGGGGAAGGGGAATGGGAATTTTGCACGATCACTAGTGGTGACGCTCACCCTAGTGACGAGGCTTAATGAGGGGCAGCGTCACTAGGGTGACGCCTCACCCTAGTGACGAGGCTGGATAAAACAGCCTCGCTGGAGCGAGGCTGGTTTTCTTTTTTTATTTTGTTTATTTTGTTATTATTATTTTGATTTGTTAAATGGGTATTTTAGGATTTCTTGCTTCCTTTGTTAATTTCTTTTCCGTCCGACGTCCGATTGACCTGATTCTTGAGGCATCGGATTCGTAAAATATTTAATTTCATTTTGTGAGAATTTGGGAATTTTTGGACGGGAAATTGACGTGGCCCCGGATAATTGTTCGGTAATCACTGTTTTATTTAATTGGGGACCTATAGAGGTCCGAATTGCGCGCCGTCAGCGCCAATAGTTTTCTAATTTTTAGATGGATTTTTCTGAGGGAAAAAAATGAGATTAGGGCTGGGAATTCATGAACATGCATTATACACGTTTTAATTATTCCATGTGCATTAGTTGGTCACTCTAACTATACAGTTAGTAATGTTTGCCTATTTTAATTGCTATAGAGGCTCAGTTGGACCATAGATCCACGGACTTGGCAGAGACTTCCCGGCAATAGCTCGGAAGTTATTAGGTGAGTAACCTAGATGGTTTCTCAATTTTTATGTGTTTAATATCTCGCAATTATGCCATGTGGAGATAATGGATGGGAACATGTGTGTTTGATTTTGAATGATTTCGGACCATGGGTGTCTGAAATATTTGGAATGAGATATCGAAGTGCTGGAATTGATGTTCATGTGACTACTTGGGATAGACATATGTGAATATGTTAAATAGGAATCGGTTATGGTGTGGATTTGGATATTTACATTCATACATAATTGCATGATCAGTAATTGGCAGTTGTGACCAGAGCAGCCAACGAGAGCTTTAAGCTCAACGGGATTGGGCCTCGAGTTCACAGTGATTTAGAGCCTATGGCTCACCGATTAATCGCGCCTTTAAGGGACAAGCCAGCGCCATCACAACAACAAATTAAATTGGAAAAGCGTCTCATACACATTTCATGTGCATTTGAATTGGATTCTTTTGACTGATAACGTGATAATCATGTGGTACTTCTGAATGTGTTTGAGTGATATAGCTATGTGAATCTGTGAATATGCATGAATTGGGTGAATCATCGATGATGGTTTCTCACTGAGTTCGCAAACTCACCCAACATTGCAACTATTTTTCAGAATCAAGAGTACCCGTTAGTGAACCGGGTGTATGGTTACTACAAGAGAGTCGGTGTCCGATGTCGGGATCGATTCACGTCTGCATTCGTGTTATCTTGACTCATGTAAATTTATATTCGCAAAATTGTATTGAATTGATTGAGGGCCCTAATTGATAAATATTATTTGACATGTGATCTTTGATAAAGTGTATGACTAAAAAGGGTTTTTGTATCACGGGCTCGAATCGTTTATTTTTAATTTCGCGCACTCGACTGGTTTTTTTTTATAAAAAAAGTCATAATGAGTTTTAACACTGCAGTGACTGCTCTAGCATACTACCCTCGCGGGTCGCGGGCTCGGATATCACCGTCGATGTCGGGTTCGGGTCTCGCGGGAGTGGGGTGCTACATTTCTGCCTTGACGTCTGTGTGGGATATGGTTTGTTTGCTTCATCCCTCAGAAAACCATACATACTTTTCTCGTCATCACTCAACAGATGCATTGTACTACTATTTACCAAGATTGGTTGTAATTATGCCTTGAATGACCTTTTTGAGGTGTCCCTGATGATTACAAAGTTGCTACTCCTGACAGGTTGGCTTTCTTCAATAATCCTGACTCTCAAGTCTTCTTTTCTTAATGGTTGAGAGATATTGAACTGTACTGGACTGCGTTCAACTATCTTCTTCTTCTTCTGAACAGCAGAAGGAGTGCTCTTCTTCTCACTGATTTTCTTCCTTTTATCTTCTCTAATCAGTCTTGAAGTCTGCTGAGATTGAAGTTTCTCTTTCTCAAAATCCAATTTTCTCTTAATCTCAGTCTCTTTAGCCACTTTTGTTGAATCTTCTTTCAAAATTGCAACTAAAGACTTTGTTGCCTGAGGTGTTTTTTTCTCAAATTCTCCACCATGAGTCAACTCGCTCCCTTTCCTTTCTTCTTGTTGACACAGGGTTCGAACTCTGGGCGACCTTTTTGCTTGCTTCAGTTTCTCTGAAAGGAGTATTTTCCCTTTTCTTTTCAAAGTCACTTTCTCTTGAGATTGCCCCTAGCTTCCTTCTTTATGAGAAATCACTTTTCCTTCATTGATTTACCTGATGATTTCTTTTCTCCTTTTGCAGGCATTCTCTCAATGGATTGGGATTTTGTTTTCCTTGAGGGAGATCCCTTACCTTAACAATTGCACGCTCCCCCTCAATCCTTACTTTCGTCTTAGAATCTGCTTCTACTTTCTCCAGAGTCTTCAAGCCCATTCTGCCAATTGTTGCAGAATTGATGGCGTTTTTGATATTCAGCTTCATCCTGTTTCCTCTCTCCAGAAGGACTCCAGATTATCTGAATATTCTCGTCAACATCATTCCATATAGTAGAGTGATTGAATCTTTCTTAGTCTTTTCCATATAATGAAAAATAAGGAATGGTAGGTTTATAGGCTGACGATTTAGTAGATGATATATACATTGTTCATCTAGCGTTGTCACCAAATGCCTTGATCCTGTTCTCGGTAGTACACAATGGAAAAGAAGTGAGTGTAGTACCCTAGCCTTTGGAACACGACTTGACGCCTTCTTCTCCTTTGGATCAATTCTTCCATATAACTGTCGATTGATCTGAGTCTCCTTCACGCTAGCTTGCGTCATCCATCTAGCTTTATTTGTGAGTTTTTCTCCATCACATGGACACTCAGTGAGCTTTCCGATTATCTCCTTTGTCACTATAATCGACAATTTATCCACTGTAGATACAAGAGTATCAGCTACCACTACCACATTTTTTCGGAAGTCATACACTTCATTTATGTAGACTATCTCTCGAACTTGAAAGAAATTCCTCCACCCGGCTGCCACAATCTCTGGTTCAATATCCATTTTGTCCTGCTTCAAGGACTCAAAATCAACAATTCTTCTACTTGACCTCACTGGCTCCATTCTTCCTGTAGTTAACAACAAACTAAATGCACAAAGGTATTTTTCAAAGTAGTGAAGTCGATTTTTGAGGTTGCATGTGTGAGCAAGGAAGGCTTGAAATCCAAACAGAGTAATGAAGAACTTTTGTTGAGAGTTTTTCAAGGTCGATGTTAGGGTATATCAAGAGTGTTGTAGAATAGATGGCGTTCTTAAGGCTATGAGAACCTTTCCCTCCAAAACTTTCTTCTAACGGACGTTACCAGCTGTAACTCACTGTTACAGTTACCGTTAACTCTTTCCACCTTTTCATCTGGGTCATGACATGTCAGACGGTTGATTACTTAACATCACCATGTTAAGGTTTCGTCTTATTTCTTTGAATCTTTCTTCACTTAATGGCTTAGTGAAGATGTCCGCCCACTGATGGTTCGTCTCAACAAACTGAAGACTCACGATCTTCCTCTAAACGCAATCTCGTAAAAAATGGTGTCTGACTTCGATATGTTTAACTCTCGAGTGTTGTATAGGGTTCTTCGACAAGTTAATGGCACTTGTGTTGTCACAGTAGATTGGGATTTCTCCTTCTTATACTGAGTAGTCCTCTAACTGGTACTTAATTCACAGCATCTGTGATTAGCAACTTGCGGCTAACATATACTCGACTTCTGCAGTTGATGGAGCAATTAAGCTTTGCCTCTTACTTGACCATGAAACTAGGTTGTGACCAAAGAAGTGACATCCTCCATTCGTACTTTTTCTATCAATCCTATCTCTGGCATAATCCGCATCATAGTATCCAGTTAACTTGAAATTTTTAGTACCTGATAGATATCTCAAAATTCTTTTAACAGCAATGTAATTAGACTCTCTAGGATCTGCCTGAAATCTTGCACACAAACAAACACTAAACAGAATGTCAGGTTTGCTTGCCGTAAGGTAAAGTAAGGAACCAATAATCCCTCTATACAGGGTCTGATCAACCTTCTTACCAGTTTCGTCCTTGGACAAATGGTTTGAAGGATGCATTGGAGTTGACATTGGTTTTACTTTTTCCATATCATATTTAGTCAACCCTAGGATGCATTGGAGTTGATGAATAAAAATCTTTTCTTCGGTTTTTTTAACTTGCAACCCAAGAAAGAATTTTAACTCACCCATCATGCTCATCTCAAACTCATTTTTCATCAAATTTTCAAAATTGGTACATAATATTTCAAAGGTTGCACCAAAGATAATATCATCAACATAAATTTGAATTATGATAAAATCATTCTTAATGCACTTTCTAAATAAAGTTTTATCCACCTAACCTCTAGTGAATTTGTTTTCAATAAGAAAAGAACTCAAGAACTCAGACGATCATACCAAGCTCGAGGAGCTTGTTTCAAGTCATACAAAGCCTTATGAAGTCTATAGACATGATCCGGTTTCTTGATATCCTCGAAACCCTGAGGTTGCTTCACCTAAACCTCTTTATTTATAAAGCCATTTTAAAATGCACTTTTCACATCCATTTGAAATAGCTTTATGTCGTGACAAACAACATATGCAAAGAAAATCCTAATAGCTTCTAGTCTTGCTACAGGAGCATAAATCTCATTGTAGTCTATTCCTTCCTGCTGATTATAGCCTTGTGCTACTAATCTAACTTTGTTACGACTCACTCTTCCTGATTCGTCTAGCTTATTCTTAAAGACCCATCTAGTTTATATGATGGACTTTTTCGATGGTCTGGGAACTAAGGACCAAACTTTATTCCTAGTAAACTGGTTCAGCTCCTCTTGCATAGCTAAAATCCAAACTTCATCTTGAAGAGCTTCATCAATTTTCTTAGGCTCTATTTCAGAAATAAATGCTATATTTGCTTACACCGATGCCTTTGAGTCAGTATCTGATTCAAATGAATCTAGATCTTCCCAGGTTGCCATCATGCTTTTCTTGCCTTCTCTACTCTTCTTTGGCTTTCTTTTTAACAGTAGACATTAGAACTTGTAGTATCCCGGTTTATTGCATTCATAGCATATGATGGATGTTTTCTCAATCTTCCCTTCTTCTTGAGGTAGGACTCTTTGTTTCCTTTACCCTTTTTCTTCCACTTGCGTCTGATCTTCCTCGAGATAAAGGATAATTCGTCATCTTCTTTGCTTGAAACACGGTCTGATTCACTGGAATCATCATCCTTGACTTCCTCAATCTTCAGCACTTTCGACGATGAGCTCCTCTTCCTTTGATTCTTCTGATTCTTCTGTCCAGCCTTCAATGCTACGAATTTGTCCCGCCTGGGCTTATCTTCTGCATTGAGTTCAACTTCATGTATCTTCAGAGATCCAAGCAATTCATCAAGCTTCAATACGTTCAAATCCTTAGCTTCTTGTACGAATGTTACTTTTGGTCTCCATCTCTTCGGTAAACTTTTAAGGATCTTTCTAATGTGATCTTGATTGTTGTACGTTCTACCGAGAGCTTTAAGTCCATTGATGATAGTTTGAAATCTTCCAAACATCTGATCGATAGACTCTTTGTCCTTCATCTTGAACAGCTCATACTGGTGTACAAGAATGCTTATCTTAGACTCCTTTACTTAATTCGTGCCTTCGTGTGCGATGGGTAGCGTATCCTACATCTCCTTCCCAGTATTGCATCCGTGAACTTTATTGTACTCACTTCTGCTTAGGGAACAACCTAAAAAGGGCTTTGCCTTCGAATTCAACTGGAATCTCGCTTTTTGCTCTGCAGACCATCTGATTCGTGGAACAACATTTCCTTCTTCATCTACCAGTGTATACGGTCCATTTTCTATTATCTCCCAAAGGTCGATATGAGTAGATTCAATGAAGAGTCGCATCATGTCTTTCCAGTAATGGTAGTCTTCTCCATTGAACGCAGGAGGTCTAGTGATGGAGGCACCTTCAGCTATGTATACGTGTGACTCTGCCATGAATCTTTATCCACACTTTGTTACGGTGGTTCTTGGATACCGAGTTCTGATACCAATTGAAGTGAATCACACGTTAGTATAGACTTAATATATGATATACAAAATGCACAAGAAGGGGGGGTTGAATTGTGTATCCTTTTTTTAAAACAATCCCCTTTTAAAAAAACTTCTTTTAAAAAAACAAAACTTGTTTTCTCAAACAATTGAAAAACAGTACTATGAAGTATTGCACTCTGCTTCTAAGTATTTATATCAACAATAAAAATTAAAAGTTAAGAGTTGAGAGATGAGAGATGAGAATCGACACAGTAATTTTATACTGGTTCACCGTAAACCATAGGCTACGTCCAGTCCTGAGAATCTTTTATGGGATTTCACTATACTTCTCAAAGATACAAGTATTCTTTTCTGTGAGCCTCTTCAGGTCTCTTACAATAAGCATTCTTTTCAGGCTTAGCCTCTTAAGGCTATCAGCTTTCTTCCTTCTACTGAAAGATGTTTCGAGCTTTGTTACAGACAATAATAGCTTTAAGTTTAGCAAAATAAAATTTATAGCCTTTTTGAAAATCACTAAAAAAATCACTAACTCTTACAGTCTTCGACTCCGACTTGTATTTATAGTCTTCGTGTTGGACCTCGTCTCCGAAGCCCAACATTCGAAAGCATAAAAGCATAGAAGACCCAAAACCGACAACATACTGACCATAATTTGGGGGACTTACAATAGGAATTTTGGATTTACTTCTTAAGTACATTTGTTCCCCATGGTCTAACGATTCCAAAGCCACCAAAAACGCTTAATTTGGATTAGAAATGAAGAAGTTATGGCCAAAATACTGTCTTAAAGAAAAACAGCCAAGACTGAACACTCTACCGACTTCATGTCAGAAATTGAAAGTCTTAAAGGCTAGATTGTCATCGTCTCCTTCATATAATTTGTATATCTATGTCTCTAGTTTAATTTGGAACAAGAATCGCCTCAATCAGAGCTCTATAGCTCAAGTTATCACCAAATTATTGAAGCATAGTCAGACATTATCAATCGATCATCCTACTTTGTTTCAATCCACCTTTTTCAATTTAACAACAATACTGACCAACGAGGTATGAAGAGATAGAAAATTTTCTTAGGAGTCTATCGCTTCAAAAATCAGCTTAATCGGAGGTCGGACAAAAAAGTTATGGCCAAATGAAGGGAGAGAGGTCGGTCGGCTGCAAGTCGACCCCAAAGGTCGCGCGGCAGACGAGCACGCCTGCTCGCCCGAACAGGCGAGCGACCTCGCGCCCGTTCGAGCAGGCGGGCACGCGAGAGCTCATCCGCGTGGGCGTGCGCGCTGAAGCTCATCCACGCAGGCGCTCGTTCCCACTGGCGTGCGAGCAGGTGCTCACTTGCGCAGGCGCGCGAGGGCGAGCAGTCGGCCACGCAATCCGACCTTCAAAACTTCAAACCTTCATATCTTTTGACTCCGAGCTCCAAATTTGACAAACTTGGTAGCTTTGGAAAGCTAAAATACAGATCTACCATTTTCATGAAGGACTTAAGAGCAAGCTTGGCTTTTAAAGGAATCAAAAGTTTACTCCAAGACCTATCGACTAACTCCTCATAAACAGTACCCGAACTTGCAAATACCATAACTTTTGACCCAGAACTCCAAATTTTACAAAATTGGTGGCTATAGAAAGGTAAGAGAACGCTCTAAAACTTTCATGAAGACCAAAGAACAAACTCTAGCTCTATATAGGTCGCATATGGATTCAAAGTTTCTGCTAATAAAAATCTATCACTTTTGGCAGCACCTGCACTCCACTTTAACAACTGACCTCTTCCAATTTACACGTCCTAACAATAGCTCATTATACATCATAAGAAAGCTCTACAGCTCGCCTACAACTCTCAAGAAGGTTAAATGATCTCATTCACTCTATATCAGCCCAGAATATGACTAAATGCACAACATACCCAAAGTTAACCCTAAGAGCACATCAACCTAGAAATTGACAGCACCTATGCCCAACTTCAACAACTCATAAACCATTGCAAATTCCCAGCAAGCTATCCTAATACAAAACCCAACAGCAACTCAACAATTAAAAAGACCCATACACATTCCTTATTCAAGGTCATACACAGATCGCAATTCAATACATACACATGAAGAAGATAGTACTATAGCTCTCATTCTCTTTTCCAATCGTAAGAGTTCAAGCATAGCTTTAGTTACATATCAGCATATTCATCATATCCATCAAGAAACAACTACAAAATACAAAAGGTATGAGATGCTCAATGTTTGATATGCTTATAAAGCTATTCCAAAAGCTAGTTACTAACTTAATACAAAAGTGTCTAAAGTCTTGGAGTTATGCCCGATGCCTTACAAGGTTCAGCGCTCAACTTGATTTACACCCGAGGAGGGAGAATGGGGTGAGAAAAACACAGCTCAGTGGCTAACACTTTTATAGCCATCGAGTAATGAGCCATACAACACATAATTCAAGAATCCAAACATTAAGAATTTATCATATAAAGCACAAATAACCCGAAATCATCGTATAAGGCATAACATGAGAACTTATATCAATCATATCATGGATTATGCATCATAAACACAATTAAATGATGAAATGCACACAATTGGCTCGAGAGTTCCTTAAACACAACGGTTTACACCGTAACACAACGAGTCTGATTTCTTAGGATCTCGTGGCCTCAAGCGGGTAGTCGGAAGAAGGCTATGGGTCATCGTGCACGAGACTAACGAAAGGGATTCTCTCTTGCCCAATCACAGCTAAGTTATGCTCACATATTCAAACGCAAAATGGCATTTTTATGTTTCTTTCATTCTACCGAATCATCATAATCTCATACTTTTCATTCATATCAAAGGAAACATATTTATTTCACCATACACTATCAAATGTACCACACAACTCAAAATGTACGCAATTTAAACAAAAGAAGAAAACACACATAGGGAATTTGCCCATCACATAACAACCATAAAAATGTTACACACCTAAACGTCGGAATCTGAATTCAAGATTGCCCTTCCTCCTTGTCTTGAGTGGGGTTTTCTTGATTCCCTTCAATTAAACCATACTCCATTCAATAAATACATTCCAAAGGAAAATCATAGCATTCAAGAAAGTCAAGCGAAGATAAAATAAACTTTAAACCTAACCTACCCATGGGCCATTTGTGCTAGAAAAACCAAGACCCTAACTTAGAAATAATCCATTGGTTTTACCCTTCTCTTCTTTCTTTCTTCAATCCCTACACAAACCCTAACCTCCATTTTATCCCATTCTTGAATCTAGCGTAGCAAAGATGGAACTTACCTCCAACAAGTAGATTTCAATTCTTTTCTTCTTCCTCCCTTCAAGCTTCCTACGGCTCTTCCTTCTTTCTTCTCCTTAGGTCACGTTTTTCTCTTCTTTTCCTTTGGGTTCTACGACAACTTCTCCTATCCTTCTTCTAATTCATTTATTTAAACCACCAAAGACCTATTCCTCCTAAAATGCCCTTCACTTACAAGGACCTTCCCACTTTGCCCTTATTTTTATCTCATTTGGATCTACACATCCAAGCCTACTTCAAATAAACCTAACTTAATCCTAACCCTTCATTCTAATTCAAATTCTAATTCCCAATCATACTAACTAATTCCAAGACTTAATGAAAAAAAATATATATACACATAATTAAAACAATTAAAGAAAAAATAAAGAATAAGTCAAGTAAATCAATAAATCAATAAATAAATAAATATAAAAAATTCGGGGCCCAACACTTCGTCTTCAACCGCTTCTTGATAACTGCTTCTTTCTTCTTGTTTCTTGATCTTTGAAGAAATAGTTATTCAGTTGAGTTCTGTAACTAACTCAAACTGATTGTTCATCCGACGTGGTATTGGGTCTTCGTCTTTGATTCTTTCGCCTCATTTATATCGTCTCATTTCTTCCGTCTTATATTCGGCTTTCTGCTTGCGTCTCATTTCTATCGTCTCATTTTCTACTTATGTCTCATTTTTCTATCATCTTATTTCTTCCGTCTCATATTCGGCTTTCCACTTGCGTCTCATTTCTTTCTTCTGCTTGTGTCTCATTTTTGCCTTGCGTCTCATTTCTGTTGCGCCTCATTTCTTCTTCTACTTGCGTCTCATTTTTGTTGCATCTTATTTCTGACTTGCGTCTTATTTCTGTTGCGTCTCATTTCTGTCTTGCTTCTCATTTTTGTGGCGTCTTATTTCTGACTTGCGTCTCATTTCTGTTGCGACTCATTTCTGTCGCATCTTATTTTTTGTATCTACTTTATTATTTGGTTTTCATCAAAATTATTACTTGTAAAGTCACTTTGACTTAACAGTGGAATGAAATTCGGTAAATAATTGTTGTTAGAGTCCAATAAGTTTAGGGATGTAAAGTTTATTATGGTAGGAGGCCATGATGGAAATCATAATAGGGTTATGAGGTTAGATCATTTTGTGTTGTTTTGATGAATTCTCAAGTTGAGGGGGTGTTAAAATATTGGCCAAGCTGGTTTACCTAAGGAAAAGAAGGAGACGAGATAGCTAGGACAGTGGAAGAAGGTTCAATAGTCATTCAAGAAAGGGAATTAGCCACTTTGTTTTCCTCATCAAGTGTGTATTGAATATTAAAATCAAACAAATTAGTTTTGTAAGCCATCTTTGTTGATTAGAAATCATATATTCAATGCTTCGTTAATCAGTAAAAATCCAAAGCCTATTTCCTAAAAAATATTGCCTCCATCTTTTTATTGCTTCAATAATTTCATACATTCCTTTTGAGTAAGTAGATGCAACCTTCAATTGAGGTGGAAGCTTCTTATTAAAAGATGTGATGGGATGGCTTAATTAAGATAAAACTACTTCGATTGCAATTCTAAAGACATCAGTAGTTAGGTTAAATGTTTTATAAAAATATAATAAGTTCATAACATGTGTTATAGTCACAACTTCCATTAGTTCCTCAAAAGCATAAAAAAGAACATTTAAGAATTACTTGAATTTTATTTGGTTCTATCTATACACCTTAGGCTAAAATAATGTGACCCAAATAACTCACAAAAGCCATTATAAAACTACGCTTGGATAGTTTAGCATAAAAATGGTAGGATTGTGATAGTTGAATAACTTAAAATGCTCCAAATGTTCCCTCTAGTTGTAACTATAGATTAGTATTCATAAGGAAAAGAGCATGAACTTCTTGAAAAAAGCTTCAATATATTATTTATAACTAGTTGAAAAGTAGATAGAGCATTCATTAAATCAAATGGTATAACTAAAAACTTATAATGACCATCAATTATGAAAAATTCATTTTTAAGAATCATCTTTAACTATTCTAATTTGATGGTAACTGAAGTGTAGGTCAATTTTAGATAACACTTTAGCACCAAAAGATCATTTAGCTGAATCATGATTTCTTTTAGAAAATGAGGACAATGATAGGGCTTTACATTTATTGGAATAAAATTAGGTAAAAAGTGAAATTTTAATCAAATGAGTCGTAAAGGGTAAAACATAATGGATATGGAATACTTCAAAATATAATAATAAAAATACTTGTATACTTTGATGAAAAGAAGAAATAGAGGGCTCAACAGGCGCTGAAGTAAAAAGTGCGAAGTGACTAGGAAAATAAGCCAGTGAAAGACAAAAGGATATGTCATTAGTGTGTATTCTTCAAATTAAGCTGATTATGAGACATAAATGTCATATTCCTTAATAAATTAAAATGAATAAGCATTATGATAAAAAGTCATGTTTAGAATGGAAAAATATGATAAAATAGTGCCTAAGGTGCTAAGCCATTGAATACCAAGTAATACATCAACATCATGTAAAAGAAATATTAAAAATGTGATTTTGGAGAGTGATGGAAACATCAATACAATAGCCTACATAACTTAGATATTCACCATTACTCACCATAATAGAGAAAGAGGGGGTGGATAAGATTGAAATTTTTAAAAACTGAGCAACCCTAGGTTGGATAATATTATGAGTACTTCCTAAATCAATAAGGATTAAAAAAGGATTGTTTTTACTAGAGGAGGGTTAGAGGTGGTAATACTAGACAATTGTCATATAGGTTAGGTATAGTAAGCTCATTATTAAGGAAGAGTAAGAATTTTTTGGTTTTACATTTATAGCTTGGATGAGAGTTTTCATCAAAGTTATAACAAAGGCCTTTAAAATGCCTTTTCCTACATTTCACTCAGTGAAAGAAGTTTTATAGGATATTTGGGTCCGTGATATAGGATATGGGATATGGAGAAATAGTTTATGGTTAGGGGTAGAAAGAAGTCGTAAAGATGAGGAATAAATATCTTTAAATTTTAATTCCATCAATTTTGCTAAGCCTATTTCCTGTGAAATAAAATGGGGTTTGAGTACTGCAAGTTCTTTCTAAATTTCAATTTTGAGTTATATGATAAAGTAATCCAGAACTAATTTAGGAGAAAGACCAACAAAAAGTTGTAAAGTTTTTCAAATTTGACTTATTAAACTTACACTGATATTTTTTAACGTAGTTTAAGTAAAAAAAAATCTATGATTATCATATGAATAGGCACCAAAACATATTTTAAGACACCTAGTAAGGATGTCCCAAGAGGTGAGTTGATGGGTAGTATGCATCCACTTATACCAATTATATATATAGATATATAAACAGATATGGTGAAGCTTTGAGTTAGTATAAGTGGATGACTATTTCATGTCCTAAGAAGTGAGTTGATGGGTATATATATACCCATCAACTCACCTCTTAGGACATCCTTACTGGGGGTCTTGAAATATGCATCCATTTATACCAAATCAAAGCATCACCATGTCTGTAAAAGGATATATATATTTATATGTATTTGCTTTACAAGAATTTGATAATACTACAATTATTGGTCCACTTGAGACAACCAGTCTAGGGGATTTGAACAATGGAATACTATCATTTATAGCCTAGGGGTTTTAAGGGGAAAAGGGTGTAGGGTGGTGAGGTGTTGTCAAGAAGTATTGGAAAGAGGAAAGGTTGGGAGTAGAATGGACGAGTTTCCAAAGGAAGAAAGTGAAGGTAAAAAAGATAAAGATTGGTGATTGGTGGTTGGTTTTGGAAAAAGATAAATGAGTGGACTATAAAGAAACTTAATGTTACAAATTGGTAACAACATCTAAAAGGAATTATGTTTTTCCTTAATAAAAGAAATGGAAGATTGCAATGAAATTTCGTGTTGGCTAGCAGAAGATTGCAGATTAGAAATTAATAAGATCTCATCTTGACGTATTATTTGATATTATCTCCTTTGATTTGAATTTATTTTTGTGTTTAAATGTTAAAATTAATGTTTGTTTTATTTTAGGATAAGAAGGGTTAATATTGCATCAAATTGGGATATTATTGTCTATAATTACAAAATTTTGGATGAAGTGGAAAGATTGCTATAGTGGATAAAATTGATCACTTGAAGAGTATGAGTTTGACTAGAAGACTTCGCCTTATCCTTATCATGTAGGAATTTGAATTCGTTTTAGATAGACATCTTTATAAGTTAAAGTTAGATTAGGATTAGTGTTGGACCCCGAATCCGGTTGGGGTCTGGTTCCGAAATCAGGTCCCAACAGTTATGGTATCAGAGCCCAGTAATAGGATCTTACTTGGGCGTTTATGTTTTTAAAGTGTTTGAATGGATAGGATAGAGTTAGTGAAAATGTAACTTTGATGTGAATTCAAAATATAAACACATTACCCACCTCAATTCCATACTAGAAGCTTGTCCAATGCTTCAATTTCACCAAAGCCCTTCCTTAATTTTCCCTAATTCATAACATAAACCTTAATTAATTAATCATCCGAAATTGAACCAATTAAACCATGCAATCATCAAAATTGACTTGATAGATCACAAACCCATAATATTCTTAAGCTTTCTAAACCAAAAACTCAACAAAATTTCAAAGCATTCTTGGCTTGGAAGGAAGCTTTCACCTTCTTCCATATTTTTCCCCTTGAATCTACTCAAAAATCGTGCTTGAAGCCCAAAAAATTCGAAAACCTAGCTTCACTCTTTCTTCTCTCTTCTTCTCCTCATCCGAAACTCACTTCTCCTCTCTTCTTATTTCTCTCCTTCTATTCTTCTTTTCCTTGTAATTTCGTGGGTTGCATCTCTTAAAAACGACAGCCCCTTTCCTCTAGTCTTTAATGAATGATAAATGACCCTTTTGTCCCTCCATATAAGCCTTAAACCTTAACCCTTTAAGTGAACTTCCAAAATTGCCCTTGAACTTTATTTTCATTCATGTTTACTTTAGGACAATTTTCTCACCATCAAATTGAAGGAATTTTCCAAAACTTCCTTCTAGAGAAATGTTCCTTATTGTCTTAATTTCATAATGGCACTAAAATAATTTAATTTGGGGCACTACATCAAAAGTTATGCTCCAAAAGTTTCGGGTTATTCATATGCTGAAATATTTTCCAGCAGTACGTTCCGTTTTGGACCGAACCAAACCGTTTTGATATGTTATGTGTTTTGATTTGCATTTATATGTGATTGCATTCATGTTTTTGAATTTGTTTAAGAATTGTGAAAAAATGTGAGAATTTTGAGAAATTATACAATTATAGAATTCATATACATCATACTCAATTATATACACAATTTCATAATTCACATATCCATGTACAAATCCATTCTTAAGTTCGGAATTCATTTACATTCTGAAGTAATTACACTACAATCTTTAATGGCATTACAAGCCATAAACAAAACCAATATCAAAAATCTAAATTATATGAATTACAAAAACATGCAAAGGTCGAACTGATGCCTTGACCGTCTTTCATCCGATCTCCTGCTCTAATACCTGAAGATGGGGATGAAAGGGGGGTGAGCTTAAAGGTCGTGGTTAATATGTTTATAAATTGAAAAATAAGCAAAAATCATTCTGCAAAACTTTTGCTATTTAAAAACCATTTCACAGTAGAGCAATTTATCAAAAGCTCACTTTTCAAACTTTTCAAATCATTTATAATTAATTTCAAAAGAATGAAATAAATAATGAAAGTGTGAGAATTTGAATAATTAAGAAAAGTTTGACTTTTTGGTCATAGAGAGTTGACTTTTTGATTTAGGCAAAATTTGAGATAATGATCCTCATGAAAATTGTAGCTTCTGTTGAAAGCTTTCTGTCGCCATAAAGTATGACAGAATTTGTATATTGAAGATATGAATGAGATTTGTGTATGATTTGAGATGTGAATGTGATGTGCATATGAATATGGATGTGTTTGATTGGGATTTGGATTCCGGACTGGTGGTCCGATGATTCTGAGTTTGATTGGGAATAGAAGTGTTTTTAAAAAATTTGCAGGTTTTGGGGTTGTTAAAATATAGCCGCCATGCTACCCAATTTTTGATAAAATTGGTTGTATGGCAACGATAGAATAAGAATAAGATTTTTGGTAAATTGATGTTTATGAGTTTGAATATGACAATTTGAGTGTATTGAGATTTTTGATTGAGGATTGGAAATTGATAATTTTCGAAGTGAAAAAGTGTATCACTTTGTTAGAGATTGAATGAAAATGAAAGAAAGAAAGAAAAAAAAATTATACCATTTTCGAATTGGTTAGTCTTAGGGTTTCCAACGCGATAGTTTCTAAGATATTTGTGTTCGGATGTCGGAGTTAAGTTTTCGTTCTTAAGTGATTCGTTTTTGTAAATCCGAGCCTTCGATTCGTATTTGATTCTGATTCGATTTTGTTTTGATTCAATTTGATTCCGATTGTTTCGTCTTCAGATCTGATTTTTGTGTTCTATTTTAGGATCCGTTCCTTTGATCCGTTTCGATTTGCCATGTGTCTTTCGTTTCGTTTCGCAATTTTTGATTCGTTTTCTGTTTTTCGGTTGGGGTCCGGTTCTGAAATCGGGTCCCAACAATTAGATTAGAAATTTCTATAAAGGGACATTCCTTACAACAAAAAGGGGTTCTCTCTTCTTACACTTTTTGTAATTCTTTACCTTTCTTCTATTTTGTTACTGGAACAAAAGTCATGTATGGCTAAACTCATTTGTTCTGATTCAAGGGGATTTGATATTCTAGTTGTAACTTTAAGAGGTTTTGTTTTCTAAATCTTTTATTCCCATTTTAATTCAAGTATTTCTTGTTTTGAGTTCTAATATTTCATGAATGATTAATATTTGATTAATCGACAATTTAATTTAATATTAATTATTCTATCGCTATTTAGGAATTCAATAATTTGTAATTGACATGAAGGAATCATACAAGTAGCCAATAGGTTATTTATGAAATTACTTATTTAACTTATGATTAACAAAAAAACTAAATTAAATAGTTGTAACTATCTCAATTATTTAACTTAGGGCTTAGTCTTTTGCACGAAGCTTATTGTTAACATTTATTTGATATAAAATGTTATCACTCTCACTCAATGGATGATAAGTTTTGGTTTAGATGCTAAGTTTGAACTAATTAATTTCGGAAAATTTGAGACGTATTATGGCTATCTTAATATGTTTCGGACTAACTGCTTTAATTGTGAAAATATTTTTTTAAAACCAATGATCAATGTTACAATTAGATGAGATATTTCCCTTTAATCAAAATTTTGACTTTCTCTTATTTAGATGCAGTTGACTTAATTTGTTTTTGAATTAATTTTAGTTAATAAGTTATTTAATCAAAAGAACCATCCATTTGCTTTTATTAATTGCAATTAAGAAACTAGTATTTAGTTCTCTAGGGATTCGACCTAGTTCCATGACTACTACAAAAGTTTGGATAATCAGAATTATTTTGAGGGCTTTGACAACCTGATTAGCAATTTGCTCAATGAAAATTGTATTCTTTTTACTTAGGAGGCATGAGGAAAGATGAAAGAACCAATGTTAGGAACCTTGGCACAATAAACCCCGATTTGAGAAGGATTCAATAACTATATAATGAGAAAGAGTGTAAGGCCCCAATATATACTTTGGAAGTATTATAGCATGTAAGACCCCGATACATACCTTTGAAGTATTATAGCATGTCTAGGGTGTATAAAAAGTGAACATAATGAATTGAGTGGATCTAAGTATAGTAAGAGACAAAATGGTACTTATTGTAAAAGATATGGGTAAATGGGCAATTTGTTTGTGTCGGCATGGACATGCGTACATAGATGTGAAGTATGTATGGCAACTTTGATATGTTTTCATGGATTATGGACCTGAAGTGAGGGAAATTGGTAAAGAAAGTATCCTATTTGTTTGTGAGATGTTGTTGGTTAAAATTAGGTGTATTTTTTGTCTTACTGTCGCATGATAAGGCCAAAGTTAGTTGATTTTGAATGGGTACCTCGCTGGATGGATATGTTCCACTAAATAGAATTTTGTAATTTGTCCATATCTTGGTATATAGACCTCCAAATTAGATAATTCTAATTGGAGATAAACTAGAGACATAGATCTAAAACTTTTACGAAGGAATCGAAATTTGATTTTTCCTCTAAGATATTTAAATTTTGGTTTGAATTTGTGTTCTAGTTATTGTTCTTGCTTTCAAATAGCCTATAGTGTTTGGGTATAACTCTCAGAATAATTAACCAAATTGCATGAAATTTATGCGATTAGAAAATTAAGATATGGGGGAATGAAATTAATTAATAAGATTATAAGCCAATGTGGGAATTAAAGGAAGAAAAAGGACCAATATATAATTTTTCTAAAGTTAACTCATGGATAAACAGGATTAAAGCATGTGTGTGTCCAATAAAATTGTAACGCATAGTCCAATAGGATTATAACATATGGTCCTATAGGATTGTAACACATGGTTCAATAGGATTGTAACACATGGTCCAATAGGATTGTAACATATGGTCCAATGGGATGAAACATGTGTCTAAGACTAGAAAAATCATGAGGGGATAGAAGAGAGGGGAGAGGACGTATACATAGGGCAAAATTTTCTCTTCTCATCTCCTTTCCATTCCATCACCTTAATCACACCATTTTTGTATAAGGAATCAAGCTAATCCTAGGTGAAAATCAAGGTAAAAGTTTATGGTTTGTCTTCTCATCTTCATCTTTCTTGCTTTGCTTATGAAGAACTAAAGTTATAAGGTTGGAGGAGGGATCGAGATGTGTATTTGTGGTGTTTCTAGTTAGTAGTCAAGCAAAACCAAAGAGGAAGGAAAAGAAAGGCATTAGAAGAAATACTTGGCCAATTTTAAGGTTTGGGACTACAATTAGTTTAATTCCTATTTGTTTGTATGTTTAAATGGTTATAAAGATGGTTATAGATATGGAATGGTGGTTGGGATGAATGTTGGTGTTATTTTGGTGTTACTTTGCATGAACTTGGCTATATATGATAAGAGAGTATCGTGTAGTGAAATTCTGTATAGGATTTTTTTGAGTCAGTCACATTGTTTGAGTCATAACTTAGCCTACAGGCCTCCAAATTATGTGAGTTTAGTTGAATATGAAACCTAAGACATAGAGCTAAACATCTCTGGATGGGACTCTGACTTAATTATGGCTTTATGACCTTAGAAATTAAGATAAAAAATGGTGACCTGATGTGGCCCTTGTTTTGGAGTAGTGATATTTGTTCTATATCTCACAAGTTAGGAGTCAAAATGACCTGATTGTTAGTGATATAGAAACGAAAGACATAGAGGGACAAATGTTTGGAAGATCTAGAAACCCAGTTCTGACGTTTTCTATATGAATATGAAGAAACATGTAGTGTTATGGATAGAGAAAGTGTTTGTCAAGACCATGACATTGTTTTTGTTTCTAATTTTTACCACATCTTATCCAAACCTTTATGAATGTGTATGAAAATTTTCAAACACTTAGAAAGAAATGAAATAGGACTTACCATATGTGAATTGGGAGACTGATCATTGGAATATAAGATTGAGCGTAATGCATTCCAAAGAAAATTTACATATACATAAATGATTTGTATGCATATTCATTACTCACATTGGTATAGTATAATTATACAAGTGTGATTTTGATACCCTTCTAATGGTGGTAATCCATGACTTGTATGTATGAATGAAAAAACATATTTTATGACTTGAAATGTATATCATATGATTTGTTAATAAATGAATTGTGAAATTTGAAAATGGTTAAAGGAAATGTTATAGTGCCTACTCTATTGTCTTAGTTGTGGATAGACAGACATGCCTATAGGGTTACAGTGTAGTTGCTACAGTTTGACACCACTGGTGTCCACAGTTTGATACCTTCGAGTATCCACAATTCGATACCTTCTAGTATCCACCGCTTGATACCTTCAGGTATCCACATTTTGATATCTTTGGATATCAACAACACCTGTTGTCCACACCAGTAGAAAATGTGTAGGCTTAACACAAAAAAGAAATTTAATAGTCATAAATAAGAAACATAACATGACAATATGAATAACTGGTATTAATGAGCATTTGCATTGATTGTGATAAGGAATTATAATAATGTGTAATTGTATTGATAATGTGCATCAATGTGCATTGAGTATCAATGTTTGGCTTATAAATGTAAATTTACTGTATATGAATAACATACTGAAGCATATTTACATTATGTACTTTGCTTAAGTATGTCAACATTGTTTACATGAGCATTGAATATCAATGTTTGGTTCATGAATGTGAATTTATGCTATGTGATTGTGATATTTCTAAACGTGTGAGCTTGGAAGTTGACTATTGTGAGCCATCCAAATTAAGTGTTTCCCCACTAAGCTTTCAAGCTTAGCATGGGTGTTAATCTATGTAGGTTAAAATAATTGGAGTATGGCATAGGGATTATCTGCAAGGACCAAAGCCAACAACTAGGAGTAAAAGTACCTTTGGATGTATCTTTTAGTTTAAGATGATTGTACATGTAAAGGCGTAAAGGAAATTGTATATTTTCATTTTGGATTATCATGTATATATGAAGATGTAATACTACTTTTCAATGATAATGTTAAATGATGTGAAATTTTGTAGTATGTATATGTGTAGCATTAAATAGAAAAATGTGCAATGACGGTCCCTATAAATGAATAGAAATGTATGCCATGACTATTTGTACTGGAATTGGGTTGCCGTGTATGTGGGTGGTTGTAGGTTCCGTATAGGGAGTGTTACAAAGAGAGCAAGAGATAAAGCATTTGATAATTTGCTTACTTGTTTAATTTTCATTTTGTAATTATAAAGACCTTCAATATAAATGATTTCCATGATTTTAAGATCAAGACCATTTGGCATAATTATAAAATTTTAGTATCTTGTATCAACTAAATAATATTCCCTTATATAGATATGTAAGCTTAGGAATGTCATAAAGGTCTTAGCCTTTGTAAGTTGCTTTATTATAGATCTGGTCTAGTCTACATAACCCCGTCTTTTGAAATATGACTCATTTTTGTATTAGTCAACTTCTTATTGATGAATTGGTGAATTTTTCAGCTATGAGAGAAATTTTTGATGCAATTTTGCACCCCTTATGAGGAGTTTATATTAAAGAGGTCATTTCAATGGAGGAACTTAGCTTACAATAGCATTTATTTTAGTAACAATGTAGAGCGGGCCTTAAACTTTTGATAACCACTAATTAATTTTAAGATGATCGAGGTATGGGGAACAACTAACTAATATGGAACTATAATAGAGTGAATTTTTAAATACAAGTTTATAAATTGCTTATAGGTTTTATGTAACATCCCGTTACTGTTAGCAAGGGCATTATGGTAATATTGGGTCAGACTGATAGGTTTCATTGCATTCACTGATTGAACATATTATTGTCCTCTATTCATAGAGGAACAGGTTTATTGCATATGCATTTATTCATAGGTACAAGCATTCATGATTTTTCGGCATTTTAATTGTGAGTATGAATTGATTGGATTGTGAACTGATTGAACTGACTGGATTGTAATCGATTAAGAAATTAGGAGTAATTGGGCTCGAATGACTGATTTAGAATAGTCTAAGTGTAATTGGTAATTGATAGTGGCTTATAGGAAATTTTCGGGAAATTCAGGAGAAAATGCCCAGACCGGAAATTTTGGAGTGGTGATCGATCGATCAGATGGCTTGAAAGAATTGTCCAATGGCAATGAAAAAATTAGAATTATACTGTTAGGAAATAAAAATGTTGAGCCATTGAAATTTAGAGACTAAAATTTGAACTGATTTGGAGACCTATGTCTATAAATACTTAGGTTTGAAATTTGGGGAATTTCCTAAGGCAAAATCACTTCTTCTCTTCCTCTTCTCCACGGTGTTCTTCGATTCCTCCCATCGGTGAGGATTCTTCGATCTTTCCTTATGGCTTCTCCTCATTGTGCAAAGCTAACTTGTTTATCGTGATTGATGAAGGTTGACAAGCTTTGAGAGTGGTTTATCGTTGATTTTGAAGGATTTTAGGGTTTACGGTGATTTGAGGGATTTGTGGAATTTGAGGCTGTGATTGGTAAGTATTTATGGCTTTAATGTGATATTAATGGTTAGTTGATGCATTTATGGTATTTAAGGTACTTGAATGGGTAGATGGGAGTGTTTAATGATGGTTTTTAGAGAGAGAGAAGAGGAAAAGAGATCGGAGAAGACGGTGGCGACCATGACGTCATGACGTCGCGCATACCTCGCCATGGCGAAAATTAGTGCTCACGCATGAAGCGTAGCGAGATGCCATGGCGAAAGATGGTTTCACGCCATGCGAGTGACCTTCTTGTGGCGAGGATGTAGGTCGTGCGAAGAGCAGTTTTTTTATGCATGAGCGACCTTTCAGACGCATGCAATGAGAGGATGTAGGTCGCGAAGAAAGCAGTTTTTGATAGGTTGATTTTAGTTTATTGGGCATAACTTATGGTATAGACCTCCGATTGAGGTGATTCTCGATTCATTATGAACTAGGGAAAGAGGTCTACAATTGAGGATTGTTATGGAAGTGGAATTTAAATTACATGGTATTGATTTATCGAGATTAAGGTCAATTATGGTTCTTATAGTGACCTAAGTATTGAAGTGTGATAATTGGAGTTTTAATTGGGATTTTCGATAGAGGTTTTGACCCAATGGTTATGGAATTGATGTAAGGTATATGAATTGAAGAAATTGAACTGAATTTTAGGATTTGATCAATTATTGTCGATCAATTGAGCGAAGAGTTAGAATGGGGCATAAGAGTTCAAAATTGGGTTTTAGCACCGGAAATCGTGAACATGCATTGTACATAATTCCATTGAGACATATGCATCACTGAATTGTTTAATTGAACATTTAGTAATGGGACTGTATTTTACTGTTATAGAGGCGCCATTGGATCGTCATTTCATGGACGTTGCTGGGACTTCCAGGCAGTAGCTCGGAAGTTACAGGTGAGTAACCTAGTTGGTTTCTCAAATTCCTGATTGTCTAAACGCTCAATGTGAATTACTTGCCAATGTGAATTGCATGATTACTGAAATGTATATAATCGAATTGCATGCTTCTACTGTATGGGATTGGACTACTGCATGACATTGGGAATTGAAATACTGGGCTTTTATAGCCATATCACTGAATTACTGAACACTGCATTACATGCATAAAGGCATGATCAGATAATGAACGTTGTGACCCAAGTCGCGATTTTTACTAAAATGAGCCTCGAGCTCTAATACTGTACTGACCGGGCCTCGAGTCCGAGGGGAGAAATCCCTGACGCGTCCCCATCAATACCGACATCGACCGAAAGCGCTTGGGCACAACACTGAATAACTGAAAAAGAGTCACATATGCATTGTATACACATGACTGATTGATTTGTGACAATTACTGAATTATGTGATGACATGAGAAACTGCAAATTGTTACATGTTACTGTAAATTGTTGTATAATACTGTGAACTGTTATATAATACTGTTAATTGAATACTGTCGTGCTGTACGCAATATGCGTAATGCATGATTTGAGTGAACCATCGATGATGGTTTCTCACTGAGTTCGCAAACTCACCCAAAATTGCAACCTATTTTTTAGGACTGATAGATTAGACTCCTAGCTCCGGAGATAGTCTTTTCCTGTCGTGCGAGCGTGTTGGCAAGAGAAGCGATGGCACACAGGTCGGTCAGCTGGGTTGGAATTTTGCGGATGACTTAGGATAGATGCTTGTATCAGTTTCCTTTTTGATGTTGTATAGGGGACTGATAGACTTGTCTATTCTGATATTGGATGACTGTATCAAGATTATTTTGGATTTTAAAACTTACTGATTTATGATATATTATGGTTTTAATTATTGCGATGCCATGTGGATTAACAGTCAGATTTTCTGGTAGTGCACCTTTATCATGGGATACGTGTCGGAGCGACCTTCGGGCGTCCCGATGTGTACCCTACGGTGAGAGGGCGTTACAATAAGTGGTATCAGAGCAGGTCTGGCATCTTTTGGGCATAGTGTATTTTAGGCAGGAATCACTGTAAGAATAGCGAATCGATCGAATTTCGTCTGCTTTAGGTCATCTCGTTGGAGATCGAGTTGAGCTACCGGTGACACCGAATCGATGGGAGCTAGTAGGGAGTCCCCGATGCCTCTTTCAGAGGAGTTGCCTCCTCGAGTTCCTGTGAGACGGGAACGGAGATATGATCGACTGCGTAAGCAGGGGGCGGTTGACTTCTATGGCATCAACGACCCTGCGGAGGCTGAGGGATGGCTAGAGAGGACTGAGAGAGTCCTCGATCAGATGGATTGCGACCCTGAGGAGAGGTTTGATTATGCTGTCTCTTTCTGCTGTGGTCCTGCATATCGGTGGTGGAAGATCGTCCCAGCAAGCACTACCAGTGCCCCAGACACCGACATGGGATGACTTTCTAAGGGCCTTCAAGGACAATTTCATGCCCAAGGTCTATCTGGAAATGAAGATGCAGGAGTTCTTAGAGCTGAGACAGGGACAAATGTCCGTGGCCGACTATGAGGTGTGGTTCAACGAGCTGATGGTCTATGCTTCTACATTGGTTGCTACTGAGGCTGACAGGTGTCGACGTTTTGAGGGCGGGCTCAATCTGGAGATCCGTACCCTATTGGCTAGGTCCGATATGGGCAATTTTATTGAGTTGAGGGCTGCAGCGGTGAGGATCGAGCATTCATCGAGAGAGAGGTTAATGAGACCGGTCGGGGACCGTGCATAAGAGATCTAGTGACGATTAAGGCGGTCTTTGGCAGAGGGTGTTAGAGTAGTGCCCTAAAGGCAATCCCCTTTAGCGCATTTTGTTCATAGTCATGTACAGACTTTACGAATAAATAAAGCAAGGCATATTTCATTTATTTGATGTTCATTTTATTATGAATTGACAGTGATCTTTAATCAAATTAATGAAGTCCACGATACATGACATAGCATGAAGGAAATTATGATGCGATCATACTCATCGAGATTCCTATCATGTGCAATTATGTCAAGATTCAAATTATCCCTAGTCATAGGATTAACGAGACTGGACATCGTTAATCCGGATAGACTAACACATGTCAAACTCCTTGATTGGATCAGCGCAAGAGATCTCGTAAAACCGTAAATATTGAGATATTTAGATTTGACATGTGGATGCTTACTAGTGGTAGTAAGTACATTGGATGACCCGCCATGAGATCATCACATGGATGTCCTATACAAATGTCGTTGATAATCTCATCATAGAATGGTGCAAGTATCCTTAGACTTGAGGTACTCAAGGATATCTTGGCACCGATTACGCACTTTGACTCCATTCCTTGTTGCCTTTCGAGAGGTCGCCATAGGGTGGTGATTGGGTGCGACTTGAGGTATTCAAGGTAATTGAGTAGCCAATACAGATTCACCACTTCGTGATAGCAGAAGAGATACCCATGGCCTCTTATCGGGATCATTACTTTGAATTCTCTCGGCCGAGCATACATATGTCATGAAGATGGTCTTCATGGACATATAAAGTAATGAGTCCTAGGACGAGAATCGATTACACTTGGACTAGATTTGATCTAATCGCCTAGTAAGAGTTGACACATTGCCCATACTCAAACCAAGTGGGGTATAGCATGGTGAAAGGACTAATTGCACAGTAATTGTCTATGGAAGGGTTCATGATATGGTTTCATTAGTCAAACCAATTACTTTCCGTCAATTGGGGGTCGTGATGTGTTGCTAGATACCGCTCATGACTTGCTCAGATTAAGTGTTAATCTAAGTGGCCAACATAACCGGAACCTAATGAGTCACACGATAAGAGTGACTCTGAGAATCAGAAATAGTTTGGACAGAGATCCGATATAGGAGAGCAATAGGATTAAATGGATCCCGATGAGATTGGGATATGTCCCATGAGATCGCGACATCAACATTGCTGAAAATTGTCTCCGGCGATTTTTCAAGATCGAGGTCTTAAGAGGCGGTAGAACCAATTCCCAGCTTGTTGGACCTCTTCAGAAAATATATATATATATATATTAATTAATTAATTGAGAATTAATTAATTATATATATATATATATATATATATGAATTTCGGTGGAAGCCATAAGAATGGAGAAAAATGTTAGTTTGAAAAGTCAAACTTAATTATTAAGTTAACATTTCAATGCATTTTATGCCACCAACGTGGCTATCCTCCAAACCAAGCCTTTCTATGTATTTTAATTAGTTAAAAGACATATAAGAAGGTTAGAGAAGAGTGAGGATACGGTGGTTTTGGAGTAAAGAATCGAAAGCTTAATGGTTAAGCTTTGAAAAAGGGTTTTTCATCTTCTTCCTCTCTTCCTCTCAAGTTGGCTTCTACTTCCAAGGCTTCTCTTGATCATTTCACTTGCTCTCCAAGGCTAAGGTAAGAGCTAGCACTCTTTCTTTATTCTAGCTATTCCGGTCAAAGAGTTTGTCCGGTTAGGTTTTCCGACCTCTGCGTGGATACCGTTAGAGACGGTCTCCTTTGGTCGTTATGGTTTGATTGTTTGTACATACATATGGATCCTGGCTTTCGGGAATGTACCGGGACTTAAAATTTTAAATTCAGCACTGTGTTCATGTGATGAACACCCCGGGATTTTCCTACAGTGGTATCAGAGCCGTTTGTGTTGTATAAACAGTCGAAATGATAACTAGGTCGGAATTCCATTGTGAATTGAGCTGTGTAGCATGCTGCTTTTGTGAATTTCGAAATCAGTATAGACTTAGGGTTTTCAAAATTTTCTGCCACAGACTTGCTCATAAGATGTTTCTGAATGTGTCTATGAAAGGAAAAAATTTATCGATGTCGATTGATATGGTTTTGCTAATTTAATTCCCTAAGTTTCGGATGCTGTCTTGTTGAACGTTTCTGAAACAGGTATACTTGTAAATTCGAGAATAATTTCTATAAAAATTGTTTTTTCAGATTGGTTTTCACCGACATGTCCCTAAGATGTTTTTGAATGTCTCTGTGGATGGAAAAATGTTTTCAAGGTGATTTATCATTTATTTCCGAATTTCTTGTGTGCTGATGGGAATGTCTGTGTTGGAGAACACAGATTCTGGTTCGGCTAGATTGCTGAGGTTCAATGAGTTTTTGTGGGAAATAAATCCTGGAAAAATTCATGGAGCATGTTGGGAACATGTTTTCACCTCTTTAATTTTCTCAGTATTTATTGAAAGTGTTTCAATGATCATTTTGAGCAAAATGTTGAGCTTAGCAGTTTTGAGAAAGTTGCTGGGTCTATTTTGTTTGGAATGATTGGTTGTGTATTTCTCATTTCCAATGCCTTGAATCATTTTTATAGTGATTAAAAATGTGTTATATTGATGTGGCATGCATCCCAAGATGAGATTCTTGAATTTGGGTTTCCAATAATTTTTGGATGTCGAATAGGTCACTTTAGCGTCTCGTTAGCTTATTCCGTTATCTTGGTTATTTTGGTCGTCGCAATTTGTGTGACAAGTGCCGGAGTAATCTTGATAACGTGTAACCTACCTAGAGATACTTAGCATGATAATTTGATATTCTTAAAATTATGTGGAAATCTAGTAGTTAATGGTGATTAATCAGTTTCAAGCTTTTCTCATCTAGTATGACTAATTGGCAAGCACGTTTTAATGAATATGATTCATTAGCACATCAATATAAAGGATAATATACTTGGTATATTGGTATTGTGAATTGGAACTACGCGGATTGAGAATTAGCCGATTTAAGAGCAATTCCATGTCACCAGTCGACTGGCACTGAGGCTAGTCGACTGGGACTTATATCTTGTCTTGTCACCAGTCGACTGGAACACGAGCGGTCGACCGGTGGTCGTTGTTTTCAATGACCGGGTCGACTTCAGTGATTCGAATAAGAGCAAGAAGAAGACTAGTCGACCGCACAAGTGCTAGTCGACTGGAAACTTGCCAGAGTGGGATGATGGGTGATTTTCGGTATAAATTCAATGTGATTGATGCAATGCCCTAAATCAGACCATATAGTCATGGTGACTATGATCCTTGGATGAGATTAGAAAGATGAGACCTAAATCCCTCAATTTAAATATGAAAACTAACGCCTTCCATTAATATGGTAAGAACCAGAGTTCTTATAGGGTTGAGTTGTTGGGCAAACTCAAGCTTGCCCTATACGGATATGTTCGAACCATGAAAATGAGATTTTCGGATTAATGGGTCTGTTTTCCTAGAAGCGTTGATTTGTTGGGCAAACTCAAGGTCAACGTGGACAGAGGCAAAATTGGGTAGTGTACATCAGATGTACACGCATCAAGTGTTGATAACCCAATGTATGTGCATACATCAACTATTGATAGCACTGGGCGATAGTTGCATTTGAGATGTAATTGGTATGTTCGATACCTACCGATTGACCTAAGGTGGCTTGTTGGGCAAACCCAAGGTCATTCTTAGTAATGTCGGATATCGACCCACTAGGTCAATGTGTCATTTTGTTTCTTGGATTCATGATGAGGGTTATGGATTCTGTTGAAACTAGTAGGAGCCATATGTATGTCATTTAAGTCCTTATGGTCATACATTTAATTCTATTCTAACTTTCTTTCTCTCTCTACTTTTAGGTTGGTTGAAGATGTCGACTAGTGTGAATCTTCGCGCTCTAATGGACTCAAACAAATTAACTGGACCAAATTTTCTTGATTGGCCGCGAAATCGAGAATTGTTCTCGATCCGAGGATCTAGGATATATCCTTGATTTTCCGCTTCGGATCCACTTGTCAAGGAGCTTCGATGATGATCGGAAGGCATATCGTAAGCATCTAAAAACGATGACATAGCCACCGCATTATGCTTGCATCGATGTCACCGAGGCTAGGAAGCGGCGTGAGTCAATGGATGCTCACACGATTGTGTTTCATCTTAGAGAGTTGTTTGATGAGCAAGCTCGGTCTGAACGGTTCGAGACCTCAAGGTTGCTCTTTACAACGAAGATGACTCCTGGTTCATCTGCAGTGCAATATGCATTGAAGATGAATGGCTATATTGAGAGGTTGGCCGTCTTAGGTTTTGTGATGGATTCTGAGTTAAGTATAGACTTAATTCTTGTTGGTTTGTCAGATAGTTACTCACAGTTTGTGTTGAACTATCGAATGAACCAAATATCCACCACAATTCGAGTGATCAATCTGCTCAAGGCAATGAGAACAATTTGTGAAGCAAGATAGCAAGGCGTTCTATTGGTGGATTCTTCTTCCTCTGGTTCCAAGAAAGGAAGCAGAAGAAAAAAGGCTCGAAGCGAAAGGAAGTGCGTGAAAGGCAAGAAGAAGACCAAAGAGATCGCACCAAAAGGTACCGCTTCCATTGTGGTAAGACCGGTCATTGAGGCGTAATTGCAAAGTCTATCTGGAAGAATCGAAGCGAAGAAGGCATCGGATGCCTCGACTTCTTTGGTATGTTTGTCATTGAGGTTATCTTGTTTTGATCATAACATATAGGTATTAGATACGGTTGTGGCTCACATATGCAATGATATGTAGGGCCTCGAGGACGATGGCGACTCATAAAGGGAGAAATGGACTGCGTGTTGGCAATGGAGCAAGAGTTCTGCATTAGCCATAGGGACTTATGTTTTGACACTCCCAGTGGGCTTGTACTTAACTTGGATGATTGTTATTTTGTGCCGTGTTAACAAAGAACATATTATCATTTCTTGTTTAAATAGAGCTGGTTTCCATTTGTCTTTTGGTAACAATGGTTGTTCTATTAGCTCAAATGGAATGCTTTATGGTACTGGTACATTATGCAATGGTATTTACATATTAGATATGTCACATCCGGTTATGAATGTCAATGACGCTAAAAGACATAAAAGAGATAATTTAAAATCAACTTACTTATGGCATTGTCGCCTTGGCCATATAAATGAGAGACACATCGCTAAGCTCCACAAGAGTGAAAGTTTAGGGTCATTTGATTATGAATCATATGACACATGTGAATCTTGTTTGTTAGGCACAATGACTAAGTTACCTTTAAGGAAAGGGTGAACGAGCGATGGATTATTAGATCTAATACATTCAGATGTATGTGGTCCGATGTCCATCCATGCCAGAAGTGGTTGCCGTTACTTCATTACCTTTATCGATGATTATTCTCGATATGGGTATCTGTATCTAATGAGATACAAATCTGAAGCGTTTGAAAAGTTCAAACAATTCAGAAATGAAGTAGAAAACCAACTTGGAAAAAGTATTAAAACATTACGATCCGATCGTGGTGGTGAATACTTAGACCAAGAGTTTTTGGATTATCTCAGAGATAATGGGATTTTATCTCAGTGGACTCCTCCTTACACACCACAACATAATGGTGTGGCAGAAAGGAGAAATCGAACCTTGTTGGACATGGTTCGATCTATGATGGGCTTTGTACAATTGCCAAAATCCTTTTGGGGTATGCCGCGAGACATTTGTTTACTTGTTAAGCGAGTTCCATCGAAGTCAGTTGATGTTACTCCATATGAGATGTGGACTAACAAGAAACCTTATCTTTCTTATTTGAAAGTATGGGGTTGTCCGCTTATGTAAAGCGGCCTTGATCGAGATAAGCAAGCAAAATCGACAAGTGTTTATCCGTAGGATATCCTAACTAAACAAGGGATATCAATTCTACCTGGCGAGGAACAAAAGGTGTTTATTTCAAGGCACGCTGTCTTTTTAGAGAAAGAGTTTCTTTTAAAAGAGGACGGTGGGAGCAAAATTGAACTTGAAGAAGTTCAAGATGCTCGAATGCACGCAGATCAGCTGCTAAACTGAAGCTGTAACTCATACAGATGAGGTAACATTCAACCTTCTACTACACACGAAATTGTGAGGTCAAGTAGGATACGCCTGTTCTGAGAGATATGGATTTCGTAAGTGAACAGAATGACGTATTGCTCATAGAGGATGATGAGCCTACCACCTATGAAGAGGTTACGAAGAGTTGAGTCTAAAAATGGCTTTGTGCCATGAAGTCCGAAATGGATTCCATGTATGAAAACCAAGTATGGACTTTGGTTGATGCACTGAAGGATAAAACCTATAGGGTGCAAATGGGTTTCAAGAAGAAAACCGACATGGATGGTAATGTGATTACCTATAAAGCAAGGCTTGTGGCTAAAGGTTTTCGTCAAAGACAAGGAATTGACTATGACGAGACCTTGATCGAGAGCAATGCTTAAATCCATTAGGATACTCTAGCCATTGCAGCTCATTATGATTATGAGATATGGCAAATAGATGTGAAGACAACTTTCCGAATGGAAATCTGGTGAGGATGTGTACATGACACAACTCGAGGGCTTCATTTCGGTGATGGCGAAAAGGTATGCAAGCTTCGAAATCCATTTATGGATTGAAGCAAGCATCCAGAGTTGGAATATCCGTTTTGATGAGACAATCAAAGAGTTTGGTTTCTCACAAAATCCGGATGAACACCGTGTGTACAAGAAGGTTAATGGAACCGCAATCGTATTCCTTGTGTTATATGTAGATGACATATTGTTACTAGGAAGCGATGTCTCAATCTTTGCAATCAGTAAAAATTTGGTTGTCAAACAATTTGCCATGAAAGACCTTGGAGAAGCAACTTATATCCTTGGGATAAAGATTTATAGAGATAGATCGAAGAGGTTGCTTGGTCTTTCACGATCAGCGTACATAGACAAGGTGCTAAAGAGGTTTAGCATGGAGCAATCCAAGAGAGGGTTTCTTCCATTGTTCATGGGATAACACTCTCGAAGTCCATGTGTCCTAAGACACGGGATGAGAGGATGCGCATGAATATGATCCGTATGCATCTGCAGTAGGATCTATCATGTCTGTAATGCTATGTCACGAGACCCGATGTATCATATCGCTAAGTGTTACGAGCGGATACCAATCGGATCTGGTGAGGGTCATGGGTGGTCGTCAAGAATATCCTAAAGTACTTGCGAAGAACTAAGGATGTTTTCTTGATATATGGAGATGGAAGTCTCAAGTGGCGGGCATCAGATGCCGTTTTCAATCGACAAGGGCGACTCGAGTCCCAATCAGGTTATGTTTTCACACTAAACGGCGGAGCGATCGGTTGGAAGAGTTCCAAACAGAGGCATCTGCGATTCAACGATCGAGGCGAGTACATTGCCGCATCGACGCAAAGAAAGGCGGTTTGGATCAAGAAGTTCATTTCGAACTTGGTGTGGTTCCTACCGTGATGGACCCATCTGATTGTATTGTGACAACAGGGGCTATTCTTGCGAGCAAAGGAGCCAAGGTCTCATCAACGGTCCAAACACGTACTCCACCGATACCATTTGATTCGGAGATCATTGCTCGGGGTGATGTCATGATAGAGAGAATTCCACGAGCGAGAATATTGCGATCCGTTGACAAAGCCATTGCCACGTAAGAATTTTGATTCTCATGTACTCGCTTATGGTATTAGATACCAAGGCGATTGGCTTTAGGTCAAGTGGGAGATTGTTAGAGTAGTGCCTAAAGGCAATCCCCTTTAGCGCATTTTGTTTATAGTCGTATGCATGACTTTATGAATAAATAAAACAAGGCATATTTCATTTATTTGATGTTCATTTTATTATGAATTGACGGTGATCTTTAATCAAATTAATGAAGTCCACGATACATGACATAGCATGAAGGAAATTATGATGTGATCATACTCTTGAGATTCCTATCATGTGTAATTATGTCAAGATATCTAAATTCTCCCTAGTCATAGGATTAATGAGGCGGACATCATTAATCCGGATGACTAGCATATGTTATACTCCTTGATTGGATCAGCGGTGGATCTCGTAAACTGTATAAGGTGCGAGAAAACAAAATTTTTGTCGTGGGACCTTCCGAAGCCAGGATCCATGTTCGTATGCAAACTCAAACCTAAAAGACCAATAGAGACTGTCTCTAAAGGTATCCACGCAGAGATCGAGAAAACCTAACAGGACAAACCCTTTGACCGGGAATAGCTAGAACAGAATAAAGGCTGCTAGACCTTACCTACGTCCTTGGAGAGCAAGAGGAAATAGCGATGAAGAAGCCTTGGAGATGAGAAGCAATCGTAAATGTGGAGAGAGGAAGCTTGAACACTTTCAATTTCTCATGTTTCAGGAAACTTAACATTTAAGTTTCTAAAACTTTTCTCCCCTACGTAGACCATCATCCACCAAGCATATATATGTTCTTTCTTTAACAATTAAAGAGAGGACAAGTGCATGGAAGAGAAGGAGCCACGTTGGTGGCTAAGAAATTCATTAAAAACAACTTAATGATGACTTTGACTAAGTCAAAGCTCATCCTCTCCTCCTTTTTGCTTCTTCCAACGACAATGTTATATATATATATATATATATATATATATATATATATATATATATATATATTATTTAATTAATCAATTAATATATAATTGCTAAGGTCCAGTCAAGCGAGGTCGGTCCTACAAACCTCACAAGCCCCAGTCTTTGAAACAGCTCCGGAAACCTTTCTTAGCAATATTGATGTCGCGATCTCATCGGGACATATCCTAATCCATTGGGATCCATTTAATCCTAATGCTCTCCATAATTGGAACTCATCCAATACTATTTTTCTGATTCTCGAATCACTCTTATCGTGTGACCCTTTAGGTTCCGGTTATGTTGGCCTTAGATTAACAATTAATCAGAGCAAGTCATGAGCGGCGTCTAGCAACACATCATGACCCCCAATTGATCGGAAAATAATCGGTTTGATGAGTTCATCATAAACCAGATCACGAACCCTTCCATAGATAATTACCGTGCAATTCGTCCTTTCACTATCCTATACCCCACTTGGTTATGAGTATGGTCAAAGTGTCAACTCTCACTAGGCGAGTCTAGCCCAGTGATATTAGTTCTGTCCGGGACTCATTACTTTATATGTCCATGAAGACACTCTTCATGACATAGTTATCTTGACCAAAGACTTGAGTAATGATCTGACAAGAGACCGTGGTATCTCTTCGCTATTTGAAGTGGTGAATCCTTTATTGGCTACTCAATTACCTTGAATACCTCAAGTTGTGCCCAATCACCACCTATGAGCGACCTCTCGGAAGGCAACAAGGAATGGAGTCAAAGCACGAATCGATATCAAGATATCCTTGAGTACCTCGAGTTTAAGGATACTTGCACCATTCTATGATGAGATTATCGCGACATTTAAATAGGATATCCATGTGATGATCTCATGGCGGGTCATCAATGTACTTACTACCTTAGTAAGCATCCACATGTCAAATCTAAATATCTCAATATTTACGGTTTCGAGATCCTTTGCTTGATCAATCGAGGAATATGACATGTGCTAGTCTATCCGGATTAACGATGTCGATCTCATTAATCCTATGACTAGGGATAATTTAGATATTGACATAATTGCACATGATAGGAATCTCGATGGTATGATCACATCATAATTTCCTTCATGCTATGTCATATATCATGGACTTCATTAATTCGATTAAAGATCCATATCAATTCATAAACTCTATTCATGAATATCAAATTAATGAAATATGCCATTCTTTATTTATTCAGAAAGTGCGCTACGAATTTGAATAAAACGCGCTAAAGGAGATTGCCTTTAGGGCACAATTAAACAGTACCGTCCTTGCATAAGTCGACTTACCGAATGTACAAGTCGACTTGCACTTACAAATCTTCCACTTGACCTAAAGCCAATCGCCTTAGTATTTAATACCATAGCGAGTACATGAGAATCACAATTCTCTGTGACAATGGCCTTGTCAGCGGATCAGCAACACTTTGCTCGTGGAATTCTCTATCGGGACATCATCTCGACGGATGATTTCGAATCGATAGAATCGGCGAATGCGATATGCGGATCAATGATGAGACCTTGATTCCTTTCCTGCAAGCTAGCCCCATTGTATCACAATACAATCCTATGGGCTCATCACGACTAGAAACCACATCAAGTTGATAATGAACTTTGATCAAGCTGCTTCTCTGCAAGATCTCATGCGGCAATGTACTCTGCCTCGGTTGTTGAATCGGCGGTTGTCTCTGTCTGGAACTCTTTCCAACCGATTGGCGCTATTGAGTGAATGTATATAACTGATTGTGATTGAATCATCCTATCGATTAAACATTAGCATTTGTATGCCCGCTCACTTGGAGATTTCCATCTCCATAACTTCGAAAACATCCTTAGTTCTTGTAAGTCTTGAGGATATTCTTGACAGTAGCTAGTGACCCTACTTTGAGGATCCGATTAGTATCTGCTCCTAACACTTAGACCATATGATACATCGGGTCTCATACATAGTAATCGTACATAATAGATCCTCTGCAGATGCATTTGGGATCATTCTCACGCGCATTCTCGATGGATTGCTTCATGCTAAACTTCTTTAGCATCTTGTCCATCTTGTCTATGTACGTTGATGGTGAAAGACCAAGCAACCTTTGATTTATCTCTATAAATCTTTATTGCTTTACCAAGGTCTTTCATGGCAAATTGTTTGGACAACCAAATCTTTACAAATTGTAGCATAGAGACATCGTTTCCCAGTAACAATATGTCATCTACATATAACACAAGGAATACGATTGCAGTCCCATGAACTTTCTTGTACACACAATATTCATCCAATTTTGTGAAACCAAACTTTTGATTGTCTCATCAAAGCGGATATTCCAACTCCGGATGCTTGCTTCAATCCATACATGGATTTACGAAGCTTGCATACCTTTTCGCCATCATAGGAGGTGAAGCCCTCGGGTTGTGTCACGTACATCCTCGGAAGATTTCCTCTCGGAGATCTGTCTTCACATCCACTTGCCATATCTCATACTCATAATGAGAGGCAATGGCTAGGAGTATCCTAATGGATTTAAGCATTGCTACTAATTTGAAGGTCTCGTCATAGTCAACTCCTTGTGCGTGGCGAAAACCCTTGGCCATAAGCCTTACTTTATAGGTAATCAGTTACCATCCATGTTGATTTTCATTTTGAAAACCCTTTGCACCCAATGGGTTTTATTCCTTTAGGTGCAGCGATCAAAGTCCATACTTGGTTTTCATACATGGAATCCATTTGATTTCATGGCATGGAGCCATTTGTGGACTACGAACTCTTGAGAACCTCTTCATAGGTAGCAGGCTCATCAAATTCTATGAGCAATCGTCATTCTGTTCACTCACGAGAAATCCACATTTCCGAGGCGGTCGTATCCTACTAAACCTCTGAACTTTCTTGTGTAGTAGAAGGTTGAGCTGTTACTTCATCTGTATGAGTCACGTTTGAGTTCGAGCAATTGATACGTGTTTGTTCGAGCATCTTGAACTTCTCCAAGTTCAACTTTGCTCCCCTTGTCTTCTTGTAAAAGAAACTCTTTCTCTAAGAAAACAGATGCTTTGGAACAAACAACTTTTGTTCCTCAAAGAGTAGAATTGATATCCCATGATATCATACGAACAAACACTTGTCAGCTCTTGCATCAAATGTATTTGACTGTGTCCGCTTCACATAAGCAAGACAACCCCAAACTTTCAAATAAGAAAGATAAGGCTTTCTGTTAGTCCACATCTAATATGGAGTAACATCAACTGTCTTTGATGGAACTCATTTAACAAATAAGCAATTTGTCTCGAGCACGTACCCCAAAACCTGTGCAAAACCTATCCTTAATCGCACCATGTCTAACAAGGTTCGATTTCTCCTTTCAGCCACACCATTATGCTGCGGCGTAAAAAGTGGAGTTCATTGAGATAAAATCTCATTATCTACGAGATAATCAAAACTTGTTGGTTTAAGTATTTCCCACCACGATCCGATCGCAATGGCTTAATACTTTTACCAAGTTGGTTTCTACTTCATTTACGAATTATTTGAACTTTTCAAATGTTTGATTTGTATCTCATCGAATCTGGTACCGATATCGAGAACACTCGGCGATAAAGGCAATGAAGTAAAACAACCATTTCTGGCATGGATGGACATCGGACCACATACATCTCAATGTATCAGGTCTAATACTCCAATCACTCGTTCACCCTTTCCCTCAAAGGTAACTTAGTCATCTTGCCTAATAAACAAGATTCACATGTGTCATATGATTCATAATCAAATGACCTAAACATCCACTTTTGGAGCTTAGCGATGTGTCTCTCATTTATATGGCCAGGCGACAATGCCATAAGTAAGTTGAGTTTAAATTATCTCAATTATGTCCTTTCGCGTCATTGACATTCATAATTGGATGTAACACATCTAATATGTCAATTCTATTGCATAATGTACCTGTACCATAGAGCATTCCATTCGAACTAATAGAACAACCATTGCTTCCAAAAGTCCAATGGAAACAAGCTCTATCTAAACAAGAAACATACTGATATGTTCTTTGTTAAAGCAGTACAAAATGACAATCATCAACTTGAATACAAGCTCACTGGAAATGACAAGACATAAGTGTCTATGGTCAATGTAGCAACACTTGCTTCATTACCTACACGAAGGTCAAGTTCTCCCTTTATGAGCTTTCTACTGTTCCTGAGGCCCTGCATAACATTGCATATGTGTGAGCCGGTTCACAACCGGTATCTAATACCCATATGTTGTGATCAGAAACGGTGTTAACCTCAATGACAAACATATCTGAAGGAGTTGAGGCATCGATGTCTTCTTACCTTGGGAACTCCAAATAGATTTTACGGTTTGCCTCCGGTGGCTGTCTTGCCTGATGAAAGCAAGTTCCTCTTGGGGTAGTTATATTGGTTTTCTTTTGTTGCACTTCCTACTTTCTGATCTTCATCAGAAACATCAACAGCATTTGGATCAGGAAGTGGAACATCCAGGACATAGTCCAGTTCCTCAAATCTGAGAACAATTCTCAGATTTTTCAGCCTATCGAGAAAATTAAGTCCAGAAGAGTGGCGTAAAATCACCTGAAAAACGTCTTGATCAACCTAAGCGATAGAGAAGGAATGTTTGAATAGAATTTCTGTATGATCATAAGGACTTGCATGATATGCATATGGCTCCCACTAGTTTCTAAGAATCCATAACCCTCTTTACGAATCCAAAGAAAATTATGACAGAATGTCCTAGTGAGTCGATATCCGACATTGCTAAGAATGACCTTGGGTTTGCCCAACAAGCCACTTCTTAGGTCAATCGGTGAAGTATCGATCATACCAATTGCATCATCGATAACCGACTTTGAGAATGACCTTGGGTTGCCCAACAAGCCACCTTAAGTCTCGGGAGGTATCGGACATACCAATTACATCTTAGACACAACTATAAGCCAGTCTATCAACTTGTTAATGTATGCACAAACATTGGGTTATCAACACTTGATCGCGTACATCTAATGTACACTACCCAACCGCCTCTGTCACGTTGACCTTGAGTTTGCTCAACAAATCAACGCTTCGGGAAAACCGACCCATTAATCGAAAATCTTATTTTCATGGTTGAACATATTAAGTATAAAGCGAGCTTGAGTTTGCCTGACAACCTGACTCTATAAGAACTCGGTTCTTACCATATTAATGGGCGTAAGTTTTCATATTCGAGGAGGATTTCAGATCTCATCTTCTTCTTCTCCAAACCGTAGGATTATAGTCATCGTGACTATATGGAATGATTTAGGTTTCATCAATCACATTGAATCCATCCTTATAATCATCCATCATCCCACCCACGCATGTTATAAGTCGAGTTACATGAGAATGTAAGTAAGCCTTATGCTCATAACTCCATCAAGTAAGCCTTGTATCCTACAAGTCGACTTACGCATCTGATCTGTATAAATGGACTTGTTACGATGTGCAAGTGAAACTTATACAATCTCGCTGTCACACAATCGACTTGTTACGATGTGCAAGTCGACTTATACAACTTATGCAAGTCGACTTATTACGCTCATTGCGTATAAAGTCGACTTATTCTCTTACAAGTGGACTTATGCTGCATGTGCAAATCGACTTACACTAGAATTGCTAACAAATCGGCTAATTTCTCAATCCATGCATTTCCAATTCACAATACCAATATACTTAGTATATTGTCCTTTATATTGATGTGCTAATGAAACATTTTCATTGTATCATGCTTGCCATATAGTCATACTATACATGAAAATCTTGAAGCAGTTAATCCACTATTAATCACTTAGAATTCCACATAATTCAAAACATCAAATAATCACCTAAACATCTCTAGTTAGTCTACACACTATCAAAACTACTTCGGCACTTGTCACAAAAATTTGTGACGGCCAAAACAATCAAGACAACGAAATATACTAACGAGACACTAATGTGACCTATTTGATATCCGAAAATTATCGGAAAACTAATTTCAAGAAATTCAGTTTGGAAAGCATACCACATCAAGATAACACATTTTCAATCACATTAAAAATGGTCCAAGGCATTGGAACTGAAAAATGCACATTCAATTATGCCAAGCAAAACAGTCCTAGCAAGTTTCACAAAACTGCCAAGTTCTGTACATTTCTCGAAATAATCATTGAAACAATTTCAATAAATTCTGAGAAAATTACACAAGTTACTACATGTTCATAACATGCTTCATGAATTTTTTCAGGATTTATAGCCATCAAAAACTCAGTCAACCTAAGCAACAAAACCGATTCAAAATCTGTGTTCATCAACACAGCAATTCCCAACAGCATAGAATAAATTCTAAACTAAATAGTTAATCACCTTGAAAACAATTTTCCATCCACATAGACATTCACAAACATCTTAGGGACGTTTCGGTGAAAACCAATCCGAAAAAAAAAGTTTCTAGAATTTATTCCCGAATTTATACTCATGCCTGTTCGCAGAATGTTTCAAAAAACAGCATCTGGAACCTTAGGGAAACAATTAGCAAAACTATATCAAATCAAATTGATAAATTCTCATCTTTCACAGACATATTCTATAACATGTTATGAACAAATCTGGGCAGAAAAATTTCAAAAAACATATCTCTATATAGAATCGAAATTCAAACAGATCAGATGCATCAGCTACAAACTCAAATAGGAATTCTGACCTAGCTAGGGTTTTAGCTTCATACACGACACAAGTGGCTCTGATACCACTGTAGGAAAATCCCGGGATGTAAATCACATTTACAAGGTGCGGAAAACAAAAATTTTTGTCACCGGGACCTTCCCGAAGCCAGGATCCATGTGTCTGTATGCAAACTCAAACCTAAACAGCCAATAGAGACTGTCTCTAAAGGTATCCTTGAGAGATCGAAAACCTAACGGGACAAACCCCTTTGACCCGGGAATAGCTAGAACAGAATAAAGGCTGCTAGACCTTACCTCTGTCCTTGGAGAGCAAGAGGAAATGACGATGAAGAAGCCTTGGAGATGAGAAGCAATCGTAAATGTGGAGAGAGGAAGCTTGAACACTTTCAATTTCTCATGTTTCAGGAAACTTAACATTTAAGTTTCTAAAACTTTTCTCCCCTACGTAGACCATCATCCACCAAGCATATATATGTTCTTTCTTTAACAATTAAAGAGAGGACAAGTGCATGGAAGAGAAGGAGCCACGTTGGTGGCTAAGAAATTCATTAAAAACAACTTAATGATGACTTTGACTAAGTCAAGCTCATCCTCTCCTCCTTTGCTTCTTCCAACGACAATGTTATATATATATATATATATATATATATATATATATATATATATATATATATATATATATATATAATTTAATTAATCAATTAATATATAATTGTTAAGGTCCAGGTCCAACTAGAATTAGGTCCTACTTAGGCCTCTAGGCCCAGTCTCAAAGCGACTCAGGAAACCTTTCTTAGCAATATTGATGTCGCGATCTCATGGGACATATCCCAATCCATTGGGATCCATTTAATCTAATGCTCTCCATAATTGGAACTCTGTCAATCTTATTTCTGATTCTCGAATCACTCTTATCGTGTGACCACTTTAGGTTCCGGTTATGTTGGCCACTTAGATTAACAATTAATTTGAGCAAGTCATGGCGTCTAGCAACACATCATGACCCCAATTGATCGGAAAATAATCGGTTTGATGAGTTCATCATAAACCGGATCACGAACCCTTCCATGTAGACAATTACTGTGCAATTAGTCCTTTCACCATCCTATACCCCACTTGGTTATGAGTATGGTCAAGTGTCAACTCTCACTAGGTGAGTCTAGCCCAGTGATATTAGTTCTGTCGGGACTCATTACTTTATATGTCCATGAAGACACTCTTCATGACATAGTTATCTTCGGTAGAAGACTTGAGTAATGATCTGACGAGGCCGGTATCTCTTACGCTATTTGAAGTGGTGAATCCTTTATTGGCTACTCAATTACCTTGAATACCTCAGCTGTGCCCAATCACCACCCTATGGCGACCTCTGGAGGAAACAAGGAATGGAGTCAAAGCACGAATCGGTATCAAGATATCCTTGAGTACCTCGAGTTTAAGGATACTTGCACCATTCTTATGATGAGATTATCACGACATTTAAATAGGATATCCATGTGATGATCTCATGGCAGGTCATCAATGTACTTACTACCCTTAGTAAGCATCCACATGTCAAATCTAAATATCTCAATATTTACGGTTTACGAGATCCTTTGCTTGATCAATCGAGGAATATGACATGTGCTAGTCTATCCGGATTAACGATGTCCTCTCATTAATCCTATGACTAGGGATAATTTAGATATTGACATAATTGCACATGGTAGGAATCTCGGTAGTATGATCACATCATAATTTCCTTCATGCTATGTCATATATCATGGACTTCATTAATTCGATTAAAGATCCATATCAATTCATAAACTACATTCATGAATATCAAATTAATGAAATATGCCTTTCTTTATTTATTCAAAAAGTGCACTGCGACTTTGAATAAAAAGCAGCTAAAGGGATTGCCTTTAGGGCACAATTAAATAATGCCGATCCTTGCATAAGTCGACTTACCGAATGTACAAGTCGACTTGCACTTACAGTCTGTTCCTTTATGCGAGCATTGTGAAAAGAGGCATAGTAGAGAGTGTTGATGGTACTCAGAGCTGTTTGAGGTATGGCTCGATGGACCACTGGTGAGCGCCAGAGACTTTGGGAGCCAGTCTACTATGACTAGAAAGCGGTGACAATACCACGGTCGTGCAAAGCAGCCGTGGAGGTAGATCGGGATGGAGAGGGCGAGGTCGAGGCCGGCAGAGGGTCATGATGAGGCGGAGGTGCGGCGTGACGATCCTGAGCTAGGGTCTACATGCGTGACTCGGCGGAGGCCCAGATTCCTCGGATGTTGTTCGGGTATGCTTCGATTTGGTTTTGAAGCATATGCATTGTTGGATCTGGATCCACTCACTCTTTATTACCGCATTTAGCATATAGACTACATGGGGATAGGTAGAGGTTCTGATATGGGTTAGAGGTGAGTACACTTCTAGGTAGTCTGTTGTATTGGGAGAGGTGCTGTATAGGGTGTAGGTTCGGATCGTGGCGATTCGAGTTACGATCGATCATTTTGCCTCGAGGAGATTAGCGTGATATTGGGGATGGGTGCCGATGCGCATAGGGCTATTATGGATTTATTATACCAAGGAGGTTGTATTGAGTCTCTGGTCGCCCCCAGCTGTGTTTCGAGGAGTTAGTCAGCGGTGCGGCGAGGATGATATCCTTCTTGAGTGCCCTTAGATTGATCTGAGGAGGTTGTGAGGCTATCGGCTCACGTAGTGGATTCAGTCGGTGAGTTTGCGGGATGTTCCGTAGTCGAATTTCCATATGTGTTTCAGGAGTTCTGAGATTGTCGCGAGCGAAAGCGAGTTTGAGATTGATCTCGTTCTCGGTACCACTCCTATATCGATACCTCCGTATAGGATGGCACCGGTAGAACTGAGAGAACTTAAGGCTTAGTTGCAGGAGCTACTGGATAAGGGGTTTATTAGACCGAGTGTTTCGCCATGGGGAGCTCTGGTACTATTTTTAAAGAAGAAGGACGGGACTCTGACACTGTGTATTGATTATAGGCAGTTGAATCGGGTGACAGTGAAGAATAAGTATCCATTGCCTAGGATCGATGATTTATTTGATCGATTCTGAGGAGCTCGGTGTTCACCTGGCGGATGCGAGATCGAGTTATTATCGATTGAGGATTGCGAGGCGATGTGCCTAAGAGTGCTTTCGGGAGCGAGTACGGGCATTCGAGTTCCTAGTGATGCCGTTTGGGTTGACTAATGCCCCAACAGCCTTCATGGCTTTGATGAATAGAGTTTTCAGCCTACTGGATCGGTTTGTGATTGTATTTATTGATGATATTACGGTTTACTAGATGAGTGACAGCGAGAACCTGCTGAGCATCGAGGATTGTCTTTGCAGTCATGAGAGAGAGGTATTGTTCGCCAAATTCACTAAGTGTGAATTCGGCGATGAGATTGTATTTAAGGGCGCGTGGTGTCGGTGAGGGTATTCAGATGGACCCTCATAAGATAGAGGCGGTTATGAGTTGGGAGATTCCGAGGAGTGTGCCAGAGTTGCGGAGTTTTCTAGGATTGGTCAGATATTACCGGAGGTTCGTCGAGAGGTTTTCGTTGATCTCCACCCCTTTGACGAAGCTATTGAGGAAAAATGTGCCGTTCATATGGTCTGAGGAGTGCCAGAAGAGCTTTGAGGAGCTGAAACGTCGGTTGACGACTGCACCAGTGTTAGGCATTCCATCTGGGACTGGAGGCTTTGTGGTTTACAGTGATGCCTCCATCAGGGATTGGGATGTGTATTGATGCAACATGGGAGAGTTATAGCGTATGCCTCGAGACAGCTAAGGTCTCACGAGGTGAATTATCCGGTACATGACTTGGAGTTGGCTGCAGTTGTGTTTGCTCTGAAGATCTGGAGACATTATCTGTATGGGGAGACGTTCCAGATCTTCACCGATCATAAGAGTTTGAGGTATCTGTTGAGTCAGAGAGAGCTCAATCGAGGCAGAGGAGATGGATAGAATTCTTGAAGGACTATATGACCGCGATTGAGTATCATCCGGGAAGGCCAATGTGGTGGCGATGCATTGAGTAGGAGATCGCATGGTAGTGCGGCTCGAGTTTGGTGTCGAGGTTACAGTGCGATTGATTGAGAGCTCTTAATGTCAGATGGATTTGGGTAAGGATGGAGCTCTGATTGCTACTCTGAGGCTGAGGCCGATGTTGCATGTTAGGATCCGGAGAGTTTAGGATCAAGATCCAGTACTAGTGAGATTGATTGAGAGAGTCCATCGCAGTCTTGATTGGAGTTTGAGTTGAGAGATGGGACTTTATGGATGGGACGAGACCGTGTGTGCGGATGTTGATGATTTGAGGCGGAGATCTAAAGGAGGCACGTGTAGCTGCCTATGTTATGCATCTGGTACAACCAAGATGTATAATTCTTCGAGGCAACATTTACGGTGGCACAGTATGAAGAGGCAAGTGGCGAGTATGTTTCGGTGTCGATTTGTCGGCGAGTTAAGCGAGCATCGAGGCTCGATGGAGAAGTTGCATTCGTTGCCCGTTCGGAGTGGAAATGGGGCGAATTACCATGGATTTTGTGATGGGGTTGCCTAGGACACCGAGGCAACATAATGCTATCTGGGTCATAGTGGACGATTATTCATCGGCTCATTTCTTGCTAGTGAGGAGAGCTATACTCTCGATCAGTTGGCCCGTAAGTATGTAGCGAAGATTATGCGGTTGCATGGGGTTCCGTTGTCGATAGTCTCGAGCGAGGATCGAGTTCACTTCGAGTTACGGAAGAGCCTCTGATGCTATATAGTGCGAGGTTGAACTTGATCTGCGTTTCATCCTCGAAGCAGATGGATGAGCGAGAGGGCGATTAAGACTGTTGAGGACATGCTTCGGGCGTGTTTATTGGAGTTCAGAGGAGCATGGGATCAGTATTTGGCACTGATCGAGTTTGCTTACAACAACCAGTATTAGAGTAGTATCGGGATGGCACCGTATGAGGCCTTGTATGGGAGGCCGTGTAGATTGCCACTGTATTTGGATGAAGAGGGTATGAGATCGATTGAGGGTCTCGAGCTGATTCGAGATCTGATGGATAAAGTGCTGATTGATCCAAAATCGCATCAAGCGGCTCGGGGCGAACAAAAGAGCTATGTGGATCATCATCGGCGAGGGATGGAGTACAATGTGGGTGACAGAGTGTTTCTTCGAGTGTCTCCTTGGAAAGGAGTACTGAGCTTTGGTCGTAAGGGCAAGTTGAGCCCTTGGTATATCGGTCCGTATGAGATCCTTGAGAGGATAGGACCGTTGGCTTCTGATTAGGCGTTCTGAGTGAAATGTCGATTCATGACGCGTTTCATGTTAGTATGCTCCGTGATTACCGTTCGGACCGACGCATGTGATTCGGCTCGGGAGATTGAGGTAGCCAGTGATTTGAGTTATGTTGAGGAGCTGGTGCAGATTATAGGATCACGAGTCAAGCAGCTGAGGAACAGGGTGATTCCATTGGTGAAAGTCCTTTGGAAGAACCGCTCTTCTGAGGAAGCTACTTGGGAGACTGAGGAGTCAGTATCCTCATTTATTCGATCGGATAGGTATTAAATTTCGAGGACGAAATTCTTCTAGGAGGGGTGAATTGTAACATCCCGTTACTGTTAGCAAGGGCATTATGGTAATATTGGGTCAGACTGATAGGTTTCATTGCATTCATTGATTGAACATATTACTGGCCTCTATTCATAGAGGAACAGGTTTATTGCATATGCATTTATTCATAGGTACATGCATTCATGATTTTTCGGCATTTTAATTGTGAGTATGAATTGATTGGATTGTGAACTGACTGAACTGAATGGATTGCAATCGATTGAAAAATTAGGAGTAATTGGGCTCGAATGACTAATTTAGAATAGTCTAAGTGTAATTGGTAATTGATAGTGGCTTATAGGAAATTTTCGGGAAATTCGGGAGAAAATGCCCGGATCGGAAATTTTGGAGTGACAGACTGATTGACCGTATGGTACTGAAAGAATTGTCCAATGGCAATGGAAAAATTAGAATTATACTGTTAGGAAATAAAAATGTTGAGCCATTGAAATTTAGAGACTAAAATTTGAACTGATTTGGAGACCTATGTCTATAAATACTTAGGTTTGAAATTTGGGGAATTTCCTAAGGCAAAATCACTTCTTCTCTTCCTCTTCTCCACGGTGTTCTTCGATTCCTCCCATCGGTGAGGATTCTTCGATCTTTCCTTATGGCTTCTCCTCATAGTGTAAAGCTAACTTGTTTATCGTGATTGATGAAGGTTGAGAAGCTTTGAGAGTGGTTTATCGTTGATTTTGAAGGATTTTAGGGTTTACGGTGATTTGAGGGATTTGTGGAATTTGAGGCTGTGATTGGTAAGTATTTATGGCTTTAATGTGATATTAATGGTTAGTTGATGCATTTATGGTATTTAAGGTGCTTGAATGGGTAGATGAGAGTGTTTAATGCTGGTTTTTAGAGAGAGAGAAGAGGAAAAGTGATCGGAGAAAGGCTGACGACGTCATGTCATGACCTTGCCTTGGCGAAAAAATTAATGCTCGCCATGACGACAAGCTAGCGAGACGCCTTGTGGCGCAAGATGGTTTCACGCCACGGCGAACATTTTCGTTTACGCCGCAGCGAGCGACCTTCAGACTTGCATGGCGAGGATGTAATCGCATGAAGCGGTTTTCGATAGGTTGATTTTAGTTTATTGGGCATAACTTATGGTATAGACCTCCGATTGAGGTGATTCTCGATTCATTATGAACTAGGGAAAGAGGTCTACAATTGAGGATTGTTATGGAAGTAGAATTTAAATTACATGGTATTGATTTATCGAGATTAAGGGCAATTATGGTTCTTATAGTGACCTAAGTATTGAAGTGTGATAATTGGAGTTTTAATTAGGATTTTCGATAGAGGTTTTGACCCAATGGTTATGGAATTGCTGTAAGGTATATGAATTGAGGAAATTGAACTGAATTTTAGGATTTGATCAATTATTGTCGATCAATTGAGCGAAGAGTTAGAATGGGGCATAAGAGTTCAAAATTGGGTTTTAGCACCGGAAATCGTGAACATGCATTGTACATAATTCCATTGAGACATATGCATCACTGAATTGTTTAATTGAGCATTTAGTAATGGGATTGTATTTTACTATTATAGAGGCGTCGTTGGATCGTCATTCCACGGACGTTACTGGGACTTCCAGACAGTAGCTCGGAAGTTACAGGTGAGTAACCTAGTTGGTTTCTCAAATTCCTGATTGTCTAAACGCTCAATGTGAATTACTTGCCAATGTGAATTGCATGATTACTGAAATGTATATAATCGAATTGCATGCTTCTACTGTATGGGATTGGACTACTGCATGACATTGGGAATTGAAATACTAGGCTTTTATAGCCATATCACTGAATTACTGAACACTGCATTACATGCATAAAGGCATGATCAGATAATGAACGATGTGACCTAAGTCGCGATTTTTACTGAAATGAGCCTCGAGCTCTATCTTTGTCTTGACCGGGCCTCGAGTCGAGGGGAGAAATCACGACGCGTCCCCTGAATCTCGATACTAAGCGGCGCTTGGGCACAACACTGAATAACTGGAAAAGAGTCACATATGCATTGTATACACATGAGTGATTGATTTGTGACACTTACTGAATTATGTGATGACATGAGAGGCGCAAATTGTTACATATTCTTGTAAATTGTTGTATATCTTGTGAATTGTTATATAATAATCATTAATTGAATCTTCGCTGTGTTATGCAATATCGTAATGCATGATTTGAGTGAACCATCGATGATGGTTTCTCACTGAGTTCGCAAACTCACCCAAAATTGCAACCTATTTTTCAGGACTGATAGATTAGACCCCTAGCTCCGGGGATAATCTTTTCCTTCCGTGTGAGCGTGCTGGCAAGAGAAGCGATGGCACACAGGTCGGTCAGCTGGGTTGGACTTTTGCGGATGACTTAGGATAGATGCTTGTATCAGTTTCCTTTTTGATGTTGTATAGGGGACTGATAGATTTGTCTATTCTGATATTGGATGACTGTATCAAGATTATTTTGGATTTTAAAACTTACTAATTTCTGATATATTATGGTTTTAATTATTGCGATGCCATGTGGATTAACAGTCAGATTTTCTGGTAGTGCACCTTTATCGTGGGATACGTGTCGGAGCGATCTTCGGGCGTCCCGATGTATACCCTACGGTGAGGCGGCGCTACATTTTATAAGTGAAAGGTTGGATAAAAAAATAATTAAGCTTCATTAAAATCAAAAAACAAGGAGGTGTGTAACTAGATTTAGTAAACCTAGAGTTCAAATATGAATCTTGGAAATATTATGCTTCATTTGTGATTTTCTTGGCCATTTGTAAAAGTTATATCATTTCCTCCTAGACCATCTAGAATTGGTAGCAATTCAATGATATAATAAAGATTTGTGAGCTCCTGCCTATTAGATATATGCAAACATATGGGTGAAGTGGCTAGGGGATAGCAGGATGATGAAATAGGGGCATGAAATCTCTAAAAACTATCTTATTTTGCCAAGCCCCCCATTAGTGCTACATGTAAGGAAGTTGTGAAATATATGGGACAAAAATATGAAGAAATATGAAAAAGGAAGGTTTAAAAGGAGAACATTTGTTAAGAATTTTAAAGGGAACGAAGCTCGGTGGTTGCTAAAAATAATGGCCTTAATTGTAAAAAATATCATATGAAAGTGTTGATATAGGAGTAGATGTTATCGAGTCAAAAATAAGGAAGAGAATAAAAAGTCTAGATATGGGTAATAGGCTAAACTTTAAGGAAGTTGATTGGTATCATAGTAAAGGGAGTGAAGATGAGACTTTAATGGTTGTTGGCTTAAAGCATAATTAATTGGTGGGCTATGATAAGGATTGAGTTTGTTAGGACAGACATGTATATTAAGTGGGAATTATTGTAGGCTTGGCAACTCTCGTACAATCTAAACCCCTAATGGGTTAGGAAATAAAAAGAGGTTATACCTATGATTTTTGGTTGAGACCCTTACAATTTAGGGCAAGTTAGAAAAAGATCTCTAAGATTTAATGGGTTGTTTGTGGTTAATAGCAAGTCTATAGTGGTAGATTAGGTATTATGTGGAATAATAAATAAAAAAAGTGTTAGGATTACTCTATTTTTTATTGATATAGAGGTGGAGTTTAAGGATGGTGATAAATAGAGATTTACACGATATTATAAGGAATTTAATAGAGGGAAGAGGCAAAATTCTTAGAATCTTTTTAATTGTATTTTAATAGAATCATCCCTTTTATGGTGTTATTTAGGGATTTTAATGAAATTTTACACTAAAATAAGAAAATGGTAAAAGTGAGCTTTTAAATTGGATCATACAAGGGTTTCTAAAAGTCATGGAGGAAGTGGGGCTAGTTGACTTAGGATTAGTGAGATATCAAATGAAATGAGAATGGGGTTAGGGAATAGAAATATAGGTGTAAGAAAGGCGTGAGCTTTAGGTTGAACAATATTACAATGCAATTGTGATTAGCCTTAAATGCTTTATTTTGGATAATTTGCCTATTCATCTGAATGTTTATGGTGTGACAATAAATAAGAGAGTGCATCAATTCAAATTTGAAAACCTATTGATGAGGAGCAACAAATTTCTAACAATAGTGGAAAAGGTTGGAATCAAGACATGAAAACTTACGTTGTTCATCTAAAACATCACTTGGCAAACTTATAGTAGCGAAAGGATCTACCAGTCATTGGTGAGTTTCATTGAATTAGATATCTCTTGAATTCAATCCTTCATAAACAAAGTATTTATTTCAATTAATAGGGAGTGACTCTTAGGATAATCGTCTTAGGGCCTTAATAAGGGATTATTTTCAAACCAAATCTAATTTGACAATATGAAGTTGAGACATTGTTGTGGCATTGGTTGAGAAAATGGTGATAGATTTCTCTTTCAGTCATGGTGTAAGAAATCATGTATAAATTAGAGGAGAAATAAGAAGATCCATGGTTAAAAAACACAAAAGTACCATATCTAGTGTATTCATCTTCAAGAAAATAATAAGATCTATGATTTAAAGATATAGTTATGTTGTGTCCTTGAACTAAAAGAAGTGAAGTCCACAATATAGGTGATGACCACAAAGTAGACCGTATCCTATGCAAGGCAAAATGTATTTAAGTGGGAACTCTAACTTTTACTAGACTTGAGCCTTCTTTTGATGAAAATACCTCTTAAAAACATATTTTCTCTCCTCAATCACTAGTTATTAGTCACTCTTCTAATTTTTACACAGCCTGCCATCTCCTCTGTCCTAGCCTTCGCCTGTTGCCAATTGCCTAACTTGTAGACCATCCAAATGCCAAGCATCAGATCATCTGTACCACTAATTCTGTACCTATTCTATTCCACAACAAAAATGTCAATGTTTTACTCTGTTTTAATTAAAACCAATGTCGCTCGTCTCGGCTTCTCACCTAAGCCAATGTCCCTTCTTCTTTTGGTTTTGTTTCCCTCTTTACTTGTTCAACGATGCTCTCAACTCTTTCCATCCTCCTTTTGTCTTAATTCAGGGAACGGCTCCTGCATGCATTGGTTGCTTGTGCGTCTCTCTCTTTCTTTGTTTTCTATGGACTCATCGATCAATTATAGTCGCTGAGTTCATTATTCCTTGTACCGATATAGATAATTTACATACTACTTTTACATGATTTGATTCCTTTTTTTGGCAATTGAACAGACATAGAAAAAAGGGCATGTTTATCTGCTATTCTTCCTGTACAGAAGAAGAAAGTTACCGGTAAGGTCTGATTTTATTTTTATTTTTCTAATATTTTTCAATTCTATAGTCAATACCTACTTATCCTTTTCATAACAAAAAACGAAACTTGGAAGAGATTTTGTATTGAATAAAGCTGTTTTTTGACATTACAGAGTTGGACATTTTGGATATCTTCGAGGATGAGGAATATGAGAGTAGGCCCATGGATGTTTCTTTGAGGGTGGGTATTCATTTGAAGATAGAGGGGCAATGAAGATGAGGTATTCTAAACTGCTTGGGAATTTTGTTTGATTGTTTCTTGTAATTTTGTTCTTCTACTTGCTTTCTTGCTCATCATTTTAGCCGCTCGTTGTAACGTGGGAGTAACTATTTCAGATTGTTTCTAATTAAGATGGTTAAACGAATTGTTTTACTTTGTCACTGTGTGATTCCTGGTTGTAACTTGGTTTGCATTTCCCACATCTATAACTGGATTTTCACGTTATATCAGATTCTAAAATGGTAACTGGATCCTCACATTTTTTGTTTCCTCACAAAATTACAAATGTACACTTGAAATGGAATTTTAATGTCTGTCCTTTTCCTGTTGATATTTCTGGAATTTTACTTGTAAAGTGGACAATGCATTTGTCATTGAATTTATACCATGAAGGCAATGCATACCAAGTAAACGATCTTAGGTATTTATGCATCTCTCTTCATGACAGTGATGACTTCACCTCGATTAAAATTCTCATCAAAAATTTTTCTCCATCCTTTTTTATTTCATTGTTGAAGGACTAGTTGAAACATATGTATTGATAGAAAAGAAGTTAGACTCCAGAATGTAATTCAGGGAAGTGTAATTAAACAACCAGTTTAATTCTTAAAGACTGCAACTTCTTCACTCTTTTTAGTGGGGAATTTTGAATATGGTTTTTGAGGAGAGACTCTTGAGTAGCAACGAGAAATGTCGAAACCTGTCAACAAAAGATTGAATTACTGCTACACATGATTGATGTAATGGAATAATGAAACTCTTTATTAGGACGAAGTGTGGTTATTCTATCAAGAACGCTTGCTTTCCAATGTATCCAAGGCACCTTCAGATCTGTTACTGATGAGAAAACAAATTCAGGCTACATGGTTCTTGCTTTCCAGTGGAAAATTTCTGAACTCAGTGCTGTGGTACAGAAATTTATTCAAATTTGTTATGATCTGTTGAATGGAAAATCTGATGTTGCCAAGTTCGCTCATGAATTAAACACTACTTTGGACTGGACTATAAGCCACTGCTTTTCTATTGAAGATGTTTCCAACATGAGGGAGGCAATTAAAAAGCACTTTGATTGGGATGAATCACGAAGTGAAAATGAATCTGAGGTTGGCGTGACTGATCAGTTCTTGCATTTGCCAATAACTGCTTTTTTACGTGGAAATCATAACTTTGAAAAATGTCTGCCTGCTACTATATATGAAACCAATAAGTTAAAAGATTAGCTCTGTAATACAAATTCCACAAGAATCAAATCAGAAGAAGGGCTTGAATCGGTTGTTGGATAGCATAAACTGTTGACAAATCAACTGTAGGAATCTAATAAAACCATTTCCATGTTACAAAACAGGTAGAAACTTTGAAAGGATCAAAGGCAATTGATGAGAATTAGACAGACAATCACAAGCCGATGAAACAAGGGGGATAGATCCTCTGTCCTCATTTTTGTGCACTAACTCTGTCTCATTAGATCCAAGCCATCTATTTATGTGAGTCTCACACAAATGGATGGCTTGGATCAAATGGGACTGGGTTGGTGCACAAAAATGGGGACAGAGGATTTCATGCCTGAAACAAGACCTTGAGACCAAGCTTAATGTGTCAAAAGCGGAAGTAAATGAGGTTTTTCACAGGTTTCCTCCTCGGAAGTAAAATTGGAAAATAAAAAGAGTTACTGTGAAGAATTGGAGGCCACATGTCTTGAGCTACAGCTCCAACTTGAAAGGTATAATTAGGCTATTTCGAAACTAGTCCCCAAGGGCATCCTATATGATTACCAAGAGTTTTTATCTGATTTATGGTTTTTTCAGTGTGACAAAAAAGGCAACTCCTAGAAAAGAACCACATCAGGAGGAGAAACAATTACGTATTTTAAGTCTATACACCTTACCATGGAATTGATAACGTACTTGACTACTATCTCCTACATAATTCTCTTCTAAATATGTTTCTTGTGTCTGATAGTATTGCCTACTGGAAGGTTCATAAACTGTTTTCAACTGCATTTTTTGTTTCATTTAATTATTTTGTAACTTATGTTGGAAAACAAATTAGGTACATGCATGTTTGCCATCCCTTACAAATACTGAAGAAGAAGGTTTCATAGCCATTCTTTATGTGGCTTAGGAATTGACTGGTGAGCCTGAAGAAGTAAACAGTATTGAGTTGCCCAGATACACGAGATTAAATTATAAACAACAGAGTTTTGGTTAGATACAAGCTAATTAGTACATACGAATCCAACAGAGAACCCGCCTGCACATCCTTCCCTGCTGGAATTTTTTCTGCATAGGAGAACTGGAGCTCTCAGCAAACAATAGGTACCACAAGTTCCCATCCAATTCTAAAATCTATACAAGAAAACTTGTTCTTTCCTAGTCTTTGGTAGGCCCTCACAGTTAGCTGCATTACACACCGATAAAATGTGTAGACCTTTAAACGTCTTTAAATCAATTCACCATCAATGTGATTTTTGTTATACCAGCTTCTACTTTTTTGGTGCTACTGTACTGTTTCATCTTAAGTTGGTTTGTCTAGATTTTGTTTGTACTCTTCTGCATTGGCGATGTTGAGGTTTTGAATTCTCTTGGCATAGTCATACTTATTAATATATGCTTACGGGAAACTCATATGCACACATGGCAGAATATGGAGATATTGCCAGGAGAAGAAATTTGATATGCCTCTTTTGGAGGAAGTTCTGTTCTCTCCATCATTGTAACTTTGTGTGGTCTCGTATTTTCCATTTTTTGGGTTGTGCATCAACATGCATCATATTCATGGATTGGGCAAAATTGGCTCCAAACAAAACCGAGAATCAGGCTACAGCTGCAACAATAACTCCTACAGAGTTGGAATCAACAGTGCTGGGTCACAATGAGAGACCTGAAACTAGCAACATTACTGAGAAAAATTAATTGGAAAATTAAATTTGTAGAATATGGATAATTCTCAGCAATCATGCAGAGTTGCATTAAATATTTAGGATATGTAACTTTTTATGCTTATCATGATGAAGGTGTTCATTTTCTAGATGCAATTGGTTCAACTTCTTGCTTCTCTTTCCTCTCTTTGGTGCATATTGAATTAAAGCTGGAGTTAAGGCCAATACTTGTATTATAATTGTTTAGCTTATGAATCCAAAGATCTTTTGTGATAATTACACTTGTAGACTGTGATTTATTCTCAAAGTTGACTAGTTTTGATTTGTTTTCAAGAATGTTATTTTCAAGATTGTAACCCATGAATACACATTTATATACAACCTAGTTTCTTTTTGTCCATTCCACCATGAATTTCTCACAGCTTTATTTAAATTATGGCTTCATTTATATTTTCACTTTTGCTAATATTTTCTCCCACAATGTCATCCTCGAAAAAAAAAAGTTCGATGTTCCTTTTTTTTCCATACCATTATAAGAAGTTCTATGATAATTTCAAGAAATAAACATTTCACATAAAGATGCACTTTGTCATTATTTACATTGTCAGTAGGAAACAAAATATGCACCTTGTCGATAAAGATGTACAAATTAACTTAAACACTTTACTTTCTTTTCACTTTATATTTACAAAATATACCTCCTGCACATGGAGCTATACAATCACTTGTCTTAACAAAACCACCTATATCTGCACTATCGTAGTTAACATTATTGTTTTGTCGCGAGTTATTTATCACCACATCGCTCACACCTTGCGGTTGTTGTGCCTATAAGAATCATAACAAAATAGCATCATTAGTGAATTGTGAATAAGTTACTAAACATAATGTCATTAGTAATAGTATTTTGGCAAAAGACAAATACCAATTGAGAGTAGGTCATATCCATAAAAAATGAAACACCTTCAATAGAATTTGTTTAACTTGAATTGGCAAAGACAACCTATCATTAAAAAGTTAAGAGTATAAAATTAAAATACTAAACTAATTGTTAAAACAATAAATTTTTATTAAAAAGTACACATGTAAGACACATTAAATTCAAGAACAATAATTTACAAATAGAACCTTAAGATTATATGGTAATGTTGGTGCTGCAATAGAATTTGTTTGACTTGAATTGGCAAAGATAACCTATCATCAAAAAAGTTAAATAGTATATAACCAAAATACTAGACTAATTGTTAAACATTGAATCATTTTTATTAAAAAGTGTTAAGATTTAAGAAAGAGCCAAAAAGCTTCATTCTCATTCCTTTCAATAGTTGAATATATACACGATTGAATATGCTATACATGGAAAAATCCTATGTCTAAGCTAATGAATTCCTGCAATCAAGGGATATGCAGACAATCGTTGGAGATAAGCAGACAATCGATGGAGATAAGCATTTGATTTTCATACAAGGGAAGCCGATAATATTACGATGATAATGGTTATGATTCTTCAAGAATCCAATATGTAGACGTGAATTATACCTTCAAGTGTAACATCCCGTCACTGATGGGAAGGTTATTTTGGTAAAATGAGATGGGTTAAGTCTGTACTGCACATTATCGACTGAGCATTTATTGGTTTCTAATTTTAGAGGTCATGAGTCAATTGATACATGCACATTTAGTACATGCATTCATGAAAATTTCCCGGTATTTGATTTGTGTATGTGATATGAATGGGAATCTGTGAGATAGTTGGATGTGATTATGATTTATTGGGATATTTGGGTTTAAATGAGTGAATTGTAACTATTTAGAGTTATTGGCAATTGATAGCAACTCTTTGGAATTTTCTGGAAAATTGAGAGAAAATGTCGGATAGGAAATTTTCGAGTGTCGGACCGATTGACTATATAGTCTTTGGAATAATGGGTATATGGTAATGGAAAATTTAGATATGCGATATTGGAATTTTATATGTCGAGTCGGTGAGATTTGGAGATGAATTGGACGGAAATGAAATTGAAAAGAAAGAGATTTGAGGATAAAGACAAGAGGCTTAAGTGTTTACCCCTTTATATATTTGAGGTTTGAAATTGGTAGAAAATCGTTTCTTCTTTTCTCCCAGGGCACGAGCATTTCTCCTCTTGGTGATCTTGATCCTTGCCTCTCCTCTTGCTTCTTCTTCTTGTTTAAGGTCTAGCGAAAACCCATGAGAAGATGGAGCTTTATATGGATTGGGAGTGAGAACCGTAGGTGTTGAGAGATTTTCGGAGATTTTAGGGTTTGAAGATTTGAGCTTCGATCGGTAAGTTTCATGGTTTAATGTTGTTTGTTTTTGGGTTAAATGCATTCATCGTGTGATTATGAAAGATTGTGAGTGTTTAGATGAGTTTTGACTGGTTTAGAGAGAAAGAGGAAAAGGGAAATCGGGAAGGCGAACCGAGGTCGCATGCGTCATGACGAATAAATAATTTAGGCGTCATGACGAAGAAATAATTTAGATGTCATGACGAAGAAATGATTTAGGCGTCGCGACGAGCCTTGTTGACGTCGCGCGCGCGGCGTGGAGATTCCACTTGGCGAGCCGCTGAGACGTCATGGCGATCTTCTTGATGTCGCATGACGGCGTCGCACGCGTCATGACGAGGGCCAATTCTGAACTGTTTTAATTGGGTTTTGGGGTATAATTAATTGTGTAGACCTCTATTGAGGTGATGTTTGATTCGTTATAATCTAGAATAAGGTCTACAATTGAGGAAAGAATGAGAGTTTGAATTGATTTTGAGATCTCTATTAGTGAAGAGAGTTAAGAATGTGATAGTAATTGCATCCTAAGGATTATTCTTGTGAATTGTGGTATAATGTGAGACTTTGAAAATAAATCTAATGCTAGTGGGAATTTTAGAAATTGTGTTTATGGGTGAATTTGACCTAGAGAAAAGTGTTATTGATTTTGAGATAATACCTAGCGAATATGATTGGATAATTATTGGCTATTAGAATTGAAATTGAGAGTTACGAATCATATTATCAAAGTGAAATTGAGTTATTAGTGGTGATTGAGTGGAAAAATAGAAAGTGTTAAAGAAAGTGAAAATTGGGATATAGCACCGGAAAATCATGAATAGGCATCGTACATACATTATTGAGAGCATATGCATCATCGAATTATTATTTGAATGTGCATTAATAATTGGAAACTATTTGATCGTTATAGAGGCTCCGATGGATCAAGATTCCACTTGACGGTATTTGAGACTTCGAGGCGGTATACGGAAGTTGGTGAGTAACCTAGTTGGTTCCTCGACCTACGTGTGATAAAATGTCTGTGAATATGTGAATAAATGTTATAAATGTGAAATGAAATATTTGAGAGTGTTACTAAGTGTCTTTGTGAATGTGCTAATTAAGTTGCCAACGTGCGTATTATAAATGCGAAATATAAATGTGCGAGATCGTGAGCAGATGTGTTGAGATTGTGAATATGAATCTGTTGAGAGTGTTACTAAGTGTCTTTATGAATGTGCGAATTAAGTGCCAATGTGCGTATTATAAATGCGAAATATAAATGTGAGAGATCGTGAGCGAATGTGTTGAGATTGTGAATATGAATCTGTGAGAGTGTTACTAAGTGTCTTTGTGAATGCGAATTAAGTGCCAATGTGCGTATTATAAATGCGAAATATAAATGTCGAGATCGTGAATGAATGTGTTGAGATTGTGAATATGAATGCTTGAGAGTGTTACTAAGTGTCTGTGAATGTGCGAATTAAGTGCCAATGCGTATTATAAATGCGAAATATAAATGTGCCGAGATCGTGAGCAGATGTGTTGAGATTGTGAATATGAATCTGTTGAGCTTGTGAATAACTGTGCCGAGATTGTGAATAAATGTATTGAATGGGAAAATAGAATTGAGTGAGATATATGTTAGTGATTGTGCAAATGTGAGTGCATGCTAGGCATGAGTGAAATCGATGATGCGGTTGTATTGGAGCCATTAGTGATCGAGCTTTAAGCTCGATATCGGTGAAATGGGCCTAAGGCCAAAAAGGAATAGTGCATACCCGGAGGGCTCTCCTAACCCTTATGTGGTAGGCGTAGTGTATACCCGAGGGGTCTCCTACTTGCCAAATATGTGAGTCTTGTGTAGGCGTGTTTGCATCCCTCGGTAGGGACAAAGCAAAACCGTGAGGTGGTTCTCCACACCGGCGGACAATATCGAAGGGTGGAAGTGTATACCCAGAGCTCTCCTCCCCTAAGGCGTGTCAATTGAATCTTGACATTGTGAGTGCTCGATCCTGACTCGAGTAAAGAATGGAAAATACGGAAAAGATTTGTGTGCAACATCGATGTGTAGTGAATGATAACTTGTGAACCGTGTGAAAGGCGATGTGTCTTATATGTGTAAAATTGGTGATACATGAAAACAGTGAGACTTCGTGTATTATGTGATGAGTGCTCAGTGATATATTTAATTTGTGATTTTAGTGAAGCGTGAAATTGTGCGATAGTGTTCGATTGTGGTATCGTGATCGTATGTTGTGAAAATTGGGAATAAATGCAATTAAGTGAAAAAATGTGTAAATTGATGTACAGTGTTCTGAATGTGTTAAATGACTATTGTGATTTATATATTGTGTATATATGCATGAGTTGGGTGAACCATCGATGATGGTTCCTCATTGAGTTCATAAACTCACCTGACATTGCAATTATTTTCGAGGATTGAAGAATACCCGTTGGACAAACGGGAGTATGATTCTTGGAAATTGGTCGATTATCGGGATCAGTTCGCGTCTGCATTAGAGTAGTATTGTCTTTTGAGTATTGAATTTCTGTGAATTATTCAGTTAGTGATTTTGTTCAGTGGGCCTAGTTGATAATGTGTGAGTGATTTGTGAATTCTGAAAGTGTCAGAGATGACATTGGGCCCAGTTAGGTCATGCATCTCTGTATACGAGTTGGGTGAGCGCTAATGAGTGCCCCTTTTAATGATTGAGATTGTGTTGCATTGAAAATGTTTTCGTTTTAAATCGGGCCCAAATTATTACTGATTTCCGCGCATGTGATTGATAACATAAAAAGAGAAATGTTTTCTGAGTTTTGAATTGCAGTGATTGCTCTAGTACGCCACCCTCGTGGGGCACGGGCTCGAATATCACCATCGATATCAGGTTCGGGTTTGGCGGGAGTGAGGTGCTACATTTGTGGTATCAGAGCCCAGAAGTACAATCTTGCATGGGCTTTCTGAAAAATGTGTCAAGTGCATGCATCTAAGTCATATTATAGCAGACAGTGACAACTGATCCCTAGTCTAGCATATGAGTCACATGCATGAGCATGTATCAATTGTTTAAGCGGTTAGAAATAGTGAGGAAAATGACAATGTGTGAGAATGTGATAAAAGGAAGTTGTGTACATCATGAAACCCGAAAAGAATATATGGTTTAATTTGATAAGTGAAGATTAGTGTACTGGTATCAGCGGTTATATTATGAAATGCAATATGAGAGTTTTATTGGGTATAATTTTGAATATGAGATAGAAATAAAGTGATAGTTATGGATTGAAGAGGAAAATGAAAATCGAAATATGATAGTAATGGCAAGAGGTCAAGTGTATATTGTGGATGAAAATAAAGTGTTCTATGTTATAGAGAAATTACAATTGGGATTGATTACATGACGAGAGTTATGAATCATGATTTATGGTGAGAATCAATTATCTTAGTGAGAAATCAAGAATGATTGTATACAATTATGATATTGATTTGAGTGTGAAAAGTTCGTGGGTATGAGACAAGTATGAAAAGATTAAAATGTAACATCTTGATAATGGTAGATGAAAAAGTGATTAAGGTTAGTTGATTTGCCTAAGTGAATACACACTTGATTGTGGGAACCCGTGTGGCGAAAATATTAAGCGTAATTGTCTTATTTGTGGAGAAGGCATGAGAAGCAACTAATGAGTTAGTGGAAAATTGCCAGTTCAATTCTTATAGAATGAAAGTGTTCATAGTGATAGTGATCAATGGGGAATGAATAGAGATTGTATTTGATCCTCTCGCGCGAGGACGGGTGCAAAAAGGAAAGTTGTTGAGCTCTGATTTTATTGTCACTGTAAGTGTACATTTGATAATGAGATCACCCTTATGGGTGAAATGATTGAGCATAAGTGAACTATATGTGTGAATATGATATAGGAGGACAATCGGTGGCCTATTAAATAAGTTTCGATTATAATTCTGTGGCCTAGAGTTCGAGATGAGTTAGAGCAAGACATGAGAGCGCCAGAGCGATCAATTGAGAAAGAAGTGAGACTATTAATGATCGAGAGCTGGTACCAAAAAGAGAGGTTATCGAGAATTAAATGAAATTAAAGTGTTTTAGTAGTATAGGCTACTAATGAGTCAATTGATGTGAGTGTATATTGAGATATGATGAGATGACTCGATTGTATAAGAGAATTCTGAATATTAATGAAATGTTAATTGCGAATATGAGAAGAATATAAATTTGTGTATATTTTGTGTCATTGTGTTACGAAAGTACATAATGGATAGAGAAATGTGTTACCAACCCAGTTGGTAATGAGGGCAATAAATCGGATTATGTGGAGAAATTAGGGTAAAGGAACATGTGTCGAATGTGTTATGATGAAATCGAGAAAGTTATGAGAACATTGTTCCTCATTGGAACAATCGATCTTTAGAGTTATCTGAATTGATTATGGGTATAAGGAATTGTTGTACTCTTGATGAGTAAAGTGTCTCGATTGTATGTTAATTGGGAAGTGACTATAAGCATGGATGATCGATTTAATGTATTTATAAGTGAAGAAGATGAATCAGCACAGTTGAGAAATTGTAAATCATGCAAGTTTCATAAGAGTGGATCTAAATCAGATCGAATGAATAGTGAATGATTTAGTATTCGAGTATGGCTTATTGGGAGACTTAATGATGATAGAAGTATTGATAAAATGCGAAATTTTCCAGGAATATATGTATGCGGGATTTGGAGTTAATTGGAACTGACTGAATGTTGAATACGTCCAAAATGTGTCAAAGATTTTCTGGTGTTAGCTTTGACAAAATGATTGAAGAAAATGTGTGAACAGTATGACTGATGATTGTGAAAGAGACATTTGGAGAACTGTTCAGCTTAAGTATTAATCATATTGTATTAAATTGGAGATTTGGCAATAGTTAGTGAAATGTCCCCGAAAAGGTTATGAGGCAATTTGTTGATGTAGTGCAAAGTGATTCTATGTATTTGGTGGTAAGTATAACTTCGTGAACTATACTGTGACTAATTATTTGAAATTGTTGTACTGAGTGTTGTTGTGAGAGTTTGGAGATTTTAAAGTGTAAAGAAATGTTTATGGATATGCCAATCAATAACGATCGAGATATTTTGGGAATTTGAATGATTTGAAAAAGGAATTAAACGATTGAGTAGTCGCAAAGTTAAGATAGTGGTGCAATTATATGGATTGAGCAGACAATTCAATAGCATATCAGTGTGTTATTGTTGAGTGTTAATTGTCAAACTGGCAAAAAAAAAGAAGTGTGAGCTATCAGAATTCCAAACCAATCGTGTATATATAGGATTGGCAAAGACCTTTATGGGGTGTTTGAAATTTGTGAACCTTATTGAGGAATTGAAACTGATTCCTATTGTTGAGGATAGTGATATGTAAAGTGTGATTAAGAAATATGTGTAGTGTAGACTAAAGAGACTGTTAAAGAAATTGCATAGAGCGATCAGAGCCTTATATTGACGTAAAGTGCATCGAAAGAGAAATTGATGGTCCAGCATGAATGAAAAGTCGTATGATTTTATGTGAGAGTGACCAACAGCCTTGACTGTTGGAGATAAATGTGAAACTGAGATGTTTGGCATTTATAGGGACATGAGATCGATGTGGAGCCTAGATTGAATTGCGAGTTCAGCAATTGTTTTATGAGTGTAGTGTATTATGTTAATGAGTAACTGAATTCAAAATGGGGATTGAGAAATCCTAGTAAAAAGGAAAACGATTTGAGTGGATTGAGGTTTTTAAAATCTTATGAGATTAGTGTTTTAGCACTAAAGAGATATAATCTGATAATCGATAAATGAAATGTTTCCAAGTGTATCACTGCGGTATAGATGCACTTAGATGAAAATGAGAGTGTAAATCGGAGTAGCTGAATTTGTGATAAGTGACCTCTATGTGACTGTGATGTGAATTGAACTATGGATTGGTAATTCGGTAAAAGATGTTTCAGATCCAAATTGTTGCATAGACAAGATTTGGAAATATTGTTAGGATCCGATATATGTATTATTGATATTGAAAGTGACGAATTATGAGTAATTTTAATGAAATAGTGAGACAGTGTTGAGTACCGAAAAAGTGAATGGTAAATTGATCGTATAGATTTTAGTTCATTGGTAGAAATTGCTCGAGTAGCGATAAGTGAAACAGAAAATCAATGAGTGAAAACACTCCCCCGCCTTTCTGATCAATTGTGTATGAAATTTCGAGGACGAAATTTTTATTAGGAGGGGAGAATTGTAACATCTCGTCATTGATGGGAAGGTTATTTTGGTAAAGTGAGATGGGTTAAGTCTGTACCGCACATTATCGACTGAGCATTTATTGGCTTCTAATTTTAGAGGTCATGAGTCAATTGATACATGCACATTTAGTACATGCATTCATGACAATTTCCCGGTATTTGATTTGTGTATGTGATATGAATGGGGATCTGTGAGATAGTTGGATGTGATTATGATTTATTAGGATATTTTGGTTTAAATGAGTGAATTGTAACTATTTAGAGTTATTGGCAATTGATAGCGACTCTTTGGAATTTTTCTGGAAAATTGAGAGAAAATGTCGGGATAGGAAATTTTAAGTGTCGGATGATTGACTATATAATCTTTGGAATAATGGGTATATGGTAATGGAAAATTTAGATATGCGATATTGGAATTTTATATGTCGAGTCAGTGAGATTTGGAGATGAATTGGACCGGAAATGAAATTGAAAAGAGAAAGAGATTTGAGGATAAAGACAAGAGGCTTAAGTGTTTACCCCCCTTTATATATTTGAGGTTTGAAATTGGCGAGAAAATCGTTTCTTCTTTTCTCCTGGGGCACGAGCATTTCTCCTCTTGGTGATCTTCGATCCTTGCCTCTCCTCTTGCTTGTTTCTTCTTCTTGTTTAAGGTCTAGCGAAAACCCATGAGAAGATGGAGCTTTATATGGATTTGGGAGTGAGAACTATAGGTGTTGAGAGATTTTCGGAGATTTTAGGGTTTAAAGATTTGAGCTTCGATCGGTAAGTTTCATGGTTTAATGTTGTTTGTTTTTGGGTTAAATGCATTCATGCGTGTGATTATGAAAGATTGTGAGTGTTTAGATGAGTTTTGACCGGTTTAGAGAGAGAAAGAGGAAAAAGGAAATCGGGAAGATGAACAGGTCGCACGTCGCGACGAATAAATAATTTAGACGTCGCGACGAAGAAATAATTTAGACGTCGCGACGAACCTTGTTGCACGTCGCGGCGAGCGTGGAGATTCCGCGCCGCGGCAAGCCGCTTGAGACGTCGCGGCGAGCGATCTTCTTGACGTCGCGACGAAGGCCTCGCGCGCGTCATGACGAGGCCGATTCTGAACTGCTTTTAATTGGGTTTTGAGGTATAATCAATTGTGTAGACCTCTATTGAGGTGATGTTTGATTCGTTATGATCTAGAGAATAAGGTCTACAATTGAGGAAAAGAATGAGAGTTTGAATTGATTTTGAGATCTCTATTAGTGAAAGAGAGTTAAGAATGTGATAGTAATTGCATCCTAAGGATTATTCTTGTGAATTGTGGTATAATGTGAGACTTTGAAAATAAATCTAATCTTAGTGGGAATTTTAGAAATTGTGTTTATGGGTGAATTTGACCTAGAGAAAAGTGTTATTGATTTTGAGATAACACCTAGCGAATATGATTGGATAATTGGTGGCTATTAGAATTGAAATTGAGAGTTCGAATCATATTATCAAAGTGAAATTGAGTTATTAGTGGTGATTGAGTGGGAAAATAGAAAGTGTTAAAGAAAGTGAAAATTGGGATATAGCAGGAAAATCATGAATAGGCATCGTACATACATTATTGAGAGCATATGCATCATCGAATTATTATTTGAATGTGCATTAATAATTGGAAACTATTTGATCGTTATAGAGGCTCTGATGGATCAAGATTCCACAGACGTAATTGAGACTTCGAGGCGGTATACGGAAGTTCGGTGAGTAACCTAGTTGGTTCCTCAACCTCTGTGTGATAAAATGTGCTGTGAATATGTGAATAAATGTTATAAATGTGAAGTGAATGCGCTGAGAGTGTTACTAAGTGTGTTGTGAATGTGCAAATTAAGTGCCAATGTGCGTATTATAAATGCGAAATATAAATGTGTCGAGATCGTGAACGAATGTGTTGAGATTGTGAATATGAATGCGCTGAGAGTGTTACTAAGTGTGCTGTGAATGTGCGAATTAAGTGCCAATGTGCGTATTATAAATGCGAAATATAAATGTGTCGAGATCGTGAACGAATGTGTTGAGATTGTGAATATGAATGCGCTGAGAGTGTTACTAAGTGTGCTGTGAATGTGCGAATTAAGTGCCAATGTGCATATTATAAATGCGAAATATAAATGTGCCGAGATCGTGAACGAATGTGTTGAGATTGTGAATATGAATGCGCTGAGCGTGTTATTAAGTGTGCTGTGAATGTGCGAATTAAGTGCCAATGTGCGTATTATAAATGCGAAATATAAATGTGCCGAGATCGTGAACGAATGTGTTGAGATTGTGAATATGAATCTTGTTGAGCTTGTGAATAATCGTACGAGATTGTGAATAAATGTATTGAATGGGACAATAGAATTGAGTGAGATATATGTTAGTGATTGTGCAAATGTGAGTGCATCTAGGCATGAGTGAAATCGATAATTAACAGTTGTGACTGGAGCCATTAGTGATCAGAGCTTTAAGCTCGATATCAGTGAAATGGGCCTAAGGCCAAAAAGGGAATAGTGCATACCCAGAGGGCTCTCCTAACCTGATCGTCGGCTTATCGTTCAATATTAAAATTGATCCTCAGAAACCGGTCAAATAAAATTTATACCAAGGATTGCAATACAGGATGCAACCTCCGGTCGACTCTCAAGGAACCAGTGTACTAACTGATCCTAGACTAGCCTAATGTTTGAATGATGCATGCAATTAAAGCAATAAAAAGGGGGTTTTGATTTGATTAACTAAAAATTAAACTAAGCCAAAGTAAGAATAAATGTTTTTGGGATTTTTAGAAAACTAAACGATTGAAATTAAACAAGTTTGAAATCAACTTACTAAAACTCTCCACGAAAATGTAGCTCGGGTCATCATCGTTCAAAATAATATCGAGGTTTGAAATCCACTAAATTTCAAAGCTAAACCTTAACAACTCGTTAAGTCAAAAATTAATTAATCAACTCGATTAATTAAAATTGTTAAAAACTTTAGTGTATGCTATGGAATGATTAATGCAACAGTTAATCAAATAAACACAAAATTAATTTAACCAAACACAACTAGGTAGATTAAATCAACTCATGCAAATCATTTAACATACATGAGACTTCATGTATTTGGCACAAACTTCAATGTAAATCGATCCATACCATAGATCATAGTTAACATCCTACTAAACTATAGCAAGATTCAATCGAAATACATTGCAAAAATACCAACTCGGATCATTGCAAATACAAATCAAATCCTAACTATAATCGATTACCCTTGTTTACCTCACGGAACTCCAACCATTGCTACATTTAGAAGATAGTACACTTAGCCGACCATGGTACCGGATGAAATCTTATTTGTTGAAGGATCACCTCGGTTCATGTTTCCAACGACTAACGTAACGCAGATGAGAAAGCGATGGAAGAGATGAATGAGGATGGCGTCGTCCGGTGAAGCGGCGAATCTACAAAACAAACAGAAAACAAAACTATTAGAAGCGAAGGAAAGAAAGAAGAAAACTACATGCGGTTGTCTCTCTTTTGCCCTAAATGGTAAAGTTTTATAGGGATGCGTGCGGGCCGGGTCGAACAATGGAATTTTGCCAAATATAGGCGGATTATCCGACTTTCATTGTGGCTAATGGCCGTTCACTGCAATAACGTTGAATGGTCACTCGCATGTAAAGAATTAATACCATTAATTCGCCTCGGCGAATGGAGAGTTTAGTTAGCCCCGAATCTCATGGCGTGTTGACTTGTTGAATGTTGACTCCTTTGGTCCTACAAAATACAACCCATTCGCATATCAATTGTCCCAATAAAATTATGCAAAATTAATGACAAATGACAACAAAATACTAACAATGTGCAATTTATCAAAAATCAATGCGGGACCAAAATAAGCATAAAAATCATAAATCAGAGTCAACAAATGCATAATTACTAAAGAAAACGGGCCTAATTTATAATATAAATTTGGTCCAATCAAATTTCCCACACTTAAACCTTTGTACTCTGAACAAAGCTTATAAGAGTCAAAAGGTACAAGAGTAAAAGAAAATTCTGCCCATGCTCAAACAACAACCAAAATTGACTCAATCCACTTTATCGAATTCTAACGCAAAGAAATTGAAAGAGTGCTAATAAAACAAACATTGAAAGAATTTAAGCACAAGAGATTGAACAACGAGAGAATCACTCGGGATATGGTGTTTACGCTCGTCTCACTTGTATAGTAGGGATATTTTTCTCTCAATCTGCTTAATACATCTCCTACCATAGGCTTGTATCAATTTTATTTCTCCACTACAAGGACTATCAATTTGAAGATCAAGAGGTCTTTAAGGGTTGTAATGAGCGGAAGGCTAAATGAATGGATGATGTGAAAGAAAGAAAAAAATATGAGCATGCGCATAAAGTGAGGAATCGATGTCAACAGCAAAACTAAAACACTACACCAAAATAAATTGAATACACACTTTTTTTTTTTTTTCTTTTTTTTTTTTTTTGGCTACCTCATTTTGAGATGCTAATCCCTTTTTGGGATGCAACACATTATGATCCCTTTTCGGGATACACAAGACTAACACTTTTCATTTTCAACACTTTTTTTCAACGACTAATAACTAAACACGACACCGATCATCTAAGAATGTATGCAAATGCTCATAGAAAAGGCTCGAGGGCTAGCAAGAGGAAAAGTGTTTAAGGGTTGGTGTTTGGGGAAAGAGCTGAAAGAAAGAACGCTCTATCATATCCACAAAATCTAGTCCATCAAGCTTTGAGTAAAATTGACACAAGTTCTAGAGAAGAATGGACTAAGCGGATGCACACAAAAATATAGAAGAAAATTTGGCTCGAATATCCTTCCAACAAGGTTTTGTCTCGATGATCAATCTCAAGTCTTAAAACTTAAAATGCTACCTTGTTAGCATGCTCCCATTTACTTTGTTTTGAAAACTTCAAAAGTTAAAATTTTGCCAAAACCAATTATCGTTCAAGAATGGAGAGCATTTTCAAAAACTCAAGTATCGTTTGAAACTTATAAGGGTTTTGCATGCAAGGGCACAAAAGAACAAGTGCAGAAAATGTTTTGATTGAGTCCAAATTTATCGGTAAAAGCAACGGCCCACAAAATTATGCACAAATTTTAATAGGTGTACAATGCGAGAATATAAAAGGAGCGGTTCCCCCACTTAAACATGGCATTGTCCTGATGGCGAAGTAGCAAACACACAATAGAAGCATGAAACATGCGGAGCTAACAAGAGGGAATCAATTTATTGAAGCAGTAAATGAAAATCCTACTTAACTACTGACTATTCCTCTTGGATGGGTTGCTCCCCACACTTAATCAACACATTCATGCAATACAACATTTCAAGTCAAATCAAATAATGTGCACAAATATATTGAAAATACAGAAAAGAAACACCGGTGCTCACGGTGGATCTTGTAGCTCGGGATGGACGTGCGGTTGATATCCAAGCTCCATGTCAACAACTTGGGTCTGGGCAGCTCCATGTCCATTCCGTATCCGAATAAGCACCGCACTATCATCAAAATAGAAAGCGCCTCAAAGAGATCATTAGTGGTCGGGTTAGAGTTTCAGTAAATTCAGAACAAGCATCATCAATCACAACATCAAGCATATTCACCCCAAGCAAGGAGTAATCCTCGTTAGGGTGCTTCATAGCTTCATACATGTTGAAGCTAACGTGTTGATCACCAACCTCCATGGTGATCTTCCCTTTAAGTCGACTTCCTTCTTGGTGGTTCATTTCGCCGATTTATCCTTATCGGTTCTTCTTCCTAATATGCTCGATGATTGCTCTTTATCCTCAATTGTTGATTGCTTCTTGTTCCTCAACAATTCCTCTTCGCGACCACTCTCTGATCGCACAACTTGCTTCTCTCTCACTTGAGGCGCTTCTTCAACCTCAATTTCTTCGGTGCATTCTTCTTCTTGAGAATGTCGAAATGCACTTTCTTTCCTCCTCGGCTCAATTGCATTTAAACTCTTAGGGTTAATGACCGTGTTGGAGGAATGGATCCGCTGCTCTAACTTGATTGTCACTCAAATTATTAGACAATTGAGTGACATACTGAGTTCAGTTCTCGGCCTTGGTCTCCCATTGATCCATGCGTTTTCCAAGGCGCTAAAGCAGGCGACATTCTTAGCGGAGTCTGTTGGATGAGGTTTGCGATGGCGTTGAATTGAGTTCTTTGTCGAAGTTCGTTCCTCTTTCATCAACGTCATCATACTATGCAGCAATTGGTTGGTGCCCTCCTTTAGTGGCGGCGGTTGTTGCACCATCAACGCTTGTTGATCTGGAACTGGTTTGTAGATTGACCACTCCACCGCTGCTGAAATCGATTTGGTGCTCTTTCGCGTTATTCCTCCAACTAAAATTTGGGTGGGATCTCCATCCCTCATTATACGTGTTGGAATCGGGTCCCATTTTCGATCTGTCTACCTTGATACATTCTTTGAGACTTCTTCATATCTGCCGGGACAAACACTTGAAATGTGCATCATCGACCATTAACTATCACAACCGGTGCGACGATTCGATTGGAAGGTGATGGGCGATGCACATTCAAATTCTTAAGTTCACCAGTGATCGAGGATAAGCGGGAAGTTATCCGATGTTCAAAGGAATCTACCTTCGATTCCGTGCTCTCCATCCTCTTAGTTTGAGCCGACATGGCTCCCACTTCATTCACGTTCACGGAATCACGGACACTATATCGTTGATGATTGGGGCCATTCTCTTAATCGGGGCCCAAGCTTACAGTGCGGTGAGGTCAATCAACGAACCTCCGACGCAAACATCCAACATTCCTTTCTCTTGATTCTTCACCCCATCATAGAAATATTGAACAAGTCGTTCATCGTGAATTTGATGATGGGGCACCGAGACAACAGATCTCAAATGCTCCAAAAGTCATACAAGGACTCGTCATAGTCTTGCTTGGCGTAATAAATTTCTTTCCTCATTGATGAGCGTCCTCGAGGCTGGAAAATACTTTTCCAGAAAGCTTTTCTCAAATTGGCCTAACTGTGATAGGCATTCGCGACATGCCTTGGGAGACTCATGTACCACTCCCAGCCTTTCCTTCTAGGGATAAGTGAAACACCTTCCACAAAGACATGATCTAGGGAGCTCCTACGGGTTTCATGCTTTGACAAATCATTGTCGGTAACTTGCAAATGCATGTAGGATCTTCTCCGCCAAACCGTGAAATTTGGGAGAGAATTGATCAATAGCCCTTAACTTCAAAATTCACGTCAAGTTCGGGCAGTGCGGTGAAGGGATCGTAGTTCGTCGAAGTTGTAACCAGCGGATTGTTCTCGTCTAATGTTCGCATTGTTGTCATCTACGCTTCTCTGGTCACCGTTAAGACCGTGATCTCCATTTGAGGTGGGTGACGGGATATTCTTGTTGTTCACCATCTCGATTCTAGTCGATCTAGTGTGCTAAGTCTTTCTTGCTCTCTCTTATTTTTCCTAAGTTGTCTAAGGTGTCGCTCAATTTCAAAGTTGAAAATGAACTAGCCTAAGTCTACGGGGCATGCACAAGAGAAGTTCACCTAAGATAGCTCACTAAACGACGGCGGATAGCAAGGCTTCAATTCACTCAGTTCATTGCGACGTGTAAGAACTTCTCTGCGAATCGAGTAAAATTGTAACTTTCATTGCGGCGAATATATGAACTCGCCGCAATGATCGATGAACTCATTGTGATTTAACAATGAACTCGTCACGGTAGAAGCCTGCAACAAAGAAAGCAAATGAAATTAACTAAAAATTAAGCACAATAAACAAAAACAATCGACTAAACACTTAGAACAAAGCGTAATGAAATCCAAATGTAATTAACACTAAAAACACTTAAGGAGCGAAATTAAGAATGAAATTATGCAATGCAAATAAAATGCAAACAACAAAATTAAAATCAAAACAAACAACGGCTAACCTAAAGAACCAATTAATTTGATTCCCCGGCAACGGCGCCAATTTGATCTTCGGCTTATCGTTCAATATTAAAATTGATCCTCGGAAACCGGTCAAATAAAATTTATACCAAGGATTGCAATACAGGATGCAACCTCGGGTCGACTCTCAAGGAACCAATGTACTAACTGATCTAGACTAGCCTAATGTTTGAATGATGCATGCAATTAAAGCAATAAAAAGGGGTTTTGATTTGATTAACTAAAAATTAAACTAAGCCAAAGTAAGAATAAATGTTTTGGGATTTTAGAAAACTAAGCGATTGAAATTAAACAAGTTTGAAATCAACTTACTAAAACTCTCCGAAAATGTAGCTCGGGTCATCATCGTTCAAAATAATATCGAGGTTTGAAATCCACTAAATTTGAAAGCTAAACCTTAACAACTCGTTAAGTCCAAAATTAATTAATCAACTAGATTAATTAAAATTAGTTAAAAACCTTAGTGTATGCTATGGAATGATTAATGCAACAGGTTAATCAAATAAACACAAAATTAATTTAACCAAACACAACTAGGTAGATTAAATCAACTCATGCAATCTGTTTAACATACATGAGACTTCATGTATTTGGCACAAATTTCAACAGTAAATCGATCCATACCATAGATCATAGTTAACATCCTACTAAACTATAGCAAGATTCAATCGTAAATACATTGCAAAAATACCAACTCGGATCATTGCAAATACAAATCAAATCCTAACTATAATCGATTACCCTTGTTTACCTCACGGAACCCCAACCATTGCTACATTTAGAAGATAGTACACTTAGCCACCATGGTACCGGATGAAATCTTATTTGTTGAAGGATCACCTCGGTTCATGTTTCCAACGACTAACGTAACGCAGATGATGAAAGCAATGGAAGAGATGAATGAGATCTGGCCGTCGTCCATCAAGCGGCGAATCTACAAAACAAACAGAAAACAAAAACTATTAGAAGCGAAGGAAAGAAGAGAAGAAAACTCTGTGCGGCTGTCTCTGTTTTTGCCCTAAATGGTAAAGTTTTATAGGGATGCGTGCGGGCCGGGTCGGAACAGTGGAACTTTTGCCAAATATAGGCCGGATTATCCGACTTTCGCTGTGGCTAATGGCTTCGTTATTGCGTAACGTTGAATGGTCACTTTCGCCATGGCGAAAGAATTAAATACCATTAATTCGCCTCGGCGAATGGAGAGTTTAGTTCAAGCCCAAATGAATCTCATGGCGTGTTGACTTGTTGAATGTTGACTCCTTTGGTCCTACAAAATACAACCCATTCGCATATCAATTGTCCCAATAAAATTATGCAAAATTAATGACAAATGACAACAAAATACTAACAATGTGCAATTTATCAAAATCAATATGCGGGACCAAAATAAGCATAAAAATCATAAATCAGAGTCAACAAATGCATAATTACTAAAGAAAGCGGGCCTAATTTATAATATAAATTTGGTCCAATCAAATCCCCACACTTAAACCTTTGTACTCTGAACAAAGCTTATAAGAGTCAAAAGGTACAAGAGTAAAAGAAAATTCTGCCCATGCTCAAACAACAACCAAAATTGACTCAATCCACTTTATCGAATTCTAACGCAAAGAAATTGAAAGAGTGCTAATAAAACAAACATTGAAAGAATTTAAGCACAAGAGATTGAACAACAGAGAATCACTCAGGATATGGTGTTTACGCTCGTCTCACTTGTATAGTAGGGATATTTTTCTCTCAATCTGCTTAATACATCTCCTACCATAGGCTTGTATCAATTTTATTTCTCCACTACAAGGACTATCAATTTGAAGATCAAGAGGTCTTTAAGGGTTGTAATGGCGGAAGGCTAAATGAATGGATGATGTGAAAGAAAGAAAAAATATGAGCATGCGATAAAGTGAGGAATCGATGTCAACAAAAAACTAAAACACTACACCAAAATAAATTGAATACACACACTTTTTTTCTTTTTTCTTTTTTTTTTTTTTGGCTATCTCATTTTGAGATGCTAATCCCTTTTTGGGATGCAACACATTATGATCCCTTTTCGGGATACACAAGACTAACACTTTTCATTTTTCAACACTTTTTTTCAACACTAATAACTAAACACAGATCACCGATCATCTAAGAATGTATGCAAATGCTCATAGAAAAGGCTCAAGGGCTAGCAAGAGGAAAAAAGTGTTTAAGGGTTGGTGTTTGGGGAAAGATTTGAAAGAAAGAACGCTCTATCATATCCACAAAAATCTAGTCCATCAAGCTTTGAGTAAAAATTGACACAAGTTCTAGAGAAGAATGGACTAGCAGATGCACACACAAAATATAGAAGAAAAATTTGGCTCGAATATCCTTCCAACAAGGTTTTTGTCTCAATGATCAATCTCAAGTCTTAAAACTTAAAATGCTACCTTGTTAGCATGCTCCCATTTACTTTGTTTTGAAAACTTCAAAAGTTAAAATTTTGCCAAAACCAATTATCGTTCAAGAATGGAGAGCATTTTCAAAAACTCAAGTATCGTTTGAAACTTATAAGGGTTTTGCATGCAAGGGCACAAAAGAACAAGTGCAGAAAATGTTTTGATTGAGTCCAAATTTATCAAGAAAAGCAACGGCCCACAAAATTATGCACAAATTTTAATAGGTGTACAATGCGAATATAAAAGGAGCGGTTCCCCACACTTAAACATGGCATTGTCCTGATGGCGAAGTAGCAAAACACACAATAGAAGCATGAAACATGCGGAGCTAACAAGAGGAATCAATTTATTGAAGCGAAATGAAAATCCTACTTAACTACATTTATTCCCTCTTTGGATGGGTTGCTCCCCACACTTAATCAACACATTCATGCAATACAACATTTCAAGTCAAATCAAATAATGTGCACAAATATATTGAAAATACAGGAAAAGAAACACCTGGTGCTCACGGTGGATCTTGTAGCTCGGGATGGACGTGCGGTTGATATCCAAGCTCCATGTCAACAACTTGGGTCCTGGGCAGCTCCATGTCCATTCCCGTATCCGAATAAGCACCTGCACTATCATCAAAATAGAAACTGCCTCCAAAGAGATCATTAGTGGTTGGGGTTAGAGTTTCTGTAAATTCAGAACAAGCATCATCAATCACAACATCAAGCATATTCACCCCAAGCAAGGAGTAATCCTCGTTAGGGTGCTTCATAGCTTCATACATGTTGAAGCTAACGTGTTGATCACCAACCTCCATGGTGATCTTCCCTTTAAGTCGACTTCCTTACTGGCTGGTTCATTTCTGCTCGATTTATCCTTATCAGTTCTTCTTCCTAATATGCTCGATGATTGCTCTTTATCCTCAATTGTTGATTGCTTCTTGTTCCTCAACAATTCCTCTTCGCGACCACTCTCTGATCGCACAACTTGCTTCTCTCTCACTTGAGGCGCTTCTTCAACCTCAATTTCTTCGGTGCATTCTTCTTCTTCAGGAATGTCGAAATGCACTTTCTTTCCACTCCTCAGCTCAATTGCATTTAAACTCTTAGGGTTAATGACCGTGTTGGAGGGAATGGATCCGCTGCTCCTAGCTTGATTGTCACTCAAATTATTAGACAATTGAGTGACATACGAGTTCAGGTTCTCGGCCTTGGTCTCCCATTGATCCATGCGTTTTTCCAAGGCGCTAAAACGGGCAGCATTCTTAGCGGAGTCCTGTTGGATGAGGTTTGCGATGGCGTTGAATTGAGTTGCTGTCGAAGTTCGTTCCTCTTTCATCAACGTCATCATACTATGCAGCAATTGGTTGGTGCCCTCCTTTGGTGGCGGCGGTTGTTGCACCGTCAACGCTGTTGATCCTGAGGCTGGTTTGTAGATTGACCGGCTCCACTCTCGCTGAAATCGATTTGGTGCTCTTTCCGCGTTATTCCTCCAACTAAAATTTGGGTGGGATCTCCATCCCTCATTATATGTGTTGGAACACTGGGTCCCATTTTCGATCTGTCTACCTTGATACATTCTTTGAGACTTCTTCATATCTCGCCAGACAAACACTTGAAATGTGCATCATCGACCATTAACTATCACAACCGGGTGCGACCGGTTCGATGGAAGGTGATGGGCGATGCACATTCAAATTCTTAAGTTCAGCAGTGATCGAGGATAACCGGAAGTTATCCGATGTTCAAAGGAATCTACCTTCGATTCCGTGCTCTCCATCCTCTTAGTTTGAGCCGACATGGCTCCCACTTCATTCACGTTCTGGAATCACGGACACTATATCGTTGATGATTGGGGCCATTCTCTTAATCAGGCCCAAGCTTCAGTGCGGTGAGGTCAATCAACGAACCTCCCGACGCAAACATCCAACATTCCTTTTCTTGATTCTTCACCCCATCATAGAAATATTGAACAAAGTCGCTCATCGTGAATTTGATGATGGGGCACCGAGACAACAGATCCTGAAATCTGTTCCAAAAGTCATACAAGGACTCGTCATAGTCTTGCTTGGCAGAATAAATTTCTTTCCTCATTGATGACGTCCTCGAGGCTGGAAAATACTTTTCCAGGAAAGCTTTTCTCAAATTGGCCCAACTGTGATAGGCATTCGCGACATGCCTTGGGAGACTCATGTACCACTCCCGAGCCTTTCCTTCTAGGGATAAGTGAAACACCTTCCACAAAGACATGATCTAGGGAGCTCCTACGGATTTCATGCTTTGACAAATCATTGTCAGCGCTTGCAAATGCATGTAGGGATCTTCTCCCGCCAAACCGTGAAATTTGGGGAGAGAATTGATCAATAGCCCCTTAACTTCAAAATTCACGTCGAAGTTCGGGCAGGCTGCGGTGAAGGGATCGAGTAGTTCGTCAGAAGTTGTAGCCATGGATTGTTCTACGTCTAATGTTCGCATTGTTGTCATCACGCGTTCTGGTCACCGTTAAGATCGTGATCTCCATTTCGGGTGGGTGACGGGATATTCTTGTTGTTCACCATCTCAGATTCTAGTCGATCTAGTGTGCTAAGTCTTTCTTGCTCTCTTATTTTTCCTAAGTTGTCTAAGGTGTCGCTCAATTTCAGGTTGAAAATGAACTAGCCTAAGTCTACGGGCATGCACAAGAGAAGTTCACCTAAGATAGCTCACTAAAACGACAATGATAGCAAGGTTCAATTCACTCAGTTTTGCGGCGTGTAAGAACTTCTTTGCGCGAATCGAGTAAAATTGTAACTTTCGCTGCGGCGAATATATGAACTCATTGCAATGATCGATGAACTCATTGTGATTTAACAATGAACTTCGTCACCGGTAGATGCATGAAGAAGCAAAAACGAAATTAACTAAAATTAAGCACAATAAACAAAACAATCAGACTAAACACTTAGAACAAAGCGTAATGAAATCACAAATGTAATTAACACTAAAAACACTTAAGGTAATGAAATTAAGAATGAAATTATGCAATGCAAATAAAATGCAAACAACAAAATTAAAATCAAAACAAACACTTTGCTAACCTAAAGAACCAATTAATTTGATTCCCAACAACGGCGCCAATTTGATAAATCGACTTATCGTTCAATATTAAAATTGATCCTCGAAACCGGTCAAATAAAATTTATACCAAGGATTGCAATACAGATGCAACCTCGGTCGACTCTCAAGGAACCAAAGGTACTAAGCGATCTAGACTAGCCTAATGTTTGAATGATGCATGCAATTAAAGCAATAAAAGGGGTTTTGATTTGATTAACTAAAAATTAAACTAAGCCAAAGTAAGAATAAATGTTTTGGGATTTTAGAAAACTAAACGATTGAAATTAAACAAGTTTGAAATCAACTTACTAAAACTCTCCACGAAAATGTAGCTCGGGTCATCATCGTTCAAAATAATATCGAGGTTTGAAATCCACTAAATTTCAAAGCTAAACCTTAACAACTCGTTAAGTCCAAAATTAATTAATCAACTCGATTAATTAAAATTGCTAAAAACCTTAGTGTATGCTATGGAATGATTAATGCAACAAAGTTAATCAAATAAACACAAAATTAATTTAACCAAACACAACTAGGTAGATTAAATCAACTCATGCAAATCATTTAACATACATGAGACTTCATGTATTTGGCACAAACTTCAATGTAAATCGATCCATACCATAGATCATAGTTAACATCCTACTAAACTATAGCAAGATTCAATCAGAAATACATTGCAAAAATACCAACTCGGATCATTGCAAATACAAATCTGAAATCCTAACTATAATCGATTACCCCTTGTTTACCTCACGGAACCCCAACCATTGCTACATTTCAGAAGATAGTACACTTAGCCGACCATGGTACCGGATGAAATCTTCGCTGTTGAAGGATCACCTCGGTTCATGTTTCCAACGACGAACAGAACGCAGATGAGAAAGCAGTGGAAGAGATGAATGAGACTGGCGTCGTCCGGCTGAAGCGGCGAATCTACAAAACAAACAGAAAACAAAAACTATTAGAAGCGAAGGAAAGAAGAGAAGAAAACTCTGTGCGGCCGTCTCTGTTTTTGCCCTAAATGGCAAAGTTTTATAGGGATGCGTGCGGGCGGAATCGAACAAGTGGTACTTTTGCCAAATATAGGCGGATTATCCGACTTTATTTGTGGCTAATGGCTTCGTTCATTGCAATAACGTTGAATGGTCATCTTTCATGCATGAAAAGAATTAAATACCATTAATTAAGCCTCGGCGAATGGAGAGTTTAGTTAGCCAAATAATCTCATGGCGTGTTGACTTGTTGAATGTTGACTCCTTTGGTCCTACAAAATACAACCCATTCGCAGATCAATTGTCCCGATAAAAATTATGCAAAATTAATGACAAATGACAACAAAATACTAACAATGTGCAATTTATCAAAAATCAATATGCGGGACCAAAATAAGCATAAAATCATAAATCAGAGTCAACAAATGCATAATTACTAAAGAAAACGGGCCTAATTTATAATATAAATTTGGTCCAATCAAATTCCCCACACTTAAACCTTTGTACTCTGAACAAAGCTTATAAGAGTCAAAAGGTACAAGAGTAAAGAAAATTCTGCCCATGCTCAAACAACAACCAAAATTGACTCAATCCACTTTATCGTAATTCTAACGCAAAGAAATTGAAAGAGTGCTAATAAAACAAACATTGAAAGAATTTAAGCACAAGAGATTGAACAATGAGAATCACTCGGGATATGGTGTTTACGCCGTCTCACTTGTATAGTAGGGATATTTTCTCTCAATCTGCTTAATACATCTCCTACCATAGGCTTGTATCAATTTTATTTCTCCACTACAAGGACTATCAATTTGAAGATCAAGAGGTCTTTAAGGGTTGTAATGAGCGGAAGGCTAAATGAATGGATGATGTGAAAGAAAGAAAAATATGAGCATCTTGCGATAAAGTGAGGAATCGATGTCAACAACAAAACTAAAACACTACACCAAAATAAATTGAATACACACTTTTTTTTCTTTTTTCTTTTTTCTTTTTTTTGGCTATCTCATTTTGAGATGCTAATCCCTTTGGGATGCAACACATTATGATCCCTAGGGATACACAAGACTAACACTTTTCATTTTCAACACTTTTTTTCAATGACTAATAACTAAACACGTATCACCGATCATCTAAGAATGTATGCAAATGCTCATAGCAAAAGGCTCAAGGGCTAGCAAGAGGAAAAAGTGTTTAAGGGTTGGTGTTCGGGGAAAGAGCTGAAAGAAAGAACGCTCTATCATATCCACAAAATCTAGTCCATCAAGCTTTGAGTAAAATTGACACAAGTTCTAGAGAAGAATGGACTAAGCAGATGCACACACAAAATATAGAAGAAAAATTTGGCTCGAATATCCTTCCAACAAGGTTTTGTCTCAATGATCAATCTCAAGTCTTAAAACTTAAAATGCTACCTTGTTAGCATGCTCCCATTTACTTTGTTTTGAAAACTTCAAAAGTTAAAATTTTGCCAAAACCAATTATCGTTCAAGAATGGAGAGCATTTTCAAAAACTCAAGTATCGATTTGAAACTTATAAGGGTTTTGCATGCAAGGCACAAAAGAACAAGTGCAGAAAATGTTTTGATTGAGTCTAAATTTATCAAGAAAAGCAACGGCCCACAAAATTATGCACAAATTTTAATAGGTGTACAATGCGAATATAAAAGGAGCGGTTCCCCAAGACTTAAACATGGCATTGTCCACAATGGCGAAGTAGCAAAGCACACAATAGAAGCATGAAACATGCGGAGCTAACAAGAGGGAATCAATTTATTGAAATGTAAATGAAAATCCTACTTAACTACTGCTATTCCTCTTGGATGGGTTGCTCCCCACACTTAATCAACACATTCATGCAATACAACATTTCAAGTCAAATCAAATAATGTGCACAAATATATTGAAAATGCAGAAAAGAAACACCGGTGCTCACGGTGGATCTTGTAGCTCGGGATGGACGTGCGGTTGATATCCAAGCTCCATGTCAACGACTTGGGTCTGGGCAGCTCCATGTCCATTCCCCGATCCGAATAAGCACCCGACTATCATCAAAATAGAAACCGCCTCCAAAGAGATCATTAGTGGTGGGGTTAGAGTTTATGCAAATTCAGAACAAGCATCATCAATCACAACATCAAGCATATTCACCCCAAGCAAAGAGTAATCCTCGTTAGGGTGCTTCATAGCTTCATACATGTTGAAGCTAACGTGTTGATCACCAACCTCCATGGTGATCTTCCTTTAAGTCGACTTCCTTCTTGGTGGTTCATTTCGCTTTCGATTTATCCTTATCGTTCTTCTTCCTAATATGCTCGATGATTGCTCTTTATCCTCAATTGTTGATTGCTTCTTGTTCCTCAACAATTCCTCTTCGCGACCACTCTCTGATCGCACAACTTGCTTCTCTCTCACTTGAGGCGCTTCTTCAACCTCAATTTCTTGGTGCATTCTTCTTCTTGTGAATGTCGAAATGCACTTTCTTTCCTCCTCACTCAATTGCATTTAAACTCTTAGGGTTAATGACCGTGTTGGAGGGAATGGATCCATTGCTCTAACTTGATTGTCACTCAAATTATTAGACAATTGAGTGACATACGAGTTCGAGTTCTCGCCTTGGTCTCCCATTGATCCATGCGTTTTTCCAAGGCGCTAAAACGGGCAGCATTCTTAGCGGAGTCCTGTTGGATGAGGTTTGCGATGGCGTTGAATTGAGTTGCTGTCGAAGTTCGTTCCTCTTTCATCAACGTCATCATACTATGCAGCAATTGGTTGGTGCCCTCCTTTGGTGGCGGCGGTTGTTGCACCGTCAACGCTTGTTGATCCTGGAACTGGTTTGTAGATTGACCAGCTCCACTCCCTTGCTGAAATCGATTTGGTGCTCTTTCCGCGTTATTCCTCCAACTAAAATTTGGGTGGGATCTCCATCCCTCATTATACGTGTTGGAATACGGGTCCCATTTTCGATCCTGTCTACCTTGATACATTGCTGAGACTTCTTCATATCTGCCAGGACAAACACTTGAAATGTGCATCACTGACCCACAACTATCACAACTGGGTGCGACCAGTTCAGTGGAAGGTGATGGGCGATGCACATTCAAATTCTTAAGTTCAGCCGTGATCGAGGATAACTGGGAAGTTATCCGATGTTCAAAGGAATCTACCTTCGATTCCAGGCTCTCCATCCTCTTAGTTTGAGCCGACATGGCTCCCACTTCATTCACGTTCCTGGAATCACGGACACTATACTGTTGATGATTCAGGGCCATTCTCTTAATCAGGGCCCAAGCTTCTGGTGCGGTGAGGTCAATCAACGAACCTCCCGACGCAGCATCCAACATTCCTTTCTCTTGATTCTTCACCCCATCATAGAAATATTGAACAAGCTGTTCATCAGGAATTTGATGATGGGGGCACCGAGACAACAGATCCCAAATCATTCCAAAAGTCATCAAGGACTCGTCATAGTCTTGCTTGGCGTAATAAATTTCTTTCCTCATTGATGACGTCCTCGAGGCTGGAAAATACTTTTCCAGAAAGCTTTTCTCAAATTGGCCTAACTGTGATAGGCATTCGCGACATGCCTTGGGAGACTCATGTACCACTCCCAGCCTTTCCTTCAGGGATAAGTGAAACACCTTCCACAAAGACATGATCTAGGGAGCTCCTACGGGTTTCATGCTTTGACAAATCATTGTCAGCGCTTGCAAATGCATGTAGGGATCTTCTCCCGCCAAACCGTGAAATTTGGGGAGAGAATTGATCAATAGCCCCTTAACTTCAAAATTCACGTCGAAGTTCGGGCAGGCTGCGGTGAAGGGATCGTAGTTTACGTCCGAAGTTGTAGCTTCGCGGATTGTTCTACGTCTAATGTTCGCATTGTTGTCATCTACGCGTTCCTGGTCACCGTTAAGACCGTGATCTCCATTTCGGGGTGGGTGACCAGGATATTCTTGTTGTTCAGCCATCTCAAATTCTAGTCGATCTAGTGTGCTAAGTCTTTCTTGCTCTCTCTTATTTTTCCTAAGTTGTCTAAGGTGTCGCTCAATTTCAGGTTGAAAATGAACTAGCCTAAGTCTACGGGGCATGCACAAGAGAAGTTCACCTAAGATAGCTCACTAAAACGACGGCGGATATGAGCTTCAATTCACTCAGTTATTGCGACGTGTAAGAACTTGTCTTTGCGAATCGAGTAAAATTGTAACTTTATTGCGGCGAATATATGAACTCGCCGCAATGATCGATGAACTCATTGTGATTTAACAATGAACTCGTCACAAACCGAGAAGCACTGAACCAAACAAAAGCAAACGAAATTAACTAAAATTAAGCACAATAAACAAAAACAATCGGACTAAACACTTAGAACAAAGCGTAATGAAATCACAAATGTAATTAACACTAAAACACTTAAGCGTAATGTAAATTAAGAATGAAATTATGCAATGCAAATAAAATGCAAACAACAAAATTAAAATCAAAACAAACACTGGCTAACCTAAAGAACCAATTAATTTGATTCCCAACAGCGGCGCCAATTTGATAAATCATTATCGCTCAATATTAAAATTGATCCTCGGAAACCGGTCAAATAAAATTTATACCAAGGATTGCAATACAGGATGCAACCTCGGGTCGACTCTCAAGGAACCAGTGTACTAACTGATCCTAGACTAGCCTAATGTTTGAATGATGCATGCAATTAAAGCAATAAAAAGGGGGTTTTGATTTGATTAACTAAAAATTAAACTAAGCCAAAGTAAGAATAAATGTTTTTGGGATTTTTAGAAAACTAAACGATTGAAATTAAACAAGTTTGAAATCAACTTACTAAAACTCTCACGAAAATGTAGCTCGGGTCATCATCGCTCAAAATAATATCGAGGTTTGAAATCCACTAAATTTGAAAGCTAAACCTTAACAACTCGTTAAGTCCAAAATTAATTAATCAACTCGATTAATTAAAATTGTTAAAACCTTAGTGTATGCTATGGAATGATTAATGCAACAAAGTTAATCAAATAAACACAAAATTAATTTAACCAAACACAACTAGGTAGATTAAATCAACTCATGCAAATCATTTAACATACATGAGACTTCATGTATTTGGCACAAACTTCAACAGAAATCGATCCATACCATAGATCATAGTTAACATTCTACTAAACTATAGCAAGATTCAATCGAAATACATTGCAAAAATACCAACTCGGATCATTGCAAATACAAATCAAATCCTAACTATAATCGATTACCCTTGTTTACCTCACGGAACTCCAACCATTGCTACATTTAGGAAGATAGTACACTTAGCCGACCATGGTACCGGATGAAATCTTATTTGTTGAAGGATCACCTCGGTTCATGTTTCCAACGACGAACGTAACGCAGATGAGAAAGCAAATGGAAGAGATGAATGAGATCAAGGCGTCGTCCATTTGAAGCGGCGAATCGTAAAACAAACGTAAAACGAAAACTATTAGAAGCGAAGGAAAGAAGAGAAAAACTCGTGCGGCCGTCTCTGCTTTTTGCCCTAAATGGCAAAGTTTTATAGGGATGCGTCTTGGGCGGGTCGAACAAATGGAACTTTTGCCAAATATAGGCCGGATTATCCGACTTTCGCTGTGGCTAATGGCTTCGTTCGCTGCAGCGAACGTTGAATGGTCACTCGCCGCGGCGAAAGAATTAAATACCATTAATTCGCCTCGGCGAATGGAGAGTTTGGTTCGCCCCAGCGAATCTCGCGGCGTGTTGACTTGTTGAATGTTGACTCCTTTGGTCCTACAAAATACAACCCATTCGCAGTATCAATTGTCCCAATAAAAATTATGCAAAATTAATGACAAATGACAACAAAATACTAACAATGTGCAATTTATCAAAAATCAATGTGCGGGACCAAAATAAGCATAAAAATCATAAATCAGGAGTCAACAAATGCATAATTACTAAAGAAAACGGGCCTAATTTATAATATAAATTTGGTCCAATCATAACCCTTATGTGAGCGGGCAGTAGTGTATACCCTGAGGGCTCTCCTACTTGCCAAATATGTGAGTACTGTGTAGACGTGTTTGCATCCCTCGAGTAGGGGCGAAACAAAACCGTGAGGGTGGTTCTCCACACCGAAGCGGACAATATCGAAGGGTGGAAGTGTATACCCAGAGGGCTCTCCTCCCCCTAAGACGCGTCAATTGACTACTGACATTGTGAGTGCTCAGTCACAACTCAGAGTAAAAGAATGGAAAATACGGGAAAAGATTTGTGTGCAACATCGATGTGTAGTGAATGATAACTGTGAACCGTGTGAAAGGCGATCGCCTTATATGTGTAAAATTGGTGATACATGAAAGCAGTGAGACTTCGTGTATTATGTGATGAGTGCTCGATGATATATTTAATTTGTGATTTTAGTGAAACGTGAAATTGTCTCGATAGTGTTCGATTGTGTCTCGTGGACTGTGTTGTGAAAATTGGGAATAAATGCAATTAAGTGACAAAATGTGTAAATTGATGTACAATGTTCTCAATGTGTTAAATGACTATTGTGATTTATATATCGTGTATATATGCATGAGTTGGGTGAACCATCGATGATGGTTCCTCATTGAGTTCATAAACTCACCCAACATTGCAATTATTTTCGAGGATGAAGAATACCCGTTGGACAAACGGGAGTATGATTACCTTGGCGGGTCGAGTCGATTATCGGGATCGCTCAAGCGTCGCATTAGAATAGTATTGTCTTTTGAGTATTGAATTTTTGTGAATTATTCAGTTAGTGATTTTGTTCAGTGGGCCTAGTTGATAATGTGTGAGTGATTTGTGAATTCTGAAAGTGTCAGAGATGACATTGGGCCCAGTTAGGTCATGCATCTCTGTATACGAGTTGGGTGAGCGCTAATGAGTGCCCCTTTTGTGAATTCTGTGAGTGATTTGTGAGTCGCTAATGTTGCATTGAAAATGTTTTTGTTTTAAATCGGGCCCAAATTATTACTGATTTCTGCGCATGTGATTGATAACATAAAAAGAGAAATGTTTTTTGATTTTTGAATTGCAGTGATTGCTCTAGTACGCCACCCTCGTGGGGCACGGGCTCGGATATCACCATCGATATCGGGTTCAGGTCTGGCGGGAGTGGGGTGCTACATTTGTGGTATCAGAGCCCAGAAGTACAATCTTGCATGGGCTTTCTGAAAAATGTGTCAAGTGCATGCATCTAAGTCATATTACAGCAGACAGTGACAACTGATCCCTAGTCTAGCATATGAGTCACATGCATGAGCATGTATCAGTCGTTTAAGCGGTTAAAAACAGTGAGGAAAATGACAATGTGTGAGAATGTGATAAAAGGAAGTTGTGTACATCATGAAACCCGAAAAGAGTATATGGTTTAATTTGATAAGTGAAGATTAGTGTACTGGTATCAGCGGTTATATTATGAAATGCAATATGAGAGTTTTATTGGGTATAATTTTGAATATGAGATAGAAATAAAGTGATAATTATGGATTGAGAGAGGAAAATGAAAATCGAAATATGATAGTAATGGCAAGAGGTCAAGTGTATATTGTGGATGAAAATAAAGTGTTCTATGTTATAGAGAAATTACAATTGGGATTGATTACCGCGACGAGAGTTATGAATCATGATTTATGACTGAGAATCAATTATCTTAGTGAGAAATCAAGAATGATTGTATACAATTATGATATTGATTTGAGTGTGAAAAGTTCGTGGGTATGAGACAAGTATGAAAAGATTAAAATGTAACATACTGATAATGGTAGATGAAAAAGTGATTAAGGTTCTGATGGCGTGTCAAACCAATCAAAAATAAATTCCTACTCTAGAACACTTAAACGAGTAAAGTGGTGAATAGGGTCGAACCACAGAGACCAGTGAAGTAATTATTTATTTGTGTGAAATCAAAAATAAAAATAAACTAAAAATAATAATGAAAATAATTTGATTTGTGAATGATTGATTTTAGAAACACGAAATCACGCAAGAAGAAATTAAAATTAAAGATTGAAATTAATATGAATAAAAGCCTAGCCAAGGTACTCTCCCGTTTGATACTGTAATTCGATCATAGACTCAAAAATATAAATTTCATTCATTCCTATGGACAAAGTTATAGCAGACGATGACAAAGACAAATCTACCAATCCATTCGTAATTATTCGATAACCCCGAGTAAAGCTCGCAGATTATTTCCCTAACCAATTAGACTATTCGAGTAAAGCTCATGCAGAATATAATCTATGGCAAGAATAAATTCTAATGGACCCTCGTCTTAGCCAACAGAATCGGACACCCGCAATCTATTTAGACTAAATTATTTAATCCCATTAACCTCTTAATTGAAATTAATTCGCCACTTTGATAGATAGCAATCACGGATTAACTAATCTATTCGGCAATAATTGTAACATTTCACCCCCTACTGGAAGGGTAAAATAGTAATTTAGCAAAGGTCGAGAATGATTAGGACTAATTGGATAATGTTATGCATCTTGGTATTGGTCAAACAATGAAATTGTGCACATGCAATAACCGTATATGCATTCATGATTATTTCGATATTGGGCCTAAATGGAATTTTATTATGATTAATGTGAATTGTATTTAAAAAATTATTGGACTGCGTTTTGTGTGTTTTACATTTTACGGAATTATAGGAATTTTTCTCGAATTTTTCTAAAAAATTCCGGACGGATAAATCGCCAAGTGGTAACCGGTTGATTTTGATATCGAAAATTTTTATCCAATGGCACTATAATATTGGATACATTATTTTGGGATTGTAATTAGGGCCATTGGAATTGAATTGGTCAAATTAAGGAAATCCTATTGCATATTTTATCTCTTCTTTATTTTATTGTCTTTTTTTTAGAAAAATGCCATGTGTCCCACCAATTTATGACATTTGTCTTATTCTTATCTAATGACTACGGGAACTCATTGATTTAAAGACAAGTTTCTTGCTTTTTCCATCATCATCCGAAATCTTCCACCCTCTTCTTCCTCCTTGATTTTCTTCATTCATTATGGTAAATTGCTACTCCTTTCTCCTACTTTAAGTGCTCCCCTTGTAGAAATAAGCTAAGTCTTCCACTCCCTCCCCAAGATGATGTGTCGTGTGTGTTAGATGAGTGAAGGAGTTGGTGAGGTGGTGAGAAAGGTGAGAAAAATGGAAGAATTAAAGCTTGGAACTTGTTTAGGTAAGATGAGGTTTAAGCTTTGATTATGTTTAATGCATGAATTCATAGTTAGTTACATGAATTGGAAGTGATTGTTTATGAAATAGGATGTATGATGCATTAATGACATGAAACATATGGTTTGAATTGTTGGGCAAGTTTATAGAAGAATTAATGAGGTTGAAGATGATTAGTATTTGAATGTCATAGTTTGAAATGATTGTAGTGATATTAGATGAATAAGACTCATAAGAAAATGAGTGAAGAGGATGCTGAAATTTTAGGTATTGATATAGAAGTGAAGTGTTTGATGAAGGTTAGGATGAATGAATGAGTTAAATTGAGTGTTAATTGAAGTAGAATGGACATGGGAATGAAAGGAATTGAATTGAACATCAAAGCTGGAAAATTGTCACTTGTACATGGTTTACTGTTTTGATCATAACTCATTGTGTAAATATGCAAATGAGGCAAGGTTTATTCCCACTGAAACTTTGGTTCGTTGGCTACATTTTTGTGTGAAATAGGTGTTGTCTAATTTTAACATTTAGAGGTTGAAATTTGGCATGAAAAATCACTGTCAGGGTTACTATGAACAGTAACCGAGATATAGGTCCTAGAGTTTTGCTAATTTTTCTCAATTAATTGAGAAGGAATTAGAACAAAGGGAATAAATGAAAGTTGAAGCCTATTAAGTTAGTTTTCCAATGCCACTGATTTTGCAATTTTTCGATGTGTATATGAGGAGATATGGACTGATGACTATTGGCTGTCTTAATGCATTGAGTGAAACCTAGCTGAAATGTCAGATTTGGTGCACATTCTGATTAGAAGTAATTTTAGCAATTTATTTGAATTGAATTGGTTTGAGTGATTAGAAGTAATTTTAGCAATTTATTTGAATTGAATTGATTTGAGTGATCTTCTGAAAAATTGTAGAGGAAATGATTATCTTGAAAATGGTATATAGAATGCTATTTTCAGATAACAGAATTGGGACTTATGATTTTTCAAAAATTGGACTGAGGTTAGGTCATGGACTGCTGAACAGGGCAGTAACTTGCAGGACTGTTTTGAATTGGTTAATGATGGAATTTGATTCTGAGCCCTTCATGAGAAGTGTAGTACTGTGTTTTATCTTTTCATGGGTATAAAGTATGCAATTTTTCGACATTTTTACAAGGAGTTATACTGTTTGAAAAAATTACTGTCCAATTTGAGTACTTTCAGGGGCAGCAGCCTTCACTGAATTGTTTGACCTAGTTAGCCATTGAATTTGAATTTAGACTGTTCATGAAAGTTGTAGATCACATTGTGATCTTACTGAGAATATTTATTGTGTAATTTTGGACTAATAAAATGGGAATTTATTGAATTTACAAAATACTGCACTGGTTAGGAACTCTACTGCACTGGTTAGGAAGTCATTGACTGGACAGAAACTTTGATTGTATTTTTAACACCCTTAAAGGTGAATTTGGCTTTTAGGTTCTTCATGAACATTGTAGATCTCTCTTTTCTCTATGAAATAGATACCAAATTTGTCCAAATTGGAGTTCGGAGTTGAGAGTTGTGGCCTAAACAAGTTGGCATGTCGGAGGAAACTGTTTCAGATTTGTCATTGTAATAATACTAGTCGACTACAACCTGTACTAGTCGACTAGGACATGTATTTTTTCTGAATCGACTTCCCTCCACTCTTTTGCTTATAACTTTTCCGTCCGACGTCCGATTGACCTGATTCTTGAGGCATCGGATTCGTGAGCTATTGAATTTCATTTCATGGAAAATTGGAAATTTTGGACGGAAAATTTACGGGTGTCCGGGAAATGGGTATTGCATTACTGTTTTATTTAATATGGGACTTATAGAGGTCCAAATTGAGCGCCGTTAGCGTCGTTGAATTTCTAATTTTTCTACGGATTTTATTGTTAGAAAAAAATGGGAATAGGGCCGGGAATATCATGAACATGCATTGTGCACCTACAAATTGCTTCATATACATTATTAAATAGTTTTGATTGGACAAGTGGTAATGGTTCTATTTTTTGATTATTATAGAGGCACAATTGAAGCGTCGATCTACCGATGTTACTGAGACTTCCAGATATTAGATCGGAAGTACAGGTGAGTAACTTAGTTGGTTCCTCAATCTACATGTGATGAAAATTATGTGGTTATGCTATGTGGAGATAATGGAGGGATTATGTGTGTTTGCTTTTGATTGATTTCGGACCATAGATGTCTGAAGTATTGGGAACTTGTTATCGAAGTGCTACTTGTGTGTAATTGTTTGTGAATGATTACGTTTGAGATCTCGGACCAAAGATCTGAGGGAATGGGAAATTGATATTGAAGTGTTACTTGTTTGTTCGATAAATTGGTTTTTAACTTTCAATGTGATGTGGTAGAATTGTAATAAATGAATTCTGTACATGATTAATTGATAACAGTTGTGACTGGAGCTGCCACCGAGAGCTATATGCTCAGGGACAGTTTAGAGCTTTATGCTCAATGCTTAATGAGCCCGAAAGGGACAGTTCAGAGCTTTATGCTCAATGCTTAATGAGCCCGAAAGGGACAATTCAGAACCATAGGCTCACTGATTAATGCGCCCGGATTGGGACAGTACAGGCGCTCAGTCACAATACATAATCTAAATGGGAAGAAACAGAAAAATGTTATGCACGTATTTGATTGTACCGTAAATTGGGAAAAGCACTGAATCGCTGAAATAAAATGGAAAATGTCATGTATTTGAGTAAGTATGCATTAAATTGACTTTTGTATTGGGAAAGAGGCAATATGCCTTGCATTTTTGTGATACTGCTTTGAATTCTTTCTAATTATGCTGTTGTGAAAATCTTTAAATTGCCATATGATATTTTGAATGTGAAATTGTGATAATTTGTACGCTATTCGCGTAATGCATGAATTGGGTGAACCATCGATGATGGTTTCTCACTAAGTTCGCAAAACTCACCCAAAATTTGCATCTATTTTTCAAGTCTTGAAGAATACCCCGTTTGACACGGGAATACTGTAAGCAAGTAAAAGATAGAGGTCGGGATTAGTTTGCGTCTGCATTAGTGTATTTTTATTTTCTGATATTCTGTATTATTGAATAAGTCAGTTTGTAAAGTCAACAGACTGGAATTAATTGTATTTATGAAAAGGGCCCCAAGGCCATTGAATTGGTTATAATTGTCTTCTGCATATGTTATCATGTGTATATATGGGTGTTGCAAAAAAAAATATTTACAATGAGTTCTTGGACTGAGTGATGTAGCACGCCACCCTCGCGGGGCACGGACTCGGATATCACCATCGATGTCGGGTTCGGGTCTTGCGGGAGTGGGGTGTTACATTTAGGTGGTATCAGAGTCCAGTAGTACGTAATATATCTGGGCACAGTCTGAAACATAGGGTGCATGCATTTGAGTCTTGTCATTGCAGACCGTGACAACTGATCCCTAGTCTGAGTCGCACGAGTAGAAATCCTATGTGTGCGAATGTGTTAAGAGGCTAAGTGAGAGAAAAGTGAGACTGTAGTAGAGTGTAAACCCCTGAAAGTGTATAAGCAAGTAGGAAAGAAAAAAGAAGAATGAATAAGGAGATTGATATTGTACTGTGGTTAGAATGACTGTGTCGGCTTAGACTGATTAAGGAAAGAATTGACATCAATGAATTCTCGGATTAATGTGGTAATACTAAAGCGACAGAAAAACGGATATGTCTAGAACTGGGAGAGATCCACTAGAGATATGGGAAGCATACTGGTTATAGTAGGCCTAAGTGAAATTAAAAGTCCGGGATGATTAGGTAATTACACCGATGTATATGTCATGAAATGGGAAATATTGGACTGGAGTAAAGTGTAGATGGTCCGATCAGGCATATATTGATTTACTACATTCGTGCTAGATATCAGTAGATATTATAGGCAAATGATGATAGCGAGATTGTACTAAGAACAAGGTTATACTGTAACGGTCTACTTTGGACTAAAAGAACTGAAAGAGCAAGGTGCCTAATGCCTAGTGCCTAATAGAGTGAGAAAAAGTAGAAAGGGTGAGATAAAAGTGTACAGATAAACTGAAATGAATTCGTGAAATGGTTATGATCTGGACCGCATAAGCTTGAGACTGAAATGGTTATGTGACTATTGTGCTAAGAGTTTGGAAATCAGTATGATAAAATCGTAAGGGAAAAAGACAGACTGATGATTTCTACTAATTGTGTATCGGGAAATTCTGGATTGATTGAATATGTGGATTTGGACAAGGTCAAGCTTGCATGTGACGGATATGGAAATAAAATGATGAGATATATAGTTCAATGATACGTGGAAAATGAAACAATGATAGTGTTATATGAAAAGAGTTGTCACATTTAGGTCAATTTACTGTTGGAAGGATCTATTGGACAGTAAAGTTGGTTATGATTAATGAAACGTAAGTGAAAGATACATGGAAATAATAGAGGAGATGATCGGTGAATGATTAGAGTGGCTATAAGTGTAAAGTTCATAATGGGTTAAAGTAAGACATAAGAGGACTGAATGTACCTTTCTAAGAGGAAAAAAAAGAAAATTATGGCATCAATCCTCTTCTGGTGAGGTGTAGATTACGGAATAAGTGTTAAAGAAAGTGTTTATGTGACTGTCACAAGGAATGTTCTGATCTTTTAAATTATGGCATAAACTTGTTCTGATGGAGATAGTGCTTAAGAATGATTGAAAAACAATTAGGGACACTAATTGGCTAATGAGACTATCGTGAACAGTATAAGGATGGTAGCAAGACTAATGGACAAACGGAAAGAAGTATGGACGAAATCAAAAGTGAAATTGAGGTTATCTGTACTGTGTGTACGGAAATGTAAAGTATCTAACAACATGAGTGGAAGTTTAATTTGAGGTGATCCTATTGCAATGTGAAGCGAATAGAGCTCCATAGGTGAGGCAAAACTGTACTGTAAAGTAGTCCCGAACTATAAAGTGAAATACTCAAATGAAGTGGAAATTGATGGAAGTCCAAGTACAGATGATTAGGTATTGGTATATATAGATATATCGATGTGGATGACAGGAAATCGATTGAAAAGAGAAAATGAATAGAGACAAGAAGTCCTTAAGGGAAACTGTTAATGACGTGATGTAGTGTTATCTTCATAAAGGGATTGCAAATACACTAATTATGGACTGAATGAATTGAATGATGGTTGGTGATGTATGGAAAAGTTTAAGAGGGAATGATGCAAAGTAAGCAAATGGTAGTGACGATAATTATCGACAGAATGTGTTTGAAAGGATTGAACAGTGAAAAGTAAAAGAATAATGGAGGAATTTGATACTGATGATGAGCATACCCAGAGTGGGCAGTGTGTGATGAACTGAGACAATATGTTAAACTGGTATAAGATAAATTGAACTGACTTTGATAAATGGTATCAGTGCTATGAGTGAAATGGTTTCAGGCCTTGGAGACCTTAGATTCCTATCTGGAATACATCATGTAGAAGTTTAGAGTTGGAATGGCATAAAGGTCTCAGAGTCTCAAATAGTGAATGCACAATTACGAATCGAATGAATAAATACAGCTATTGGGGTTTCGAAAGCTAGGACACTGAAGAAGAAAAAAAAATGTCAAGGAGTATATGGGGCAAAATAAAGTGCTACTAAAGAATTGAAGTCGTAGATTTAGTGATATTGGATAGAGGTAAGAAAGGATTAGAGTGTAGGAGTTAAAGTGGTGAGTCTTATGGTGAGTCTGAATATGCGAGTGAAAAAAAAAACATTGAATGGTTATAAGTGAAGTGTTGAGCTAGATAGAGTTAAGAAAGGCTAAAAGTTCAAGAGTCAAAATGATGATTTTCATACTGCATCTGGACGTTTGAGTAAAATCGGAAGAACAGTATTGAGTGATTCAAGGAAGAAGTATATGTACCTGACAAAAGTGATTGAGCAAAGGAATTGGTAAGCAAAGAAATTGAATAATCGAAGCGAGACATTCTCGTAGGAATACACAAAGAGTGAATTTGAGTTACTAATAGGTATAGAATGAAGTGCTTATAGGTTTGAATGTTCAACAGGAAAAATGCTTAAGTGGTTTGGGTTTCACAGGATTTTGATCGTGTTATAAAGTTCTGATTTACTGTAAAGATACACTGCTACACTGGACAGTGACTAACGGAAGTCAAAGACCACAATGAATTTGAGACTGTGTTGAGTGAAACAAAGGAAAGTGACATAGGAAAACGGCATGGGTTACCTAAAGTGGATCAAGATCAGATAAGTGAAACAGAGTTAAATGCATATCTGAATAGAGTACGTGAACATTATAGAACAGTAAATTGTCTAAAGAGAATTGACTTTGAACACAGAGTCAATGAGTTAATGGGTACACTGAAAATGGCAAGTAAGATAGTTAAGATAGTGAGGTCGCCAACTAATGACCTTGTGGAATTAAATCTCTTGTGGTGAGTGATAATAAGTTGGCCTAATAAGTGACTGAACAACTGACTGAGTGTGGTCACTGTGACCTTTCGGAAAATGAATCATTGAGTGAAAAAGTGTATGGAACATGTAGGGACTTTGAGAGCTGTCATAGTCAATTGTTAACTGAGAATTTCGAGGACGAAATTTTTATAAGGAGGGGGGAATTGTAACATTCCACCCCCTACTGGAAGGGTAAAATAGTAATTTAGCAAAGGTCGAGAATGATTAGGACTAATTGGATAATGTTATGCATACTGGTATTGGTCAAACAATGAAATTGTGCACATGCAATAACTGTACATGCATTCATGATTATTTCCTGGTATTGGGCCTAAATGGAATTTTATTATGATTAATGTGGAAATTGTATTTTAAAAAAATTATTGGACTGCGTTTTTGTGTGTTTTACATTTTACGGGAATTATAGGAATTTTTCTGGAATTTTTCATGAAAATTCTTGATCGATAAATCGCCAAGTGGCGAACCGGTTGATTTTCGGTATCGAAAATTTTTATCCAATGGCACTATAATATTGGATACATTATTTTGGGATTGTAATTAGGGCCATTGGAATTGAATTGGTCAAATTAAGGAAATCCTATTGCATATTTTATCTCTTCTTTATTTTATTGTCTTTTTTAGAAAATGCCATGTGTCCCACCAATTTATGACATTTGTCTTATTCTTATCTAATGACTACGGAACTCATTGATTTAAAGACAAGTTTCTTGCTTTTTCCATCATCATCCAAATCTTCCACCCTCTTCTTCCTCCTTGATTTTCTTCATTCATTATGGTAAATTGCTACTCCTTTCTCCTACTTTAAGTGCTCCCTTGTAGAAATAAGCTAAGTCTTCCACTCCTCCCCAAGATGATGTGTCGTGTGTGTTAGATGAGTGAAGGAGTTGGTGAGGTGGTGAGAAAGGTGAGAAAATGGAAGAATTAAAGCTTGGAACTTGTTTAGGTAAGATGAGGTTTAAGCTTTGATTATGTTTAATGCATGAATTCATAGTTAGTTACATGAATTGGAAGTGATTGTTTATGAAATAGGATGTATGATGCATTAATGACATGAAACATATGGTTTGAATTGTTGGGCAAGTTTATAGAAGAATTAATGAGGTTGAAGATGATTAGTATTTGAATGTCATAGTTTGAAATGATTGTAGTGATATTAGATGAATAAGACTCATAAGAAAATGAGTGAAGAGGATGCTGAAATTTTAGGTATTGATATAGAAGTGAAGTGTTTGATGAAGGTTAGGATGAATGAATGAGTTAAATTGAGTGTTAATTGAAGTAGAATGGACATGGGAATGAAAGGAATTGAATTGAACATCAAAGCTGGAAAATTGTCACTTGTACATGGTTTACTGTTTTGATCATAACTCATTGTGTAAATATGAAAATGAGGCAAGGTTTGTTCCCACTGAAACTTTGGTTTGTTGGCTACATTTTTGTGTGAAATAGGTGTTGTCTAATTTTAACATTTAGAGGTTGAAATTTGGCATGAAAAATCACTGTCAGGGTTACTGTGAACAGTAACCGAGATATAGGTCCTAGAGTTTTGCTAATTTTTCTCAATTAATTGAGAAGGAATTAGAACAAAGGGAATAAATGAAAGTTGAAGCCTATTAAGTTAGTTTTCCAATGCCACTGATTTTGCAATTTTTCGATGTGTATATGAGGAGATATGGACTGATGACTATTGGCTGTCTTAATGCATTGAGTGAAACCTAGCTGAAATGTCAGATTTGGTGCACATTCTGATTAGAAATAATTTTAGCAATTTATTTGAATTGAATTGGTTTGAGTGATTAGAAGTAATTTTAGCAATTTATTTGAATTGAATTGGTTTGAGTGATCTTCTGAAGAATTGTAGAGGAAATGATTATCTTGAAAATGGTATATAGAATGCTATTTTCAGATAACAGAATTGGGACTTATGATTTTTCAAAAATTGGACTGAGGTTAGGTCATGGACTGCTGAACAGGGCAGTAACTTGCAGGACTGTTTTGAATTGGTTAATGATGGAATTTGATTCTTAGCCCTTCATGAGAAGTGTAGTACTGTGTTTTATCTTTTCAAGGGTATAAAGTATGCAATTTTTCGACATTTTTACAAGGAGTTATACTGTTTGAAAAAATTACTGTCCAATTTGAGTACTTTCAGGGGCAGCAGCATTCACTGAATTGTTTGACCTAGTTAGCCATTGAATTTGAATTTAGACTGTTCATGAAAGTTGTAGATCACATTGTGATCTTACTGAGAATATTTATTTTGTAATTTTGGACTAATAAAATGGGACGTTATTGAATTTACAAAATACTGCACTGAACTCTACTGCACTGGTTAGGAAGTCATTGACTGGACAGAAACTTTGATTGTATTTTTAACACCCTTAGAGGTGAATTTGGCTTTTGGGTTCTTCATGAACATTGTAGATCTCTCTTTTATCTATGAAATAGACACTAAATTTGTCCAAATTGGAGTTCGGAGTTGAGAGTTATGGCCTAAACAAGTTGGCATGTCGGAGGAAACTGTTTCAGATTTGTCATTGTAATAATACTAGTCGACTACAACCTGTACTAGTCGACTAGGATATGTATTTTTTCTGAATCGACTTCCCTCCACTCTTTTGCTTATAACTTTTCCTTCCGACGTCCGATTCACCTGATTCTTGAGGCATCGGATTCGTGAGCTATTGAATTTCATTTCATGGAAAATTGGAAATTTTGGACGGAAAATTTACGGGTGTCCGGGAAATGGGTATTGCATTACTGTTTTATTTAATTGGGGACCTATAGAGGTCCAAATTGAGCGCCGTTAGCGTCGTTAAATTTCTAATTTTTTACGGATTTTATTGTTGGAAAAAAATGGGAATAGGGCCGGGAATATCATGAACATGCATTGTGCACCTACAAATTGCTTCATATGCATTATTAAATAGTTTTGATTGGACAAGTGGTAATGGTTCTATTTTTTGATTATTATAGAGGCACAATTGAAGCGTCGATCTACCGACGTTACTGAGACTTCCAGATATTAGATCGGACGTACAGGTGAGTAACCTAGTTGGTTCCTCAATCTACATGTGATGAAAATTATGTGGTTATGCCATGTGGAGATAATGGAGGGATTATGTGTGTTTGCTTTTGATTGATTTGGACCATAGATGTACAAGTATTGGGAACTTGTTATCAAGTGCTACTTGTGTGTAATTGTTTGTGAATGATTACGTTTGAGATCTCGGACCAAAGATCCGAGGGAATGGGAAATTGATATTGAAGTGTTACTTGTTTGTTCGATAAATTGGTTTTTGACTTTCAATGTGATGTGGTAGAATTGTAATAAATGAATTTCATACATGATTAATTGATAATGATTGATTTGGAGTCGCCACCAGAGCTATATGCTCGGGGATAGTTTAGAGCTTTATGCTCAATGCTTAATGAGCCCGAAAGGGACAGTTCAGAGCTTTATGCTCAATGCTTAATGAGCCCGAAAGGACAATTCGAACCATAGGCTCACCGATTAATGCGCCGGATTGGGACGATCTGAATTTCGATACAATACATAATCTAAATGGGAAGAAAAAGGAAAATGTTATGCACGTATTTGATTGTACCGTAAATTGGGAAAAGCACTGAATCGCTGAAATAAAATGGAAAATGTCATGTATTTGAGTAATTATGCATTAAATTGACTTTTGTATTGGGAAAGAGGCAATATGCCTTGCATTTTTGTGATACTGCTTTGAATTCTTTCTAATTATGCTGTTGTGAAAATCTTTAAATTGCCATATGATATTTTGAATGTGTAATTGTGATAATTTGTACGCTATTCGCGTAATGCATGAATTGGGTGAACTATCGATGATGGTTTCTCACTGAGCTCCCAAAACTCACCCAAAATTTGCATCTATTTTTCAAGTCTTGAAGAATACCCCGTTTGACACGGGAATACTGTAAGCAAGTAAAAGATAGAGGTCGGGATGGGTTTAAATGCGCATTAGTGTATTTTATTTTCTGATATTCTGTATTATTGAATAAGTCAGTTTGTAAAGTCAACAGAATGGAATTAATTGTATTTATGAAAAGGGCCCCAAGGCCATTGAATTGGTTACAATTGTCTTCTGCATATGTTATCATGTGTATATATGGGTGTTGCAAAAAAAAATATTTACAATGAGTTCTTGGACTGAGTGATGTAGCACGCCACCCTCGCGGGGCACGGACTCGGATATCACCATCGATGTCGGGTTCGGGTCTTGCGGGAGTGGGGTGTTACAATTTATCATCAAGTCAATTAATTAACTGGCCACATTAATCAACAAACTCAACAATAAGTAATCGCTCAAGCACAGAGATTAAACAAACATAAGAAATTCACGAAGACAATTAAACCACGAAAGTCTCAAGAATCACATGTATCAAACATCAAGTACCTTGTCTAGATTAAAAACTACTATTCACTATCTAATAAAACTGAAATTAACTAATTAAAATAAAAATTAAATCTCACTGAAAAATAATACTCAGCACTGTCGTCCTCTTACTGCCGTCCACTCACTGTTGTAATGTTTCTCTAATGCTTTTCTCTCTGTTATTGTTGCCGCAATCCACCTTTATAACTGCTTTTGATGATTCCCAAAGCTGCCGTCCTCTCTCCAAGTTCTCTTCAAAACCCCAAGCTCCTAAGTTGCTGTCCACGCACTGCTGTATTGATTTCCTTAAGTTCCGCCCCTCTTCGTTTTTTTGTATATTAATTCTCCTCATCCAACCCTCTACTCACGCCGACTTCCCAGCTCTCTGCTCGTTACTGCCGCCGTCCTCTCTCCAACTCTTGCTTCTTTTTCTTTTTCTCCTTCCACTATTGCTTCCTTAGTCTCTAGGTTTTTGTGTTGATGTGGGCCCTTCTTCTTTGACAATTCAAGACCAGGACCAGCCCACTCTCCTATGTATTTATCCCTCCATGCGTTAATATCATGCTGGCCAATTTGCGTCATTTTCTCTTAATCTCCCATGCTCTCTGCCGTCAACTTCTAGCATCCTCTCTAGGCTTTTAATGAAGTGGGCCATCTGTCTTTTTAATTTACAACTCTTTTATTCCAAATTGACGTAAACCTCCTTTGTATGTTTAATTGATGCCCACTTAATTTGCTTATTCAGGTCCTCACTCTTCTTTGTGACTGTACCTTATCAATTGGAAGTCCCAACTTAGCCAATTTTACTCTAAATTACGTCACTTTGTATGTTGTCACCTAAAAAAATGCAAAGACACAAATTACCATAAAAACACAAGTAAAGCATCACAAAGGTCTACCAAAAGAACATAAAACACAAATAATTAATATGACAAAATGCAAGTTATCAAAACTCCCCACACTTGAACAATACTTGCCCTCAAGTATTCAATCAACTCAAATTATCAAGACACTTCAACATCTTATCACAATTCTTTCAACTGCACTCATCACTTCTCAAGTTCATGTAAGCAATCTGGAATTAAACAAACAAGCCCATGAAGGTTGATCTCCTAATTAATTAGGAATGTTAACTGCTTCAGGAATGCCTAAGTAAAAAGTAAAAACATCCATACCCTCGCAGTGTTTTACTCATTCGCTCATGTGAAATTTAGGTGTTAGTGTTTCCCTCAAAATCCAGCACAGATTTGTTCTTTCCATAGGACTGACACAAGTTCACATCTCTACCACTAGCTCGGGTTTAAAACCCACACTAGTCAGCTAGGTCTTTTATTAGGTTGTAATGGGGCTTGTTGGTTATCCAAAAAAAAAATTGAGTTGAGAAGAGCAAATAACTGTACCAAGTAGACACATGCTAACATCCAAAATTTTCTTTCAACACAAATGAAAAGATTAAACCATTAAGCTTATTCAAGTATACCATATCGCAAATCCATTATTCACTTAACTTCAACTATAATAATGAAATCGAACCAAAGCTGCTGAAACTAATTCCCATGCATTTCCTCTATTTTTTTCTTCTTTTCTTTTCCTGTTTTTTTTTTTTTCGTTTTCTCTTCTTCTTTTTTCGAAACTAAAACCACGAATACAATTCAACCAGCTATGATTTTCTCTCATTTTTATCAACAAAGAACAATTAAGCGAACAATTCAGATATCCCAAAGTGACTAAACACCGGTATACAAGATATGTAACTACATATGCTACTTGGTAATTCTTCTCAACTAGGTGCAAAAGTTGGGTTTTGAAAGAAAAAGTTGCAGGTTAAAACGGGTGTGTTAAAACAAAGAAAAGGTTTAGGCTCAAGGGGGTTGAACTAGGGTATAAAATTTTTGGTTTGGATTTGAAAGAACATGGGTAAAACAAAAGGTTTGCACAAACAATGCCTTAGCTTCATTCCAATGTACTAAATGTGGTTTTGAACAGAATTTATGTCAGTTTCTAGCAGGGGACAAATGTGTGCGCTCTCCGAAAGAAAACTAGAGTGCGTGTAAGGTTGCACTCTCTATCCTATGTCTCAAAAATCTCACAGTGTGTTTAGTGTGTATGCATGCCTATTACTCTCTACAGACGCAAGCAACTGAAGCAGTCTGTTTAATTCCAGTACACACACTAAATCAAGTCATGACAAGACAGAATCAAGAAAAGATCAATTGGGCCCAAGTGTCCAATAATTCAAGTTTCTCAAACAAAGAAGGCAAGATTGTCGACAAAAACATGTTTAATAGCAGTTGAATTCAAACTTTTTTTTTAATGAATATTACCAAAACATTTCACATGATGCAAGAATGGACAAATTAACCTAAAACAGTGATAAACATGACATTAAAGATAAAACAGATAAAACAGAAACGCAAACGAACAATTATGCAAATAAAACAAACAAATCTAAACAATTGGAAACTTTCCCTCCCCACACTTAAGACTAAACATTGTCCTCAATGTCAGACCCCGATCTCGGGAGCCCGACTGTCTCGGGATGTGAGCCCGAGTGGAGCCCATCCCCGAGACACTTGCCTTGCTGAGACCTTAAACTTGACACTCTTACTCTTAATATAGTACCATAGACGTCGGAACCCGTTTTCGGAGCCCAACTTTCGTTGTCCTGAAACCTTGCGCTTATAATCTTGCAGGATTCTTAATTGTAACTCCACCTTCATGGCAAGCACACACCATGTATACACTAAAATCATGGGTTGACTTATTCATATAATTTGTAGCTTTATGTCTCAAGTTCTCCCTGAAACAAAAATCACCTTAATCGGAGTCATATACTCAAGATACACTCCAAAAAAAATCTAAGAGAGTTCATACCCGAAACATGTCCTCTTAACTGACTTTTCACTTGTTTTAGAACAAACTTTCTCAATTTAACTCCAATTGATACCGGATTTTATGGAGTGAAAGATATGTGTCTTATAAATCCAATGGTTCAAGCCTCACCTCATTTGGAGGTCGTATGAGGGAAATATGCCCAAAACAACGGACCATGCTCACTTCCAAAATCGAATCGAAACTCTTTTGGCGCGATTGCTATAACTTTTAATCTATAGTTCCCAATGTTTTCGTTCTTTCACCATATGAAAGTAGACATCTAGATATACAACTCTTATGAAGACTACAAAGGCTGATTCTATCTCCTACATTCTGCAGCGTCCTATTTTTCCATCATCTGATTTCTATCATCTGGTTTTCTATCGTCTGATTTCCATCATCTGGTTTCCTTCCTTCTGCTTTTCTATCTTCTGATTTCTATCTTCTACTTTCCTTCCTTCTGCTTTTCTATCTTCTGATTTCTATCTTCGCTTTCCTTCCTTACGCTTTTCTATCTTGATTTCTATCTTCCTTTCCTTCCTTCGCTTTTCTATCTTGATTTCTATCTTCTGCTTTCCTTCCTTACCTTTTCTATCTTCGCTTTCCTTCATCGCTTTTCTATCTTCGATTTCTATCTTCGCTTTCCTTCCTTACGCTTTTCTATCTTTGATTTCTATCTTACGCTTTCCTTCCTACCTTTTCTATCTTGATTTCTATCTTACGCTTTTCTTCCTTACGCTTTTCTATCTTGATTTCTATCTTCGCTTTCCTTCCTTCGCTTTTCTATCTTCCGATTTCTATCTTACGCTTTTCTTCCTACGCTTTTCTATCTTGATTTCTATCTTCGCTTTCCTTCCTACCTTTTCTATCTTTGATTTCTATCTTATGCTTTCCTTCATACCTTTTCTATCTTCGATTTCTATCTTACGCTTTCCTTCCTTACCTTTTCTATCTTGATTTCTATCTTCGCTTTCCTTCCTTACGCTTTTCTATCTTCGATTTCTATCTTCATTTTCCTTCCTTCGCTTTTCTATCTTGATTTCCTTCCTACCTTTTCTAGTAAGGATCATATCTTTTGACTCGAACTCCAAATTTAGCAAACGATATACCCTTGGAAAACTCTAAACTCCTACTACAATCTTCATGAAGACTCATTGATCTAATTCATACCAAGAGGGTCTAATATTGGTAATCTTGTCAAATTTTAGGAAAATTTGACAGACATCCCCTTAAAATGCAACTACCCAATTTTCAATTCTAAGACTTCCACCTGCATAAAACTCATCATACAACCTCATATAACATGATTAAACCCCAAGGTATCTTCAAACACCATTCGAAGAAACAGCCACACTCTTAATCATCTATCATATCCAAACTATAACAATGATTCAATTGTCTTAAACATACATGGATTTCTCAAAATACATTAAAACTGAACATTTTTGTTTTCATAATTCATTCATTCCATCTTCATCAAATCATGTCATATTCATACAATGCTTTAGTGGGCATTTCAAGCCCAATTATAATGAAGTTTCAAAATACAGTATCTTCTCAAAATGCAACTAAAGCATTGTTTTACAAAAATCATTTCAAATACAAAATCAAAAGAAAATCTTGGAGTAAATGCCTTTAAGCTTGCTCCTCGGGATCTGCTCATTTTCGGAAAATTTTTAGGGGTGAGCCACGCTCGTGGGTAACACATTTATATTTATATATCAAGTCGTCCTATTAGTTATTCATACTTTTAGCAATCTTTCAATACAATCATAATACATGCATCATGCAATGTTCATCAATACTCAAACATAATTTCTCACAATTCAAACATTCATCATTCTTGTATATTCATGTAATCTCATATGAAACACATCAAATGGCTCGGTAAGTCCTTATTCTTGGCAACCATATAGTCTCATTTCATGAGTCTATATGGGCAAATATTTAGGAGTCCAAAATGTTGGATCATCCTATGCCACAATCAGGCGGCAGGCGAAGGCTTCATGGTCAACGTGCACGTGACTGTTCTTAGGACAATACCTTACCCACATAACATAGCAATCATGAATCATACAAGGAAATTGGACTGTTCTTATCCAATTCATTGTTTCTTTGAAATCATCTTTTCATACATCGTTCATGCCTTTCATTATATTCATTCAACAAGTTTCTTCATGACAGTTTCAATCATCATTAAGCATTTAATACTCTCACATTCACCATTCCATCACACACATTTAATACAACAACCAAGTGATCAAAGCTCATTAATGTCATGCATTTATTTACATTTGTAGCTTATATACATAAAGATAAATATGAAACCCACCTTTCTTCCTTGCTTAAACTTGCCTAAGGAAGTTCCTCTCCTTGTTCTTCTCCTCTTTCTTGTCCTCCTTCAAGCATAACAAGAAAATAACCCCATATCAACATAGGGTTTAGAAATTGAAATACCTAAAAATATAAATCATGAAATTCATAAGAGAATCACTAGACCCATCTTATTCTTCATCTTTCTAACCAAAAACCCAAACAAAAACTTAACCTTAAACCAAGAACTTACCTTAAATCCTTAACCAACCAAGTGGTTTCTTGGTTCAAAATGAAGCTTAGACTCTCCTCCACACTTTTTCTTCTTGGACTTTCTTCAAAAACCCACTCACTTTCATGGAAATGCCAAACCCTAACAAGCCTCTTCTTTCTCCTTTTCCTCTCTCCTTTCACGACACTCTTCTTTCCTCTCCCTCCAAATTTCGTTTCTATCTTCTTTTCCTACAAAAATCACTTATCTCCTTCCTTTTATACTCCTTTCTAAATTACTTAAGCCCAATAAGCCTAAGCCCAACTTACTTCTTCTTTCTTCTTCTTCTTTTTCATTTCTCCTCCTTACTTACTCAAGCCCACTAACTCTTTTCCTTCAAGCCCATTGCATTAAATTCCTCTCTTCTTTCTTACTTCATTTGGACCCAAAGCCCAATTAATACATTAATTTCACCTAACTCACCTAAGTCCAACTAACATATTTAACTTCATAAATTCTTCACCTAACTCATTAATGCTATCATATATTAATTTATGACACTTTAATTAATGCTAATCTAACTTAATCAATTTAATCTAATCATGATTAATCCTAGAAAAAAATTTTGGGGCTAACATTTCTCCCCCCCTTAAGAAATTTCGTCCTCGAAATTCTTACCTGAGTCATTGAAGAGGTGTGGATACTTCTCCTTCATTGCATCCAAAGGTTCCCACGTCGCCTCTTCAACTGCATGATTCCTCCACAGGACCTTGACTAGCTTGATTGTCTTGTTCTCGAGGATCTTATCCTTGCTATCCGAATTGCCACGGTCTTTCTTCATAACTCAAATCATCGCTCATTTGAACTTCGAGGTGCGAATGATGTGAGAAGGATCGATCTGCACCTCCTCAGCATCGAGACATGGAACACATCATGAATCTGTGACAATTCTGACGACAATGCTAACCTATAGGCCAACGGCCCAATCCTCTCCAATACTTCATACGTGTAGCACCCCACTCCCGACGAGACCCGAACCCGATATCGACGGTGATATCCGAGCCCGTGACTCGCGAGGGTGGCGTACTAGAACAGTCACTACCTTTTTAAAACTTGATATGACATTTTTCTTTTCTTATGAAAACAGTTGAGTGCGCAAAACAATAATGATTTGGCCCAATTATAACAAAACATTTGCAATTACAAAACAATTTCACTTATAAACCAATTTCAGTTATACCACACAAGTACACATAAATCAAAAGGGGCCCACTGAAACAATTCACTACTCTAATGCAGATGTGACGACACTGATCCCGACCCGATACTCTGCCTTGCTAGCAACGATCATACTCCCGTTGATCTAACGGGGTACTCTTCACTTCCTGAAAAATAGATGCAATGTTGGGTGAGTTTGCGAACTCAGTGAGAAACCATCATCGATGGTTCACCCAACTCATGCATTCACAATCATATACACATAACACACAGTAGCACTTACAGTAATATCACATGCAATTTCCTTATTCACATTTCACGGTCATTCACGGTCAATTTACATTTTCAGTCATATACATATGCAATGCCCATGAGACACTTTCAATTTTCGTTTCGTTGTTGTGACAAAGTCGCTGATCATTTACGTTGAGCGGTGGCTCAAATCGTTGGGCTTGATATGCCCTGCGGTGAGCCTGAGGCTCTATCAGTCGTTGGACCTGAGGTCCTGTGCGTTGAGCTTAAAGCTCTATCATATACATTGGGCATGATGTGCCCTGAAAACCCAGTGACGGGCACAGTGCATTGAGCCTGTGGCTCTGCATACGTTGGTACCACCGGTCACAACTACTATTATCTGATCATTTACTATGCATGAATGCACATGTCACTTTCCAATTTCCAATTAATTACTATTTTCGATCATTTCCCAATGTCCTCGGACTTTTAGTCCGGTATTTCATTCCTATGCTTTTACATTTCATTTCATTAACACATTTACAATCCAATTTACTCATGCATTTACACATACTTATTCACATTTGCACTTCAATAACACAATCCAATATTTCGAACACCCATGGTTCGAAATCAATCAAATCACTCAATCACATATATCCATCCTTGCTTCCTCATGGCAATCAATGCATATAATTAATAAACACATAAGGTTGAGAAACCAACTAGGTTACTCACCTGCACTTCCGAGCTACAGCCTGGATGTCCCAAAATCATCCGTGGAGTGTCGATCCATCGGAACCTCTATGTCAATTCAAATAATTCACATTACCATTTTGGCCAATATCAATAACCAATAACAAATACGATAAATACTATACATGTTATGACATTCCCAATCAAATTCCCGAATTCCTCAATTTGATCACTCTCTTACTAATCCATAATACTTTCAATTAGAATCACAATCACTAATCGTTTACCACTCAATTCCAATAATTATATAATTACATTCCGAATTTCCATTCTTATCAATTCAATATTCTTAGTCTCCAAATTCCAATTAGTCATTTAGAAACCAATTCATTTGAAAATCAATCCTCAAGCTCATTACTTGTAACAATCACCTTATAATCCTTTAATTTCATTTCTTCTAGATTGAAATTCCTATTTCTCAAGTGCCACTTTGATCCATAACCAATCCAATTTAAATCCCAAAATTCTCCAAATTCAAAATCCTCAAATTCATTTTCGGAAAGCAGATGCCGCGGTGAACCGGGCATCCCACGTCGCGACGTACGCACACGTTCGTCGCGGCGTATGCCTTGTCCTCCTCGCCGCGGCGCATAAGTTAAAATATTTTTAATTCGTCGCGACGTGCACACTGGGTTGGCTCGCCGCAGCGTGTTCATCGCACGTCGCGGCGTGCGATCGCAAAATCGCGACAGAAACCCAGAAATTTCGCAGATCCTCTGATAACAATCTATCCAATTCACTTCAAATCACTCCCAATCAACTTAGTATACTACACTCAACTCATTTCTAGCCTCAATCCATCATTTAAACCATTTTTCATCAAAAACCCAAATCAAAACCAACGAAAATCTCAAAACCCTATCATCCGTAACTTTCAAATTCTCTAAACCAATTCATACTCACATCAATGATCAAATGAAACGATTTAACTCATAAACAAGTATAAACTTACTTGATTCAAGCTTCAATCCATTGAGAATCCTCCAAGAAACTCCAAATCGCCAAATGCTCACCCACGATCATCGATGATGAAATAAACGTTTAACATATATATATATGTGAGCTTTAAAGGCTTGTTTGGCAATTTAGTTGCCACAAGTCCGAATCTTAACGTCTATCAGTCCAATTCTTATTCTATTTTTCTCCCAATTTCGCAATGATCATTAATAATAAAACCCAAATTCATATGTCACATTATCTCATATCAATTGCCAATCAATCCCGGACCTGGAATCCAATTTATCAGTCCCTTAGCTAAATTTTCCGGTCCGGATCTAAAACTCTAAAAATTCCAGAAAAATTCTCATAAATTCACAAAATTAGGAATTACATACTCCTACACTCTAGTCTCATAATTCAATCCTCTAAATTCAATTTTCTCATTCCAATTCCATATTCAAAACTCATATACGCTTATCACACAATTTCCAATTTTCCACAATTCAATCGGGAAATTGTCATACATGTACGTATATACATATGCTTATGCAACAATAGTTCATTTACTAGTAACTATAGAAGTTATAATGCATGCACAATTTACATTAGCCTGTACACAATCTTAACCTGATCCAAATTTACAGATATACCCGTCACCTCGGTAACGGGATGTTACAATACGGACCCACATACCGAGGGCTTAACTTCCCCTTCTTACCGAATCTCATAATTCCCTTCCATGGAGACGTCTTGAGGAACACCTTATCACCCACTGCATATTCCATTTCTTTTCTGTTAGCATCGGCATAGCTTTTCATTCTATCCTGGGCGGCCTTAAGTCGCTGTTTGATTACCTCCACTTTCTCAACTGTCATCTGGACCAACTCTGGTCCCACTAGCTTCCTCTCACCTTCCTCATCCCAAAGATATCGGAGTCCTGCATCTTCGCCATAAAGGGCTTCATAAGGAGCCATCTCAGATGCTCGAATGGTGCAATTGTTGTAAGCAAATTCGACCAACGGAAAATGATCATCCCACGCTCCTCTCAAGTCCATGACACATGCTCTAAGCATCCTTCTAGAGTCTGGATTGTCCTCTCGATCGACCATCCGTCTGAGGATGAAATGTTGTGCTGAAATTCAATTTAGTTCCTAATGCTTCCTGCAGACTTCCCCAAAATCTCGAGGTGAATCGAGGATCCCTGTCGGATACTATAGAATCCGGAACTCCATGCAACCTTACCACTTCATCAATGTATTTCTTTGCTAAGACTTGCAAGGAATCTGTTTGCCTAATTGCCAGAAAATGGGCTGACTTGGTCAACCGATCAACAATAACCCAAATGGCATCATGCTTCTTGCTGGTCCTCGGCAAACCCATCGAAAATCCATCGTGATCCTTTGCCACTTCCATTCAGAATGGACAATCGCTTTAGCATGCTCGAAGGTGCACGGTGTTCACCTTGACCGACCGACACTAGACATCCGCCCACATATTCACTACGTCCCTCTTCATGCCTTTCCACCGAAATATTCCTTCAAATCTCTCAGACATTCAGTGCTTTGCTGGGTGCATGGAATAAGGCGATTGTGTGCCTCATCCATGATTTCATCCTTAATCGCTTTATCATTGGAATACACAACCTGCTTCCGACTACCATTAGCCCATCATCCCTTACTTGCACTTCGATCGCTTACCATGTTGAATTTCATCTCTCAACTTACTTAATTTCGTATCCCGCTCCTGAAACTCCTTGACCTTCTCCCTAAGGATAGGTCTCACTCGAATCGAGCAATAACACCATCGATTCATTCGCTTAAAGCGATCTTCAACTTGGCCATCTGTTCCAACAGGGCAAGTAAACCGATTACATAAGCTATGGATGACTTCCTTTCAAAGCATCCGCCACTACATTTGCCTTGCCTGGATGATACTCTATCATCGGTCATAGTCCTCGAGCAACTCCAATCATCGTCTCGCTTAAGTTCAACTCTTTCGACTCATAATGTACTTAAGACTTTGTGGTCCGTGAAGACCCTTTTTCAACCCCATACAAGTAGTGTCTCCAAATCTTTAGGGTAAAATTACGCTGCTAACTCCAAGTCATGAGTCGGATAATTCAACTCATATGGCTTCAATCGCTAGTGAAGCATAAGCTATCACTTTGTCATTCTGCATCAGCACACATCCTAAACCCTTCCTTGAAGCGTCACTGTACACCGTATACCCCTAGTCTCCATTGGGCAAAACCAATACTGGAGCACTTGTCAATCTGCTCTTGAGCTCCTCAAAGCTCTTTTGGCATTCCGCACTCCATATGAATTGCTGATTCTTTCTTAACAGTTTAGTCATAGGGGCAGCTATCATTGAAAATCCTTCTACAAATCTCCTATAATAACTCGCCAAGCCTAGGAAGCTTCTTACCTCTTTCATTGTCTTAGGCTCTTGCCAATTCACCACGCTTCTACTTTCCTCGGATCAACATGAATCCACTTTTCGGAAATCACATGTCCAAGGAAAACTACTTCACGCGACCAAAATTCACACTTGCTAAATTTGACATACTGACCCCGCTCTCTCAATCTACGCAATACTATCCCGAGATGTTGTTCATGCTCTCCTTCATCCTTAGAATAGACAGAATGTCATCAATGAACACAATGACAAACCGATCTAAGAATTCATTAAACACCTATTCATCGATCCATGAAGGCGGTTGGGAATTGGTCAATCCGGCGGCATGACCTAAATTCATAGTGCCCGTGAACGGGTCCCGAAAGTTGTCTTACTTACATCGGACTCCACGATTCAAGTTGATGATATCCCGATCTTAAGTCAATCTTCGAAAAGACCCTTGCTCCCCGTAGCTGATCAAATAAATCATTTATCCGTAGCAACGGGTACTTGTTCTGAATCGTCATCTTGTTAAGCCTTCTATAGTCTATGCACATCCTCCACGTTCCATCCTTCTTCTTAACAAACAGGACCGGAGCTCCCCAAGGTGAAGAACTCGGCCTGATGAACTGCTTCTCCAACAATTCCTGCAATTTCTCCTTGAGTTATCTCAATTCAACTAGAGCAATTCTATAAGGTGGTATGGAGATTGGCGCGGTTTCGGAAATCAAGTCAATTTCGAACTCAATTTCCTCACCGCGGCAACCCCGTAATTCTTCGGGAATACATCAGAAACTCCCTCACAACCGATAATCTTCTAATCGCCCACATTCACTTCTGAATCCACTACATGCGCCAAAAAGGCCTCACACCCTTGGCTCATCATATTGTCAGCTAACATAGCCGAAATGATCCTCGGCACTGGCAGCTTCCTGTCTCCCTTGAAAACCACTTTCTGATCATTGCCCGGATCAAACTCTACTTCTTTCAAACTACAATCTAGTCACTTATACTTCTCCATGACATCCATCCCAAAATGACATCCAACCTTGAAGGTCTAGAGGTAGTAGATCTACTACCGGTCTAGCACCGTCGAGACCGAGCTCACAATTCTTATAGATCATACTAATCACCACCTTACCCCTAAAGGAGTACTAACAACCGAAAATTGTCCATAACCTCGGGACACACAACATGCATATTCATACTTGCAGATACAAATGAATGGGTGGAGCCAGATCAATCAACACATAAACAGAGAGTCGAATAGCATAGCCATACCCGTCACTACTTAGGGATGAGCGCCGCACTTCTTCCCCGTCATGGCAAAGACTCGATTTGGTGCTCGACTACATCCTCTAGGTCTCCTGCCGGATATGCCTTCAGAACATCCCACCCTCCCGGAAGGTAAAATAGGAAATTTGTTGTAGGATGGGATTGATAGGAATAATTAGTCTGTTCATGCATAATAGGATTGATACACATTATCAATTGTGTACATGGAATTCGGTATATGCATTCATGATAATTCCTTAATTGGGCCTAAAGCAATTTTATTGGGATTAACGTGGTTAATGGGTTTGGAAAATTATTCGAGCGCTTATTAAGCGTTTTAGATTTTAAGGATTTTTGAATTTTCTGGAATTTTCCGGAGAAAATTCCCGGACCGGCAAAATCGCCGGTAACTGGCCTAAACATGTTTTGGGGTAGAAAAGGTAATTTTTGTGATTGAAAAATTATTTGGAGTGCACTGTTACATGTTTTACAATTTTAGGGAATTTCAATAATTCTCAGAAAAATGATTCGGGGAAAATTCCCGGAAATTTCCGGACCGGATAAAATCGTCAATTAGCGAACCGGTTGATTTTTGGTAGTGAAAATTTCTATCCAATGGCACTGTAATATTGGGTATATTATTTTGGGATTGAAATTAGGGCCATTGGACTAGAATGGGTCAAATTGTATTAGGTTTCCTATTGACTAATTTGTTTTTAACCTATTTTGTCTTTGTTCTTAAAGCTTGCCACTTGTCCTAAAGTATTTAATGACTTTTGTCTTATATGAATCCCCTCTCTCGTATTTGCCTTATAAAAGAATGAAAAGAGGAGTTTTACTCCTTAAAGCTTTCACCATCCGAAAATCCTCATCTCCTTCATCTCCATCATTTTTTTTTCCTTCTTCTTCTTTAAGTTTCTTCCTTCCTCCTTGAGAGCCTTCTTTACAAGTTTGCAAACTTACACCTTCTATCTTCCTAGCTAGCTTGATGATAACCTTGCATGGGATGGAGAAGAAGTAAAATAGTTGGAGAATTGAAAAGTTGAAAACTTTGATTAGGTAAGTGTATGGTTTAAGTGTTATTTATGTATTTAATGCATAAATTCATAGTTAGTTGCATGAATTGGAAGTGATTGTTTATGAAATATGATGTATGATGCATTAATGATATGAAACATATGGTTTGAATTGTTGGGCATGTTTATAGAAGAATTAATGAGGTTGAAGATGATTAGTGTTTGAATGATATAGTTTAAATTGATTGTAGTGATACTAGATGAATAAGATTTCAAAGAAAATAATAAGAAAATGAGTGAAGAGGATGCTGAAATTTGAGTGGTTATGTTGAAATGAAGTGTTGGATGAAAGCTGAGTTGAATAGGTAGGTAAATTGAGTGGTTATTGAAGTAGAATGGACATTGGAAAGAAAGAATTGAATTTAGAAGTAAAGCTGGAAAAAATTGCTATTTGACCTACCATACTGATTTGATCATAACACATTGTGTGGTTATGCAAATGAGACAAGGTTTGTTCCCAAATAAACTTTGGGATGTTGGCTACATTTTGTGTGAAATAGGTGTTGTCCAATTTTAGCTTTAAGAGGGTGAAATATGGCTTGAAAGTTACTGCTCTTAACTGGAATGAACAGTATCCGATAATATACCTTTGAGTTTTGCAAATTTTATGAATTAATTGAGAAGGAATTAGGATAAATGGATTAGATGAAAATTGAAGCCTATTAAGTTATCTTTCTAATGTCACTGATTTTGCAATTTTCGATATGTATAGTAGGAGTTATGGACTGATAACTATGGACTGTTTTTATGCATGAGTGAAACCTAGCTGGATTAGCAGATTTGGTGTACATTCTGTTTTGGAGTAATTTTAGTAATTTTGTGGACTGAACTGGTTTTAGGATATACTGAAGATTTCTAGATGACACCTTGATCTTGAAATTGATATATGGCTTATAATTGTTGGAAATCAGATGTGGGAGATATGGAATTTCAAAGGCTGAACTTACATTGTGATGTTAAGTGCTGATTAGTTAAGTAACTTGCATAACAGATTTGAAATTGTTAGAAATCGAATTGGAGATTGAGTTCTTCATGAAACTTGAAGTTTGAGGAGTTATCTTTTCAGGGATATAAAGTTTGGATTTTTCCGACTTGTATACAGGGAGTTATGCTTGTTCAAAGTTTACTGCTCAAATTGACTGATTTCAGGAACAGCATCATTGATAGAATTATTTGACCTAGTTATCAATGGAATTAGACTTTGAGTTGTTGATGAAAGTTATAGATAACATTGTGATCTTGATGAGCATATTTATTGTGCAATTTTTGACTGAACAGAATGAGAGTTACTAAATTTACCATGTACTGTTCTGTTTTAAGAGGTATGGACTAGGCAGCATCTTTGATTGGATTTTTGACACCCTTAGGGGTGGAATTTATTTTTATGGTCTTCTTGAAACTTGTAGAGTATTTCATGATCTTTCCAACGAGATATGGTTTGTAATGTTCTGAATTGTGAGCAAGGAGTTATAGGTGTTTGACTTTCGGTTGACAATAAGTAAAAGCGAAGGAAATAAGGATATGTATATTAATTGTTTTATGTGGATTTTGAATTTCTTTCGTGAATAACTTTTCCGTCCGACGTCCGATTGACCTGATTCTTGAGGCATCGGATTCATGGAATATTGAATTTCATTTTGTGAGAAATTGGAAATTTTTTAGACGGAAAATTGACATGGCCCCTGTAACGGAGCCTTTAATCTTTATTTTGTTTAATTGGGAACCTATAGAGGTCGAATTACGCACCGTCAGCGCCAATAGGTTTCTAAATTTTTGATGAATTTTTATAATGGAAAAAAAAAGGGGAGATTAGGGCCGGAAATTCATGAACATGCATATCTCATCAATATGAGCACAAATTTCATATTTAGTGACTCGTACTTTTTCGATTCATATAGAGGCCCAATTGGGCGTCGATTGACCGACGTCACAAAGACTTCCGGCATTAGCTCGGAAGTAATAGGTGAGTAACCTAGTTGGTTTCTCAAATTTCGGTTGTTTACATGCTCAGCGTGAATTACGTGTGAAAGTGAATTGAATGATCACTGCATGACTACTGGCATGTATGGGATTGTATTGTATGATTTTACTGTACTGAATGATATTGATACTGATAGATGGGCTTTATAGCCATCATACTGAACACCGCTATTAACTGTTACACTGGGCTTTATAGCCAAACACCGTACATTCTTGAATCTTGCATCGCATGCATAATTGCATGATCGATAATGGACGTGCCCAAGTTGCTATTTTCGATAAGAGCTTGAGCTCTCATATTGTCTCGACCGCCTCGAGCCCGAGGGAGAAATCACGACGCGTCCCCACTGAACACTGAGTGAGCACTTGGGCACAATACTGAATAACTGGAAAGAGTCACATATGCATTGCATTCGCACAAATGACTGTTCTGTGACATATACTGCTTTCATAATGGTATGAATTACTGTGAATGGTTTCATATTCTGTAAATTATTCTTGGATCTTCATGGTAATTGATTATTCTTATTATATCTTTAGACGCCATGTGCGTAATGCATGATTTGAGTGAACCATCGATGATGGTTTCTCACCGAGTTCGCAAAACTCACCCAAAATTTGCATCTATTTTCAGGTCTGAAGAATACCCGGTTGACACGGAGTATGTCTCATTGTAGACGAGTAAAGGTTAGAGATCGGGATCGGTTAGGCGTCGTGCATTAGTGTCTTAGTAAATTGTGTTCGCAATCAACGTATAACAAGGCATTGTATTTTCTTGAGCCCATTGTGGTATTAATGTTTTGCATTGATGATTGTAAATTATTCTTTGGATGACCGTAATAATCGAATCGGTTTATTGTGAACACGGGTTTTAATTACTTACGGTGTTTTCCGTGTTAACGTGGAAGCAATGGAAAAAAAAGTGTATACTGAGTTTTAAATCGACTGATGTAGTACGCCACTCTCACGGGGCACGGACTCGGATATCACCAACGATATCGGGTTCGGGTCTTGCGGGGGTTGGGGTGTTACATTTAGGTGGTATCAGAGCCCAGTAGTACGTAATGTATCTGGGCACAGTTTGAAACATAGGTGCATGCATTTGAGTCGCGTTAGTGCGGGACCGTGGCAGCGATCCCTAGTTTGAGTCGCGCGGGTAGAAATCCTACGTAATGCGTGCGTGTCAAGTGATTAAGTGAGAGAAAAGTGAGACTGTGTTAGAGGGTGAACCCCTGAAAGTGTATAAACAATTAGGAAAGGAAAGAGGAAAAATGGATAAGGAGATTGATATTGTCTTTGTGGGTAGAATAGCGGTGTTGGCCTAGGCGATTAAGGAAAGAAGTAATATTAATGAATTCCGGATTAAGCGGCAATATTATGGTGACGAGAAAAGGAATATGTCAGAACTTGGAAAAGTCCTTTGAGATAGGAGAAGCATCTTTGGTTATAGTAGTCTTAAGTGAGATTAAAGGTCGGGATGATTAAGTAATTAGAGTTACATTGTATATATGGAAATGGGAAACATTGGGCCCGAGTAAAGTGTAGATGGTCCGATTAGGTAGATATTGATTCCTTTGTATCGGTGTTAGATATTAGTCGATATCATAGATAGATGATGATAGCGAGATTATAAGAGATAAATAGTGGACTGTAATGGCCTATCGAGAACTGAAAGAACTGAAAAAGCAAGATGCCTAGTGCCTAGTAGAGTAAAAAAAAAAATAGTGAGATGAAAGTGTAGGGATAAACTGAAATGACTTGGGGAAACGGTTATGATTATGAGCGCCTAAGCGTGAGACTGAAATGATTATGTGAATATTATGCGTAGAGTTTGGAAACTAGTATCAAAGGATGGTAAGGGAAAAGACGATGACAATTTTCTACTGATTGTGTATCGGAAAGTTCTAGATTTGGTTGAAAAGATGTATATAGACACAGAAATGATAAGCGGATGGGTAAATAGATGCCTGGATAGAGACAGAGTAGAGATGTATTAACGATTCTGTTGTGTATTGAGGACTGTGACTATCTTATCAGAGACTGTTTGAGGAAAATAAAGGGATACGTAGTAATAAAGAGATGACTGTGTATAAGTCAAGCTGTTATGATCTTATAAGATCAAGCTTGCACATGACGGATATGAAAATAAAATGATGAGATATATAGTTTAATGATCGTGGAAAATGAAACAATGATAGTGATATATGAAAGAGTTGTCTCATTTAAGTCGATTTAATGTTGGGAGTAGCTATTGGACAGTAAAGTTGATTATGAGTAATGAAACGTATGTGAGATATACATGGAAATAGTAAAGGAAATGATCGGTGAATGATTAGAGTGACTATAAGTGTAAAGTTTATAAGGGATTACAGTAAGACATAAGAGGAGGCGTGCACATCGAGAAGCAATGAAAAAATGATTTTGGCATAAGTCCTCTATTTGAGGATTAGCATAAGCGGAAGGGAGCTCTGTGGAAGTCGAATGGTATAAAATAAAATGAAATAAGTTTCTTGAGGTGGGGATTCTTGATAAGTGTTAAAGAAAGTATTTAGGTGGTGTCACATGGAACCTTAGTGCGAGGAATGTTCTGATCTTTAAATTATGGCATAAACTTGTTCTAATTAAGGTGGTGTGTAAGAATGATTGAAAAGCAATAGGGACACTAATTGGCTGATGAGACTTTCGTGAATAGTATAAAGATGATGGTCAAACGAAAAGAAGTACGGACAAAATTAAAAGTGAAATGGAGTCAAAGTGAAATAAATGACCGAGGTTATTTGCATTGTGTGTATGGAAATGTAATGTATCCAATGACATGAATGGAATGTTAATTTGAGGTGATCTGTTGCAATGAAAAGTTAATAGATCTCTATATGTGAGATAAAATTTTGGGGAAAATCTTGATTTGAAACTAAGAATAAAATAGTCGAGATCTGTGAAGTGGAATTTATGAAAGTCCAAGTATGGATGACTAGGTATTCATATATGTGATTGACGGGAAATCAATTGAAAAGAGAAAATGAGTAGAGACAAGAAGTCCTAAAGAGAAATTGACAATGACGAGATACATTGTTACATTCATAAATACACTACTTGTGGACTCAACAAAAAAGTTGAATGATGTATGGTAAAATTAATAAAACCCTAATGGGAAATTTTGCGAAGTAAGCAAATGTGGTGACTATGCTTATAGACGGAATGTGTGTGAAAGTGTCGAATAGTGAAAAGTAAAAGAACTGTATTAGTAATTGAGAAATTTGATCTTGAGGGCATATCCTTGGAGAGTGGGCAATGTGTGATGAACGAGACAATATGATAAAGCTGGTATAAGATAAAGTGGTGACTGTGACAAATGGTATTGGAGACTTTAGATTGCTATAAGGATACATTGTGTTTATTCGAGGAAAAGATGGGCATAAATGACTACTATCTCGACAATTCGAATTAAGCAGATATTTCGACTAGTGATCGATAAGGCTACAAGGACAGATCAATTACGATGTTGGGATTTACAAAGAATGTCCGATAGATGATGGGTAATTGTGAAGTGTTTCGGAAATTGAGATCTTTGGATAAAGGTAAGAATGGTTAAGAGTGCAAAAGTTACAGTGGTGAGTTCTATAAGGAGACCGAATATGCAGTGAAGTTAGAAAAACAATCTTGAATGATTCATCGAAGAAGTAGACATTCTAGAAGCATAAATAAAAAGTGAATTGAGTAGCTGTGGGTTTAAAATGAAGTGATTATCGGCTCAAGTGCTTATAGGTTGAATGTTCAATAGGAAAAGGTTTGATTATGATCGTAATATAGAGTTACGATTTATTGGAGGAATATACTATTACATCAGATAGTGTCTAATAGTGCTAACGAAAGTCAAAGATTGGTGTGATAAGTGAAACAAAGGAAGTGGACGAGGAAGGCGCATGGTTAGCTAAAGTGGAAACGGATCGGATAAATGAGACAGCGTAAAATGTATACCCGAATAAAGCGTGTGAACACTATAGAATAGTGAATTGTCTTACGAGATTCAAATTTGAACATAGAGTAAATGGCATATAACAAATGACTACATTAGGTACATTGTTACTGATTATAGTGAAGTGGAGTTAAATGTCACAGTATTGGTACCAAAGGAATGTAAATCGTCCCTGACGTGATAAAGAGATGTATCCAAGAAATGGAGATGTACTCGAGGAATACTGAATTGGACTTTATGGCTTTGGGGACAAAGGTATTAGAGGATATAATGTGATGGTGAATAGATTTGGAAATCTCGCATTGAGTCCTTATATCGGAACCAAAGGTAGTGACTATTCTAGAAATGGCAAATGAGATAGCTAAGAAAATGAGATCGCCAACTAATAGTCTTGTCGAATCATCTATTGTCTAGTGATAATGAATTAGCCAAACTAGTGGCGAACCACTGATGAGAATGGTTCTGTGATCACTCAAAAGTGAATCATTAAGTGGAAAAGTATATGGGATATGTAGCATCATGTGATAACGGTCATAGTGAACAGTTATTTGAGAATTTCGAGGACGAAATTCTTATAAGGAGGGAGAATTGTAACATCCCACCCCTCCCGGAAGGTAAAATAGGAAATTTGTTGTAGGATGGGATTGATAGGAATAATTAGTCTTGTTCATGCATAATAGGATTGATACACAGTATCAATTGTGTACATGGAATTTCGGTATATGCATTCATGATAATTCCCGGTAATTGGGCCTAAAGCAATTTTATTGGGATTAACGTGGTTAATGGGTTTGGAAAATTATTCGAGTCTTATTAAGCGTTTTAGATTTTAAGGATTTTTGGAATTTTCTGGAATTTTCGGAGAAAATTTTGACCGTAAAATCGCCAGAATCGCCTAAACATGTTTTGGGGTAGAAAAGGTAATTTTTGTGATTGAAAAATTATTTGGAGTGCACTGTTACATGTTTTACAATTTTAGGGAATTTCAATAATTCTCAGAAAAATGATTCGGGGAAAATTCCCGGAAATTCCCGGACCGGATAAAATCGTCAATTGGCGAACCGGTTGATTTTTGGTAGTGAAAATTTCTATCCAATGGCACTGTAATATTGGGTATATTATTTTGGGATTGAAATTAGGGCCATTGGACTAGAATGGGTCAAATTGTATTAGGTTTCCTATTGACTAATTTGTTTTTAACCTATTTTGTCTTTGTTCTTAAAGCTTGCCACTTGTCCTAAAGTATTTAATGACTTTTGTCTTATATGAATCCCCTCTCTCGTATTTGCCTTATCAAAAGAATGAAAAAGAGGAGTTTTACTCCTTAAAGCTTTCACCATCCGAAAATCCTCATCTCCTTCATCTCCATCATTTTTTCCTTCTTCTTCTTTAAGTTTCTTCCTTCCTCCTTGAGAGCCTTCTTTACAAGTTTGCAAACTTACACCTTCTATCTTCCTAGCTAGCTTGATGATAACCTTGCATGGGATGGAGAAGAAGTAAAATAGTTGGAGAATTGAAAAGTTGAAAACTTTGATTAGGTAAGTGTATGGTTTAAGTGTTATTTATGTATTTAATGCATAAATTCATAGTTAGTTGCATGAATTGGAAGTGATTGTTTATGAAATATGATGTATGATGCATTAATGATATGAAACATATGGTTTGAATTGTTGGGCATGTTTATAGAAGAATTAATGAGGTTGAAGATGATTAGTGTTTGAATGATATAGTTTAAATTGATTGTAGTGATACTAGATGAATAAGATTTCAAAGAAAATAATAAGAAAATGAGTGAAGAGGATGCTGAAATTTGAGTGGTTATGTTGAAATGAAGTGTTGGATGAAAGCTGAGTTGAATAGGTAGGTAAATTGAGTGGTTATTGAAGTAGAATGGACATTGGAAAGAAAGAATTGAATTTAGAAGTAAAGCTGGAAAAAATTGCTATTTGACCTACCATACTGATTTGATCATAACACATTGTGTGGTTATGCAAATGAGACAAGGTTTGTTCCCAAATAAACTTTGGGATGTTGGCTACATTTTTGTGTGAAATAGGTGTTGTCCAATTTTAGCTTTAAGAGGGTGAAATATGGCTTGGAAAGTTACTGCTCTTAACTGGAATGAACAGTATCCGATAATATACCTTTGAGTTTTGCAAATTTTTATGAATTAATTGAGAAGGAATTAGGATAAATGGATTAGATGAAAAATTGAAGCCTATTAAGTTATCTTTCTAATGTCACTGATTTTGCAATTTTTCGATATGTATAGTAGGAGTTATGGACTGATAACTATGGACTGTTTTTATGCATGAGTGAAACCTAGCTGGATTAGCAGATTTGGTGTACATTCTGTTTTGGAGTAATTTTAGTAATTTTTGTGGACTGAACTGGTTTTAGGGATATACTGAAGATTTCTAGATGACACCTTGATCTTGAAATTGATATATGGCTTATAATTGTTGGAAATCAGATGTGGGAGATATGGAATTTCAAAGGCTGAACTTACATTGTGATGTTAAGTGCTGATTAGTTAAGTAACTTGCATAACAGATTTGAAATTGTTAGAAATCGAATTGGAGATTGAGTTCTTCATGAAACTTGAAGTTTGAGGAGTTATCTTTTCAGGGATATAAAGTTTGGATTTTCCGACTTGTATACAGGGAGTTATGCTTGTTCAAAGTTTACTGCTCAAATTGACTGATTTCAGGAACAGCATCATTGATAGAATTATTTGACCTAGTTATCAATGGAATTAGACTTTGAGTTGTTGATGAAAGTTATAGATAACATTGTGATCTTGATGAGCATATTTATTGTGCAATTTTGACTGAACAGAATGAGAGTTACTAAATTTACCATGTACTGTTCTGTTTTAAGAGGTATGGACTAGGCAGCATCTTTGATTGGATTTTGACACCCTTAGGGTGGAATTTATTTTATGGTCTTCTTGAAACTTGTAGAGTATTTCATGATCTTTCCAACGAGATATGGTTTGTAATGTTCTGAATTGTGAGCAAGGAGTTATAGGTGTTTGACTTTCGGTTGACAATAAGTAAGCGAAGGAAATAAGGATATGTATATTAATTGTTTTATGTGGATTTTGAATTTCTTTCGTGAATAACTTTTCCGTCCGACGTCCGATTGACCTGATTCTTGAGGCATCGGTTCATGGAATATTGAATTTCATTTTGTGAGAAATTGGAAATTTTTAGACGGAAAATTGACATGGCCCCGGGTAACGGAGCCTTTAATCCTTATTTTGTTTAATTGGGAACCTATAGAGGTCCGAATTGCGCGTCGGCGCCAATAGGTTTCTAAATTTTGATGAATTTTATAATGGAAAAAAGGGGAGATTAGGCCGGAATTCATGAACATGCATATCTCATCAATATGAGCACAAATTTCATATTTAGTGACTCGCATTTTTCTCGATTCATATAGAGGCCCAATTGGGCGTCGATTGACCGACGTCACAAAGACTTCCGGCATTAGCTCGGAAGTAATAGGTGAGTAACCTAGTTGGTTTCTCAAATTTCGGTTGTTTACATGCTCAACGTGAATTACGTGTGAAAGTGAATTGAATGATCACTGCATGACTACTAGCATGTATGGGATTGTATTGTATGATTTCTTGTCTTGAATGATATTGATCTTGATAGATGGGCTTTATAGCCATCATCTTCATTTCTCGCTATTCTTTGTTACTTTGGGCTTTATAGCCAAACACCGTACATTCTTGAATCTCGCATCGCATGCATAATTGCATGATCGGATAATGGGCGTGCCCCAGTTGCTATTTTCTTGATAAGAGCTTGAGCTCTCATCAGATCTTGGCCCGCCTCGAGCAGGGGAGAAATCACGACGCGCGTCCCCGAACAACGATCGAGCACTTGGGCTGTCTTGAATAAGCTGGAAAGAGTCACATATGCATTGCATTCGCACAAATGACCGTTACGTGACATATCTTGCTTTCATAATGGTATGAATTATGTGAATGGTTTCATATTATGTAAATTATTCTTGATCGCCTTCTTGGTAATTGATTATTCTTGTACTATGTTGTACGCCATGTGTGTAATGCATGATTTGAGTGAACCATCGATGATGGTTTCTCACCGAGTTCATAAAACTCACCCAAAATTTGCATCTATTTTTCAGTCTGAAGAATACCCGGTTGACACGGAGTATGTCTCGTAGGCAGTAAAGGTTAGAGATCGGGATCGATTCGCGTCTGCATTAGTGTCTTAGTAAATTGTGTTCGCAATCACCGTATAACAAGGCATTGTATTTTTCTTGAGCCCATTGTGGTATTAATGTTTTGCATTGGTCGATTGTAAATTATTATTGGATGACCGTAATAATCGGCTGGTTTATTGTGAACACGGGTTTTAATTACTTACGGTGTTTTCCGTGTTAACGTGGAAGCAATGGAAAAAAAGTGTATCTTGAGTTTTAAATCGACCGATGTAATCGCCACTCTCACGAGCACGGACTCGGATATCACCAACGATATCGGGTTGGTCTTCATGGGGTGAGGTGTTACACCTTCCTTGCAGTTCTGAGCGCCCACACCATATCTTGGCCGAGATGCCACTGTTTACGCTCTTCTTGGGGCTGAGGATCGAGACCCTTCCGCTTGATTGCTGGGGACAATCCTTGATTGGTGCCCCTTTGGCCTGACCAAAACATGCTCCTATCTTCGCAGACATTCCCTTGTGAAATCTCCCACAATGATCACACGGAGATTCCCTCTACCGTCCATCTGGACTTGCCGACTTTGGAAGCTTGCCTTGTAGTAGCCCAGGGTGCTTACTCTTAGTGGGGCCATCTGCTACCCACACCACTCAGCAGATATCTTGAGTTCTAATGCTCTAGCAGTCTTTGGAGCACTCATGCCTTTTCCGAGAGGCGCTCTCTGTTCTTCCTCTTCTTAGTCACTTCACCGGATGTTCTCAAATTTCTCGACTTGAAGCGGCATCCACCATTCTTGGTAATCCGGAAGTTGTGGATCACCACTTTTCTGGATCCTGTAATCCACCCTCAAATTTTCGGCATTTGTCTTCTTGATTGCCACGATATTGGCTGCATACCGTGATAACCGAGTGAACTTCAATTAGTATCGCCACACTCAACTCCTTCGGCGAGATTCAAAATTTCTGGCCTTATCACGCATGTAGACCATCGAGAAGTACTTCCTCCGAAGGCCTATAGAATTCCCTCCATGTCGATCTGGAGGTACTTCTGATCATGAGCACCGACTCCCACCGGTCGGTGCATCCCTGCGATGGATTGCATAATCGAGCTTCTCATCATCATTACACTTTATCGATTTAGGACCCTCTCGGTCCTCTTCACCATCTTGACTTCCTCGGGATTAGTGGTCCCCTGAAGTCAAGCTGCTCCATACTTTCGAGCTTATCATCGCCCGCTCTTCTCTCTTGGTACTTGAGTCTGTCTTCCTTGGCCCATGGCATAAGTGAAAGCTTTGGCGAATGCTGGAAGAACTGGGATCCATAGGGTTCACTTGAGGAGGAGGAGGTGGAGGCGGCTCATGTTGCACACTTGGTGCATCGAATCGAAGCAGAATGGTCCTCGCATCCTGCGGAACATCGACACATCCGCATTTTCTTGAGAGTGGGCCGAGATTCAGCTCCTCGAGTTCTCTTTCGAGGCGGCATTACTCCTTCAATTTAAAAAAAAATCAGTGAAAATCTTTAGTTCACATAAAACAAATTCAATTCACTCATTTGAAAACAATGTTGCATGTTATGCATTTAAAACAGTGCACATACTTCACATAATTCATGTAGGAAAATGCATGCTGACTTGACTCTTAGACATCCCACTAAGGTTCCTAGGAAACCCTAAACCCGGTTTCGCTTTGATACCACAGATGTCAGACCCCGATCCCGGGAGCCCGACTGTCTCGGGATGTGAGCCCGAGTGGAGCCCATCCCCGAGACACTTGCCTTGCTGAGACCTTAAACTTGACACTCTTACTCTTAATATAGTACCATAGACGTCGGAACCCGTTTTCGGAGCCCAACTTTCGTTGTCCTGAAACCTTGCGCTTATAATCTTGCAGGATTCTTAATTGTAACTCCACCTTCGTGGCAAGCACACACCATGTATACACTAAAATCATGGGTTGACTTATTCATATAATTTGTAGCTTTATGTCTCAAGTTCTCCCTGAAACAAAAATCACCTTAATCGGAGTCATATACTCAAGATACACTCCAAAAAAAACTTAAGAGAGTTCATACCCGAAACATGCCCTCTTAACTGACCTTTCATTTGTTTTAGAACAAACTTTCTCAATTTAACTCCAATTGATACCGGATTTTATGGAGTGAAAGATATGTGTCTTATAAATCCAATGGTTCAAGCCTCACCTCATTTGGAGGTCGTATGAGGGAAATATGCCCAAAACAACGGACCATGCTCACTTCCGAAATTGAATCGAAACTCTTTTGGCGCGATTACTATAACTTTTAATCTATAGCTCCAAATGTTTTCGTTCTTTCACCATATGAAAGTAGACATCTAGATCTACAGCTCTTATGAAGACTACAAAGGCTGATTCTATCTCCTACATTCTGCAGCGTCCTATTTTTCCATCGTTTGATTTCTATCATCTGGTTTTCTATCATCTGATTTCCATCATCTGGTTTCCTTCCTTCTGTTTTTCTATCTTCTGATTTCTATCATCTGCTTTCCTTCCTTCTGCTTTTCTATCTTCTGATTTCTATCTTCTGCTTTCCTTCCTTCTGCTTTTCTATCTTCTGATTTCTATCTTCGCTTTTCTTCCTACCTTTTCTATCTTCCGATTTCTATCTTCCGCTTTTCTTCCTTCGCTTTTCTATCTTCCGATTTCTATCTTACGCTTTCCTTCCTACCTTTTCTATCTTCGATTTCTATCTTCGCTTTCCTTCCTTCGCTTTTCTATCTTCTGATTTCTATCTTCGCTTTCCTTCCTTCGCTTTTCTATCTTGATTTCTATCTTACCTTTCCTTCCTTCGCTTTTTCTATCTTCCGATTTCTATCTTCGCTTTCCTTCCTTACGCTTTTCTATCTTGATTTCTATCTTCGCTTTCCTTCCTACCTTTTCTATCTTCTGATTTCTATCTTCGCTTTCCTTCCTTCGCTTTTCTATCATCTGATTTCTATCTTCGCTTTTCTTCATACGCTTTTCTATCTTGATTTCTATCTTCGCTTCCTTCCTTCGCTTTTCTATCTTCGATTTTTATCTTACCTTTTCTTCCTTCGCTTTTCTATCTTCTGATTTCTATATTCGCTTTCCTTCCTTCCTTTTCTATCTTCAAGTTTCTATCTTCGCTTTTCTTCCTTTTGCTTTTCTATCTTGATTTCTATCTTACGCTTCCTTCCTACGCTTTTCTATCTTGATTTCTATCTTACCTTTTCTAGTAAGGATCATATCTTTTGACTCGAACTCCAAATTTAGCAAACGATATACCCTTGAAAACTCTAAACTCCTACTACAATCTTCATGAAGACTCATTGATCTAATTCATACAGAAGAGGGTCTAATATTGATATAATCTTGTCAAATTTTAGGAAATTTTGACAGACATCCCCTTAAAATGCAACTACCCAATTTTCAATTCTAAGACTTCCACCGCATAAAACTCATCATACAACCTCATATAACATGATTAAACCCCAAGGTATCTTCAAACACCATTCAAGAAACAGCCACACTCTTAATCATCTATCATATCCAAACTATAACAATGATTCAATTGTCTTAAACATACATGGATTTCTCAAAATACATTAAAGCGAACATTTTTCTTTCATAATTCATTCATTCCATCTTCATCAAATCATGTCATATTCATACAATGCTTTAGTGGGCATTTCAAGCCCAATTATAATGAAGTTTCAAAATACAGTATCTTCTCAAAATGCAACTAAAGCATTGTTTTACAAAAATCATTTCAAATACAAAATCAAAAGAAAATCTTGGAGTAAATGCCTTTAAGCTTGCTCCTCGGGATCCTGCTCATTTTCTGGAAAATTTTTAGGGGGTGAGCTTTCGCTCCGTGGGTAACACATTTATATTTATATATCAAGCAGTCCTATTAGTTATTCATACTTTTAGCAATCTTTCAATACAATCATAATACATGCATCATGCAATGTTCATCAATACTCAAACATAATTTCTCACAATTCAAACATTCATCATTCTTGCATATTCATGTAATCTCATATGAAACACATCAAATGGCTCGGTAAGTCCTTATTCTTGGCAACCATATAGTCTCATTTCATGAGTCTATATGGGCAAATCTTTAGAGTCCAAATGTTGGATCATCCTATGCCACAATCGGGCAGCCGGGCGAAGGCTTCATGGTCAACGTGCACGTGACAGTTCTTAGGACAATACCTTACCCACATAACATAGCAATCATGAATCATACAAGGAAATTAGACTGTTCTTATCCAATTCATTGTTTCTTTGAAATCATCTTTTCATACATCGTTCATGCCTTTCATTATATTCATTCAACAAGTTTCTTCATGACAGTTTCAATCATCATCAAGCATTTAATACTCTCACATTCACCATTCCATCACACACATTTAATACAACAACCAAGTGATCAAAGCTCATTAATGTCATGCATTTATTTACATTTGTAGCTTATATACATAAAGATAAATATGAAACCCACCTTTCTTCCTTGCTTAAACTTGCCTAAGGAAGTTCCTCTCCTTGTTCTTCTCCTCTTTCTTGTCCTCCTTCAAGCATAACAAGAAAATAACCCCATATCAACATAGGGTTTAGAAATTGAAATACCTAAAATCTAAATCATGAAATTCATAAGAGAATCACTAGACCCATCTTATTCTTCATCTTTCTAACCAAAACCCAAACAAAACTTAACCTTAAACCAAGAACTTACCTTAAATCCTTAACCAACCAAGTGGTTTCTTGGTTCAAATGAAGCTTAGACTCTCCTCCACACTTTTCTTCTTGGACTTTCTTCAAAACCCACTCACTTTCATGGAAATGCCAAACCCTAACAAGCCTCTTCTTTCTCCTTTTCCTCTCTCCTTTCACGACACTCTTCTTTCCTCTCCCTCCAAATTTCGTTTCTATCTTCTTTTCCTACAAAAATCACTTATCTCCTTCCTTTTATACTCCTTTCTAAATTACTTAAGCCCAATAAGCCTAAGCCCAACTTACTTCCTTCTTCTTTCTTCTTCTTCTTTTTTCATTTCTCCTCCTTACTTACTCAAGCCCACTAACTCTTTTCCTTCAAGCCCATTGCATTAAATTCCTCTCTTCTTTCTTACTTCATTTGGACCCAAAGCCCAATTAATACATTAATTTCACCTAACTCACCTAAGTCCAACTAACATATTTAACTTCATAAATTCTTCACCTAACTCATTAATGCTATCATATATTAATTTATGACACCTTAATTAATGCTAATCTAACTTAATCAATTTAATCTAATCATGATTAATCCTAGAAAAAAATTTTAAGGCTAACACTCAATGTTTGCAAATTAAAGACAAAAATAGTAAAAAGTAAAGGGTAAGAAAGAGCTTCTCTAAGTGACGCTCGGAGGTGACGGTGGATGTGGTGGATTGCTGTCGGACGTTTGCGATTGGACCGTCGAATGGGAGCGGAATCTGCCGGTCTAGTAGAGCTACTGCCGGATTTCCTAGGCATGGTTCCTGCAAAATCCAAGAATTACACAACTCAACAAGTGCCAGAAAATTAGCTATGGAAGAACCCAAACGATGGAGAAAATGCGGAAAAATGCAATAACGACAATGCACAAGACAAGGAGTGAAACAACAAATTAAATCAAATCAGCATTAGGCGTTATTCGTGTATGGCAGAAAAATTCAAGAGAGCAGATATAGAGAAAGACACAAGTATATAGGCAATCACGCAAAAATGCACGAAGGACACAAGACAATCAGAAAAATTCAGCAAAGAAAATTAAATCAGCTATGAAATTAAATCAGCAAAGAGACAAATGGCGTTAAAATTAAATGGCTGGGGGGGGGGAATGTTGCTTCGTGCGTGGCTACTGGTGGACGTTGTTGCGTTGCTGCTGTGGGCGGTGTGGAAGGTGGACGCTGGGTAGGAAATGAGACGTGGTCCACGCAGGTCTGGTGCTTGGAGTCGTGCGTGACTAGTCTGCTGCTAAATTTGAGGCGTGCGTCTTGAGCTCTTGGAAGCTGATGTTCTTTGTGGACGTGCGTGGGAAGCTGGTCTGCTGGTGGATGGTGTAGGCAGATGATGAGAGGATTAGGGATTTAGATGAATTTGGGGATTTTGAGGAGAATGGGCTGTTGGGCTTTAGTGGGAGGTAGGCTTAAAGGGTAGGTATTTGGAATTTGATGGGTAAAGGGTGGGATAGAAAGATGGGATTCAAAAATTAATGGGCTCAAGGGCATAACACAAAGTCTTGATTCCTCCCACATAAAAGCTTTCCGCTCAAACCCGTTTCTTTATGGCGTAATTTTCATCCAATTTCCTTCAATTGCCAATAACTGATCAGATGATACAATCCTGCAAGACAATAAAAACCTTCCGACCAAGTGACATCCAACAACAGCACAAAATATTGGAAGATAGTTCAAAAAGAGAATGCCGAAAAACAGGAACCTGACAGAATTATAAACAACTAGAAATTAAATTTCGAAGAACAAAATGAAAGCAAATCTTGGGTTGCCTCCCAAGAAGCGCCTTTGTTTAGAGTCGCTGGCTCGACTCCTTCTTCTTCTCACGTGACAAAATTGTGATCTTCGGGTATCACATGTGACTCTTCCACGTGAGGTAGTTCCGTATAAGGCCTTAGTCGATCATCCTCTTCCTCCAGTATCTTCCCTATCTTCAGCTTCTCAATTTTGACTGAGTCCATACATTCCGAAAATATTTCAAACGTCTCCTCACCTTTTTCATCTTCAATTAACTCCTCCAATCTGTAATGTAAAGGTAAAAAATTAGTTTCAAAAATAATTATGGACTCAGTACTTACCTCCGAGCTAAAAGATGTGTTCTTTTCGGCTTCAAGCTCCTTCTCCACTTCACCGACACAAACGATTCGTTGATAGTTGACCTCAAAATTCCCAAGCTCCTCATCACTTTGCAATTTCTTATTCTTAGCCAACCTATGTAGGAATGGTGGCCCTTCTGTCTTGGCTGTCACAATTTCCTCGATTTTAGCTTCTTTTTCTAGCTCAACAGTTTCAACATGGTCATGTTGAAGTTTCTGCGATCCTCTAGCACTTTCAATTTCTTTTCCACTTTGCAAGGTAATGACACTAATATTCTGCCTAGGATTGACAGTAGACTGAGAAGGCAATGTCCTTTGATTCTGTGCAGCGGCCAATTGACTAATTTGCTCCCTTAATTCTTGAAAATTTTTACTAGTCTCAGCCTGGAATTGTGCTGAATCAGCCTGAAATTGAACCAAACTCTGCAGTTGTGTATTGGTCCTCAATTGAGCAGTAATCAACTGTGACATAAGATCTTCCAAAGTGGAAATTTGGTCACCATAGTTAGGCATCGAATATTGCTGCTGTTGCTGACTACTCTGACCTTGTTGCCCATTCCTATATATCAGATTGGGATGATCCCTCCATCCTAGGTTGTAAGTGTTCGAATAGGGATCATATTGTCTTTGAGACTGATAATCATCATTAATCGCCATAACTTCATCTTCCACAGTGTCATCTTGCATAATCGGACAAGCATCAGTAAAATGACCCTGAAATTCACAAATGTGACAAATAGGGACTTGCGGTCCCTCATGGACACCTCGAGTGTGTGTGTCCGAATGATACCCGAACTGTTGAAGATTTGTGGCCATTGCTGCAATTAAGTTTCTGGCTTTCTTGAGTCGTTTTGCGGTCTTCTTTATCTCCGAATCAAACAATAAATTATCTGCAGAAACACAATGTCGCATGCAAACACTAAAAAGAAAAAAAAATGATTAGCAACACAAACAAACAAAAACTTAAACACTGATCCCCGGCAACGGCGCCAAAATTTGATGGCGTGTCAAACCAATCAAAAATAAATTCCTACTCTAGAACACTTAAACGAGTAAAGTGGTGAATAGGGTCGAACCACAGAGACCAGTGAAGTAATTATTTATTTGTGTGAAATCAAAAATAAAAATAAACTAAAAATAATAATGAAAATAATTTGATTTGTGAATGATTGATTTTAGAAACACGAAATCACGCAAGAAGAAATTAAAATTAAAGATTGAAATTAATATGAATAAAAGCCTAGCCAAGGTACTCTCCCGTTTGATACTGTAATTCGATCATAGACTCAAAATATAAATTTCGTTCATTCCTATGGACAAAGTTATAGCGAGACGATGAAAAAGACAAATCTACCAATCCATTCGTAATTATTCAATAACCCCGAGTAAAGCTCCGTAGATTATTTCCCTAACCAATTAGACTATTCCCGAGTAAAGCTCCACAGAATATAATCTATGGCAGCAATAAATTCTAATGGACCCTCGTCTTAGCCAACAGAATCGGACACCCGCAATCTATTTAGACTAAATTATTTAATCCCATTAACCTCTTAATTGAAATTAATTCGCCACTTTGATAGATAGCAATCACGGATTAACTAATCTATTCGGCAATTTATCATTAAGTCAATTAATTAACTGGCCACATTAATCAACAAACTCAACAATAATTAATCGCTCAAGCACAGAGATTAAACAAACATAAGAAATTCACGAAGACAATTAAACCACGAAAGTCTCAAGAATCACATGTATCAAACATCAAGTACCTTGTCTAGATTAAAAACTACTATTCACTATCTAATAAAACTGAAATTAACTAATTAAAATAAAAATTAAATCTCACTGAAAAATAATACTCATCTTTGTCATCCTCTTATCGTAGTCCACTCTTTGTTGTAATGTTTCTCTAATGCTTTTCTCTCTGTTATTGTTGCATGATCCACCTTTATAATCGCTTTTGATGATTCCCAAAGCTGTCGTCCTCTCTCCAAGTTCTCTTCAAAACCCCAAGCTCCTAAGTTGCCATCCACGCACTGCTGTATTGATTTCCTTAAGTTCCGCCCCTCTTCGTTTTTTTGTATATTAATTCTCCTCATCCAACCCTCTACTCACGCCGACTTCCCAGCTCTCTGCTCGTTACTGCCGTCGTCCTCTCTCCAACTCTTGCTTCTTTTTCTTTTTCTCCTTCCACTATTGCTTCCTTAGTCTCTAGGTTTTTGTGTTGATGTGGGCCCTTCTTCTTTGACAATTCAAGACCAGGACCAGCCCACTCTCCTATGTATTTATCCCTCCATGCGTTAATATCATGCTGGCCAATTTGCGTCATTTTCTCTTAATCTCCCATGCTCTCTGCCGTCAACTTCTAGCATCCTCTCTAGGCTTTTAATGAAGTGGGCCATCTGTCTTTTTAATTTGCAACTCTTTTATTCCAAATTGACGTAAACCTCCTTTGTATGTTTAATTGATGCCCACTTAATTTGCTTATTCAGGTCCTCACTCTTCTTTGTGACTGTACCTTATCAATTGGAAGTCCCAACTTAGCCAACTTTACTCTAAATTACGTCACTTTGTATGTTGTCACGTAAAAAAATGCAAAGACACAAATTACCATAAAAACACAAGTAAAGCATCACAAAGGTCTACCAAAAGAACATAAAACACAAATAATTAATATGACAAAATGCAAGTTATCAGATTCCGTTGATTTGCCTAAGTGAATACACACTTGATTGTGGGAACCCCGTGGCAAGCGAAAATATTAAACGTAATTGTCTTATTTGTGGAGTAGGCATGAGAAGCAACTAATGAGTTAGTGGAAAATTGCCAGTTCAATTCTTATAGAATGAAAGTGTTCATAGTGATAGTGATCAATGGGGAATGAATAGAGATTGTATTCGATCCTCTCGCGCGAGGACGGGTGCAAAAAGGAAAGTTGTTGAGCTCTGATTTTATTGTCACTGTAAGTGTACATTTGATAATGAGATCACCCTTATGGGTGAAATGATTGAGCATAAGTGAACTATATGTATGAATATGATATAGGAGGACAATCGGTGGCCTATTAAATAAGTTTCGATTATAATTCCTGTGGCCCCGAGTTCGAGATGAGTTAGAGCAAGACATGAGAACGCTTGCAGCGATCAATTGAGAAAGAAGTGAGACTATTAATGATCGAGAGCTGGTACCAAAAAGAGAGAGGTTATCGAGAATTAAATGAAATTGAAGTGTTTTTAGTAGTATAGGCTACTAATGAGTCAATTGATGTGAGTGTATATTCAGATATGATGAGATGACTCTGATTGTATAAGAGAATTACTGAATATTAATGAAATGTTAATTGCGAATATGAGAAGAATATAAATTTGTGTATATTTTGTGTCATTGTGTTCTGAAAGTACATAATGGATAGGAGAAATGTGTTACCAACCCAGTTGGTAATGAGGGCAATAAATCGAATTATGTGTAGAAATTAGGGTAAAGGAACATGTGTCAGAATGTGTTATGATGAAACTGAGAAAGTTATGAGAACATTGTTCCTCATTGGAGACAATCGATCTTTAAAGAGTTATACGAATTGATTATGGGTATAAGGAATTGTTGTACTACTGATGAGTAAAGTGTCTCAATTGTATGTTAATTGGGAAGTGACTATAAGCATCGATGATCGATTTAATGTATTTATAAGTGAAGAAGATGAATCAGCACAGTTGAGAAATTGTAAATCATGCAAGTTTCATAAGAGTGGATCTAAATCAGATCGAATGAATAGTGAATGATTTAGTATTCGAGTATGGCTTATCGGGAGACTTAATGATGATAGAAGTATTGATAAAATGCGAAATTTTCCAGGAATATATGTATGCGGGATTTGGAGTTAATTGGAACTGACTGAATGTTGAATACGTCCAAAATGTGTCAAAGATTTTATGGTGTTAGCTTTGACAAAATGATTGAAGAAAATGTGTGAACAGTATAACTGATGATTGTGAAAGAGACATTTGGAGAACTGTTCAGCTTAAGTATTAATCATATTGTATTAAATTGGAGATTTGGCAATAGTTAGTCAAATGTCCCCGAAAAGATTATGAGGCAATTTGTTGATGTAGTGCAGAGTGATTCTATGTATTTGGGGGTAAGTATAACTTCGTGAACTATACTGTGACTAATTATTTGAAATTGTTGTACTGAGTGTTGCTGTGAGAGTTTGGAGATTTTAAAGTGTAAAGAAATGTTTATGGATATGCCAATCAATAACGATCGAGATATTTTGGGAATTTGAATGATTTGAAAAAGGAATTAAACGATTGAGTAGTCGCAAAGTTAAGACAGTGGTGCAATTATTTGGATTGAGCAGACAATTCAATAGCATATCAGTGTGTTATTGTTGAGTGTTAGTTGTCAAACTGGCAAAAAAAGAAGTGTGAGCTATCGGAATTCCAAATCAATCGTGTATATATAGGATTGGCAAAGACCTTTATGGGGTGTTTGAAATTTGTGAACCTTATTGAGGAATTGAAACTGATTCCTATTGTTGAGGATAGTGATATGTAAAGTGTGATTAAGAAATATGTGTAGTGTAGACTAAAGAGACTGTTAGAGAAATTGCATAGAGCGATCAGAGCCTTATATTGACGTAAAGTGCATCGAAGAGAAATTGATGGTCGGCGTGAATGAAAAGTCGTATGATTATATGTGAGAGTGACCAACAGCCTTGACTGTTGGAGATAAATGTGAAACTGAGATGTTTGGCATTTATAGGGACATGGGATCGATGTGGAGCCTAGATTGAATTGCGAGTTCAGCAATTGTTTTATGAGTGTAGTGTATTATGTTAATGAGTAACTGAATTCAAAATGGGGATTGAGAAATCCTAGTAAAAAGGAAAACGATTTGAGTGGATTGAGGTTTTTAAAATCTTATGAGATTAGTGTTTTAGCACTAAAGAGATATAATCTGATAATCGATAAATGAAATGTTTCCAAGTGTATCACTGCGGTATAGATGCACTTAGATGAAAATGAGAGTGTAAATCGGAGTAGCTGAATTTGTGATAAGTGACCTCTATGTGACTGTGATGTGAATTGAACTATGGATTGGTAATTCGGTAAAAGATGTTTCGGATCCAAATTGTTGCATAGACAAGATTTGGAAATATTGTTAGGATCCGATATATGTATTATTGATATTGAAAGTGACGAATTATGAGTAATTTTAATGAAATAGTGAGACAGTGTTGAGTACCGAAAAAGTGAATGGTAAATTGATCGTATAGATTTTAGTTCATTGGTAGAAATTGCTCGAGTAGCGATAAGTGAGAAACAGAAAATCAATGAGTGAAAACACTCCCCCGCCTTTCTGATCAATTGTGTATGAAATTTCGAGGATGAAATTTTTATTAGGAGGGGAGAATTGTAACATCCCGTCACTGATGGGAAGGTTATTTTGGTAAAGTGAGATGGGTTAAGTCTGTACCGCACATTATCGACTGAGCATTTATTGGCTTCTAATTTTAGAGGTCATGATTCAATTAATACATGAACATTTAGTACATGCATTCATGACAATTTCTCGGTATTTGATTTGTGTATGTGATATGAATGGGGATCTGTGAGATAGTTGGATGTGATTATGATTTATTGGGATATTTGGGTTTAAATGAGTGAATTGTAACTATTTAGAGTTATTGGCAATTGATAGCGATTCTTTGGAATTTTTCTGGAAAATTCGAGAGAAAATGTCCGGACCGGAAATTTTTCGAGTGTCGGACCGATTGACTATATAGTGCTGGAATAATGGGTATATGGTAATGGAAAATTTAGATATGCGATATTGGAATTTTATATGTCGAGTCAGTGAGATTTGGAGATGAATTGGACCGGAAATGAAATTGAAAAGAGAAAGAGATTTGAGGATAAAGACAAGAGGCTTAAGTGTTAACCCCCCTTTATATATTTGAGGTTTGAAATTGGCAGAGAAAATCGTTTCTTCTTTTCTCCTGGGGCACGAGCATTTCTCCTCTTGGTGATCTTCAATCCTTGCCTCTCCTCTTGCTTGCTTCTTCTTCTTGTTTAAGGTCTAGCGAAAACCCATGAGAAGATGGAGCTTTATATGGATTTGGGAGTGAGAACCGTAGGTGTTGAGAGATTTTCGGAGATTTTAGGGTTTGAAAATTTGAGCTTCAATCGGTAAGTTTCATGGTTTAATGTTGTTTGTTTTTGGGTTAAATGCATTCATGCGTGTGATTATGAAAGATTGTGAGTGTTTAGATGAGTTTTGACTGGTTTTAGAGAGAGAAAGAGGAAAAAGGGAAATCGGGGAAGACGAACCAGGTCGCACGTCGCGACGAATAAATAATTTAGACGTCGCGACGAAGAAATAATTTAGACGTCGCGACGAAGAAATGATTTAGACGTCGCGACGAGCCTTGTTGCACGTCGCGGCGAGCGTGGAGATTCCGCGCCGCGGCGAAGCCGCTTAAGACGTCGCGGCGAGCGATCTTCTTGACGTCGCGACGAACGTCTGCACGTCGCGACGAGGGCCAGATTTCTGAACTGTTTTTAATTGGATTTTTGAGGTATAATTAATTGTGTAGACCTCCTATTGAGGCGATGTTTGATTCGTTATGATCTAGAGAATAAGGTCTACAATTGAGGAAAAGAATGAGAGTTTGAATTCAGATTTTGAGATCTCTATTAGTGAAAGAGAGTTAAGAATGTGATAGTAATTGCATCCTAAGGATTATTCTTGTGAATTGTGGTATAATGTGAGACTTTGAAAATAAATCTAATGCTAGTGGGAATTTTAGAAATTGTGTTTATGGGTGAATTTGACCTAGAGAAAAGTGTTATTGATTTTGAGATAACACCCTAGCGAATATGATTGGATAATTGACTGGCTATTAGAATTGAAATTGAGAGTTCGAATCATATTATCAAAGTGAAATTGAGTTATTAGTGGTGATTGAGTGGAAAAATAGAAAGTGTTAAAGAAAGTGAAAATTGGGATATAGCAGAAAATCATGAATAGGCATCGTACATACATTATTGAGAGCATATGCATCATCAATTATTATTTGAATGTGCATTAATAATTGGAAACTATTTGATCGTTATAGAGGCTCTGATGGATCAAGATTCATGCGGACGTACCGAGACTTCCACGTAAGTAACGGAAGTTCAGGTGAGTAACTTAGTTGGTTCCTCAACCTCTGTGTGATAAAATGTCTTTGTGAATATGTGAATAAATGTTATAAATGTGAAATGAATGCGCTGAGAGTGTTATTAAGTGTCTTTGTGAATATGCGAATTAAGTGCCAATGTGTATTATAAATGCGAAATATAAATGTGCCGAGATCGTGAGCGAATGTGTTGAGATTGTGAATATGAATGCTTGAGAGTGTTACTAAGTGTCTTTGTGAATGTGCGAATTAAGTGCCAAAGTGCGTATTATAAATGCGAAATATAAATGTGCCGAGATCGTGAACGAATGTGTTGAGATTGTGAATATGAATGCGCTAAGAGTGTTACTAAGTGTGCTGTGAATGTGCGAATTAAGTGCCAATGTGCGTATTATAAATGCGAAATATAAATGTGCCGAGATCGTGAACGAATGTGTTGAAATTGTGAATATGAATGCGCTGAGAGTGTTATTAAGTGTGCTGTGAACGTGCGAATTAAGTGCCAATGTGCGTATTATAAATGCGAAATATAAATGTGCCGAGATCGTGAACGAATGTGTTGAGATTGTGAATATGAATGCACTGAGCTTGTGAATAATTGTGCCGAGATTGTGAATAAATGTATTGAATGGGACAATAGAATTGAGTGAGATATATGTTAGTGATTGTGCAAATGTGAGTGCATGCTAGGCATGAGTGAAATCGGTAATTATGCGGTTGTATTTGGAGCCATTAGTGATCAGAGCTTTAAGCTCGATATCAGTGAAATGGGCCTAAGGCCAAAAAGGAAATAGTGCATACCCAGAGGGCTCTCCTAACTCTTATGTGAGCGGGCAGTAGTGTATACCCTGAGGGCTCTCCTACTTGCCAAATATGTGAGTACTGTGTAGACGTGTTTGCATCCCTCGAGTAGGGGCGAAGCAAAACCGTGAGGGTGGTTCTCCACACCGAAGCGGACAATATCGAAGGGTGGAAGTGTATACCAGAGGGCTCTCCTCCCCAAGACGCGTCAATTGAATCTCGACATTATGAGTGCTCATCACAACTCGAGTAAAGAATGGAAAATACGGAAAAGATTTTGTGCAACATCGATGTGTAGTGAATGATAACTTGTGAACCGTGTGAAAGCGTCGTCTTATATGTGTAAAATTGGTGATACATGAAAGCAGTGAGACTTCGTGTATTATGTGATGAGTGCTCGATGATATATTTAATTTGTGATTTTAGTGAAACGTGAAATTGTACGATAGTGTTCGATTGTGTCTTGTGGTCGTGTTGTGAAAATTGGGAATAAATGCAATTAAGTGACAAATGTGTAAATTGATGTACAGTGTTCGAATGTGTTAAATGACTATTGTGATTTATATATCGTGTATATATGCATGAGTTGGGTGAACCATCGATGATGGTTCCTCATTGAGTTCATAAACTCACCCAACATTACAATTATTTTTCGAGGATTGAAGAATACCCGTTGGACAAACGGAGTATGATTCTTGAAAGCGGGTCGAGTCGATTATCGGGATCGGTTCGCGTCGCATTAGAGTAGTATTGTCTTTTGAGTATTGAATTTCGTGAATTATTCAGTTAGTGATTTTGTTCGATGGGCCTAGTTGATAATGTGTGAGTGATTTGTGAATTACGAAAGTGTCGAGATGACATTGGGCCCGATTAGGTCATGCATCTCAGATACGAGTTGGGTGGCGCTAATGAGTGCCCTTTAATGATTGAGATTGTGTTGCATTGAAAATGTTTTCGTTTAAATCGGGCCCAAATTATTACCGATTTCGCGCATGTGATTGATAACATAAAAGAGAAATGTTTTCTGAGTTTTGAATTGCAGTGATTGCTCTAGTACGTCACCCTCGTGGGGCACGGGCTCGGATATCACCATCGATATCGGGTTCGGGTCTGACGGGAGTGGGGTGCTACATCAAGACAATCTAATACTGCCAAATGTCAAAGGCTTGATTCCTTTTGACAACTAAAATACACCAAAGATCGAATGAACGATCCAAGAAATGCCAACGCACACAGTAATTATGAGTAAACTTCACAGTTGTTTATCCTACAGCATGGGGATTGAAAATTGAATTGGGTGCTCAAACCTATCAGTCATTAAAAAATAAAGCTAAATAGAATTAAAAGAAGCTCTCAAGTGACCAGATTAACGAAGTAGCTTATGCAATGAAAATGAAAATTGAATCAGATTAGCATGAAAGTAATTGCCGATTTAGAAGCATTGAAGTTATGCAACTGCAATGTCAAATTTATTTTCCCTCGGTGTGACAAATGTACAAGCATGCTAACTTAATATTTATGTAGCTAAATGCTTGAAACTTGAGTTAGGACTCATGAACAAGCATAATCAATCAAGGATAAACCACATTTGAACCATTCATAGGCATTGAACAAAAAGTGAACTTAAGTTGAAATTCGGGTAGACCAAATGACAAGTAACTAGCTAACTTTGAAAAATCATAACTTAAGCTATAAACTTCAGAATTTAGTGATTGAAGTTGCTATCTCTTCCTCTTGATGAGATCTAAATGCTCACCAAATATCATAGGACGAGGAGGTATGTGCTAAAAGTTATGTCAAAAAGGGGTTGTCCCCTTTTTGTGACCTGAAATGTTCACCAACTTTGGAGAATAAACTATATTAATTGGCAACGAATTATGGGGCAAGAAAGGTGCAATTATCTTTGTTTACGTCTTAGATTTCAAACAAAAATTTCCTTGCTAAATTTAGACAACAATAAGGCACCCAAAATATTTTTCTCCCTCAGCTATTCTATCAGACCTAACATTCCATGTTCAACACTTAAGTTTGCACAGGCCTAACTTCATGTAGAAAAACCAAAAAAATGCTCAAAAATATGAAAATTTTCCTTAAGATGTCTACTTTTAGGGTATACACATCTTGTTAACAATATCCAATGGCACTATCCCTAACACGCCACAGACAAGAACTTGCCCTTGTTGTTAGGAAATAAGATAACACCTGAACCATATCATTATTATCAGTAGAAGGTATAAAGACATCTCATATGGCTCCTCGTCTTTAAGTGCATAATGAGAATAATAAAAAGCAATGCCTGCTAATCAACCTGCTCATTGACAATAAAGACACTTCTCGAAACTCTCTTTAATCACTAGTTAAGTGGGCTGAGCGTATTGCTTGGTTCTTGTTGTGATATTGTTTATACTATTCCCTTCAATGATAAGTCGCATCAAGATTTTAAGCATGATCAAATTCCATATTCAATATATGAAGCTTAACTACCTATAACATCATAAAAGTTGGTTGCTAAAAGCTAGATATCCTCTTGAAACTTCATCATTAATAAGAAAAAGAAGATATCCTGGAGATGCAGGAAAACAACAAGTCAAAAATCAAGTTCAATACCTTGCGTGCAAGCTTCTCCAACTTCTCTTGCTCAACTATCTGGAATGTGAAGTCAATAATTAAGGCATTGTAAGCCTTGACGAAAATTAAGTAGAAGAAAATGTATAGCTTAACAAGCTTTGACAATATCTGAACCAATCTCAAAATACATGATTAATAAATTTCACACTTTCTTGAAGAATAACCTTAAACAAAGAAAGAGAAACTACCCACCAAGAGAATAAATAAGAAGAACATTGAGAATAAGCAACAAAAAATGTGATATGTGCAAAGACCAACTCCTATAGCATTGAACAGTATTAACCAAAAATTCAAAATTTGCATACAAGCTCAATGACACACAAGTTGTGAGGAAACTACTAAAATGTAAAGGAATAAGAAACAAATGAAACAATACAAGATGATGCATAAAACGAATGCAGGAATTACCTTGATATAGACATTTTCTACAACTTTTTCCTCCTCATTGAGAATTTTTCCACCGCTTCAGAACCTTCAAGAGACCAGACGAGTCATTGATCTTGTAGCCATGGTGAATATCTACAACCAGAAATGAGAGTAAGCATATGGTTAAAACAACAAACATTGAAACTTCAAATGTGTAGATTATTGACAACAAACTGAAACTAAGCATGTAGAGCTAGTAATTATCACCTACATCATTTAAATTTATGTTTATTCTTCAGAAAGATACCAAAGGATACTCTCAAAACAATAAAACCATTAATAACCCGAATGATTTTTATACAAACAGAAAACAATTAATTCCATAAGTACAAAAAAATTGTGGTTCAAAAATCGGCAAAAAGAAAGAAAGAGAGATACTGACTAACAAGACCTAAGAAAGAGAGATGCCTCTTTTTGGAGAAAGTTTTGTTCTCTGAATTGGCGGCAAAGCCTGCAATTAGTAAGACATTTCAGCATGTTATGTGTTTTGTCCTTAAAGCACGATAAAATGGCTTTCACTCCAAAATTTGTCCAATACAAGAAACAGTTAACAAAAAACAAACAAGAAATGACTATGCCTTTTCCTAGTCTCAGCTCAATTTTTAATTCTGGCAGCGCTTGTATACTAAAGTAACATTTCAAGCATCTCTTTATCATCAAACATATCATAAAAATGGAAAAATATAGATTTCTACTTTTAAGTTTCTGAAAGCTAAGCCATTAACATTAACCCTTGAAACCATGGTGTATGTTATCTTAGAAATCATTTCATCTGTTTAACAGCTTAAAAAGTTAGCGAGTGAACCATAAAAAATTTGGAAATGTAGATGGAGAAATCCCTAAAGCGTCCAGAGAAAAAACAAGAGGGAAATTAATAAAAGACGTACTTGAATGAACTTGGTTTGAAGCTGGGAGTTGATTTCAAGCCATCTAAAACACCAAGAGCAAAACAAAATCTCCCATAGTACTGGGCTTATTATTTTTGATAGAAAAAGAAGATAAATTATTCAGAGGCCATAAGAAGAAGATGAAGAACAGAGCAAGTTGGCAAAAGCTAGAGCAAGATCTAATAAATATGAATGGAAAGAGTTGAGAGAGAGATCGAAGAAGTGAAGTGAAGGAGGAAGCAAAATAAAAAAGAGGAGGAAGTATGGCTCGGCTTAGACGAACGTGAAGCTGAGACGTTAGCTTTCAATTAAGACGTCGACGTTTTTATTGTGGAAGAGAATAGGTACAGAACTAGTGGCACAAACGATCTAATGCCCAAATAATGCCAACCATCCTTTTGAGTAGAACTAATAAAATTTCGACAACGCATAAATTTGGGAACAGTTTGGGGAAAAAAGTTAAATTGGAACTTGTGAAATGTCCTAAAAATGTTTTTCTGTAGACATCATAACACTTACCAACAAGTGATGTCGTTGCTCTTACCCAACTACGTTGTGCCAATAGGGAGATGGGTTACTCTCGAAGATGGAGGTTGTGAACTTGGCAAGACCATCATCTTCTACGTTCAACTCAATTCAAAATCTTCGGGGACAAGGGGCTAAACCTTACAGGCTATTTGAAAACTTTCGAATTGGATTTATTAACTAATTGAATTTAATTACACTTGTGGGATTAAATTAAATTCGATTTACACTGTTTGAAATAAATCTATAAATATTAAAATTGATTCAATTACATTGTTCGGAAAACAATAAAAATGAATTCAACTACTTTATATGACTTTTTTATCCTTAACTAAAAATAGTATGTAATCAATGTGTGTGTATTTTATAGTAATTTTATATTTATGATGTGTATATTTGGAAAAAGAATTTTAATATTTTGAAAAGAATTGACTCTTTAACTTAGAATTCAATTTATATCATTTGAGATGTGAATTGAATTTATAAAGAAAATGAAATTTAATTATGTAGTTAAAAGTCATCCTTTTTTAGCATTTTAAATGCAAGAATTGAATTCAATTATATAAAATTAATAAATCGAATCTAATTCATTGATTTCCAAATAACCTGTTAACGAGACAATCACACTTTTATGTGCATACACACTTGGAGTTGCACATTGTTATTTCTTCTGGAATCGTCTTCGTTCCGAGATTTCTGGTTCTTCATGGATCCTACTTTAGCTTCCAAGGTCAATAATAGTTACTCTTCCTCAAGTTGGTGGCTCAATTGTTGAGTCAAAACAATAGACATGTAGGCTACAAAAATAGTTGGAGTAAATATTTATAATATTCGAAACATTCTTTAAAAAAAAAACTTTTTGTGCATAATTTACAGATGACAAAATAATATTAATTTTTAACATGACATAAGATGACATAATTTTAACATTAAATAATATTAATTTATAAATAAATTGAGAAGCATGATTAGAATTATTAATTTATTCTCCTACTTCTTGCTTTGAAGTTAGTAAAGCAGCAGAATCACGACGGCCACTGAAAACCCCAGAAAAGTACAAAGGAAGAGACGAAACCCGAATGAGTTTTTGATTGAAGGCATAAGAAAAAATCGTCACACGTACATGACCATTTGTTACACACAAAAAGTTAATATCACACTTTTGATTTTTCCCAAAAATCAGTTCAAATGTATTCAGTTATATGCCGATTCTCCCCGTAAACAATACTAAGCCGTAAGCCGTTTTGTTCACTTCCTACTCAGCAGATCTTGAAAAACTCCTCCCAAATCCAGAGACCCAACTTTGGCTTTGGTGTGCAGATTGTGTTTGGATACGGACAGCTTGAAATTTGAAATTTCACGGTTTGGGATTTGATTTTCTGGGGAAGTTGAAACGATGAGACGGAGACCCTTGGACTTTCGAAGACCTGTGAGGAGGAGATGGCCTAATGTGGTGTGGTGGACGCTCTGTGGTATAGTCGTGTTGCTGTTCATTGTCATTTTTGGCAAAGAGAGCCAAATTGAATCCAGACCATCCTTCCCAAAGGTAAAGATCTGAGCTTGTTTTTTGTTTGATAGTGTTTGAGTTTTTTCTGGGAATTTTCTGTGGTGGACTTGGAAAATGTGGGGTAAATTTATTAGGTTGTTGTTTTCAGTTCTGAGATTTCTTTACTTGAATATTCGGATATATCATTTGGCTGGGTTTAGTGCTAATGTTATGGCTAACTAGGGACCGACATCTCAAAATCTGGGAGATCTATGATGCCATTAGATGGTGTTTTGATTGTTATAGTGATAATCTTGTCTGCTTGTTGCTTTGTTTATGCGGTGATTGTTTGTGTAACCATCTTGATCTGTGGTTTTGCTACTTAAAACTTTAAAGGAGGTGTTGCATATTTCCTAGAATCTATGTACTATACCAAACAAAGATTAATGAATTTATTTCAATTTATGTAAATGAGACGTGTTTATGGCATTTAGTTTTTGATACTGGGTAATTCGGCGCATCATCGTTACTGCTTGTTTTACAATTCTTCTAAAAAAGAATGTATGCAGTATACTGAACATGTCTTGCTATCTGGCCTCCTACTACATAGCCATTTCTAACCTAGGATAAGTGGGTACAGATAATTGTGGCCTGAAATTATCCTTCTTTGAAAAGCATTAGCACCACTAGTTTTGGTGAATTGCTTAAAGTTATTAATTACAGTTCCAATTGCACTCTGAAGCAGATTCTTTTTCTCTTTTGATCATTCATACATTTTTTAAAGGCTGCTGGCAGTCTACTATCACATATTAAACTTGTTAGACAAATATTCTGCCTCTTTAATCTCCATTCAAGGTTCTAGCAGTATTGCTCGCCAAATCCGTGATACATCCAAATTGTCCCGTTCAGCTTCTTATAGGCAATCAGGTAGACGTGATAGATATATTGCTCGCTTTGTGAAAATTTGATAACTTTGGATGATCTGTAAAAGGACACTGTCAGATATGATGGTTCCATGAAAATAGAACTTAAAAAATATGAACTGGTTAAAAGACGGTAGCATTGTTTTTTTTTTTTTTGGGTTTCTTTTTCTTTACTTTACTATTGTTGGCAAGTTAAATATGACACCATGATGTATTCTTTTCCATTGTTTATTCTGCATTCTCCCTATATACAGTGGACTTACTTTTAACTGTGTACTTCCTTGCCCTTCGCAAAAGGATCTATTTCCTAATGACTGATAAATTTAATCAGTGTTGATAATTTTCTTGGTTGGGAAAACTTCACGAGGAAATAGAATGTCAATGCTGGATGCTGAGTATCCACCTTTTAAGTTTGCAATGCTCTAATGGGTATCTTGTATCTTTCACTTGATACATACTCCCAAGTTTTGTAGGGAAAATGATGTCATGGGTGATTCTATTCATTTCTTTGACATTCAGGTTTTCCCTTATGAAAGTTTAAATAATATTTGCTATATTCTTTTCCAGAATCATCACAGACGTCGCAGAATTATGGATGGATTAAACATCACTGAAGAAATGCTAAGCCCCAACTCTGTAACCAGGCAACTTAGTGAACAAATTTCTCTTGCTAAAGCTTTCGTGGTGATTGCGAAAGAAAGCAACAATCTCCAGTTTGCCTGGGAATTAAGTGCACAAATACGAAATTCACAGCTCCTACTTTCAAATACTGCAACAAGGAGAGCTCCTTTAACAACCAGCGAGTCGGAAGCAGCAATCCGTGAAATGGCAACTTTGCTCTACCAAGCCCAACAATACCATTATGATAGTGCAACTATGATTATGAGATTAAAAGCCAAGATCCAAGCTCTAGAAGAACAAATGAGTTCTGTTAGTGAGAAAAGTTCAAAGTATGGACAAATTGCTGCTGAAGAAGTTCCAAAAGGTCTTTATTGCCTTGGTATTCAGCTAACCACGCACTGGTTTGAAAATTCAAAACTGCAAAAGAGAATTAAAGAAAGGTTGCAAATTCAGGAAAAACTTACAGATAACAGTCTTTACCACTTCTGCGTCTTTTCTGACAATATCCTTGCAACTTCAGTTGTGGTCAATTCAACAGCCATAAACTCCAAAGATCCCGATAAGGTTGTCTTCCATATCGTAACGGATGAGATAAACTATGCTGCAATGAAGGCTTGGTTTACCATGAAAAATCTTTGGGGCGTGACTGTAGAGGTTCAGAAGTTTGAAGATTTCAAATGGATGAATGCTTCTTATGTTCCTGTTCTGAAGCAGCTCCAGGACTCCGAAACACAAAATTATTACTTCTCAGGCCATAGTGATGATGGCAGGACGCCAATCAAGTTCCGGAACCCAAAATATCTGTCCATGCTTAATCATCTCAGGTTCTATATTCCTGAGGTTTTTCCTGCATTGAAGAAGGTGGTATTTCTTGACGATGATGTAGTCGTTCAGAAGGATCTTTCGGCCCTCTTTTCAATTGATTTGAATGGAAATGTTAATGGAGCAGTAGAGACATGCATGGAGACTTTTCACAGATACCACAAGTACCTGAACTACTCTCATCCTCTTATACGGGAACATTTTGATCCTGATGCATGTGGTTGGGCGTTTGGGATGAATGTCTTCGACTTGGTTGAATGGAGGAAAAGAAATGTAACCAACATCTACCACTACTGGCAAGCAAAGAATGTGGACCGAACGCTGTGGAAACTAGGTACTTTGCCACCTGGACTTTTGACATTCTATGGGTTGACAGAGGCATTAGATCCATCATGGCATGTTCTGGGGTTGGGCTACACGAATGTTGATCCTCACTTGATAGCGAGAGGTGCTGTGCTGCACTTCAATGGAAACGCAAAACCATGGTTGAAAATTGGGATGGAAAAGTACAAACCTCTTTGGGACAAGTTTTTAGATTATTCTCATCCTTTATTACAACGCTGCAACTTTCACTAATTTCACATTCTCCAATAAATATCTCGGGGTCCAATACACTGCTAGTTTTGCCAGATTAGGCCTGACTGATGGTTCTACTTCTACAAGTGCCTGTTGTTGTATATATGTATTTTTTATATTCTCACATAAATATCAAATATTATCTATTAAGAATCAACATTTGTCGACTATAAGTGAGAACAGTTGTTTCTCCTTTCCCATTTCCTAGCCATGTTCTGTACTTAACCCTATTTCCAGCTCATTAATGTCAGCTAGGCTGCTTGGCCTATATATACGTGTGTGTGTATATATATATAGAGTCCCATAGAGATCTCTTGCCAAATATGCTCACTGGCTCTGGCCTTTGTAACTTTATTTCCTTTATTAACTTGCTTTGCCTCTGTTTTTATTTCCTCTATTGCTGGTTCTGATAGTAACTCTATGAGGTGATTAAGATGCAAGCCGCAAGCGTGCCGGCAAAGCAGCTTCGAAGGGGTTAAAACCAATGTTTTAAAAATTGGATCAGACATCGAATCGGTCGAAGGAAAGATTTAAGATTTAGAGGTTCAATCGGTAGTAAATCTCTATCAAACCAGAATATAATAAATAAAATAAAAATTTTATAAGAATAAATAAAAATAAAATATTTTATTGAAATGAAAAATACACCAATGTTTATTATTATTTAATGAACTAAAAATAAATAAATATGAGTCCAATATAAAACTTAAAATAACATTTAAGGGAAAAATTGTATTTCTGAAAGAGGTTGCGTCTCATCATTGTCAAAAGCTCCAAATTCTCCAACGCTATTTAAAGATTCGTAAACTACGCTTTCATCCAAAGTATTTGCATCCATTTCTTCTACTACATTAAAATAAATTATAAATTAGTAACGTATGAAATTATTTTCAATTGTAAACTTATAATACAAGTATAATTTTAACTTAAATATAATCAAAATAAGATATGAACCGACCATCGATAGATGTTCTTAATTCATTTGTTGTGATTGAATGCATTTTCTTCATAAATGGTCCTTTCAAGTTCATTATAATCAAGATCGGCGATGGTTCTTCTTCTTCGATCCAAAATCGGTATGTTCAATACAATCAATATCAATTGGATCATACGTTCTCTTCTTATTAAGCGCTCGAACACATAATAGAGCAATTATAAAGTCAATAACAAAATCAAATTATTGAAATAAAAACCAAAATATAAAATACTTGTTCTTCATTCGCAAATTATAAGTAACGTAAACAAGGTCATTAAGTCTTTAATGTTCCAAACGATTACGTTTCTTTGTATGAATACGTTCAAAAACACTCCAATTACGTTCACAACCGATCGTAAACTGTTTGGTGAGTAACCTAATAGCGAGTTTTCTCAATGTTGGAGCATCGTCATCGAATAATCTCCACCACTCATCTGCATTTTAAATTAATAGTTATGATAAAAATATATATTAATGAATTAAAATTTAAAAGTATAAAACTTACCGGGCTGCATTTTTTTCATCGTCAGTTCTCTCTTTGCTGATGATCCAGCAAAACTCTCTAAACCTTCACGATACAATTTAATTTCATTTATCGCTTGTGATTGCTCTTCAATAGAAAAAATACATTTGCATTCAATCACATCAAACAAACCTCCCATAATATTACTTGTACGTACTTCTCCACCATAAAAGCAATAAGGATTGAGAAAATAAGCTACTAAGTGGATCCTTTGAGTAAGATGCTTATCTCATCGTCGATCAATAATATCTATATAAGGCTTGTATAATCTCTCATTCCCTTTAAAAAGATCTGTAATTGTTTTGCGAGCTCTATACATACCATCATATATATACCCCAAAGATGACTTCTCATCTGAGTCAACAATCCTCAACAGCCTTATAAGCGGAGCTACAATCTTCACAATGATCAAGCAAGCATCCCAAAATTTATTATCTAGAATAATAGCGAAAACTTCTTTCCCTTTTTCACTCTTTGATAATTTATGACTTGAAAAGTGTTTACTTGTCACCAAATTTTGAAGTTGGTGCTTATGTTGATAAATACTTTTCAAAGTAATAAATGTAGTTGCAAACCTGGTAGCAGCGGGACGCACTATCTCAACCCAATCTTCTTGCTTTCTTATCCAAGACAAAAATGTGACATGATTATACACAAAAATTGTGATCTTAGATGCACGTGAAGTAAGACTAAAAATATGATCCATACCACCAATAGCTTTTAAAATAAGATTTATACAATGAGCAGCACATGGAGACCAATAAATATGCCCATACTTTGATTGCAATAAGTGCCCAGCTGATACATAATTAGCTGCATTATCTGTTACAAAATGCACAACATTCTTTGGACCAACCCACTAGACAATTTCAGAGAATAATTCAGATAAAGTATTACCACTTTTTACCATGTCAGAAGCATCAATAGACTTGATAAAAGTTGTTCCCATATTACAATAAACCAAGAAATTAATCAAGGTTCTTTGTCTTTGATCAGTCCACCCATCTGCCATAATAGTGCATCCCGTTGATTCCCAACAAGATTTATATGTATCCACAATTAACTGACATTCCTTTTTTAAATCTTGAAGCAAAGGCACACGCAACTCATAATAAGATGGTGCCTTAAATCCTGAGCCTATTGTTGTTGTAGCATCAATTGCTTCTTGAAAATATGGTAAATTTAAAGCATTTAAATGAATACATGAATGATAGAACCATCTAGCCCATGCTCTTTTACATCTCAAAACAACATCCTTATCAACCATCAAACTTTTTAGACTAGGTTGAGAATCAGGAGTAGTTCTTGGAGAAAAATATGAATCTATGTAAATAGTAGCTTTTCTTTTTCCTTTATCTAATGCTTGTGGTGTTTCATCATCTCCAAAAGATATATCATGAGCCTCTTTATTTTTCTTTTTTTTTACTTGTTGTTGCAAATATTTTCCAATCATATCATGCACATCAAGTGGCACTTTTTTGTAAGGAGCAATATTACCTTTAACACCAGCAACATATTCTTTCATTCTAAAAATTCCTCCCCCTTTAAATATTCTACCGCAAAACATACAGTTATATTGGACATTCCCATTAGATGCTTGAGAGGAAGAAAAATAATTCCATGCTAGATCGGACTTACCACGAGTAGAGGATGATTCCATATTTTCCATTATGATTTAACCTAAAAAATAAAAAAAAATAATTGGGTATACTACTGTTAGGGCAAAAGTATGCATCTAAATATTTCTCATTATTAATTGTAATAAAGATGACCAACAACAGCAAAATAGATACACAAAAGATCAACAGATATTACTTACTTGTTAAACTTTGCTCCAAAGAATTACTCCACTTTAAATAGCCTAAGCGAAATATTGCTAGTTTTCAATATTGCTACTTTAGATCAACAAATTTAATAGTTGAAAGAGTATATATAATCGAACTATCAAAGCCGAAATTGATACAAAATAGAGTTCTAAATATTACAAAATTGAAATGAAATAGAGGTTTAAATGTTACTGAAATTGATATGAAATAAAGTTCTAAATGTTACAAAATTGTTATAAAATAGAGTTCTAAATATTATAAAACTTATCACTACCATAAATTGATATAAAATAAAGTTCTAAAAATTATAGAAATTAATATAAAATAGAATTCTAAATGTTACAAACCTCCACAATACCAGAGAGAAGTTAAGCTAAATTATTTTAGATAATCAGTTTTGTTAACGATGGAATGCTAGTAACAAAACCGATTGTTGCAAGAATTCTAATAAAAAGTTAAAATCAGACATAAATTTGTAGCATAGTAGAGAATGAATTATTAACTAAACATACCCTGTAATTGTTTCAGATTATAAGTGTATAACCAAACTCCATCCTAATGCAACTCTAATAGTTCATTCTTAACTAAAAAACTTTTTTTAGTTAAAAGTCCATTCTTAACTAAAATTCCATTCTTAACTAAAAATTTTAGTTAAGAATGGACTATTAGTTGCGTGAGGATGAGCTTTTATTATCAGATTACGGTGCCCTCCTTCAAACTTATCCTCACGCAAATCTAAAAAACCTAAACCTCATACTCCTTTCATGTTTAGGATGACGGTGCCTTCCTTCATTTTTTTTTCTGGAGCTTATGTAGCAAGTTTTTCCTTCTGTTTCTCCTTGTTGATGAATTCCTTCTTGCTTTTATTATCAGGATAGGCTTCGCTGGAGGTGTATGGATGGTTGGAATAGTTGATGAGATTAGAATGCCTCAAGGAGAAACTAACAAAAATCTAGTATTAGTTGACACAAAAACCCGTCTTCGAGATATACTCCCTTCTGAACCACAAAGGAGAAACGGAAGGTGTCCAAGTTATTACGGTGCCCCCCTTCAATCTAGACTCTTTTTGTTATTAGGATCCTAAAGATTGAAGATTGTTGCCCTCCTTTCATGTTTCTTTAGTTGATTCGTCAGATGTAGACCTTCTCTGCATCTTCGGTCGTCTCCTTTCATGTTTCTTTGTCCATGTTTCTTTAGTTGATTCCTCCGCTGTCTCCTCGGTCGTTGACTCCCCCAGGCCCTCGCCGACCCACCAGTAAATCAACAACCTTTTCTTCACTTCCACGTTTTTCGGAAACAGAGCGAAACAGAGCAGGCAAAGTTTGGATCTATCTTCCAAGCCCTGATGCGATGCTGTGCTGAGATGGAATCTGAAGCTTCAACTTCATGACTTTCTTTCGAAGTGTGGCCACAGTACCAGGCAAATGCTCTGGATCTGGGTTGTTTACGATCTGATCAAGTTCGTCTCGCAGATCATTTATTGACTTACCCGTATCGTCCTTCTTCTCATCTTCCTGTACGTTGTCTTTTTTCATTTGAACGGATTTGATGATGTTGTGCTTGGGCATCCATGGAAGCCAAAGAGGAGAAGATGACGAAGATACAAGTAGGAAATTAGGCCGGAAAGGAGACCACCGTCACCACCGAGCTTAGACGGCGATCAGAGGAACGAAATGAGTTTTTAACTTGAAATCCAGTTATCAAATAACCGGTTCCTAAGAAAACCGGCCGGTTCTCTGATAAACTGGCCGGTTTATATGTTCAATGATTATTCATTAAAACTGAACCGGACAGCTGGCCGGTTCAAACAAATTTCGATCGGACCGTCCAGCCCGGTCCGGTTTTAATAACCTTGGTTAAAACAAGCTCAAACTTAAATGATCAAAGGTCGATCTATATTTACGGGACATGATCTGAGGTGAACAAACGCTGGATTGCTCGGCTTTAAGTGGTTAAGATCATGTTAGCTTATATATATATATATATATTTAGATTAAAGTTTGAAAATGTTGTAATTGACAAATAGACGAGAGCTTTGGCTTCTCAGTCGCCACTCACAGACTTGGACCCAGTCCGTTTGTCAGATACCTGCGGAAAAGCACTGGACACGTGGAAGAAACCCATCACGTTTTCTCGTAACGTCAAGTGCCGGCAAAGCAGCAATCTCAACTACTGCGGGCATGTATTTCATATAACATTTGTCGACGCAATTACTTGTTACATAGACTGGTCAAGAGGGCTAGCCGGCCAGTGTTACATTTGTATTGTACTATTGTTTTATCTGTTATCCAGTTTTTTGAAAATAAAACAACCCTGTAAAGTATAAACCTCAATCTTAACTGATTCCCTCTCGTTCTCCTGTCAAGAGACTATGAAGACTGACAGTGAACCGCTACTCTGTGTCTCCGATCAATCTTTGAAGCAAAGAAGGCCAAAATCTCGTGAGATCAACTCACGTTTTCTTTCTTCACCAACACGGTCAAGCACTGGTGGAATACCATCTCCAAACCAACCTTCCTCACCAGTACGTCAAAAACCAACCCGTACAAAGCATCAAACAAGTTTTGATGACTTTGGAGTTGTACGTGGCATTTGGCCTTCATCGTCATCAAAGAATAAAAGTGGAGGGTCTCTTGCTGATGAGAGATTGGCTGACAAACCTACGAATGGTAACAACACGCTTTCTCTTAATAAGCAGAGAAGCTACAGGGAGTTTACGTTTGAGAATGAGAAAGAGAAAGAAAGCACCAAGGAAAATCATAGACCATTCTTTGGAGGTTCGATGAGATATACTGGAAAGTTCAACTTTCCAGGAAAAAGCTCATTCTCTTCAGCAGCTTCTCGTATTATTCCCAGAAGGCTGTCCGTCGATGAAAGTTCACTCTTTAGAAATCGTTTAAGCTCATCCCATCCAATATCAGATCCCTTTTTGGATAGCAACGACTTTGAATCAGAATGCAGTGATTTCAACTCTTCAACTTTGGAGTTTCCTTCTCCGGCTTCAAGTACATGGTCGAGAAAATCGTCTGGTAGAGAGGTTTCCTCCAAGTACTTACAAGATACAAGAAGGCATCCAAAAGATACATCAGATTCTGATAATCTAAACTCAACGAAAATCAAGAAGTTTACAGTGAAAAGTCCAATTAAGAGGACTAATTCTATAGGCGTACATGGGAATGGTACGTCTCAATGGGCGCTATCACCAGGGCGATCTGGAGCAACACCGATGTCTGTGGAGATTAAGGAAAGGCCGTTTTCATTTACAAATTTGAGGCCACCACATTCGAGTCCTTCAAGGCGTAAAGGTGTAGAAAAACTGCTTAGTTTTGGGCTGGACTTACTCAAAGGTAAGAAATCTTCATCGCCTAGCTCATTGCTGCTGGTCACAGGAGATGCAGAGAGCATTCATCAGTTAAGACTCTTGCAAAATCGTCTGATGCAATGGCGATATGCAAATGCTAGAGCCGAGGCTGTGAATAAGAACATAAATGACAAATCGGAGGTATGATCAAATGATTAATACCAGTTGAACCAACAGAAAAAAACTTCTTCACCGTGAGTTGTTGAACATTGCAAACATTCTATGGAGCATGACGTTTTAGAAATTAGAATTTCTTATGTCACATCAACAGTAATAACAATTACGGCTGTCAATTGGTGTCTGCACAATACCATCAAATTTGTCATACTCATAAAAGAACATTCATCTGATGCATTTGCAGAACCATTTGTTATCTGCATGGTTTAGTCTGGAAAGATTGCAACACTCTGTAGTTCAGAAGAGATTGAAACTTGAGAAGGAAAAGATGGAGATGAAGCTGAATGTCATGCTAAATTCCCAAGTCAGTGAAAAACTGTGTATATATTTATGTGTGTGTGTGTGTGTGTATAATTTCATATCATAAACCTAGGTCAAAGAAGCTAATTCCTTAGAAATGATGCAGATGAAACTATTGGAATCATGGGGAGTTATGGACAGGCACCACTCATCGGCCGTTTCAATGATAAAGCAATGTTTGCATTCTGTCGTTAGCAGAGTACCTCTCATGGAAGGTGCAAAGGTCAGTTCCACTCATACTGAAACTTTCGTATCTATTTTACTGTTTCTTGAATTGGAAACTAACGAAAGATACTTGATTTTAGGTGGATTTTGAGACAGTTTCTAATGCTATTAGACAAGCCTCAGATATGATGGGATCTATCAAGTTGTCATTTTCAGTAAGCAACAACTTGTCGAAGTCAATGATTTCTATGCGCTCTTTGTTTGAGTTTTAACATTGTTCGCACCGCAGGCTGGGAAAACTGTTACTTTGCTTTCACAATTAGCGGCGGTGGTCAGGCAAGAGAAGCTATTGTTGGGGGAATGCAGAGACCTGTTGGAGGCAATATCTCTGTTAGAGGTATGATTCTTACATCTTAAATTTCTGGTTCCTCATATATCAGATTCATACAGAAATGAGTAACTATTGAAATCATATTTCAAGTTACAGTGTATTATTGAAGCATACGTCAATGGTAAAGATATGTTTACTTGCATAATTTATTTGAATCTGTTGGAGCAGATACAGGAAAGGAGTATGAAATCCTATATAATTCAATCAAACTTGTGGCAACAGCAACTACATCGCTAGCAGCAAGAACGCAATAAGAAGCGCCTTCCTGACTTGCGACCATAAGTTTTGTCCCCAGCCCAGCAGAGCATTAGTTGATAACCTACAGGCGACTCTAATAGCTGACCAAGAAATCCCAGCCAGCTAAACCGATATGTTTTAACTCCATCAAATTGTTTCTATTAGCTTTAGTAAGAACTTTGCCACTTGCAGCTTCATCTAAGTTCTCCATTTAATCTAATTATTCACTTTGATCAATAAGAAATTTAATTTCAGCTGAAGAGTCGAAAAGTATCCACCAAATTATTGTGAAAAACCTGCACAAATAATGTTCAATCACACTTAATTAATGCTAGCTTATTCTGAATACTTGATAAAGATTGGCGATAATCAATTATTGGAAATTCTTGGTAGAAAATTCAGTTTTTTATGCAAGAATCGAACATTCATATGGCTATGAAATTTAAATCAAGCATCAAAACTCGTAAACAAATACGTGATGCATTTACCGTGGGATTAAGTGCATAAAGTTCGAGGAAATCAAAAGGTAAATTACTAAACAAAAATATGTTTTTGTTTTGGAGCAATCGGTAATGTTGTTATTCTCAGATCAAAAGGTTAAATATTCAAACCACAAAAACAATCATTTTGTCAAATTCAAAAGAAAGATTGCATACGTAAAGAGAAGCACTGCGAAGGTTCAAATTACAGAAGCAACCTTTTTGTAAAATACAAAAGAAAGATTGCGTACGTAAAGAGAGAGGCCTTGGGAAGGTTCAAATCACGGAAGCATCCTTTTTGTAAAATACAAAAGAAAGATTGCGTATGTAACGAGAGAAGCCTTGTGTAGTGGGATCAAAACTTCAAAGACTCTTAACAAGGGATGAATTCATTTATTTTGACCTATAAAGATTTCTCGACAAGTAGAATAAATGGATATTAAAGATTACTGTATGAAATCTCAGGGCACAAGTGAGTTGGTAAGGGACTCTCCTGACTTAAATGAGGTTACGGGTTTAAACCACCCTTATGTATGTAGTCGTTTAAAATTTGGAACCAAAGTTTTGCTTCCCACAAGAGACTTACCCGACTCGAGCGAGGATTAGTCTGGAAGTGAATAGCCTAAAGGTGCATTCTCATAGTTAAAAGACTACTGAATGAATAAGATGAGAATGTTCATGTTATGCATTTAACTATTGATGGACAATTTAATCAAGTACAACTTCATGGAATCACAAACATAAAAAAAATCAAATAAAAAAGAAGGGCATGAACACTTAGACGCTCTACAGCGACATATAGTGGCTTGTTTCCCTAAGGTCCTATTTGGTTGAGGGGTTAGTAATGAAACGGGATAGAACGTAACACACTTCTATTATAATAGAATGAAACGGAATGAGATAAAAGCGGAGGGTTTTATGTTACATTCCAATCCATCATAAATAGTAAAAATAAGAAACCTTCGATTCGGTGAGTTTATAATGGAACGTAAACTAATAAATACATACTACCTAATATATCCTCAATAATTTTTTCTTCTAACCCAACCCCCTTTTCCCCAAACTCATTTATTATAGTCCACAAAAATTGTATATAATTAATAATATTTTTATATTATTTCTCCTTACCCTAATAATAATATTTTATATTATTAATAATAAATTGTGTATAATTAATAATAAAATAAATTTTTAACAAAATTTTATTAATGAAAAATAAAATATATAAAATTATTCTTTAATTGTTTGTATATATTTCTATATGAATACAAATATAAATAAATTATTTTTAAATATAAATCCCATATAATAGAATAAAATAAAATTTAATAAATAAAATCTATCAAATAATTAATAATATTTTATATAATTAATAATAAATTGTATATAATTAATAATTAAATAATAAAACTTTTATTAAAATTTTATTATTTTAAAATAAAAATATATAAGAAATTATTTGTCACGATTGTGACTTGAACTGTGATTTTTAATTGGATATTATTTATGTTTTAAAATAATAGTGTTAAATATCCTGTAACAACCATTTTAATATTGGGAGTATAATCGTCATTTATTATACATTATTACTACAATGTATTATGAACCATTTTATCCCTCCCAAATAACTTTTCACTCTATTACATTTTATTCTATTATAAACCATTCCATTATGTTCCATTTCATTCTACTCTACTAATTAACATCCAACCAAACAGGCTTTAAAACTTCTATATCTCATGTTTATATATAGTAAGGGCTGTAATGATATGAATTTAGTTATCTTATATCAGCAAAATTCATATCGTTAAATAAGGTAGCACTGCTATATAATATAATATATTCCATTTAACGATATGAATTTTGTTATCTTTTATTATAGCAATGCTGCCTTAATAATATAATGAAAAGTCTTTATAAAGCAATAAACTGGTTTTTTTAGACAAAAAATTGTAACAAAAGCAACAATTTATTTTTTCATTACCAATAATATGTTAATTGTAATACCCCACTCTCGCAGGATATGTACCCGATATTCATGGTAATATCCGAGTACGTATCCCATAAGGGTGGCATGTTAGAACAGTCAATATTTCATTACAAAACTTTAATTCTTTAAAACAATGTACACGTATGTGAAAATCATTAATCAAATTGGACCCACTTTATTTAAAAATATTTTCATTCACAAATGTTACAATAGCCAGTTGGGCCCGTTTAAGATATAAAACAGTTGCAATCATAAAGTCATTTCATTACCAAATCATAAACATACACTTTGTACAATTCTTGCGGAACATAATTCAAAAACACAAAATCATTGAAGACATATGCAGGTGCAAACTGATCTTAACCCTTAATCCATATCTAATCTCAGTGGCTATACTCCACTTACCCTAACTGAAAAATTCCTTGGAACCTGAAATGCCACGTTGTAATTTATATGAGTTTTGCGAACTCAATGAGCGAACCATCATCGATGATTTCACCCAAGGCAAATACACAAATCACATATCTCACATATATTCATTCAGAATATGAATAATTCAATACTTACATTATCATGGCATATCATGTTATCATTGCAAATTTAGAATAGATAGTTACAAATACAAATGCATATGAGACTCTAGATTCGTTATTATTGTTGTGACTGAGTGCCTTTCACATACATATGCAGATATTGACCCATTGGGCTCAGTCAAAACAAAAATCACAGAACAAATCTCTACGTGTAAAAACAAAAAATTACGGAGCAAAGCTTTACGCATGAGCGTTTTTATACTGGCTACTCCAGTCACAACGCCTTTATTTGAGCGTGTATTTTATGAAATGTATCAAATACAGAATATGTCATTCATAACAATCACATGTGTTGCACAATCATAATCTCATAATCATCGAACCTAAGTTCGACATTCAACTTTCATTGGGAATACAAATATCATTCAAAATTTCATAGCAATAAGAACACTTCCAATACATTTCCAAATATTAACTCCTCGACCTTTAAGTCCGGAATTTGTAACAAATCACAAACAGTTAATAATTGGAAGTCAAACAAATTCAATTGATCCTAGGAAAAATCATCTAGGTTGACTCACAATACGCTCCGATAATGTTATTGCGTAGAGGGTCCTACAATGTCTGACTGACGTCCAATGCGCTCCTCTATATCATACAAAGCACATTTACATATATCACACTTTTGCACAAATGTATAAACACGCCTTTATGCACATCTATGTATATAAAAAAATTCACAATACATGCTCAATGATAATCTTGGGTATCTTATCGAATTGTTATCACCATGTCATTCAGATATCGAAACCCTTATAAATATTATTAGTACTTAGGGTTTGGACCATAATAAAACAGTGTAAAGTTAATTTCATAACTCAATTGATCATTTTAGACTTTTCTAACAATATACTTTCGGGTCAACTTTGCATATTCATTCTGATAACGTAAAAGACACAATTAGGCAATACTTCCTTCTAGAAAATTGTTCTCCAATGTCTTAAGTTTATAATTACACCAAAATCATTCAATTTGGTTTAGTACTTTGAAAGTTATACTCCAATTATTTTTAGACTATTTTCATTCTGAAATAGTACACTTTACTCAAATTCAATCCTGAAATTGAAAGTCTTAGAGATTGAATTACAATTCAATTTCTTCAAAAAATCTGTAGCCCCATCTCTCTAGTATACTTTAAATAAAAAATTATTCCATTTGGATAACTATAGAAGAAGATATAACTTAAATACCAAAGCATGCTCAGTGAAACCATACCAGTTATCATATTCTAGTACTCCTCAACATTTTCATCCTAAATCCAATAATCAATCCGTTTCAGATGGTTATAATTTTTTTGGTGGAGATATAGAACAACGTGTTATGAGTCTATTGGTTTAAGAATCAAGTTATTTGTACATCGGGTGAAGAAGTTATAACAAAAATACCAACCTCAAAACAACCGAAACTGTAACACAAACCTTTTAGCCATTATCCTTTCGGTTACCATCTACAACCTATGGGGGGAAAGAAGTGTTAGAACCTTCAAAGATGAGGCCACGGAGGTGGGAAGTCTCAAAGCCAAAGTAATCTTTCAAGTTATGGAATATCTTCGTTCAAACATCGAGAGAAGGTAAAAATAGAATGGTTGTATTTTCTAACAATTTTGTGCAGGAGCTTTTTTCAGATTTCATCTAGGTGGGCACCAACCTCACAAATGTAGAAGGAAAAAATCAAGAGACATGCCTGGGCAATTCATTGGAAGTAGTACAGAAAAAACTGACTACTCTTTTATAGCAAACCAACTACTTGGATGGCACTCGAAAATTCTCAGGAAGGAGGATATGCAAGAGGATCACAAACTTGACAGAAAACAATGCATACTCAAGCTGCAACTCTTCTTATATGGACTTGGATTGATATTTTAGGATGTGATGAAAATTTTATTATTATGATGGTGGACTAATTGTGGGTTTATTGGAGAATGTAGATGATGACATAGCTAATTACTTAGGCAAGGAATCTTGGCAAAAAAGGTAGAATTGTATATGATGATTGAGTGTGTGGAAATAGTTTGAAATTAGGTCATGTGAAACTTTTGGTAACAATGGGTTGTTGATTTGGTAGATATGGCCATGTACATAACGTTTTATTTTATGTATAAAATTTCTTATGATTTATCAAAAAGAAACCAAAGGATGTTGAAAAGCAAACTTAACGTTGAAGGTCACCATCGTACGTCTGCACGATCATGATATCCTATCTGCACTTGCAAAGTCGCAATTGTGCTGAAGCACGATCACGATTAGCGACCTTCCCTAACGAAGTCGTGATCGTGTTGAAGCACGATCGTGCTTCCTTCTCTTCTTCACCGAACAACTTCTTCATCTTCTTCTTCCGTTTTTTTTCATTTGTTCTCACTTCTAAAACATCTATTATGCATTTCTATAACCGATTCAATCTTTAAACAAATTAGATTCAAACTTACCATTCAAACACCAAAAATCCGAAACTTCATATTCACTTCCTCTCTCTATTGTAATTTTTTTTCCAGAATTTTATTCACACTTCAATCTTCTTCACTTAGCACTTAAAGCATATAAACCAATTCTTCTAACTTCATTTTAGCTTATCAACACACAACAATTCAAAAATCCAAGATTCACACTTAAATATAAAAAACCGATTATCATACTTGCAAATTTCAGTTTCTTCATTTTATTCTCTATCTACTTTCATCTGATACATTTTCCCACATTTTTCACACTTTCATTTCATCAAAACTTTATCATTTTATCAACTTTATACCACAACTTCACCAAATATTCATTTCATATCATTAAACTCATCTCTATAAACACTTCACATATTCATGCAAGAACAGTAAAAACAACCATATACGTATTTCTCTAAACCATAACAGAGACATCAACTTTCGTGAACTCATATCCAAAATAGAGTCTATTTCATACAATTTTTAAACAATTCCTTTTTCACAAATCCATAATCTAATTCATTCATCACCAAAACTACACTTCTCAAACCCACTCATGCATGTATATATTTACACTGTAAAATATCATCCAAAACATCTTACTTCATTCAACAATAGTTCCAACGATGAGAGGGAATCAATTTCACACAAAAAGAATAAAAATTTGCTATTCAGTGATGAATAACCAAAGAGTGTTTTGGTGATTCCAGTAAGAACAAACGAGATACAGTAACCTTTCTTTACTCAAAACAGACAAAATGGCTATCTTGCATGTATTGCATGTGTCATTGTTCCATACTGCCATATGTCACCATACTTGTAAACCATTTGTCAATATTTAATCAGTCTACATGTCAGACTATAATTGGCCCAATTTCAACATTTTTCCTATTCTAAAAATACTCCAAATTCCAAAATTCAGAAAAATTCCGAAATATCCTAAATATACCAAAATTGCCAAATCACATTTGCATTAATAACTCAATTATGCTCAAAAAATATTAATGAATGCATATACATTCATATTAATATACAAAACTCATTATTATCACGTATGTGTATGCCATATCATGCATAAGCATGAGTTGTACGTTCTAATTTCTCAGTAATTTCTCATGTTCACTATTCAAGTCTTATCATGGGTAATGGGATGTTACATTAATATAAAACAAACTCTTATAGTTAAGTAGGCAACATCCATATTTACATTAACAGCAATATATATACATTAATATATGTTTTAATTAGCCACATACTATCAAATGTCAATAACCAAAAAGCTGCATATATATATGCTATATAATTCATAAATACTTATAGAATTGAACCATTAACATATTCAAAATACAATAGCCAAAATCACTACTTAAAATATTCACCTATATTATCTTCCTCCATTTAATATAGGATATAAGTGAATTAACCAAAATACAAAACAAAACCAAAATGTATATGCACTTTAAAATCCTTCACCAAATACCTTCATCCACTCCTAATCATCACCTTCCTACAAAAAAAAGTAGATTAGAATTATTGTAAAATTTCTATACTCATAAACATGATGATATATCTAAATAATGAAATACTAACTCTTTTATTGTGACCTCCAGTTAATGAATACAAATAATATAGTCTAAGATCTAACAACACAATGATTACTTTATTTTTATGAATAAATTCAAAAACCATGAACATAAGCAACTAATCTCAATAAAAAAGAAAACAAGATGGTGTACGAAAACGTTGAATTAAGGAAATTTGTCTCTTGATATTCTTCGTCTCAATATATATGGTTTGGAGGAATAAAAGATCCCTTTTTGATTAACTAGGTGCAATTAGTTTTTAAATCATATCTATATTAGTGGTATTAGCTTGCCGAAGCTGAGATTGGATGAGGGAGACAATTTGTTTCATCATTTCTTCTCTATCAGCTTTATCTTGTTCTAGATGCCTTTTCATTTCCTAGAATTCTAACTTTCTCTTATTCTAATTGCTTTCTCATTGTCTCCTTTTCAACTTCTATTTTTTGGTTCATCTCTTCTTCCAATGCATTCTTGATGGATTGCAAATACTCAGTAGGAACTTTGTACAAGGCCTCACTTGTCATATGATTGTCTTTCACGCTAGATGCTTTTACACCCCTTCTAAAAAGTTTATTATGTCTTGGCCTTATCACTCCTATATTAGCTGTAACTTCATTAAACTTTTGACTATTAATAACATAGCCTAAATGTTTCTTTTCCATTTTTTTAGGGCCTTTGGACAACCAATGAATATGATTGAGGGTGTCATTATAAGATATCACCTTATCTTGAAACCACAGAGTAAACTCATTGCAATGATCTTATGCCTTTGCCCATTGACTTCTTTTACCACTTGTATATTTCCATTCAGATGCTCCATAAAAAGAATGATATATGTTGGTTATTCTGATGGGAATAAAAAATTGATCTTTGAGATGGATACATAATGTGTGTGTATCTTACTTAAGGTACTTCTTAACATTTTTTCATTTGAATTAAATATAATGTAGCGATGAGCTTGATGTAATGTATTTAAGTCTAATTTGATTGCTTTACATTTCCTTCGTCCTTTCCATCTAATAAGATGCCTAGCTTTTGGAAAAAATGAAGATGATATATCCACAAGATTTGTATTTTCACTGTCATTGTCTTCTATATTGCTTTTATATTTTTTGCTTACCTCATACGATGCATATAAAAAAAATTCATATTCTTCAACTAAATATCCTTTGGCTATAGACCCTTTTGATTGGTTTTTATTATGAATAGGTCCTTTTAACCTACCTAAATTCCTGCAACAAAGTACATAGAGTGGCAATGCACTAGTCCAAGATATTTAATTTTTTTGGGCAAATGAATAGGTAAATGAACTATGATGTCAAAGAATCAAGGTAGAAAGATTGTTTCAAGTTGACATAGTACTTCCACAACTTCCTTCTCTAGATGCTTAAGATCCCTTGATTTAATGAATTTACTACATATCCTTTGAAAAAAGCAACTAGCCTACTAAAAAAAAAACTGTAACTTTTTTTGGTATTGTTTTCTTGACAACAAATTTCAATAAGTGTTGCATAAAATGCTTTGTTCCCAAATTCTCAGTCAAATTCAAAATTTGAATTCAAAACTCATAGTTAAAAATGTCATCACATCAACTCAGCATATCCATTTAACCATCAATACAAAACACTCAATTTATGCAACATACTTGACAATTCAAAGATGCAATGCACAAACAAATGGCTCGAGAGTTCCGTGGAACAAAACAGATAAACTGAAGTTTATACCATGAACAAAACGAGTCCGATTTCTCAAGATCTTGTGGCCTCAAGCAGGCAGCCGGGAGAAGGCTATATGTCAACGTGCACGTGACTAACGAAACTTTCCTCTCTTGCCCAAACAGAAGCGCATAATCATGCTCAAATCAATCTATCGAATGCTCATACTTTTGAGCTTTTCTATCTTTTCATTCATGCAAATTGCCATGACATGTTTCAATGGCATAATTTGATCATTATTCACAAATCGCAATGCATTTTCAATAATCACAATAATTCAAATTCAATCAATTAAGCATATACACACATAAGCAAATTCTTTAAATCATTTAAAAGCAATATATGAAGTAATTGAAATCATTTAGTTCTCTTGATTTGGAAAAACTTTAATGGCTCATTATTCAATTATAAACATGAAACCCACCTTAATTCCTTGCTTGGATACATGCTTAAAAGATGTCACTCCTCTTGATCCTCTTGCCTTCGTTGATTCCCTTTATCAAATGCAAAATTCTCATTCAATAGGAATACAATTTGAGGACTTAAATATTGCATATTCACTAAGATAAATTCTAAAATCTCAAACTCTTCCAAAAGTCCAAACATTCGGGTCAATTTTCCATGATCACTATGATTAAGTAAATGAAAAAATCTGGTAATATTCTCTTCTAGAAAATGTTCCCCCATTATCTTAAGTTTCTAATGACTCCAAAATCATTCAATTTGTTTCAAAAATCCAAAAGTTATACTCCAAACATATTGGGACTATTCTTATGTTGAAACAAGAATCTATACTTAACTTCCATACAAAATTTTATATCTTTAAAGACTGATTCAAAACTTCCTTTCCTCATAAAACTTGTAGACCTTTGGCTCTATTTTACAACGAAACAAAAATCACCTCATTTGGACATCTATATCAAAAGTTATGGCTAAAATACCAAAACATGTCTATGTAGGAAAATTGAGCTCGCCGCGGTGAAACCCGGAAGCTCGCCGAGACAAGGACGCTTGGGCGTGTTGCGATGTGGATGCTTGCGCGCGCCGTGACATGCGTGACCAAAAACCTCCCGAAACCTGATTTTTGACATTCTTTAACTATATTCTTCCCATCTTTCAAAATATAACTCATCTAACCCTAAACCATCTCTTCTACTTCATTTTCAAACTCATTTCAACACAATATCATTTACAAAAACATTAAAATCTATCTTTAATTATTAACCCTAAAACCAAACATATGCTTTTACCCATTCTACAACTTATTACACATAATCCTCTCTTAACTAACATCAAAACATGTTTCATTCATCTAATCAAGAGGAATGATGCTTATACTTACTTGATTTGGCTTCAAATTCTTCAAAATCTTCAAAAGTCTCCAAACCATAGCTTTCCTCTTCTTCTCCTCTCTTCCACGATTTCTTCTTCAATTTCAAACAAGACAACCATTTCTTCTTCTTTTTATACCCTTTATTATTCTAAAAAGTCCTTTTTGCCCTTCAATAAAAGCCTTATATCTTATAACCTTAAGTGTCATGCCAAATTTGCCCTTATACATTCTTACCACTTTTAATACAACCAAACCATATAATAAACTCTACTAACATTTACATAACAAGTAGCTCCAAAACTTTATCCATCAAACCTCATAATTTATTTAAATCATGCTTTATTCAACAAGAAAAATTCGGGGGTCAACATTATTAAGGTTCACAATACAGATAAATTGATGCATTTACATGTCAAACCAATAAATTGGAATCTGTGTTACATTTATATATGGATACAACTTAGCTTGCCAAAGGAAATTACTATGGAGCATTATTAGGAACATTCGCTCCATAATGTCATATCCTTATATGATAATAGGAGAATATATGCAGCATCCCACTACCATAAGTTAAATAGCCGAATACTCGAAGGATATTCAAGTACATATCCTATAATAATGGTATGTTAGAACAAAACATATCCAACTTACACATGGCATCACCTAATATACATACTTAAAAGTCATCAAATTTAATTTTAGAAACCATTCATCTCTGAATTGTAGTGAAATTCTAAATGATATTTGTATTCTCAACGAAAGTTGAATGTCAGACTTAGGTCCGATGATTATGAGGTTCTGACTGTGCATCATATATGACTGTCATATATGGCATATTTGGTATTTAAAGCATTTCATAAAATGCATGCTCAGATAAAGGCGTTGTGACCGGAGTAGCCAGTATGAAAGCGCTTGCATGTAAAGCTTTGCTTTGTGATTTCTAATTCTACACGTAGAGCTATACTCTGTGATTCTGTTCTGACTAAGCCCTATGAGCCAGTATTTATATAAGTTTGTGATAGGCACTCGATCACAATAATAAAAATAAATGTGAGTCTCATACATATAGCATACATATAAGATCGAAATTCATTGAATGATTTGCAAAGCTGAAATGAGTGATAAATCAGCATTCATTCACAAAAGCTTACATTGTTTTCAACAAATATTTACAGAACCTCATACAGGTTCCAACAAAAACTACAAAATAAAAGTTATAACTCTTCTGATGTCAGTTGACAGCCCTCTGAGCCATAACTTAGTCCAAAATGTTCCTCTAATCTAGAATAGGATACTAAGTCTCCTGTCTCGTACCTGAAAAGCCACATTGCAATTTTTATGAGTTTTGCAAAATTAATGAGCAAACCATCATTGATGATTTCACCCAGATCACATACACAATTCATATATTTCATAAATATCCATTCAGAACATATAGCTATATATATATTCCAAATACTCACACTAACATGGGATATCATATAATCGCATAGTTCATATTGCCAAATATAGTCAAATAGTTCACTTCCAATACATACCCAAATATTAAACTCCTCAGACTTAAAGTCCAAAATTCATAACAAATCACAAATAATTCATAATTGGAAGTCAAACACATTCAATCAATCCACGAAAAATCATCTAGGTTGACTTACACTCTAATATGCTATTGCTTGGATGGTTCGACAATGTCTGACTGGCGTCCAATGTGCCCCTCTATATCATACAAAACACATTTACAAATATCACACTTTTTCACAAATGTATAAATATTCCTTTATGCACATCTACTTATATAAAATATGCACAATGCATGTTTAGTGACAATTCCGAGTATCTTATTGTGATCCTTATCATTAGATCATTTAGATATCAAAACCCTCATTAATGCCATTTGTACTTATAATTTGGACCAAAATTAAACAATGTGAAATTAATTTCATAACCTAATTGACCACTTCAAAATTTTCTAATGTACATATGGGTCAACTTTGCATAATTAATCTGATAAGGTAAATGATAAAATTAGGCAATACTTCCTTCTAGAAAGTTATTCTCCAATGTCTTAAGTTTCTAATGACACCAAAAACATTAATTTGGTTTAGTAACCTGAAAGTTATACTCCAAATATTCTCATACTGTTATCATTTTGAAACAAAATACTATACTTAACTTCCATACAAAAATTGAACATCTTAGAAACTGAATTACAATTCTACTTCTTCAGATGATTTGTATTCCTATGTCTCTAGTTTACTCCAAATTAAAGATCATCTCATTTTGATGTCTAGAAAAGAAGTTATGATCAAAAGAAATAGGACTATTTAGTTTGCAATTTGCTCTCGGGTGCATATACTATAGAGAACACTGTGTCATAATGTGACAATTAAACATCGTCCAGCCATCAACACTCACAGGCATGAGGGAGAAAAATCACAACTGTGAGTGACTCATGGGCATGATAGGGTGAGAGAGAGAAGAGTCACGGGTGTGATAGATAAGGACAAAAATATTGAACTATTTGAGAACACCCTCAGTCAAACCCGTCCCATGTTTTTCACTCTATCTCTCCCAAATGATTTCAGATGCCTAAGATTTTTAGTGGAGATGAAGAGAAATTCTTATGAATCTATTGGTTCAAGAATCAAGTCATTTGAACATCAGATGATGAAGTTATAATAAAAATATTGAAGGATGTTCAGAACAAACTTTCAGAAAAACGTTGAAGGTCGGATCGTGTGAACCCGTGAAGTGGCGGTCGCACTGAAGCATGATGGCGACTTTGCTATTTCATTAGTGATGACACCATCGTAACTCGCAACTTGCTTCCTTCACCGTATATTTCTTCTTCTCTTTCCATTTTCTTCAGACTAGTATAGTCCTTTTCCAACTTAATTTCTTCTAACTCATTAATTATGCTTGTCTATATTTACTATAACTTCCAAACAATTCATAAACAATCCTAAACTTCAAACATCACATATTCGAACCTTCATTTTCACATTCTCTCACTACTATAAATTTTCCAATTCTTAAGCTATCAATAGGAACACAATTTTTCACTTTCATTATCACTTTCACTTCATTTAACTCCTACCACATTTCAAAATCATCCTAATCATTTCAAAATATAAGACTATGCACTAACACCAAAAACAGAGCATATTCGGATAAACACTAATTCCGACACTTTTTTTTGACTTACTCATTCACTGCGAAAACTTCATTTCATTATAAACTTTGCATCTACACACTGTTTCCCTTAACACTGCATCACTTAAGCTTTCTCCCTTAATTCTAAACTCATTCAAATTCACCTCTGTTAACACTTCATATATTTTCATGCATGAACAGTACATCAACCATATATGCAATCTTCTCAACCATAACAGAGACATATGTTTCTTCATCAACTTACGTAAGTTTTCATATATCTCAATCCAGAATCCATTTAATACAGTGTTAAACAATTTCTAACTCTCAAATCCATCATCTAAATTATTCATCACCGTAACCACAATTCTCAAACCCATGCATGCAAGTATATAGTTACACCATAAAAATACAATTAGAACTACTTACTTGGTTCAACTATTCTTCCTAGCAGTATGAATAACTCAATCACACCCAACAAGAATAACAATTCAATATTCGGTGATGGACAAAGAACAAAAACAAAGTTCTCTACTGAATGCTTTCGATGAATATCAAAAGCTACAGTAATTCTTTACTTAGAACCAACTTCGTGGGTATTTGCATATATTACATTTGTCACTAAACCCAATCATCCACTTATCACCACGGATCAAACCATTTGTCACAATACAAACCAGCCATTTGTCACATATATATTATTGCCACGTGTCTCTATATAATTGGCGCATAAATCAATATTTTTCTCAAAATTCACCAAAAATTCCAAAATACCCTAAACATACTAAAATTGCCAAATCACATTTTAATCGCATTTAATAACTCAATTATACCCGAAAATGCCTATGAATGCATGTATAATCATATGAATATGCAAAAATGTGCATGTCATGTTTAGCTTATGCATGACGTGCATTTTTCTAATTTCTTAATACTTTCTCATAATTTATAATTATAGCCTTAACATGGATAATGAGATGTTACAATATAACACAATGGCTTTTAACTTATAAGCTATAGGGAATGTTATCTTAAACCACTATAATAATGACATGAAGGAATGTGTAGTAGAAATTGGGGTTATAGATCTGAAGTTTGAGGTATGTCTCTATACCTAAAGTAATAAATGACATAGGTAAAAATAAGTTAGATTAGGCCATAGCAAATGAGGATCAAAGATTTTCCTTTAAAATTTGTTTCTTTTGACAATCTAAAACTTTCTTATTATAGCCTAATTATTGTTAATGACTTACTCACAATATAAACAAGGTGCTCCCCTTTTTGATTCAATAATTTTCTTGTGGAGATAGAGGGATTTGAAGAGGCTATGAGAAAAGTGCCTCCAAATTCACTAGTTACAATTCCTTCATTTGTGTAAGAAAATTATATATGGTGAAAAAAGAACTCAAACTGCTAAACCATTCTTGATATAGGGATAGCAATCATTACATTGAGGAATCTAAATCCTTTCTTTATGGAATCCAAGAACAATTGGTCACTCATTTAGTAGAGATTGACCTTTTTAAGAAAGAAAAGGCCACTCTCAATGAATTTTTTAAAGCCTCAGATATCAACAACTCCCATTTAAGGCAGAAAGAAAGAATTATATGGCTAAATGAAGGAGATAAAAAACAAAAAATTTTCACACATTTATTAATGCTAGGAGAAATACAAACATACTTCTTTATATCATCCAGAAGGATACGAGGTCATTGCTTAAAAGGGAGTCAACCATGAGGTGTTCAACTTCTTCAAATCCACCTTGGGAACTAAAGTAAATAGCTCAACCACTCTTGCTATACTTAAAAGCTTCATTTACCCACAACTTTACCCTTGATGAGATTGTATTCTTAAGCAAAACTGTCTAAAAAGAAGTGGAAAGAGATATACTCTATATGAATCTAGGTAAGTCTCCTAGATTAGATAAATTAAATAGTCTATTCTTTCAGAAGACTTGGCCATAGATTAAGAGATGGGTGCCTAATACAACTCTAGAATTCTTTACCAACATAAAAATGTTGAAAGAGGCGAGCAAAGCAGTCATCCCTCTCATTCCCAAGCCTTTAATATTGCTTCTATCCTAGATTCTAAGCCTATTTTTTTATTATAACACCTTATATAAAATAATTTCCAAGATTTTTACATATAGACTAAAGGCAATGGTCATTAGAATTATTAGCTACTCCTATTGTACCTTTGTTCAAAGCAAATTGATTGGTGTTAATATTTTACTTACTTAAGAATTGTTCAGGCTCTATAGCAGAAGGAATTTCCCAAAAAATTGTGCCATTAAAGTAGATTTTCACAAAGTCTTTGACTCAATAAGCTACGACTTTGTTATTTATATGCTTGATGCATTTGGATTCCCTAAAAGATTCATTGTATGGATTCATCAATACATCACCACTACATCCTTTAACTGTAAAACTAATACATCTTGGACCCCACTGAGAAATCAAATGCGTAAGGAATTCAAGAGTATTGTTGGGAATGGTAGAGACGTAATTTTGGTATGATAATAAGCTTGAGTTCGGTCCCTCTTCTCAAACTCCTTAAGAGTTTATTAAACTAAAATGGAAGTAATCATAGATGGGGAGAATCATAGATGAACACTTCATATCTACAAAGGTTTTCCAGAGATAAAGGGAGAGGTTGCCAATGTTGAATCTAATTTGACGAAGCCTCTATTTGATTGGGTTTATACTATTAGAGCTTGTCAGTAGAGCTTCTTTCTGTAAATCTTTTTTTTAGAAGAACTTTTTAAAGAAGCCAATTGACTGTTTGACTGTGATTTAAAAAAGAGTTTTTTTGAAAGAACTTCATACAATAGACTGTTTGGCAACATAAAAAATAAAAAGCACTTTTAATTTTAAATATATTTTATTTTGTAATAAAATTATTTATGCATATAAATATTATTTAAAGTATATTAAACAATATGCAAAGCACAATATATTAATTATTATATAATTTTAAACCATATGAAACGTAAGTGAAATTATATCTAATCAAATCTTTTATATGGATTATAACATAAGTAAAACTAATATAAAAATAGATATTAAAAATATATAAAATTCAAATAATATTATATAAATATCAAAATAAACGTGAAGATAAGTTTGTGGGTATTGTGGAAATTATTTGTAAAACATAAAGATAAAAGGGACTAAAAAAGACTCATTAATTGATCTAAAAAATCTACATGAAAAAATACTTTTTTAAGAAACTCCAAATTTAAGTTTCTTAAAAAGTTGTATTTTGACTACCAAAAAAATCATATCTATTAAAGAAGTGTTTTTTAATTTTACAGCCAAACACTCATTTTTCTTTAAAAAAGTTTTTTGTAGTAGATAAAAATATTTATTGACCTCCTAAAAATCCATCCAAATAGGCACGAAGACTATTTGGTTTGGTTTTTAACACAATTCTAAAGCTTTCACAAATAGCACACGTTTAGAAATTTTTACCACACATGAGCATATAGTATCATGCCACAAATTAGTTTAGCAAGGAAGTAATATCCATAAAGCATTCTTTATTTTATGATTGGTAATCGTGAAAAGATTAAAAATCAATGATTGGATAAAGTTCAATATTCCTTAACGACTCCCTCTCAGCTACATTATGGCATATAATACTTGGCCTCTTTAATTTTGCAATTTGATCAAGATAACTGAAGTGGTATAGTGCATTATATTTGCAAAATTCAGATCTTAAAAAAGAATGATTTAGTTATCTTCAAAATGGCTTTTAATTGTATATGGAACAAGAGGAATCAAAAAATATTTAAAGGCTCCAGTCAAAATGAACGACAAAGTTATCACCAATGATCTGAATACCATTCTGTACCGACCGGGATCAGGTATCGGGGAAAAAATTCCTGAAAAATCCAGGTAGTTTCGCAAAATTTAAAAAACCTAGGGACTAATTTGCAAATAACAAAAAATTAACCCTAAAAAAACTACCCCCTCCTGACCTTCGGCTCACATCTCTTCTCTCTTCTCTGTCGTCCGTCGCGTGCCTCCTTCTGTCTCCCTCCGTCTGTCCCTCCGCCACCTGAATCTCACCGATTATCTCTCTCACGCCGCGTCGCCGCCCCTCCCTGGTCTGGATCTGGACTCTGGTGGTCTCCTCGAGTCTTCCTCTTCTCGTTCGTCCGTCTGTCGTCCTCTGGTGGTCTCGCCGCTCGCCTCCATCGCGTCGTCCACGTCGCCTACATACGCTGCCTCTTCCGTCCTCCCTCTGTCACAACACCGTCGACCCACCGACCCTCCGAAAACTACCCAAGTGAAGACCCAGTGACCCGAACCTGATGGTGTACAAAATTTTTTGGGTGTGTGTTGACTGGTAAATGGAATTTTTTTGTGTTGTGGATTGGAAATGGATTAGATTTGTCGTGTATTAGAGTATTAGTGTTGATTGGTTGATGAAAATGTTGTCGGTGGGTGGAGTTGTGGAGGATTGGGTTTGGAATTTTGGATGTTGTTGATTTCGGTTCAACCGAAATTGTGATTTGTGATTTGTGATTTGTGATTTGTGATTTGTGATTTTTGTGATTTGAGAGTTATCAACTTTCAATCAAAATAGGAACTTTGAAATTGGATTTTAGCATTTTGGAATTGGAAATTGGAAGTGGATTGGAAATAAAATTTGGAATTGGAATTGGAATTGGAATTGGATTTGGATTTTGGAATTGGATTGAAAATTAAATTTGGAATTGGAATTGAATTTTAGAATTGGATTGAAAATTAAATCTGGAATTGAAATTGGAATTGAATTTTAGAATTGGATTGCAAATTAAATTTGGGATTGGAATTGGATTTTGGCATTTTGCATTTTGGAATTAGAAATTGGAAGTGAATTAGAAATTAAATTTGAAATGGTGATTTATTGATTATTGAATGGTGAAAATTGACTTGTGATTTATTATTGTATTAATATTGAATTGTTAAATTATTGATGAATGAAATTGAATTTGAGTTTGACCAATTGAATTTGAGAATTGAGATTGAGTTTGATAATTTGAAATGTTTAATTGTACATGTATTTTATTTAATGATAATGTGGTGCTTATGGTTAACCTTATGTTTTAAATTTAAACTTTAAAGTTAAATTGTTGATGTTGATTAATTGGTTGTTAAAACTTAAAATTGAAAGTTGATAATCAAAATCAAATCAACATTTAAACCTAAATGTAAAATTGATAATCAAATATGAAATTAATAATTAAATGTAAAATTGATAATCAAAATTAGTGAAATTGAAAAAGCTTAACATTAATTGACACATTCTTAATATTTGTTAAATGGTTATTTATTTTAATATTTGGGTATTGAATTTTGGTAAATAATTAGTTAAGTATAAAATTATGTAATTAGAAATTAATAATAATTTGATTGTAGTTAATGATAGTATTTGCTTATTTGAGTATTAGTTTTAGGTAGGTAAATAATTAATTGATTATAAAAGTTAAAAGATGTTGAACTTTAATGGAATGGTAATATATATGTATAGGGAATCATGAATGTTTAAAATTGGTAATGTTATCAAATTGTAATTTGTGAATATGTTGTTAGGATTGGAAATTGTTAGAAATGGAATGGAATGGAAATGGAATTATGATTGTTTTGTAATTGTTATGATTGGAAATTGTTGTAAATGGAATGAATGGAAATGGAATTATGAATGTTTTGTAATTGTTAGGATTGGAAATTGTTATAAATGGAATGAATAGAAATGGAATTATGAATGTTTTGTAATTGTTAGGATTGGAAATTGTTGGGAATGGATTGAATAGAAATGGAATTATGATTGTTTTGTAATTGTTAGGATTGGAAATTGTTGTAAATGGAATGAATGGAAATGGAATTATGAATGTTTTGTAATTGTTAGGATTGAAAATTGTTGTAAATGGAATGAATGGAAATGGAATTATGAATGTTTTGTAATTGTTAGGATTGGAAATTGTTGGGAATGGATTGAATGGAAATGGAATTATGATTGTTTTGTAATTGTTAGGATTGGAAATTGTTGTAAATGGAATGAATGGAAATGGAATTATGAATGTTTTGTAATTGTTAGGATTGTAAATTGTTGTAAATGGAATGAATGGAAATGGAATTATGATTGTTTTGTAATTGTTAGGATTAGAACTTGTTGGGAATGGATTGAATGAAAATAGAATTATGATTGTTTTGTAATTGTTACGATTGGAAATTGTTGTAAATGGAATGAATGGAAATGGAATTATGAAGGTTTTATAATTGTTAGGATTGGAAATTGTTGTAAATGGAATAAATGGAAATGGAATTATGAATGTTTTGTAATTGTTAGGATTGGAAATTGTTGGGAATGGATTGAATGGAAATGAAATTATGATTTTTTTGTAATTGTTAGGATTGGAAATTGTTGTAAATGGAATGAATGGAAATGTAATTATGAATGTTTTATAATTGTTAGGATTAGAAATTGTTGTAAATGAAATGAATGGAAATGGAATTATGATTGTTTTGTAATTGTTAGGATCAGAAATTGATGGTTATTGTTGGAATGGAATATAATTATGAATGTTTTATGATTGTTGGAATTGGAAATTTTTAGGAATGAAAGGAAGTAGAAATGATATTATGATTGTTTTGTAATTGGTTGGATTGGAAATTGTTAGAGTATGTTTTGTGTTACTTATGATATATGTTGATTGGTTTGGATTGTTATCTTTGTGATTATTATAGAATGAGTTATATTATATAAGATGGAATTATGATTGTTGTGTAATTGTTAGAATTGGAAATTGTTGGTTATTGTTGGAATGGAAATAAAATTATGAATGTTTTGTGATTGAAAATTGTTAGGATTGAAAATTGTTGGAAATGGAAATGATATTAAGTATGTTTTGTAATTGTTGAAATTGCAAATTGTTGGAGTATGTTTTGTGTTACTTATTATATATGTTGAATGTTTTGAATTGTTAACTTTGTGCATATTGTCATTGTGTACTGAAATTATGTGTTATTTATGAATATGTATAGATAAATGGAAGGAAGTTCGAATACTCCCGATCAACCTAGTTCAGAAAAATACAGTGATCCAGCTTGGGCTCACACTGGTGTGGTTCCCGGTCAAAAGAATCATACCATTTGCTTGTTTTGTAACAATCATTTGAGAGGTGGAGGAATCACCCGATTAAAAAGGCATTTAGCTGGAGTTAAAGGAGATGTGGAAGCGTGTAAAAAAGTAAGTTATGATGTGAAGTGGTAGATGAAAACATTGCTTGATGAACATCAATTTGAGAAAGATAGAAGGGGAAGATTGAGTTTTGAAATTGGTAGTGGAAGTTCATTTCCTGGTTTCCGTGGTGATTATAGAGATGTTGAAGGTAGAAGTGGTAGTGGTAGTGGTACTAGTAGTGTTCCATCTCAGCCTCAGGATCCTGAAGAATTTGATATGAGGAAGAGAAGAAGGCAGGTGTCTGGTTTCTTTGCACCACGAACAACTCCTGGAGCCCAACCTTCAATTCGTAGTGCAATGCAGACAAGAGATGCGGCTCACAATGTGGATATGGCAGTAGCTAGATGGTGGCATGATACAGGTTCGTTATTTAATGCTTCTCAATCATATTATTATCAACCTATGATAGATGCTATAGCCTCTTATGGTCTAGGATATAAAGGTCCATCGATTGATGACTTAAGAGGTAAACTTTTAAGTTGTGCTGTATCTAAAATGAGAACTTATTTGGCTGAAAGAAGAGTGAGTTGGGGTATTAATGGATGCTCAGTTATGTGTGATGGTTAGACGAATAGGAGACAAGAGCCTATTATAAATTTTTTGGTTTATTCTTGTAATGGCTCTATGTTTTTAAAATCTATTGATGCATCTGGCCTGATTAGAAATGCTGATACTTTGTTTGAGATATTTGATCAAGTTATAAATGAAGTAGGGGTAGAAAACATTGTTCAGTTTATTACTGACAATGATTCCGCTTATAAAGCGGCAGGAAAAAGGTTGCAGAGTACCTATAATTTATTTTTTTTGGACTCCTTGTGTTGCACATTGCATTGACTTAATGCTGGAGGATATAGAAAATCATAGGTATTTTCCTGTTTTTGATGAGACCATACAGAAGGAAAAAAAGGTGACAAATTTTATTTATAATCGTGCATGAGTTTTAAATTTGATGAGAAGGGAATTTACCAATGGTAAGAATTTGTGTCGCCCTGCTGTGACAAGATTTGCAACAAATATCTTATCACTTCAGTCTTTTGTTTCGTTGAAGAAGGAGTTAAGGCAAATGCTTAGAAGTGATGAGTGGGTTACATCTCAGTATGCTAGGTCTAATGCTGGAATGGAGGTTTGTAGTATCATACTGGAAGATAGGGAATTTTGGTCGCAATGTCAATTCGTTATCCGAGTTTATGAGCCTTTGGTGAGGGTGCTTCGATTGGATGATAGTGAAGAAAAGCCAACAATGGGTTATATTTTTTATGCTATGGATAGAGCAACGGAAGCAATCAAAGCCAATATGAAAAATAGGTATTCTTTATACCTACCATATCTCTCAATCATTAATGAGAGAAGGAGAAAACAACTTTCTTCTCCATTATTTGCAGCTGGGGCATTTTTGAATCCTAGTGTGTAACTTAGACTGGCTGTTGAAAAGCAAGCTGAAGTTAGTAGAGGAATGCTTTTCACAATTACAACAATTGTGAATCATGACTCAATGCAAGATGTTTTAACCACACAAATGGAGACTTATAAGTACTCTTATGGAGATTTTGGAATGTCGGTGGCTATTTGACAAAGAGGAATTTTTTCTCCAGGTATGACTAATTTCCTATTTCTTATTTGTTGAAAATTATGTATCACTTTATTTTGTTTATAACACTACTTTTGTTTTCTTATAACTTGCAGTTTCTTGGTGGGATCTATTCAGATGTAGTGTTCCAGAATTGAGAAGGTTTGCGATTCGGATTTTAAGTCAATGCGTGAGTGCAACTGGGTGTGAACGAAATTGGAGCACATTTGAATTTATCCATTCCAAGAAAAGGAATAGATTGGAGCATAAGAGGTTGAATGACTTGGTTTATATTCGTTACAATTTAAAGCTTCAGGAAAGGTATGTTATTTTCATTATTAATTTTGATATAATTTTTTATAATTTTCTAATAATTAAATTTAATTGTTTACTAGGACTCTTAGTAGCACAAGTTGTTCAAATGATCTAATTGCGATTGATAATATTGATAATTTGGCGGATTAGGTTTCTGAAGAACCCAATTTGGTTGATATGAGTGATTTGAATTTGGAAGATAATCTTGGATGGAAAATGTAGCACCCTCTTACCTCAGGGTACACACCAGAACTCCCAGAGGTCATTCCGGTACATAACCTACGATAAGAACGAGTTACATTCGATCACTATATTCATTTCATATGGCATCATATCAATATGCACTTATAAGGAATCATAAGAAGATCACATTTTTGTTGTTGTTGAAACTACTCTTTCCTCATTTCCTTTCACAAAATCGATGATTACATTGTGTCTTTCATGTTTTCCTTATGTACATCATCAAAAACCTAATACAAAAGTCTTACATGAAAGAGGAAATGTATCAAATCTATCTAAGTCATCCAAAAGTCCCAGCTGACCAACCTTTGAGCCATGACCTCACTCGCCCAAGACACAATCTGTACGACAGTGGAGTTCCTAGTGAAATGAATCGCCCCTTTGTCCTGAAAAGACAACGTTGCAATTTTGATGAGTTCACCGGATCAAACACCCATATCACATAATTCACTAATATTCATTCACTGGGTTCAATCATGTAATATTATATGCATGAGATTCACATTCGTTGTTATTGTTGTGACCGAGTAGCCATCACATACATATACACAATTATTGGCCCACAGGGCTCAGTCGAAACAAAATCACAGAGCAGAGCTCTATACACAAAACATATGTCACGGAGCCAAGCTCTACGTGGAAACGCTTCATTGGCCACTTAAATCACAACACCTTTATCTGAGCATGCATTTATGAAATGCACTACATACGGATCATGTCATATCAGATAATCACATGCAATATTTGAATCAGAAACTCATTATCATCGGACCTAAATCTGGCATTCAACTTTCGTTGAGAAAACACATATTATACAGAATTTCAGATCAAACAAGGCACTTCCAATACCATATCCACATAACAAACTCATCGGACTTTAAGCCCGGAATTCAATCAAATCACAAATACTTTATAATTGGAAGCTAACACATCAAACAATTTCAAAGCAAATCAATCCTAGGAAATCATCTAGGTTGACTCACAGGTTGCTCCCGAAGCTAATGCCTGGAAGATCCAGCAACGTCTGAAAGTTGACGTTTCAGTTGCTCCTCTATAACCAATAGCATACAAGATATCACAATTTGCACCATTAAGAGTGTTCAATAATGCACATGTATGAGATGAATTATGTACAATGCATGTTCATGATAAATCTCGAGTATCGCTCCTTGATTCTTCTCAACACTATCCCCATACCAAAATTCATTTAAGTATAACTAACACTTAGGTTTATGCCTCATTAGAACCATTGAAAACACAATTAATTACTCATTAACTTACCTTCAGACTTTCTGAAACACCCCTTTCGAGTTTACTGTTCACATTCAACAAAAAGGCAAAACTTGTGAAATTTGAGCCCACTCTCTTCTAGAAAAGTGCTTCTCTATCTTTTATCTTTCCATTGACACCAAAATCACTTAATTTGGTTCAGTAATTTGGAAGATATGCCTAAAACATTTTCGGATTGCTCCTTTCCAAAACAGTGTACTATACTCAATTTCCATCCAGAAATTGAACACTTTAGAGACTAGATCAAGATTCAGCTTCTTTATATTATTTGTATCCCTATTACTCTAGTTTACTACGAATCAAGAATCATCTCAATTGGAATCCTACAGACCAAGATATCGTCAAAATACTGAAATATATTCAGTAAAATATCCAGTTCATGCTCCTTCCATCAATACTCTTACTTTGATTCAATCAATCATTTTCAATTTAATACCAAAAACCATAAATTTTTGTGAAGAGATAAAGAAATGTGTTAGGAATCCAATTCTTCAAAAATCAGGTCATTTGAAGGTCTAGAGAAGAAGTTATGACCAAAAGAGTCCAGTCTATTTTTGCTTTTGTCTTAATTCTATCGTTTCATTTTCTTCCGTCTCATTTCTATCGTCTGCTTTTCTTCCGTCTCATTTCTATCGTCTGCTTTTTATTGTCTGATTTTTTCCTAGAACATCTCCACTTATAAGGATTATAACTTTTGACTCCGATGTCCAAAATTTTCATGCTATATACCGTTGGAAAGCTAAAAGAAATATCTACAACTTTCTAGAAGGCAACTTTGTCAAAATCTATCTAGATCAAGTCCATATTTTCTCCCAAAATCAGAACACGAATTTTACAATCAGCTTTCAACGCCCTGCACCATATTCTCAATTTCATGACAACTTTTGAAACTCTTAGAGACAAAACTGAAATTCGATGTCTTCATACAAAATGTAGCCATGTGTCTCTAGTTTAATTCAAATTAAGAATTATTTCGTTTAGACAATTAGAGAAAACGTTATGGCTAAAAGACTGAAGTGTATTCAGTAAATATTTTCCAGATTTTCAAACTTTCAATATTTTATATCACCAAAATACTAATTTTTTTTCTTCCAAAAACTAATTTAACACTATAACTGAATTTATTTCTTCTTAACTACCCAGTATTTATAAACAAACACATAAATGCCATTTTTCATGCAAATGATAGTAACTTATCAAATTTATTTCACAAATTCCCAACTCTAAGGGATTTCTTCATCACTTACCTGCTGAAAACTCCAAAATCTTCAAGCCCTAAACTCCACACGTTTTACGTACTTCATTGAGTGCAATGATCAGCTTCTGGTTTTTCTTAGGGTAGAGGACACAATGGCAAAGTAGGTTTGGTAAAAGAAAGGAAAAAAACAGAAGTCTCTTAGAAGATATTTGATGGAAAACTCTGTGTTTCAAAAAAAAGTTTTAGAAAGATGATAATAAAGAAGGGACTTGGACAAGACTTAACCTGTCAACTATCAAAGAATAGTAACCTACTTCTAGCAAGAGTACAAAAGCCTAAGTGATACTTGTCATTTACCTAATACCCAGGTTCTAACTTAGTTTCTTTTGAAACTAATTCCTTTGACTGTCATCTTTACAATCCAACTATTTCCAAAGCTTCTTTTAATTTCTTGTTTCCTACTATATATATCTTTCTAGATGCTTCATAAATTCACCAACATATACAAATACAATATTTCCACCAATCACTAATATTTTCCAATGTCAAAATGTCCTTACTCTAAAAATTCATAGATCAATCCGAATATACCCGGAATTATTCATGAATGCATATACAATTATTTTCATGTGCAAATAAATTTACTATTTACATATAAGTGTATGGCATTTATATGAATGAACATGGAAATGCATCTCTTACTCTCATTAATCACTCACATTTACTATTCTAACCCTCCCACAAGTAATGGGATGTTACAGGAAAGTATTGACATGTCATTTGGTGCATTAAATTTGAATGATAATGATGATGAAGCTCCTCTCAATGATGAGGATTTTGTACCAAATGATCATTTGAGGGTCGGTCTTGATTCAATGGTATCTGCCCATTGATGATTGAATTTTAGGTTTTTATTTTTCCTTTACTTTTAATTTTACTTGTATTTGATCATTGATGTTTATGTTTAATTATATGTATGTAATATAACTGTAATATTTTTGTTTTAGGTTCAACTTCTACTTGATTGCTTATTTGTCATCAACTCTTTTTGTAATATTTATTGTTCTTTTTATCGAATCTTTGAATCTTTTGATGCAAATATTTAATATTATTTATTATAATGATGAAATTGTATGATTGTAATATTTTCAATGCTTTGTATTATTCTTAATTTTATAATTGTATGATGATGATTGTTCTTGTCTATATTAATTGTGGTTAATATTTATATGTAAAATATTTAAAATTATTGTTATTTCAAATTAATTGTCATTATTATTTATTATTAAGATTTTGAAAGCATGGTTGATGTAAACGAGAAACTAGTAAAGTATAGAAATGCAATTTGTATAATATATCAATTTGGACTATTTTGCAATTTTTAAAAATTTTAAAGATTATTTTATAAATTTAAAAATATAAACGATACCCAATATCGAATTTGCATCAAGTATAATTACATTACAGAGTTTCAATTCGATATCAAATCCAGTATGACATTCATAACATTGGTTATCAAGTCGAAGGCTAATAATATGAAGATTACAGTACCGAGGTCTTATATTTAAATCTTGACAATGCCTTTTCTTAAGTGAGCAAATGACATTGTCATATTGCATTTTTGTAGCTCTTTCTTCGCTAGTGTAATATATTTCCAAAAAGAAAACAATAATAACACGATGAAATGCAAATTAACAATAATTAATTAAAAAACAGACGTTTATAACAGAATGATGCCCTCCAGCCTCGATAGGTTCCTTCTACGGTCTTCTCTCTAGCCGCATCTCTCTCCCTACCTGCCTCTCTCTCTCTCTACCCCTGAGATTGCCCCGGCTCAGTCATGCCTACTTTAGCGGCGGCTGCGGTAGCTCGTCGAGCTGCTTCTATTTCCCGAATATCCTTTCCTCAACCACTCTCTCTCGTCCACCGCCGTGGTCTCGCTGGCGCCGCAGATCACCATGGACCTCCAAAAATCAACTGTTGGCAAGACCCTATGAGCCCATCTAAGTGGAAGGAAGAGCACGTCTGTCTTCAATTTTCTCTCTCTAAATTTTAGCGATTTGTGAAATCCAATCGTCTCATAGTGATTAAAGTCATCTGTTTTGTGCCAAAGTGGACTATTAGCGTCACATGGAAAGCCCCATATGCCTCTAAATTATTGACTGAGTTTGGTGGTGTTTTTTGCAGTTTGTGCTTGTTTCTTTGTCTGGTTGGGGTCTTCTTATTTTCGGGGGTTACAAGTTTTTTACAGGAGGCAAAGGCAAGCAGCAAGAGGTATTAAAACTTGATATCACTCGTTAACGTATACGCCGCTGGTCATATCTACTTATGTTTCTTTTACGGCATTGTCGGAGAATCACTGTTACAATTTGGTGTTCGAATCTGGTGTCCTTGTTCCCTTTATCCACGTCTAATATCTGGTGTTTAGGTGCAATACGAGTAGTCCAACTATCTCAAGTTGTTAATAACGGTCTATCGTATGGACAGAGTTTTTACTATCCTGACATGAAAAGACTAATATTATGAGAAGAAATTGATTAATCTTAAAGTGAAGTTGTATGCTGAATTTAAATGCTTAGTACAATGAGAAGAATTTAACCAATCTTAAAGTGGAATTGTATGCTGAACATAAGTGCTTAACATAGCTGTTATGAACTGTTGAGATACTAAAAGCTGTAAATAGATTATACTTAGATAGAGATAGGCTGTAATAGATAAGATAAGACAAGTTTGAAATCCCTTAAATTAAGGGATTACATTAGATAGCTTTAGATAGCTTTCCAGATTTAAATTCCTACTTTTAATGTCCTATATATGGCTGTATTCTCCTATTCAATAAATGAGAATATAGGAAATTTCTTTCCCACCTAGTACCAGAGCCGTAGGGCTTCTTGTTTTTGGAATTTGTCCTTTGAGCAGCCTTTATTGCTGCACTTCCCGAAACCCTTTTTATTTATTCCTCTCTTGTTTGTTCCAACCTTCATCGCTGCATTTCTCCTTACCTCTCTTGTGTGTTCCAGCCTTCATCACTGCAATATCTTCTTCTTAATCATGTCAACTTCTCAAGCTTGTGTCTCCACCATATCTAACCCTCCGCAAGAATTCGACACCATTCAAAAAATTGGAGATTTACAAAATATTTGGGCTTCCTATAGGCTTAATGGGAAGAACTATCTCAAATGGTCTCAATTTGTCCGTACATACCTCAAGGGCAAAGGGAGACTTAGTCATCTTCTTGGAACATGACCAACTAAGGATAACCCAATGTTTCAAGCATGGGATGAGGAGGATTCCATGATAATGTCCTTGCTATGGGATTCTATGGATCCATGATCAGTGACATGCATGTTTTCTATCACTGCAAAGGAGATTTGGGACTACATTTGTCGCACATACTCGAAGGCTCGTGATGTTGCTCCTCAAGTGTACGAGATCAAGATCAAAATTGTAGCTGCTAAGAAAGGAGATAAATCTGTCATAGAATATGCAAACTTGCTGCAGAATTTGTGACAAGAACTCGATCATTATCAAGTTTTTGAGATGAAATGCCCTGAGGAAGTTGTCGTCTTGAAGAACTTCATTGAAAAAGATCGTGTGTATGATTTGGCTGGGCTGAATGCTGAATTTGACCAGGTTAGGATCCAAATCCTTGGGAAAGAGGACAATCCGTCTCTAGAAGAGACAATCTCATTGATTCGAGCAGAAGAGAGTCGAAGGAGTGTTATGCTTGAACCACAAACCATTGACGGGTCAGCCTTATTAGCAAAAACTGATCATCATGACAAAAGAAAAAGTGATCTATCTAAGCATTCCAGTAGAGAAAACCAGGGGAAGGAGAATAAGGACAACCTTTGGTGCACCCATTGCAAGAAACCGAGGCACACAAAGGAGACATGTTGGAAAATACACAGTAAACCACCAAGTCGATAATGGGGAAATCATGGGGGACAGTAGAGGTCCCAAACACATATGGTAGATCAGCCCAAATTTGAGGAAAATTCAGGAATAATGGAATTAATCAGTGAAGAAATTGAGAAGCTAAGAAGCTTGTTGGGGACTATTGAAAAACCTTTTAAGACTTGTTCTTTGGCTCTTTCGAGTAAACCTTTACACCCTATTTGCATTAATGCCTTAGAAAATCTTCATACCAATTCTTGGATAATAGGCTCGGGTGCCACAAACCATATGACACCCACATCTCAACTCTTTCACACTTATACCCTATGCCCAAGCAACAAAAAGATTGTAGTGGTCTCTCTAGTTACTATTGCAGGTTTCGGAGATATACACATCACACCTAAGGAAAGGAGTGGCCTCTACCTACTTGAATTGCCTTAAAGAGTTAGGAGCAACCTGTCTTTGTCATTTCTCAGTTCCTCAAATAAAGATACCATTTGGCTGTATCATTTACGCCTAGGTCATCCATCTTTACTCTTTCACGGGAATGTCCCTAAACCCTATTGGGGAGAGGCAATTGTTACAACCACATACATGATAAATAGACTTCTGTCACGTGTGTTAGATTACAAAAGCCCCATAGAAATTCTTAATAGCGTCTACCCACACTTCAGAACCTCAAATGGCCTCACACCTAGGGTGTTTGGATGCATTGCCTTTGTTCATGTTCATAACCAACATAGAGACAAACTAGACCCCCGAGCCATCAAATGTGTCTTCCTCGGTTACTCACCTACTCAAAAAAGATATAAGTGTTATAATCCGTTATCTAGGAAAATTTTATATCTCTACAGATGTCACCTTCACAGAAAATACACCTTTTTTCTCCAAATCCTCTCTTTAGGGAGAGATTTCAATGATGGAAGATTGCACTTATGAGTCATTCGAACCACTTAAAATCCTTGACCTTCCTCCTGCTCCAGCTTGTAATGTTGAAACAACCAAGTTGTTTGAACCAATTACATTTGAGTTCCCCAATTCTACTATTGAACCTGTGTCATCACATGTCCCAAACAACATTACTCAAGCGTAGTCAAGGAGGAAGGCTGTTCTAGAAATGACACAGGTCCAAGAATCCATCTTAAACTTTGGAAATGAAATCATGGTAAGATCTGACTCATCTTTACACAAACAACCACTTTATCCTCTATCTCACTATGTTTCTCTTAAGCACCTGTCACCAACCTACCAAAACTTCATTGTGAGTTTAAATACCATTACTGTCTCTAACACCATTTGTAAGGCATTGTCAAAAAGGGAATTGAGGGATGCTACGAGCAAGGAGATGAATGCATTGGAAAAGAATAGAACATGGGAGATTGTTGATAAACCGAAAGGGAAAAACATTGTTGACTGTAAGTGGATTTTCACACCCAAATATAAGGCTGATGGATCTCTTGAGAGATATAAAGCTAGATTGGTGGCTAAAGAGTACACTCAAACCTATGGTATTGATTATCAAGAGACTTTTACCCCAATTGCAAAGATGAACACTATGAGAATTTTGTTGTCATTGGCTACCCACATTAAATGGTAGCGCCTCCATAATTTGATGTTAATAATGCATTTCTCTATGGAGACTTAGATGAGGGAGAGACGGTAACGAATTTTGCAAGCTGAGGAAGGCCCTTTATAGGTTAAAACAATCTCCTAGAGCTTGGTTTGGGAGATTTGCAAAAGTCATGAGGGAGTCTGGGTATAAACAAAGCCAAGGTGATCACACTCTTTTCATTAAACATTTGGCTGTAGGGGGAGTTACTGCACTTCTACTCTATGTAGTTGACATCACAGTGACTGGAAATGATGAGAAAGAGAAGCATGAATTGAAGCAAAGACTAGTAAAAGAGTTTAAGATAAAAGAACTTGGGAAACTAAGGTACTTCCTCAGTATTGAGGTGGCATATTCTACACAAGGGATTTTTAGATCTCAACAGAAGTATGTGACTGATTTGTTGGTAGAAACAGGAAAGATTGGGTGTAAGCCAGTCTCTACACCAATGGATCCAAACCACAGTTGGGAGAAGCTAAAGAACCAGTTGTTGATAAAAGGATGTATCAAAGACTAGTTGGTAGACTCATATTTTGCTCACACTCGGCTAGACATAACATACTCGGTAAGCATGATTAGTCAATTCATGCATGATCCAAGATAGCCTCATCTTCAAGCTATTTATAAGGTGCTACATTACTTGAAAGCTAGTCTGGGAAAAGGAATTTTGTTCAAGAAAAACAATGCTCTTGCTCTAGAAGCTTATACTGATGCTGACTATGAAGGTTCCATAGTGGATAGAAGATCAACTATCGGGTACTGTATGTTTCTTGGAGGAAATTTGGTAATGTGAAAGAGCAAAAAGTAGAATGTGGTGGCAAGGTCATCTGCAGAATCATAATTTAGGGCTATTGCTCGAGGATTGTGTGAGCTACTCTGGCTGAAGATTGTTCTAGATGATTTGAGATTCAAATGGGACGACCCAATGAAACTCTATGGACAATAACTCAGCCATCAATATTGCTTATAATCCTATACAACACGATAGGACAAAGTATATTAAGATCGATAGACATTTCATTAAAGAAAAATTTGAAGAAGGATTAGTGTGTATGTCCTATGTTCCATCAAAACGTAAAGTAGTTGATGTTTTGACAAAGGGGATGGACAGTTCAAGTTTGCATGATCTTGTATACAAGCTGGGAATGGAAGACATCTATTCCTCAGCTTGAGGAGTGTTGAGATACTAAAAGCTGTAAATAGATTATACTTAGATATAGATAGGCTGTAAAAACATAAGATAAGATAAGTTTGAAATCCCTTAAATTGAGAGATCACATTAGATAGCTTTAGATAACTTTCCAGATTTAAATTTCTACTTGTAATGTCTTATATATGGCTGTATACTCCTATTCAATATATGAGAATATAGGAAAATTCTTTCCCACATGAACCACTAAATATATCATTTAACATTTGAAGTACTTTGTGAGAACGGTGTTTTGTGTTTTATATAGCATTTCAGCTTCCCGTGAAAGTTAAAATTGTCTTTCCTGAAGGGCAACATATTCATTTTTTTCCTTTGATTTCAGAGCTTTCAAATAGATCTTTTAAGGATACCCCTTCCTCTATGTTATATGGTTTGATTCGCACCAAGAATGCATGGTGAACAGTTTGGATAGAGAAACCATGCACCTTAGGCTGTCATGGTGCCTTTTTCTGCGGTTTCAACACAATTTCTTCTTGTGAGTTGTAGAACTGTTATAGAATTATCAGCACGGTTACTGGAAAATGAAAGATTTGTGCGCATCAGCAATGCTACAATTCAAGCGATTTAGATCGACCAACTATGTTATGCAAATTTGAGATTTTTAATATCTAAGCTAAGAATCACTAGGTGGGTTCTAGGTGGCTTGCGCACATATCTTTGTTTCTGAAAGCTCAAAGAAGCTCCTATGTCCTTCATTCTAATTTCTGGTTTGGTTGGACTAATTAGCTAACTAACCTTGTAGTGTAAAGCTCATGCTTGGATAGAAAAAGGTCTTGGAAAGAGTTTCTATGTTAGTGTGAATGACATGCCTACCTAATTTTTCATTGAATTTAGTTTTATATTTGCAGTGAATCCAACGATTACTAATATTTTATTCCTTCAAAATTGTGTTACTTTGTAAGATTGCAGCTGTTTTCTGATACCTACTTGTGTTTTCACAGAAGCTGGTGGCAGCAGCACACTGAGCCTGGGTCTTCAAATAATTTGTAATCATCTTCGTAGTACAATATTTTGTTGGACTTCACTTGGCCTGGGTTTGTCATTTGTTTGGTTGTGTGTTTTATTTTATTTTGGAGGTTAGATTACCATTTTGGGGAAGGATAAGCCCTTGTTATTCGATAGTTCTTTCTTCTGTTTCTCTGAATATTTGTGGCTTGACCCTCCATATTTATAAAATGATGCCCTCTTGAAAATCTAGATCTTAATTAGTCTATGTTAAGAAAGCAACAAACTCATTTGGTTTTCCATAACTTTTTCATGCAGTTTCCGCTTGCTTAACTTCGGCTGAATTTTATTCTTCAAATCAATTTGGAAACTGTGTTTCTTCATCTGAGTAGTATGTTTTATGCTTTCTATTCACTTGCATATAGTCTTTCTGCAATTAAAGGTTGCAAACCTTTGCTACCATTTTAAAGGTTACCTTAATAAGGATGAGGATGAGGATGCTCAGTTGGGTAGACTTTGACTCACGATTTACTTGATAATGCTGATTGGATTAGTTTTCCAACATTGTATGTCACAACCAAATAGCTAGAAAGCATTAATTTAGCGCGGTCATAGAGTTGCTGTTAACAGCTTTAACAGCTTGTTGGGAATGCCGTGAATTGAATTCAATTGTTTGGAACAAAAAAAACGGGACGAATTGAATTAAGTGTGGGTTAAACCCTCACTCTCTTTGTAAATTGAATTCACGGCTTAATTCACGTGAATTTAACTACAAAAGCTGCTGCTCTTCTGTTAATGAACCACTCAACTTCACTTAAAATTTTTTTAAATTTCGGTTTGGTTTTGTTTCTTTCGATTTTCAAAAACTATAAAAATCGTGATCTGTATTTTTTATTTTATAATATAATTTCTGTTAATTAAATATATATTATTAAATTATCTTCAAAATATATAAATTTCAAATAAAATTTGATTTAATAATTAAAAATAATTAAATAAATATTAAGTTTTAGATAAAAAGTTAATTTTAAAATGTTTTATTTTATTTAATTAATAATTTATTAATAAATATTACATAAGAGATTAAAAAAATTAATTAATTAAAATAATTTATTTTTAAGTTTATATAATATATATTATTAGTGACAAAAATATAATTAAATTGACATTAACAACTAAACTTTTTATTTGAAAGAAAAGCAAAAATTAAAAACAAAATAGCAATTATGGCCAACTCGGCGAGGGCGAGGGCCAAATGGCCAGAGCGCTCGCCCTCGCGAGGCATTTCATTTGCCTTATTTATTTTTGTCTATTATTAATTTATTATTCATAACATTATTAAATTCGATATTATTATTAACTGTTGTTATTTATGTAATTATTTATTTATAGATTTATAATAATAATAATAATAATAATAATAATATTATTATTATTATTATTATTATTATTATTATTATTATTATTATTAAAGAGTATTTTGGAGTAAAATTATAAACACGCATACAAAGTTAAGAATACATTTATTTTGAATAATTAAAATCTATCTAAAACGACTTTTATTTTGGATAATATTATTTTTAGTCGAGGGTAAATGTGTCATATGAAATAATTGAATTGAATTCTAATCGTATTAGATTTGTTTCAAACAGTATAATTGAATTCAATTATAATATTCTTGGATTTATAAAATAGTTCTTGAATTTTTAAAAATTACAAAATAATATATTATCATATTGTACAATTGTACAGTTTTAGATATATATATTCTAATTATTTTATATATAATAATTATCTATATATAATACATATCTAAATATAATAATTTATTGTAAAATAATGCAAATAATTCAAAATTTTGATTATTTTTCTAGAATTGTTGTTTTTCATATTCCATTTAATTTTACATTTAATTAGAGATAATCACAATTTTAATTTAATATATAAAATTAATTTAATAATTATTAATAAATATAATTATAGTTAAAATATAGAAATTTGAAATAGATTTTGATTTAATAATTAAAATATATAATAAGTATTAATTTATAAATAATAATTTTAAATTTTATTTTAAAATAAAATATTTTATTAATACTTTATTAATAAATATTTTATAAAATATTAAAATAAATTTAAATAAAAGTAATTTACTAGTAATAAAAATAAAAATGATTTATTTTTAAGTTTTAATTTATAATTATTATTAGTAATAAAAATATTTAAATTATTATTTTAAAAACTTTGAAAACAAGGGGTTAGGAGGGAGGGAGGGAAATTTTGAAAATTTTGCAAAAAAATCCTCTAATTTTTAAAATTTTTGGTACTGGCCAATATTTTGAATACCGACTAGTACAACCGAAACGAGCCGGTATCGATCAGTATTTAAACCCGGTACCAAAACTTAATATACCGTACTGATTTTGGTCCGATACTATCACCACTATGAGAGGGGCCCCCTCTTTAACAGCCCCCTCTCGTATAACATAAGAGCCTACTTTCATTTATGACCAAGATGTAATAAATATTGATAGTGAAAGTGCGCAGTATGACTTCATGCTTTTAAAGTGCGCAGTTACCGTATATACGATCATCATCCATGCTTTTAAATGACTTAACGTTAATTAACGTTAAAGTCATTTAGTTCATCATCCATGCTTTTAAAGTCTTGCGATTCTAGTATATCGATCATCATCCATGCTTTTAAATGACTTTAACGTTAATTAACGTTAAAGTCATTTAATGTTATAATTTTTTAATGTAAAGGTAATTTTGTGGTCTATGCTTATAAATAGTCTTGAATATTTGAGTGTACTCTTACCTTCTAATTTCTTAATTTTCATTAATATATGTATTTAAAGTACTCAGACTTCAAAATTAGCAAGAAAAATTTTGCGATTACATCTTCAATTACGAGTATAATTTAAAGGTAAAGTTTCTAATTTTTATTATATTTTTATTCTTTATTTTTATTTTAATATTAGATATTAAATTTTGCTATTTATTTTGTCTATGTATCACGAGATATAATACCATTTATATATCTTTGTGATATATTGTGAAGTCATTGGAGTTTGGTTGTGCTGCATACTTCTTCCGATTCTATCTGAGTGCTTTTGTTCTTTTCTAGCCCAATTGTGTTATAATTAATTTATATTATGTTGCCTAAAAATATTTATGCGGAAGTGAAAAAGGAAAAAAAAAACAAGTAGCACAATTGATAGAATCCCAAAAAGGAGCAATAAATAAATTTATTAAAAGAGTAGGCTCCTCTAATGAAAGTTCTGAGGAATTAGGTGGAGGTGGTTTTGAACAACATAAAGCAAACTTAAGTGATGAGATTCATATTCATGAGGATGTTAGAAATCTAAGTGAGGATAATCATGTACTAAATGCATCCACTTCAGAAAATTTAAAGTATATTGAGCAAGTAAGCCCTATATTGGACATTTATGATCCTAGAAATTGGGATAATCTTGATAATAAAGCAAGGGATATTTTAGTTGAAAAAGGGCCTGTAAGAGAGTTGAATCTTATGTTTCCTTTAGATAATACCTCTCGTCATTTTCATATTCTTATTATTATAGAAATTTGAGTAATGGAGAGATTAGCGATAGAAAATGGTTGGTTTATTCTAAATATGTAGATAAAGTATATTGTTTTCTTGTAAATTGTTCAAATCTACTAGCAAACAAAGTGGATTAGCAAATGACGGATTTAGAGATTGGAAGCATCTTAGTGAGCGACTCAAAGAACATGAGAATTGCATTGAGCATATGACTAATATGAGAACTTGGAATGAATTAAAAGTAAGATTGAGCAAAAATCAAACAGTTGATAAAGATTTGCAATAAGAAATTGCAAAGGAGAAAGAACGTTGGAGACAAGTTTTGATAAGAATAGTTTCTGCAGTGAAATATCTTGCTAAATATAATTTAGCTTTTCGAGGATCCAATGAGAAACTTTACCAAGATGGTAATGATAATTTTTTAGGATTGATTGAGATGATTGCTGGATTTGATGTGATAATGCAAGATCATGTTAGACGTATTCAAAATCATGAAATTCATTATCATTATCTTGGTCACAAAATTCAAAATGAGTTGATTTCTCTATTGGCCCAGGCGTTAGAAGTTCTATCATAAGGATCATTAAAGAGCGAAATACTTTTCTATTATTCTTATTGTACCCTGATTTGAGTCATCAAGAACAAATGAGTTTGTTAGTACGATGTGTGAATATGTCAAATAAAAAAATAAAAATAGAGGAGTACTTTTTAGAGTTCTTAAAGGTAGATGACACATCTGGATTAGGACTTTTCAATGAATTATTGAATGCATTGAATTCTCTTGATCTTAATGTTTATAATGTAAGGGGTCAAGGTTATGACAATGGTTCTAATATGAAGGGAAAACACCAAGGGGTTCAAAAGCGATTACTAGAAATAAATCCAAGAGCATTATATATGTCATGTGCTTGTCATAATCTTAATCTTACTCTTAGTGATATGACATATTCTTGTGTTAAAGCTGTTTCATTTTTTGGAGCCGTGCAACGTATATATGCATTATTTTCAAGTTCTCCTAAAAGGTGGAAGGTTTTGTTTGATAATGTTTTAGGTTTAACTATAAAATTATTGTCCAAAACTCGTTGGGAGAGTCGAATAAAAAGTGTTAAAGCTATTAGATTTCAAGCTCCTCAAATAAGATTGGCTTTGATGGAATTATCTAGATCTTGTGATGATGCCAAGTCAAAGAGTGAAGCAGAAAGCTTGGTTAGTGTACTTGAGAGTTTTGAATTTTTACTTGGTATGATTATTTGGTATGATATTTTATTCGCTATTAACATGGTGAGTAAAAAGTTGCAATCTAAATCTATGTGCATTAATGCTACCATAAAGCAATTAGAAGGTGTGATGGTATTTTTTGAGAAATATAGAGATGAAGGGTTTAGCTCTAGTATGAATATTGTCAAAAATCTTGCGCTTGAGATGAATATAGAACCTACATTTCTAACTAAACGTTGTGTTATTAGGAAACGACAATTTGATGAAATTAACCATAATGAAGAAATACAATCAGCTGAGGATTCTTTCAGGATTAATTACTTTCTAGTTGTTGTGGATATGGCAATTACTTCGTTAAAGAATAGATTTGAACAATTAACGACATTTGATAATATTTATGGATTTTTATTTGATTCAAAGAAGTTGAGGTCATTAGATGATAACGAATTAAGAGAATGTTGTTTTAATTTTACGACGACTTTTTCTCATAATAATGTGTCTAATGTGGATTTAGATGATCTTTTTTCTGAATTAAAAGTATTACAAATGACGTTGCCAAATGAGTTAATGTCATCAGTTGAAATATTAGAATTTGTTCAAACTGCAGATTGTTATCCAAATGTTTCAATTGCTTATCGAATTCTATTGACTATACCTGTAACTGTAGCATCAGCTGAGAGAAGTTTTTCAAAGTTAAAATTATTGAAAACCTACTTGAGGTCATCAATGTCACAAGAAAGGTTGAATGGTTTAGCTATGTTATGTATTGAGAAGGATATATTGGACAATATTGATCTTGATAATATTTTAATGATTTTGCATCTAGAAATGCACGGAGAAATTGTTTTTCATAAATTATGATCTTGATAATATTATTGGGGCCTTTTTTTTTAATTTCGCCCCGAGCCTATAAAACTATAGGAACGGCCCTGGATACTATACGTACCGGCCGATACTGTCCGGTATCCATAACAATGATTGAATGTCATTGTTATATTTGCATATAATGTTTGGTTTAGTTGAATAAGTCTAGATTGGATTGGTCTACATATAATCTAAAAAGTGAGGGTAAAGCTAATGGGAAGGTCATATTCTGATTGAAAAAGCACATTTGGATACCTGCTCGAGGGGTTGAAACTAATGATTTTACGATTTTAGATTGACCATATTGAGAAAATGATAAATGACTTGTTACAGATAGGTAGATTTTTACATTTATGAATCGACTTTTTCTGAGGTTGTTTAGTTTCATTTATGTTTTTTGTTGTTGTAGTTTTTAGTTTTTAGTTTATGTTTTTTAATTAAAAAGCACAAACTTATTTGGTTGAAATTTCTAATATAAAAACTGAAAACAAAAACTTGTTTGGTTGAGATTTGTAATAAAAATTAAAATAAAATATGTTTAGTTTTATCATCTTGTTTTTATTTTATAATTATACTCTTATGTCAATATTTTAATATAATATTTTATGTTTTTAAATTAATTAATTATCATTATATCTAAAATTAAAATATATGCAAATTAATATAATTAAAAATTTACACATTAATTGTATAAAATAAAATTTTATAATTTAGAAAATTATATTAAGTCATTATAATCAATAAAAGATGTTCATCATATTATAATTCTTCAAAACATAATAGTATTGTCATTTACAAAAGAAACATAAATCAATTATAACTAATATAATCATTTCATATCATCAGCAATTTTATCGCCTTTCAAGATATATATCAAAGTTGTGCTAGAGTGATAATATATTCTACTTGAGAACTTGCATCTTTATTTTCACTTTCTCTAATTTGTTTTTGATTTTCAACACAATTGTCAAATAATTCATCCCTTTGTCCATACATTCTAAAATAATTGTGTATAACATAACAAGTAATAACGACATATTTTTGTTTCTTGATATCATAACTTGACATGCTTTTAAGTATAAGAAATCTTGCTTTTAGAATGCATGTAGTTAACACAACTCCTGTAGATATTGAGGTTTTTCTTTTTCTTTATAACCTCACAAATGATCTCTCACCTTGGTATGGTGAAAGAAATTTAAGCATATTGCTATAGCCTGGATCAACTAAATAGAACTTACCTAACATATAAAGAACATAATTGATGGGACCCGATCCTGAAAACCGAACCTCAACCGAAAAAACGAAAAACGAAAAACGAAACGAAAATCAAAGTGTGGAAGTGAATCAAATCATACAGCTGAAGAAACGGAAGAGGAATCGGAAACAAAAGAACGGAAAATGAGGAAACAAACGAATCGAAAGTTATCGAATCGAAAGCGAAACGAAAACGAATCGAAAACGAAAATCGAATTTGGTTCAGAATCAAAGCAAACAAAATGTTCAATCGAAACTGAAACAAATTCCCGACATCCGAAGCATATATCTTAGAAAACTAAATTAGCGTTGGATACTTTAGACTAAGCCAATCCGAAAACTAGGTATATATTTTTTTCTTTTTCATCATTCATTTCATCTTTATTTAAATCTTATACAAATCAAACAATATAATTTCCCTTTTGGAAAATTCATCCTCAAAGCCAAAACCCAAAGCATAAGATTTTTCTTATTCATTCATACTTATCCTAGAATTCATCTTTTAACCAATTCTTATTAGACTTTTTTTCAAAAATTTGGGCAACATAGCGACTGTATTTTAAGAAACCCAAAAATCTACAAAAGATTTAAACTCACTTCTATAAATCATACCAATCCACACAAGTCATACACAATCCAGCAACACCATTCATCGGACCTCCTGTTCGGCATTCTAGCATAAACAAACACAATTCTATACCTAAAACACTTCAATAAGTCTCAATCCATAATCAAGTCACAATCAATCCCATTCATATTCCTCTCAATTCAATATGCAAATTCATAAATCAAATCCAAATCCAAGCCAATCATATTCATATACAATCACAATTCATATCCCATAATCATACACAAATTTTGCAACTCAAATTCAATACACAAATCCATAATTCATACACCTTATGAATTAATGCTTACAAAAATCTTAATGGCATTCCAATACCATAAACAATACCAATATCAATAATCCCAAATACACAATACACAACTCTTGAATACACTAGATACAAAAGTCACAAACATTCTTCACCATACTCAACATAAGCCTAAAATCTTATCTTTACAAAAATCTAACTTAAAAAACATATCATAAACAAACGTAACGGACGAACGTCTTGACTTTCTTTCATCTGATCTCCTTTTTGAAACCTGGAGATGGGGATGAAAAGGGGTGAGCTTTACAGCTCGTGGATAACATGTTTATAAATCGAATAATAAGCAAAAATTATTTTCTAAACTTTTGCCATTTTATTTAAAAAAATCTCACAGTAGGAAATTCATCGAAAGCTTATTTTTCAAAGCTTTTCAAATCATTCATAAACAATTTCAAATAATTTCACGACAGAAAAAAATAAGCAATTAATCATTTCTCAAAATCTTCAAATTCTTCACAATTCACTCATAATTCTCATTTCTCACAATTCTCAAAATTTTCACAAATCATGAACAATTAAAAAAAATGAATGCATCACATTATAAATGCATCACAAATATAAACAAAATCAAAAACACATAACACATCAAAAAGGTTTGGATCGGTCCAAAATGAAACGTACTACACATTCCCGCAGAGCGGTCCTGTACAGCCGTGAACAGAACGTACTACACTTTCCCGCAGAGCGGTCCAGTGTAGCCGTGAATTTATGGGAGTCCAAAATCGGAGCTCCAATGCCTCTAACTGGTAGGCGGGCGAAGCCTATAAAAAGGAGACAAGTGCACTTGACTCATACTTATGGGACCTAACCAAACCCACATAACACATAATTCACACTTGAAAATCGGAACGCCTGAAGGCATATTTCAAAACTTAATTCTTTTTATGATCATGCCACATTCACATATTAATTCTCAATCATAAATCAAACACGTTCTCATTCACATTGCACAATCATTATCTAAAAATTTAAAAGGCAATTTCACATTCATAATTTCCATAATTTCACACTTCACATAACAAATCTTCAATTATTCAAAACCAAAGTATTTTCAAACATCAAAGTCAAAGCATGATTTTTTTCATAAATAACAAATCATTAAACACAATGAAAGTAATAATTTTCATAATTTCTGAAATTTTCTTAATTTATCAAAACATTTAAAACTTGTAACAATTTTTCAAAAACATTCAAAACCATTGAATGTAACAATTGAATCATTATATAAAATTGTCCAAACAATTTCAGCAATTATTCAAATCATTTAAAAACATTAATTTGAAACATTTTAATCTTCTTCTTGACTTTTCAAAATATAAAAATAAATTTTTCAAAACAATTCACTTCTTGAATGCAAACTTTTCATAATAAGCAAAATCATTGAAACAAAAGAATGTAATAATTGTATTGCTTTTTATCAAATTATCCGAAGCGAATTTTAACAAATTATCCAATCATTCGAAAACAATCAATTTAATGATTTGATCAATTTCTCAAATCATTACAAAATCAAAGAATTTAAGCATTCGAAAAATAAAATTTTCAAACCTTTATACATACTTGATTTTTGAAAATCCAATAAATAAAGAATTTTAGAAATTTCCTTAATTTGTCAAAACATTTAAAACTTGGAACAATTTTTCAAAAACATTGAATTAAATAAAATCCGATATTTCTTTCTTTCACTTTCTTGATTTTTCAAGAACACAAATTTAACTTATGATTCAAAGTATATATCATATCAAACAAATTCTATTCAAATTCCACAATTTCAAATTCACATATCACATTACAAATCAAATAACAATTTTCCATTCATTCAAACACAATGACACAAAAATTTACATATTAAAATTCTCAATCAATCAAAATCAATGAATTCAATCAACCATTCCAACTTTATCAAATCATTCCAGCATAAATAAATGTAACAATTTCTAAAATTTTCAAATCATTCAAAACAATGAAAGTAACAATTGTATCGATTTGATCAAAACATTCGAAACAATTGAAGCAATTTTTTTCAATCCTTCGAAAACAATGACTTTAACAATTCATAAATCATTCTGAAATAAATTAATTTAAAATCATTCGAAAACAATAATTTATACACGTTTTTACTTTCTTGAATTTTCGAAATCACACAATTGACTTATAATTCGAAATATAAACACGGTACCCACCTTAATTCCTTGCTAGAAACTTGTCCAAAGCTTCAATTGCTCCAAAGCCTCACTTAAAAATTTCCTAATTCAAGACATAAACCCTAATTGAATAATCATCCAAATTAAACATCACCTAAGGCATAATCACCAAAATTAACTTCATAATTCACAAACCCATAACATTTTCAAGCTATCCAAACCAAAAATTCATTAAAAATTCAAAGCTCAAAAATTTCTTTTACCTTATTTCTTCACCTTTTTCGAATTTCTTTGGTTCTTTAGGAAGCTCTCAAGCTCTTCACCTTTTTCCTCTTGGAGCAACATCGAAATCCTCTTTGGAAGCTCACAAAATCGAAAACCCTAATTCTTTTCTCTTCTTTCTCCCATCATCAAAGCTTCCCTCTTCTCTCTTCTTCTTTTATTCTTTTTTTCCTCTCAAAGTGTCGTGCTTCTCTTCAAGAAAAATGACAGCCCCCTTCTCCTTCATTTAATGAGTGCTAAAAGACCCATTTGCCCCTCTTTATTAACCTACTAACTCATCTCTTTAAGTAAACTTCCAAAATTGTCCCTTAAATTCTTTTTAATTCAACCTTACTTTAGGACATTTTTCTAACCATCAAATTGAAGGAATTTGCAAAACCTTCCTTCTAAAGAAATGTTCCTTATTGTCTCAATTTCATAACGCTACCAAAATCATTTAATTTGGTGCACTACACCAAAAGTTATACTCTAAAAATTTCGGACTTGTCTTATGCTAAAACATTTTCCAACAATTTATTTCCATTCAAAAATTGACATTCTTAGAGACTGAATTAAAATTCACTTCCTTAAGACAAATTGTAGCCTTATCTTCTTAGTTTAATCCAAATTAAGAATTACTTCATTTGGATTACTAGAGCAAAAGTTATGGCCAAAATACTTTCAAACTTTTCTAATCCAAGACTGCACACTAAACCCGACTTTCATTCAGAAATTGGAAGTCTTAAGGGCTAAATTGAAATTCAATTCCTTCATAAGACTTGTAGCCTTATGTCTCTATTTTAATTTTCCATAATAACCAACTCAATTGGATCTCCACAGATCAAGAATTTCTCAAAAGACTGAACCATATTCAGAAAAATATCTAACTCACTTTGATTAAATCAATCTTCCTCAATTTAATCTCAAAAATCACAAATTTCCCATGAGGATGTATATAATTGTCTTATAAATCTAACGCTTTAAAAATCAAGCCAATCGGATGTTGGACGAAAAAGATATAAGCAAAAGATTGGACAAAGGTCGGATTAGGGGAGGAGAATAGCAAAAACAAAAGAATTTTTCATATATATAGATATATCTATATCTATATATATATATAGATATATCTATATATATATATATATCTATATATATAACCGAAATTTCCAAAATTCATAACTCTTGGTCCAGAACTCCAAATTTGACAAATTTGGTATTAATAGAAAGCTCCAAGGAAGCTCTACAACTTCCATGAAGAACTCGAAAATCAATTCCGTCTCCAAAGGGGTCAAAAATCCACTCGAAATTTCTGTCCAAAAATCATGTCACCCTTAAAACAATAACTCACTTCTCAAATTTCTATCTTTCAACTCCAAGGTCCAAACATGTCATATTTTATATCAATACAAAGATCAAAATGTGACCTACAACTTTCATGAAGGACAGAAAAATCAATTTGGCCTCTAAAGGAGTCAAAAACCGCATCAAAGTTCCTGCCCACTAATACTCTTCCCAAACAGTAATTGCAACTTGTAAAAATCATAACTTCCTATTTCATAGCGAAAAAATTGCATACTTTACATCAATGGAAAGATCAAAACATAATCTAAAACTTTCATGAAAAACTTCAAAGCAATTTCAACCTCTAGCTAAGTCAATTTTTCGATCAAAGTTTCTGCCAGAAATGTGTCATCCTAAAATAACATCCAACTTCCAAATTTCACAGCTTCCAATTTTCACAATAAAAAATTGCATACTTTATAGTGTCGGAAAGATTGAAAGACTAGCTACAACTTTCATGTAGACCACTTTGTCTCATTCAAATCACATCAGTACAGAAATTAGCCTCAAGGCACATCATACAAAATCCTACACTTATGAACATTTTTAAAAACAAAGCAAAATAACCTTAACTTTGAAAGATCATAACTTCCAATCCCGATATCAAAAAATGACATATTTTAAGGTGATAGAAAGCTCGCAAAAAAAGCTACAAGTTTCATGAAGATCATTTTATCAAATTCTTCCTAAATCAAGCCATAAAAATTCACAAAGATTTCAGCTCAAGGAGTCAACTCTGCTACTATTCATCCCAAAAAGTCAAACTTGCAATTTCCTAAAATTTCACACTTTTCATTATTTATTTCTTGCTTTTTTTAACTTCCATTAAATCACAATATTCACTTTAAATTTTGGTCGGGTCGGCTATATTTGGGCCTGAGCCCAATCACAAAGGCCAATCGGTCAGTCCCATACTCATCGTTTAACCCGGGCTTGATTCACACATTCATGGCCCATTAGCAGAAGGAAATTCCCATGCAAACACGTATTTGCCTAAACCTAGCTGCAAAACCGTATATAAGGTATAATTCTCCCATAATTCAGGTATGCGATGATAACCTAGTTTTTTCTCTGCATTCTACGATCTCACCTTGACCAGAAACTTACTTGAGCGTCGGAGGGGCTAATCGGGACCTCACCCCCGACGTGCCTTCCTTTGTTTTACAGGTGTTTTCTCGTGAAGTTCATCACGAAGTTGCCAATCAATGGATCCAAAGCAGCGCCCGTTCGCCGTAATCCATTGAACCAATTGGGCCCACCGTGTTCTTCAATGAAGGGCATTACACAGTAGCGTGATGTGCCTTGGTCTATTATGAAGGCGGTCTTTTCTTCGTCTTCTAGACTCATCTGGATCTGATGATAGCCCGAGAAGGCGTCCGAAGTCGAGCGATTCATGCCCCGAGGTAGAATCTACTAACCGGTCGATCTTGACAATGGGAAGTCAGTCTTTTGGACATGCTTTGTTCGGATCGGTGAAGTCTATACACATCCTCCATTTCCCGTTTTTCTTTTTCACTAAGACCACGTTAGCGAGCCACTCGGGGTATTTGACCTCTCGTATGAACCCCGCTTCAAACAATTTCCGTACTTCTTTCTCGATCACCCCCTGGCGCTCCTTACTGTGCCATCGCTTCTTCTGTCTGATCGGCTTGCAGTCATGCCGAATGCCGAGGGAGTGACATGCAACTGACCGAGAAATGCCGGGCATGTCGCTCGGTACCCAAGCGAAAACCGATTTGTTTTCCACCAAGCAGTCGGTGATTTCTTTAGCTAGGTTCTTCTGTAGCTCGGAACCTAGATTTGTGAACTTGGAGGGGTCAGCTTCATCCAGTACAACCCATTGCGTTTCTTTCACTGGATTCATCCTGTCCGTCTCTTCGTCGGCTCTTACGTCAAGAGAGCTCGTCAGCACTACCGCCCCTTCTAGGGTTTTGGTTTCTGCCAAGTAACATTCCCTGGCGATTTTCTGCTGACCCCTGACGACACCAATTCCATGGGGCATCGGGAACTTCATAACCTGGTAGTATGTGGAGACGACCGACCTGAGAGCATTTTGAGTAGCTCGCCCAATTATTGCATTGTACGCCCCCTGGAACTTTACGACTAGGAACTCCACGTCCCTTTCTATCTGGCATGGCTTCTGCCCAAACTTCACTTTCAGATAGACCCGGGCGAACGGGTATGCTGACGCCCCGGTTATTCCTTTGATGGGGTCGTCTGAAGGTAGTAGTCGTTCTTCGGGTACCTTCATCTGCTTGAAGGCTTTATAGTACAGCAGGTCGACCGAGCTACCCGTGTCAATCATCACCCGCTTCACCTCGTAACCGTCCATATTGAGATTTACGACGAGGGCGTCATCGTGAGGGCAATTTACTCCATTTAGGTCCGACTCATCGAAAGAGATCATTCCGTCGTTCTCCTTCGGTTTTTTGATGGGCGTGTCTTCGCCGACCTATTTGGCGTATCTTTTCCTGCCTTTAACGGTGGATCCCCCTGCTGCATTTCCACCGAATATCGTGTTAATGACCCCGACCGGTCGGTCATCTTGCTGTTCGGCATTTCCATCGTTTCTTTCCCTTGATCGCCCTCTGTTTTCTCGTCGGCTATCTGTATTCGTGCTCTGCCTACCCCCATCATTCCTGTCGTTCTGCCTCGGGGGTGACCGCCTGTTGTCTGACCGCCTTGTCCTGAGATCGGTGTTTCGTTCGTGTTTCACGAATCGGCCTAACCTCCCCTTTTGAATGAGGAGCTCGATCTCTTTTTTCAACCGCCAGTAATTTTTCGTATCGTGACCGACCTCTCTGTGGTAGCGGCAATACAAGTTGGGGTTCCTGTCCTTGTAAGGGGTCTTCATTTTTTTGGGCTCTCGGATAGTTTCCCCGTCCTCTCTAACGGCCGCCAGTACTTCAGCATATGACCTATTTAGCGGGGTGAACTCTTGGCGATATCCCTGTCGATCGGTAGGCCTTCTCCAGTTCGACTGGCTCTTTTGTCGCTTGTGCGGGTTGCTCGCCCTATCGTTTTGCGAGCGATCTTCCGTCCGATGTCTCGTGTTTTTCAGCACTTCTTCAAGCTGAATATACCTATCCGCCCGATTTCTTATTTCCTGAACCGAGCGAGGCTGATCGAGGGCTAACGACTTCTTGAACTCCTCATCCCTCGTATTATTCATGAGTGCGGCCAGCATGGATGAGCAGGTGAGGTCGGGCACCTCGACTGCCTCACTATTGAACCGAGTAATAAATTCCCGCAAGCTCTCGTTCCATCCTTGGGTAAGTTGCATCACTTCCAGAGCGGTCTTTTGCGGTCGTTTACTAGTGGCGAACTGGTTCAGGAAGAGCAGCCTGAAATCTTCGAAGCATGCGATACAGCTTGGGGGTAAGTTGTTGAACCATCATCGAGCTCCCTCCTGAAAGGCCGTGCAGAAAGCCTTGCATTGGATAGCGTCCGGAACGCAATGTAGGCTCATCATGGACTGAAAGTGCTGCAGGTAGTCCAGGGGGTCGGTCTTCCCATTGTACTTCTCGGGGGTTGGTATTTTTGTGCCGGGTGCCGGGAGAGTATCCAGTATCTCCGAAGTGAAAGGAGAATTGTACTGTGCCATCGGGCGGTCCGGTCGGTAACTCATAGCCGCGTGAATCCGATCACCCGCGATTTGTCCTGGCCGTGCTGACCGCGGCTGCTGCGGTGGTTATTGCGGTGGTTGAGATTGCAAGATTTGGCGGATCAATAGGTCAGCGGCTTCCTCGATCTACTTTTGAGTCAAGGTAATGTGCACAGCCGGAGGAGGATCCGCTTCTGATCGGTGCTGGGGGTTTGGATGCGTATTGAACGCAACATTATCCTCCGAAGCTGCACTCTGTTCCTCTTGCTCCAAGGTTTGAGGCTGCTGCTGATCATTCGGATGTGAGGATTCAGTGCGTGAGACGTGTGGTGCAGGCGACCGTGTCGCAGGTAGCTGCAAAACCAGGCGTTGCAACGCCAGAGCTGCGACTGCGGCTACATCAGGATTAGTTGCCGCCGCCTGACTGATCTGCGTGGTTCTGGACGTGGTTCAGAGCCCTTCTCTTCGCTCAGACTCGAGGAGTAGGAGGGGCTTATGGTCGGGTCGGCTATATTTGGGCCCGAGCCCAATCACGAAGGCCAATCGGTCAGTCCCATACTCATCGTTTAACCCGGGCTTGATTCACACATTCATGGCCCATTAGCAGAAGGAAATTCCCATGCAAACACGTATTTGCCTAAACCTAGCTGCAAAACCGTATATAAGGTATAATTCTCCCATAATTCAGGTATGCGATGATAACCTAGTTTTTTCTCTGCATTCTATGATCTCACCTTGACCAGAAACTTACTTGAGCGTCGGAGGGGCTAATCGGGACCTCACCCCCAATGTGCCTTCCTTTGTTTTGCAGGTGTTTTCTACGTGAAGTTCATCACAGAAAGTTGCCAATCAATGGATCCAAACGGCAGCGTTCCGTTCAGCCAGAATCCGGCTGAACCAAATTTCATAACACATACATATTTCCTCAAAACCTCAAAGTCATCAAAAACCTAAAAATCACTCTTTTCTCATCAATTTTCTTAAAGCACCATAACATTTATAACACAATACATATACACAATCACTCATTTCAAACATTTAATATTTTAAATTCAAATAAAAATCGAGGTCCAACAATAATATTAACACAAAGATATTAAAAATGAATCATAATTACAATGTTTATTTAAAATAATATAATATCTTATGGAGGTATATGAAATTGATTCGCTAGATTTGTCACTGTTTCTAAAAGAACTCGAGAGTTATTTGTAGTACCTTCCCATCCAATCATTACATATCTAAAATGCATTTTAAATGAGCAACAATACATAATATTTTAGGTGAGATTAATTCTTTTACACTGTATGGTATTTGTTTATCGATCGGAACATGTGTATCAATATATATACCATTTATTGATCCTATACACTATTAAAAATAAAATATATATTAAAATAATTATTAATCATAAGGACATAATTAAAATATTACTTAAATATATGAATGTACCTAAAAATAAGGACATAATTTTGAATCATGTTGAATCTGAAGAGGTATATTAGCAAAGGGTGGTGAGTAATGACTCTTTTTGAAAGACAATTAATTACATTTAAGACTTTGCAAAAGTATTTTGAAATTGTCCAGGTCGAATATTGAAAATGTTCTGCATTGACTCTTGTTATCTCACCATGCCTTATAGTTATCAAGAAAATTTCCACTTTTTCCTCCATAGTCAAATGATTTATTGCCTTGAAGCCTCCTAAACTCTTCAACTCATCACATAAGCTCAAGAAGATTATCTTTCTCATTTTTAAGGTTCCATAAATTCTTGTAGGATTTCCATTTAAAAGTTCTAATATCCAATCATGACCTAGTAGAGCTGAAGTTCTACATGATTGCTTTTGTAAAAGAAAAAATTTGTTCTCTCCCGTAGCTAGAGAAACAATGATTACCTTCTTTAATTCATCATTAGAATCTGATTCGAAATCTGATAAGAAATTCATGTATCTACAATGCCAACATTAAATAATTAATAAAAGATTCAATTAAAAGGTTTAATTGAACATTGACAAAAATATTCATACAAAATATAAACTCAACAGTAAGTCAAACATTAATATAAAACCCAAACTTAAAATGTTCAAACTATGGAATAGTGCTTAATATAAAAGTGTCAAATTAATAAGAATTTAATATGCAATAACATGAAAATATAACTAAAGCAACATAATCTAATCCGGCTTTCTTGTATCTGTCATCTTCGTAAAAATATCCCCATGAAGTGGAGAATCAAGTAAAGCCTTCATAGGTTTTCCATATTGCATATTGTTAACACCCAATTCATTTAAGAAATTTGAATATTCCATCATTATGTTAGACTCTTGAGATCTATTCTCTGTAGTGGATGATGTTTCACTCAGTTTTTTCTTAAGTAAATCATTCTTCCTTTTTGATCTTTCACCAATTATAAGCAAGACCTCTTCTACAATGTTAAAATCTATCTACTTTGCCTTCTTATTAAGAGGAGATTTCTTTCTCTTAGGTGAAGAACTTATATCTTGATCTCCTTTTCATTATATGAGTAGTCTTCATCAACATCATTTCTATATCCCTCTTTTGTACTATTTGATGGAGATTTAGTTGATAGATGTGCATACAAACCAGTTACAATAGTATCTCAAAACATCTGACTCAAGTCTAAAAATTTCTTACATAAATTTTTCATAAATTTGTGAGCCATTTTATACACCTATAATGATGAAAAAGAAACATGAGAATAAATATTATATGATATCATATATTCATTAAAAAGACATTTTACCTTAAATAGATTTTCTCAGCATTCATTTATAACATTAACTTCACCAATATAGAAGTTCGCAACCGATTCATGCTTCTTTAACTAAGTTCTTGAAATTCTTCAATTTAGCCCTTAATCCATTTTACTTTTTCTTTAAATGAATATCAGTATACTCATTATTGAATTTTGTTTGAAGACCTACATTAATATTTTTCCAACCAAATTTGGAAAAGGTAGTAATCATTTGATTTCGCTTCTTCAGTCATCAATGAGATTAAATCCATCTCTATGATATCATTCTATACCCCATCTTTTTCATTTATTTCCACACAATCATTGGAATTGTTCATATTGTTCAAATCTTCCATCACTAAATGTTATTACAATAACTGAAGTCAATCACAACAATTTCTAAAAAGTATTAAATGCTAAATATGGTTCAAAATAAACATGAGACAACCATATTAAATGCTAAACTACATACAAGTGCATGGAAATGATAGAAGAGTCGAAGTGAGAAATTAAATGAAGGTCAATCAATCCCTATGAAAATATCCATAATATTCAATGTTCATCTATGGTACACGAGCTATCTTTAAACATTTGATTCTATAACATCAAAATAATGGTGTAAATTTAAGCAAGGTCATAATATATAGATGATGCATGTCATGCTCATGCAAGCACATGTGTTTTTAACAATACGAACCATTTGTGTGATAATTACTCTAATGAACCCAATCAAAGGGCCCATAGTGTTTTTCTTATCTTCAACTATTAATTAATCCACAGTAGACACATGAGATAAAAGTTATACACTTGTGTTGGACCCCGCTTGCGGAGCCCAACTTCGGATCATTAACGTGAGTACCTATGGAAATTCTTTAAACATCACTAATTCATTTTCAGAGCCTGTGAGTCACAAGCCTGATGTTCTACGTGACATCTAGACGCGCATCCCACAAGGGAGGAATTTCCACACCAAGCCAAACCTCACCCAAAAAGCACCCAAATCACTTACTTCTGAACAGATTGGAAAATTTAAAAGTCTTGAGTCCTAAACTAAGAATTGATTCCTTCAGATAAGTTGTAGCTCCAAGTCTCTAATTTGTTCATAATCAAAAATCACCTCATTCGGATCTCTACAAATCAAGATATCACCAAAATACGGAAGCATGTTCAGACTTTTTCAATCGATCCTCTCACTTTGATTCAATTCATCTTTTTTAAATTAATCTCAAAAGGCATAAATTTCCATGGAGAGGTAGAGGAAAGTCTTAGAAATCTCACGCTTCAAAAATCAGATCAATCAGAGGTCATATAAAAAAGTTATAAGCAAAAGAGTGGAGAGAGGTCAGGTCGGGGGGAAAACATGACAATAGTCGACTAGTCGAAGATCTATTCGTCGACTAATGCAAGTATAAACATGACGATTAGTCGATTGGTCGAAGACTATTAGTGCCTGTTTGGATGGGCTTATATCAGTAGAGCTTTTATTAGTAGAGCTTTTTTTGGTAGAGCTTTTCTGAAAAGAGCTTTTCTGGGAAGCCAGTTGACTGTTTGGCTGTCAATTAAAAAAACAGCTTTTTTAAAAGAGCTTCATACAGTAGACTGTTTGGTAACATAAAAATAAAAAGTACTTTTATTAATTTTAACTATATTTTATTTAATGGAAGTTTAATATAGGACAAACGATTTTAACACTTTGAAACCAAAAAGAGGGACATAAACTCAAAGCAGATTCTGACTTTAGCATCACAAAATAGTCAATTACTGTTTGTTGATCTAGTAGTCTGTTAAGGAATGTTCGACACCAGATTGTTGGTCTCTTATTTAAATTATGTGGTAAAATTGAAAGCAGATTGTTGTAGATTTATTTTCTATCAACCTAGACTGAAATGCTAAAATGATTACGAAGAGTCATAGTAATAACAATGTTGTCATATTTTACAATCAATTGTATAAACACAGATCTGTTGGAGAAATGTAATAACCCTTAACCGATGATGTTTTGATTGATATCCCTCCTCCACTTTTATATAGGATGCATTAGAGTTCTTCCTACATTTCCTTGACCAAGTTGAACGTGCTAATGGTGGGAGACCCGAGTTGGACCCTTCTAGGAGTTTTAAGTTTGGTACTGAAGATCGTATCTTGTGTTCATCTGGCAAGGTTGCCTATAATAGAAGACTTGACTACATTCTTTCTCTGAATATTCCATTACACCAGGCCATCAATAAAGGTCTGGTTTCCTCTCTGTTTCTTGGAGGATTCTGTGAACTTCAATGTCTCTTCTGCGTCTCCGAAGTTCCTGGACAGATTTTAGCTATATATAGTACCTGGAGATCATAATTGGAAAGAAGCAACCAAAGAAGGCACAACTAAATCTAAACTCACCCCATGTGTGCCTCCAGTTGTCCCAAGGCACAGTTAGCTGCCAGCAAAACTTCCTGTGTGTTCATATTACAAGTTGCTACGGCATGTATGTCAAAAAATTTGCTGATTGAAAATTCTATGTGGCATGCAAGAATTCTCCATATGATAAAGCAGCAGTTCCTATATTGACAAAATTAGTGTAGACTTCAACGACTACATATATCCAACAAATGAAATAGATGCTCACCAACACAGGCTTTATTTTCCTGAAAACCTTGGAAATATGATTCAGCTGCAAACAAATAGTGGGCATTTAGTGTATACCCTAAAAAAAGGGCAACAACATTGAAATGCACAAAAAAAACAATTATCTTAAACCTGATTCAAAATTTCCAAGCACGAGCTCAACGAGCCCCTTCACTGCTTTACCACGAGCATTTGCAACATCAAAGTCTACACCACTGCTTTTGAATTCTTCACTCTCCAAGATTTCCAAGCACTTATTTGCTAGCACTAATGAAGTATCATCCTATAGAGGGAGAAGCATAGAAGAATGATCTGACTTGAGGGACTTACTCGCCCCACCTCTAAATTGAGCCCAACAAGAGCTTCCATTGCAAAAGCTAGAAGATTAACAAGTTCACTTCTAGTCAATATCCTTATCAATACTGGGACTAAGCAGATAGGAATTCACTGTAAATGCATGAATTGTGGACAAAAGACAATTACCGACCTCTAACAAACAAAGAAGAAAGTTTCAAGTCATGAACTTCGTGCAGTTTTCCCATAGCATCATCATAATTTCCTCTAAAAATAAATACCAGATTAAGCAACAGTAGAGTTTCCAATCCAATCAAAGAACTGATAAATAACATAAAAGATCAAAACCTTCTAGATAATAGTCGACTAATCCTATAATGATCGACCGGAAACTCTTGGTCTTTCTTCTTCCGACATCTCGACTTCCACAACTCATAACTTTTGACTCGGAATTTCAAAATTTACAAATTTGGTATCAATGGAAAGCTAAAAGGAAGCTCTACAACTTCCATGTAGGACTTAAAAATCAATTAGGCCTCTAAAGGAGTCAAAGTCCACCTCTAGGTGGCTGTCTGATTAATGTCCTCCTAAAATAGTAACATAAATTCTAAAAATCATATCTTTCAACTCCATTGTCCAAAAATGGCATATCATACATCGTTGGAAAGCTATAAGGATAAGCTACAAATTTTATGAAGGAAACTTTGGCTAATTCTACCTAGATCATTCCAGATTTTCCATGGAAATTAGAACACAAATCTTATCCTTGTGAAAACTTGAAATTCATCTCAAATTCACTTCCTTAACTAAAGCAACACATTCTTATCCATTCAACAACCAATTGGAATTCATCAAATCATCAAATCATCAACTTCAATTTATTTTACTCTTCATATTTAACCACAACTCATCATTCATAACATTTCTATCTTTCTTTTCCATAGTGCCTCACTTATATATATATCAATAGGTCATTCATTAACTCAAGTGGATAGCCTCATTCAGGGACGGAGCCAGACTCAACTCTAAGGGGAGATGGGGGGTTAACATCTAATAGGGATTTTTTTAAAGGGGGGCCATTTATATTTGTAATTTTAAAAATTTTAATTATATAAGTAATTTAAAAAAATATTTGAAAGGGGGGGGGCATGGCCCCTCTCCTATAACATGGCTTCGTCCCTGGCCTCATTCAATTATATCTAATTTCAACCCACATCATCATACACAAACTCATATTTCATTTACATCATAAATTCAGGATTTTACAAACATCAATGGCATTTCCAACCCGAATTACATTATCAATCTCAAAAATCCAAAATACAACAAAAGATACCAAATCTCATAATTCTTAACATATATCTAAAGTCTTATTTTTACATCCATCCAACTTAAAATACAACATATGCATAATCAAAAAAATGTCTTAACTTTCTTTCATCCGATCTCTTTCTCATTACCTGGAGATGGGGATGAAAGGGGGTGAGCTTAACGCTCGTAGGTAACAAGTTTATAACGAATAATAAACAAAACCATTTAAAAAGATCATTAACATAGAAAAATTCTTATCGAATCATAAAACACATGGTTTTTAAAGTTTTCAACCAAATTCATAATAGCAAATCATGCATGCATCAATCTTGTCAACATACCATGAACATATAACACATAATAATGGTTTGGGTTGGTTCAAAAACATAACGTACTTTTTTCATATTAATTGTGGTTATTATTTATATATGAAATATTTGAAAATTAATTTTCATAAAAATAGTTGTTATTTGAAATTTTATAGTTTTATGATTTTTAGAGATAGTTTAATGTGAAATTATAAAGAATATAGTACAATATACTAATAAACTATTATGCAAATTTTAAAACATTCAATGACTATTTCATAAATTTAAAAACTTACCCAAAATAGTACTCAGTATTGACTGGTATTGATACAATACTATGTAAGAACTCAATTTGGTACCAGTGCTAGTATGGTATTCATGGGAAACACATCTGTCATAAACTTTGTATGTGTTATTAGATTTTGAATTTTCATTGTTAGCGTTACATTCTTGAGAACATTCAGATAAGCGTGGAACCTTTCTTGGATGGTTGTACACAATTCATTGATGAAAAGATAATGTTTTTCATTAATCCATAGTTTGTGTCTCTCTACTTTAGATGCCGATTGTAACCAGTTACATCTAGATGAATAAGAAAAAGAAAGAATTGTTATTATTTGCCCACTTGGCTTAATTCAATTAATTAAGCCTTCATGGCTTCCCATTGTTCTATTATTCCTTTAACAACCAGATTAAGTGTGAATTCTTCTTAAAACAAACTATTTACATTTTAAGTAACTTTGCAGAAGTTTATATGTCCACGTAATAAAATACAAAGATAAATTTTAAAAAATAAAATCTTTAATTTATTACATGAGAATGAAAATAAATGAATATTAGTGTACCTAACATTATTCTTTTTGTATTTTGGTTAACCGATATTTAAGAATAAAAGCAATAGTTGTTGTAAACAGATTAGTGTACATAAGGTTATTCTCTCTCGTAGCATGCTATGCTATTACATTAATTATTTATATGAGTACATGGTTGCTGGGTTATCTTAATTGTTTCTCTAGATTCAACATGTTCTTGTATAAGAAATCCATAATGTGTAATCTTACTTCATGGACATTGTTTTAGCTAGGTGTGTATCTCTTTGTATACACAAATCTTTTTAGGTGCAGATCTATTATAGCATATGAATCCTTCAAGAACATAAGCACTTTTGTAATGCAAGGACACAATATTAAACTTCACAACTCATTTGTTGGTGAAGTTAATGGTACAAATGAATGTTGAAAAAATCCATTTAAGGTAATATATTTCTTTATTTATTGATATATCATATTTTATAATATTTGTTCTCATGTTTCCTTTTCATCATTGTCAGTGCACAAAGTGACTCACAAATTAAAAAAAAAAAGAAAGAAAGGATGCAAGGAGTTTTCATACTTGCGTCATATTTTTGGAGATATTATTATAATTGGGTTGCATGCACATCCATCAATTAAATTTTCATCTAATAGTATATAAGAGGAATGTAGAATTGATGTTGAAGAAGATAAAGATGGCTCATATAATGGAAAAGGAGAACAGCTTCTCCATCTAAAAAAAGAAATATCCTAAGAATAAGAAGGAAAAGAAAACACACTTGAACATTTTATAAGAGGTTTTGATTATGATTGGTGAACAATAGAAAAGAAAGAATGATTTTCTTGAGAAAAAACTAACTAAAACATCATCTATTATAGAGAATGGTTCTAGAGCTTCATCAATTAATTAAGAGACTAATATAATGATGGAATGTTTAAATTCCTTATAGGATTAAGTGTTGAGGGTATTTAGTATGGAAAAGTTAATAAGGATTTACATAATTCTCCATTTTATAGGTAGATTTATAAAGATGACAGGTGTAAGAAAGTGGATTAGATTTTGTCGCTTTAGTTATTTTTCTTATTATTGCATATCAAATTCTTATTGATTTAACTTTTATATTAAGAAATATTTCATAGTTTGAGCATTTTAAGTCTATGTTTTGTATAAATATTTGACTAAATGTTTTATGTCCATGTTTTGTATGAATATTTTAAGTCTTTTTCAGATGAATACTCGATTAAACCTTTTGAGTAAATGTTTTCATTAATTATTTAATATTGGTATTGTAAATACATGGATTCCTTATCGAATTTCAAATTAGATTATAATGATGAATTGATGAAGGTAGTTATTATTTCTGTAGATGGGCAAGAGAACAACTATTTTCATTTACAAAAACAACCCTATAGAACTTCATATCAGATCATGATTGGATATTAGAAACTTAAATAGGAATCCTACAAGGATTTATGAGAAATTAAAAATGAGCAAGACAATCTTTTTAAGCTTATTAAGTTGAAGAGTTCAGGAGGCACTACAACAAAAATGACATATGGTAACAGGTGATAAGTGTTATTAAATATGAATGGTACCACTAATAAGTATGCTATGACAACCTATGTTACTAAAGGTATGATGCTTTAATAACAGTTTTGACATGCTATTGTTAAGTTTATTATGACATTTATTGATAGCTACAAATGATTTTATATTATATTTTATAAATGTTATTAATTAACTATTTGTAACATTTTTACACTATTATATATTAACTTTTGCAACATCATTAACATATAGTAGATATGAATTTTGTAACATTTTAAAATATTATAGAAAAGTTTTCCATAACATTGATAAAATGTTGTTGTTAAGTTTATTATAGCATTTATTGATAGCTACAAATGATTTTATATTATATTTTATAAATGTTATTAATTAGCTATTTGTAACATTTTAAACTGTTATATATTAACTTTTGTAACATCATTAACATGTAGTAGATACAAATTTTGTAACATTTTAAAAATGTTATAGATAAGTTTTCTATGACATTGATAGAATGTTGTTGTTGAGTTTATTATAGCATTTATTAATAGCTACAAATGATTTTATATTATATTTTATAAATATTATTAATTAACTATTTGTAATATTTTGAACTGTTATATATTAATTTTTGCAACATCATTAACATGTAGTAGATATGAATTTTGTAACATTTTAAAATGTTATAGATAAATTTTCATGACATTGATAGAATGTTTGTTGTTGAGTTTATTATAGCATTTATTGATAGCTACAAATGATTTTATATTATATTTTATAAATATTATTAATTAGCTATTTGTAACATTTTTGAACTGTTATATATTAACTTTTGCAACATCATTAACATGTAGTAGATATGAATTTTGTAACATTTTAAAATGTTATAGATAAGTTTTCCATGACATTGATAGAATGTTGTTGTTGATTTTATTATAGCATTTATTGATAGCTATAAATGATTTTATATTATATTTTATAAATGTTATTAATTAGCTATTTGTAACATTTTTGAACTGTTATTTATTAACTTTTGCAACATCATTAACATGTAGTAGATATGAATTTTGTAACATTTTAAAATGTTATAGATAAGTTTTCTATGACATTGATAGAATGTTGTTATTAAGTTTATTATAGCATTTGTTGATAGCTACAAATGATTTTATATTATATTTAATAAATGTTATTAATTAGTTATTTGTAACATTTTAAATCATTATAATTTTTTACATTCTCCAAATGTTGTGGATATGAGTTTCGTAACATTTCTAAAATGTTGTAGATTATTGTTTAATAACAATATTAAAAAATGTTATTATTGAATTTATGATAACATTTGTTGATGCTATTATAATAGTGTTGCTAATATATCTTGTGTAACTTATATAAATAATGGTGCACTAATTAATGTGGAAACAAATTTATAACTATAAAATTAACTTTTCAAAAACATATTTTGTTGTTCATCAAAGATGAGCAAATCATAGAGAATGAACACACAGACACTGATAACAAAAAGCAATAACTTATGTCTCTAAATCGTTATTCCAAAATAGTTCCTAAATTATTGAAACAAAAACTGGCTACCATATCATCTTCAATTTCCAAGTGCTACCTTCCCATAAATAATATCCTTGACTTCCACAATCTACAACCATTGAAACAAAAATCATTAGTATATTTTTCAAATATAGTAGAATGACATAACATATGTTACAAACTTAAGAAGAGTTGAAAACAGGAACATTTAAATAATTAATGCAAGACATTGACATAATACCAATAAAAGTAAATACTAAATCTTGTTTAAAAAATCATGAGAAAATAGAGAAAATAGTTAATTACCTAAAATCAACAAGCAACAATTTTCTTGATGACTATAAGGCATGTTGAGACAACTAGAGTCAATGCAGAATGCTTTTAACATTCAACTTGGACAATTTTAAAGTATTTTCATAAAGTCTTATGTGCAGTTAACATCTTGCAAAAAAGAGTTATTATTTCACCATCCTTTACTATACACCTCTTGACATTTAATATAATTCAAATTTCTTTCCATACTTTTAGATACATTCATATATTTAATTTCAATAGGTCCTTATGATTAATAATTATTTTAATAGTGTACTTTTGCCTTTTAGGATTGTATAGAAGCAATATATGATTCACATATTAATGTGCATGTTTCAACCAATGAAGAGATACTATATAAGGGTAAAAACACTTATTCAACCTAAAATATTATGCATTGTTGCTCATTTGACATGCATTTACATGTGTAATACTGGATGGGAGGGTACTGCAAATGATTCTCGAGTTCTTTTAGAAATTGTGAGAAATCCAATAGATCAATTTCCTATGTTCACAAGGCATTACATTATTTTAAATAAACATAGAAATTATGATTAATTTTATTAACTTTTTGTTAATATTATGTTCTTTTTATGTTAGGTAAAATCTATTTGGTTTATTCAAGCTACACCAATATAATTTGATTTCTTACACCATACTGAGGTGACAGATATCATTTGCGGGATTATAAAGGAAGAGGAACACCTCAAGATCCATAGTAATTATTTAAGTACTAACATTCTTTATTAAGAAATATTATTGAAAGATGTTTTGGCATTCTAAAAGCAAGATTCTCTATACTTTCAAGCATGTTGAGTTAGGATATAAAATAACAAAAATACATCGTTATTACTTTTTGTATTATACATAATTATACTAGAATACATGAACAAAGAGATTAATTATTTGATAACTGTGTTGGGAAAATTAGGAAAACTAAAAAGAAGATGCAAGTTCTCAAGAGGAGTATAAAATCACTTCAAGACAACTTCAAAATATGTCTTAAAAGTGAGATAAAATTACTAGACAAATGTAGAATGATTATATTAGTTCTAATTGATACATGTTTCTTTTATTGATTAGAACAACTTAATATAATTTTATAGTTTATAGAATTTTATTGTATATAATTGATTTGTAAATTTCTTTAATTATATATATATTAATATATTTTATTTCTACCTTTTCCAAGTTTGGTTGGAAGAACATTAAGGCAAGTCTTAAAAAAATCAATAAAGAATATATTATTGTTCAATTGAAAATAAGTATAATCCACTAAGGGATAGATTGAAATTTTCAATAACTTACTCAACAAAACATGAGTCGGCTACAACTCCTTTGTTGGTGAAGTTAATGGTAGAAATGAATGTTGGGAAATTCCATTTAAGGTAATATATTTCTTTATTTATTGATAAAGTGACTCATAAATTCAAGAAAAAAAAGGATGCAAGGAGTTTTCATACTTGTGTCATACTTTTGGAGATACTACTATAGTTGGTTTGCATGCACATCCATCAATTAAATTTTCAACGAATAGTATATAAGAGGGGTATAGAATTGATGTTGATGTTGATGAAGATGACACATATAATGGAAAAAGAGATCAAGTTCTCCATCTAAGAAAAAGAAATATCCTAAGAACAAGAAGGAAAAGAAGACACACTTTAACATTTTATAAAAGGTCTTGATTATGATTGCTGAACAATTGAAAAGAAAGAATGATTTTCTTGAAAAAAAGCTAATTGAAATGTTTGAATTCCTTATATGGATTAAGTGTTGCGGTCTTCAGTATGGAAAAGTCATTAAGGATTTACATAATTCTCCATTTTATAGTTAGATTTTATAAAGATGACAAGTGCAAGAAAGTTAGATTAGATTATGTCACTTTAGTTAATTTTCTTATTATTGCATATCAATTCTTATTGATTTGACTTTATAATAAGAAATATTCTATAGTTTGAGTATTTTAAGTCTATATTTTGTATAAATATTTGACTGAATGTTTTATGTCCATGTTTTGTATGAATATTTTAAGTCTATTTTTACATGAATATTCGATTAAACCTTTTGACCAAATGTTTTTGTTAATTATTTAATGTTGGTAATGTAAATACATAGATTTCTTATTGGAGTTCAAATTAGATTATAATGATGAATTGATAAAGGTAGTTATTATTTCTCTAGTTGGGCAATAGAATAACTATTTTTATTTACAAAAGCAACCATATAGAACTTCATATCAGATTATGATTGGATATTAGAAATTTTAAATGGGAATCCTACAATGATTTATGAGAAATTAAAAATGAGTAAGACAATCTTCTTAAGCTTATTGAGTTGAAGAGTTTAGGAGGCTTAAAGCTAACAAGTTATTTGGTTATGGAAGAACAAGCAACAATTTTCTTGATGACTATAAGGTATAGTGAGACAAGTAGAGTTAATACAGAATGCTTTTAACATTCGACTTCGAAAAATTTTAATTATTTTTGCAAAGTCTTATATGTAGTTGACATCTTACAAAAAGAGTTATTACTCTACCATCCTGTATTATACACCTCCTGAGATTTAATATAATTCAAATTTCTTTCCATAATTTTATATACATTCATATATTTAATTTCATTAGGTCCTTATGATTAATAATTATTTTAAAAGTGTAGTTTTATTTTTAGGATTGTATAGGAGCAATATAGGATACACATATTAATGCATATGTTCCAACCAACGAAGAAATACCATATAAGGGTAAAAGAACTTATTCAACCTAAAATATTATGTGTTGTTGCTCATTTAACATGCATGTACATGTGTAATAGCTGAATAGGAAGATACTACAAATGATTCTCGAGTTCTTTTAGAAATTGTAAGAAATCCAATAGATCAATTCCTATGCCCACAAGGTTTTACGTTATTTTATATAAATATAGAAATTATAGATTAATTTTATTAGCTTTTTGTGTTAGGTAACTTCTATTTGATTTATTCAGGCTACATCAATATGATCTAATTTCTTTTACCATATTAAGGTGAGAGATATCATTTGCGAGATTATAGCAGAAGAGGAACACCTTAAGATCCACGATAATTGTTTAACTACTAGCATTCTTTATTAAGAAATATTATTAAAAGATGTTTTAGAATTCTAAAAGCAAGATTCTCTAAACTTTCAAGCATGTTGAGTTATGATATAAAAAACAAAAATACATCATTATTACTAAATTATTACTTTTGTATTATGCACAACTATATTAGATTACATGAACAAAGAGATGAATTATGTGATAACTATGTTGAAAATGAAGGACAAATTAGAAAAGTAAAATAAAATGCAAGTTCTCAAGAAGTGTATAATATCACTTCAACACAACTTCAAAATATGTCCCGAAAGTGTGATTTTCATCACTAGACAAATGTAAAATGATTATATTAGTTCTAATTGATATATGTTTCTTTTATTGATTAGAACAACTTAATATAATTTTATAGTTTCTAGAATTTTATTATATATAATTGATGTATAAATTTCTTTAATATTATATATATATATATATATATATTCATATATTTTAATTCTAACCAATTCCTTAGGAATTTAATTTGATATATTAAAATAATTAACATAAGAGTATAATTAAGAAATAGAAAAATATTTTTGTTTCTAATTTTTATTACAAATCTCAATAAAATAATTTTTTTCAATTGTTTGTTACAAATCTCAATTTTTTGTTTTTTAATTAAAAAAAAGAAAGTTAAAGCTAAAATTACAATAAAAACAGAAATGGTACCAAAACCAACAAGAAATGGTAACTAAGACTAATTTATTATTACAACCACGTGTTGCATTTATCAATTCTAATAAATTGAGTGCCCGAATACGAGAACTGGGATCGTCTCTGTTTAATATTTGCCTACAGTAACTCAAAGTAAGATTTGCTCTTCCAACATCAATATTCAAAACTAGACTGGATACATAACATCAATATCCGGACTACAAAAACTCTTTTGTTTTTCTTCTAACTAGACTTTGAGACTTGTGAAGAATTTCCCACTGAAGTCGACTCCTTAACCAATTCAGTTCTCCCGAAATGAATCTCATTCGACCCAACAACAACCACCTTCCTTGAAAGCAGCTCAGCAAGGGTGCAAGGTGGGTTCGGTTCAAGGGGGATGGAGCGAATCACTAGTGGGTGAGATGAGAGGGAACATCCTCTCCGCTCTAATTGCTTTTAATTTAACCTAATTATATTCTATATGGGAGGCACTTCCATTTTTCTGAATAGTTTTTCCAGTACTTGTCAGAGAGTATCACGACATGTTTAATATCTTAAACATTGTTTAAAGCCAAACTTTTGTAATATGATTAAGCTCATCGGTGGAATGAACTCTATTGAATACCTACCACTTATGTCGTGGAAATGATCTACACCATGTCATTTATTCATGGTGACCTCCCTTGTATGGATGAAGTCGATCTCCCACAATGAACAGAGTTGCGATCAACTAAACAATCAAAGCCTATAAATTTGGTAGTAACTAGGTTTTATTGGTTAAAATTAGATTAATTAAGGCTAAGTTATATTATTTAGGTTAGATTTGGTTTATTAGTTTTAATTAGAGTTTATTATATACAATTAGTATTTAAAAATTAATTTAATATTAACTTAAAACATTATATAGACGTGATATTAATAAAGAAAATAATAAACTTGTTCTACGTCATCAAATAAGTGGAAATATAATTTTGTCAATACGTAAATAAATCTAATCTCTAGCACTAGAGATTAATTTGAGACCAGTAACGTGCACTAATGTTGATTATTTCTTAAGGGTTTGTTTAGTTAAAATTTATTAATATAATATAATATTATATTATTGCATCGTTTAAAATGAAAGTTTATTACTATATGAAATGAAATAAAAGATGAAAGCTTCAATTTACATCTCATTCCATCTTAAACAATAATAAAAAAACTTCCGATTTGAAAAATTTACGATAGAATATAAAATAGTACACTATATTACATTATAAACCTTTCATCCAAACAACATTTTACTATATTACATTATAAATCATTTCATCCCTTGTAACAATAATTTTTAATATTATATTCACTTTCATTCTATATTTCATTGGAAACCATTCCATTCTAACATTCTATTAAAAACTTTACATCTAACCAAAAATAGCCTAAATGTCCAACGTTGTTTTTTGTTATAAAGAAATATACATTTTGGAGTTCTGGGCTTGTCATGAACATTGCTGTTTTCGAAGATCTTCAGATAATAAAGTTTGAAGAAGTTGGCTTAACCTCTCGGCACCAGCACCTGGCCTAAAAATTGAAACATTGCCACGAATATTGCATGGATCACTCCCGTTGTCGGAGCTGCCAACACACCATGCTCCTGGCGCGAACCGGTTCGTACGATTGAGAAGTTCTTTATCAATCTTGTCCAAAACCGGATCATCCCTTGCAAATTTTCGAGCAAATGGGGCCTTGCTTTTAACCATTTTGTCAAAGTCTTTCATAGTCAAGGAGATAGGATGTTGCTTTGGAGGACTGTCCCAAGCAATATAGTGTAGATCGTGGCTTATTGCTGTGGTTTTGAATTCTTCAGTGTTGCATATAAGAGTATGGAAGTATCCTTCCGGCGAGGACACAAAATTCGTGTAATACATTAGGATAGTTCGTGGGAAGTTATCCCATCCCATTATGCAATATTCAACAAAGGTTCGGGTAAGCATTACCCATGCTGAACCTGCATCCCAGAAGGAAGCCCAACAGAAAAATAATTCTAAATCTCAACCATTGGCAATCAAGCTAAAAAGGATGATATTGAACGAAAAATCCTCAACACTCTATTTGTCTAAAACAATAAACAAACAACACCCACCCAACCCCGAAAACAACATGTAAACAAGACTAAGCTAGTCAAAGACATAGTAGGCAGAACTTGTAGCTTACCTGCACTTGGGACTGAAAAATGCAGTGCAAACAATAAAAGAGAACAAATAATAAGTTGGCTATTACATCATGACAAGATTTCAAAGATAGGTATGAGCAGAAAATAAGCTATATATGCTCACCAGTGAAGAGCTTGAATGAGGTGGGAAGCGATCGGCGTTGAGTAGTCACAGCAAGGTCAGATTTCTTTGATAAGTATAGTCCAGGATCAATAATAATTGGTTTTGCTCTTTGGTTCCTGCAATATTTTCATAAAATTAATTGTTAAATTAATTAATTTCTTCTCCAGAGTTTTCCTTTTACTTACAATTTCCATCCAGTAAGCTGCATATGCTCAATGAAATTGAGATTCCTGGACAAATTTGAGAATACATGGAGCAAATCTGCACAACACAAACCAAAATTTATTTCAGCAAAGAGCATCAACTAAATTAAGAATAATATCACAAATAGGAAAAGGATCTGCATATACATGAAATTCTCCCACAAATGTCACATTGTTATCAACAGCATTATGTTATTTAGCCATATAAAAAAAATTTGAACACAATGCTAATGAAGCTGATCTGCCCAACCATTGCAACTTTAATGTAAACAAGGTAGAGATAAGACAAAAGAGGGCAGGATGATGCAGAAAATTTTCTTTGGCAACTCAGCCGAAAGACTAGAATCTGTAGCTAAAAGGAAAAAGGAATTATATCAAATTTACCGCCTCAGCATGATTAGATACTAACATGAATTTTGGTCATCCTGTAGTTGAACCAAGTTCTATCGAAGTTTAATGATAACAAAACATGGACTACTAACCTGTTAATAGCGTTCAGATCATCATGAATACTTCCACCAAAAAAGAAGTTTGTGAAATGAGGTGACAAAAACTTTAGGAGACAGTTCAGATATAAATGTTTGAAGTTTGGAATTTAAAGGTGAAGACTTTTGATGATTGAAATTATGATGAATGGATACTTGAGAGATGAAAACAATGAAAAAAAATTCTGGAAGCATTCTGAAAAGTTGACAGGGAAGGCAGTCAACCGGACAAGTTTGGAAGTTTCCATCATGGTCAACAGGCCCCAGCATTTGACCATGTAGTGAGATGAAAACTACCGAAACCAGTTAACTGCAAAAATCAGTCAACTGACTGCCTTTCTTATTTTAAAAGATGTATCTGACTCCCAAACATACAATTGGATCAATTAAAAGAAGGCTTTTTGGGTCAAGAAAAAAGGCTTTTGGCTCAAAGATTACTATGTAAAAGGGGTAGAATAATAAAAATAAAGGAAAAACAATTGTATCTTTTGAATCAAGTGATTTGATGAAATTGAAAAAAGCTTGGGTGTGAGCTTTTGTTAGAGCTTGAGTATAAGCTTGTATTTTTCTTTGAAAATATAAAGTACTGTGATTAGAGAAAATCTAGGGGTGAGTGAGAACATCTGTGTGAGCTCATATGTGTTAACTCTCTTACAGAATCTACATAGTACTTTCTACTCAACCATTAAGTAAGAGTGGGATAGTGGATTGAACTCTTCAAAAGGAGATTAGGGAGTAAAATTAGGTCAAGGACAAAACTGAGCTACTATAAATCAATTATCCAATATCTCTTACCCTCTTTCTTCATTTCTTATTTGTGATTTATTCTGATATTTGATTGTTTCTCTAATTACTTGTGAGATTAGTGAAAGCAACATTGAATTTACATAAGAAATAACTGACTAAGCTCGCCAAGTATTTGACAATTTCCCACTAAAAAAGATTCGCATAATCAAGACTATATTCAAGGTGTATAGACTGGGTACCTAAAACTACAGGGTTGATGATCCAAAGAGAAAAAGGTTACTTTCACTATCATAGATATTGGTGTCTCTTGTAAATAATGCCACCTACCCAAGTTAATTCTTGTGAAAATAACTAGTCAACAGTCAGAAGTCATAAAGAATACCCAGTTCATCCCCCTTTTGGGTGCCGAAGGATTTTGAGGTGAGTAGTGTAGCATTCAGCAACACAACCAAGTAACCAGTTGAGTCATACTTTCAGAATCTAAGATATCCTAACCGACGGTATCATCAATCCATAACATCTTGAAGAAAGGTCCAAAAGAGCTCAAGGACTTCAGTAATCATCTTGATAACAGGACCTGATGGGCCTAGATTCTATTTTCAGCTCATGTATTCAAGCTGTTTCTTAGACACGAAGATAAACCCACAATAAATTTCTAGGTAGTGAACTAGGTTAACAAGTTACCTCCAAGTAGTAACGTAAATGAAATCGAAGGAATTAGAAAATGTTAAATGCAAGATAATTGTGAATCCCATTAGCCATGGTTGCACAGAAAATTGAATCCAATTCGACACGTTCAGAATGCATACAGAAGTTATTTTGTAGGATTCATATTGCAGCTCTGTAGAACCTAATACATGACCACGTTAAGATTTAAGTATATGGCATTTAAATGCAGTACATTGCACTTAAAATTTCAGCTAGCATTAGACCACATCGGACTACCTAGAAAGGAACAATGTACTTCAGATCCCATATAACAGTGAAATTTTTGATCAGCAATAAAAATTTAGAGAAACAGCTAGCAAGACAAACAAAAATGCAGAGGAAGTCTGCAACCCAAACACACTGAGAAATAAATTATGCCAACCCAGTGGAGTTAGGAATTAAAATTAGATTATGCAACCTCACAATAATAGCATATGGCTGATTAACTTGGTTACTCCTGATCAAAAGTACCCCCACCTTCTGCACAGCAGGTAAAGACTGCCTCTCAAATTTGCTCCTTGAACAAGACACACATAAACCTCCTTGGACTCTTGAAATCAAATGCTAGAAGCCTAATAGTATAAATACTAAAGTTGCAGAAAATAAGAAAATTTTCACTTGACTGCTACAGCCAAGCAAACTCCCGAAACAAGTGGAAAACTTTGTCAACAGATTCATTCTATTGATCTATTTTACAGATTCTCATAGCAACATTAATCCTCCATAGAAAGGAAACAACTCAAGACATACAGAAACACAAAGAAGAGAACCAAGCAGATGAAACAAGAAAAGAGCATCAAGCACAAACCATCTTGTGTCACGAGAGGATAATCCGAAGCACTGAGGTTAATAAACCAATCCCACTCCAAGCTCTCCCTTAGCATGATAGCAATTGCTTGAAGGGTACAGGCAATCATTGTAGGCCCCTTGTAAGTTACCAAGTTGGACTGGCCCATCACACGGACGTTCCCAACTTCACTAAATGTCGGGTCACTCTTCAAAGTTGTTCCTAAGTCCAATCTTTCACGTGGAGGTGCTTCCAGATCCAAATGCAAGATGTACTGATTCCTTGGATGATAAACTGCCTGCAAAGTTCTCATCATTCTGCGACTATCACCCTTGGTCCCTGAAATCAGGTATGCTAATCTAGGCGCTTCCCACTTGGAATACCCACTCCTATTCAATGATTTCATTAAATCCAATTCCACAAAATACTCAGATGAATCCTCTGAGCTCGCAAATGAAGTAACATCAAATGGCAACTGATCTCCACCATACGGAGAGGCAAATAGCCCGAAAGTGCTTGACAATAGGAGGGTTAATGATACAAGCAAGCTTGCAAAGAATGGAATGTGCCATTTCCTATCGTTTAAAAATCGTACCGGGTGAGAAGTGGCATTTTTCCTCATGCTCATCAAAGGGCTATTCATGAAATCAAAGCCCAATAGCTAAAAATTCGATATTCTCCAAACTAATTGAGCAAAACCCCAGAACGGTAACATGTGAAAACCCACCAAACTAGGACAACGAACAAGACAAGGAAAAGCGAAGAGGTTCAAAGAAGCTAAACACTTGGAAGCGAAACACTATCGCTTCAAACTACAGCATAAATCAATAGCTGAAACCGCCTCTAAATTTCTTTTAGATAACTGAAACCCGTAAAGAAAAAAAATACTAAAAGATCCGTCCTTTACGAAGAGCGCCGTTAATGAAGAAGACAGCACAGGATTTGGAAAAAGAAAAGTACTCCGTAATCCAGAAATGATAAACCCAAAACTACAACTTTGTAAAACTTCAAAGCTTAACTTTTTGGTTATGAAATAAACAAAAATGCTGGACTAGTTCTAAACTGGCTCCCCAGATCTAATCACTATCATAAAGCTTAGACTGCAAGTCTCAGAAACTTGAAACTCAAGAGAATTCTTTAAAAATTGTGAGGAAAGACAAGGGAATAAAGTTCAAATGCTCGTGAAAAACAGAGACGGAGGTGGGATCCTTAAAGAACAGGGAGAGATTCCAGGGCTACGTGACGTTACCGTTTGGTGGGAAAGAAAATGGTAGAGAAAAAGCAGAGCTGAGTCAGACTAATCGACCGAGATCATTTAAACCAATTGATTATAGTAAAGTATTATAGTGACAGTATGATATACTCCACCGTATATCCAAAAATTTTATTAATAGAAATTTGAAGTAATAATAATTTATTTAATTTTATTGCTATTTCTTTTTACATATTTCACATAAAAATAATAATCATAACTAATAAGAAAAAGATTATTTAATTATTATATAAATATAAAATTAAAGACAATACAAATTATAAAGTACTTAAAATATTAAAATTCTATCATATAATAAATAATAATTATGTCAAAATATCAAATAATAAATAATAAATATACATGACTCTCTAAGTATTACAATTTATAATAAGAGTTTATGCTAAGGAAACAATCAAGTAGAAGTGAAATTTGAAACAAAAATATTAATAATTATATTTATATTACATTTATAGAATTTAAAAATATAAAATATAAGAGAAATTAAAAGAAGAAGAGAAATAAAACTTAAATCTTAATTCAATCAAATATCTGCTCAAACTATATTGACTCTAATTTTAATTTGATACAAAATCATCATCATTAAAAGAGTCTCATCATTAACATTATTTAAATTTATTTTACCAAATAACATAACAATACTTTCTTATCTAAGATTATCTTCCAAGTTAATCTCAATTATCAAATCCGATTCCTCAAAAACCTAATCTACCAAAAGATTGATATAGTCAAGGCAAATTAGACGTGCATAACTACAATAAAACCTCGATAAATGAATATTCGATAAATTAATAATCTCGATTAAATAATAATTTTCTCCGGTCTCAACTTGGGCCAATGAGATAAAATAATAACCTCACTAAATGCATAAGGTAATAGCTTTAAAAAATTCCTTGAGGCTCACTGAAAATATAAAATAATAATTCATTAAATAAGTATGAAAATTACATATATAATTCATAAAATAAAGCACTTCTTAAACAATTTTTGTTTCAAATTCTATGCTTTCTTAAAATATATATCTATAGTCAATTGATTCTTCTTTTTATGCGAACTGAATTCAATTTCATCTTTAACTTTTTGGAGGGCATAAACTATATTCGACACATTCTTCTTATTTTGAAGCAAGTAACTTTTCAAAGTCTCTACGACAAGAAAAGCTTCTTTTGGAGAAACATGTGATATATCGTTACTATCATCTAGATCTTGATTGTCATCATCTTCCATACCCATTACTCCTTGAATAATTTCTTCATCCGTAGGCGATTCCATTAAAGCTTCATTTTCACTAGGATAATTCAGAATCTGCTTGATAATTCAGAATCTGCTCTACATTCATGACATTTCTATAATGTAAATTAGAAATAACTTCCTCTAATCTTTGAATGCCTTCAACATCACCAATTTCTTCTTCTAGAAGCATACCTTCCTCGGATCGAATTTTGCAATGTCGAAAACAATTTGCAATAGTTATGGTCTTCACATCAATATTCCAAGCAACATTAATAAAATATATAGCACCCAAGACATTAATTTTTTACGACTTATTGCTCTCATCTCATAGCCTTCCAAGATGTTAGAATAAAAATGACATCGATAATAAATCTTAAGTGATCGAATAATTCCAACATCACAGGTTGAATTTTTGATGTTGTCTTTAGAGGCAAAAATAACAATTCAACATTTCTCAAGCCTTCAATAACCTTGGGATGAGCTGGGCAATTGTCTACTATAAGCAGCACTTTCCTACCTGTCATTCTATCATCAAACCAACGAATAAATTCTTGAAAAAGTAATCCAGTCATCCATGCTTTCTTGTTGGCTCGATAATGACAATTAAGATTGTCAATATTCACATTTTAAAAGCATCTAGGATTAGCATACTTACTAATAATCCAAAGAGGTACTTTATTTGAACCATTCTCGTTGCAACAAACAGTAACAGTAAGTCTTTCCTTGTCCTTTTTCCGTCCTTCTAATTGCTTTATAACCAGTGAATGATCTGTTTACAAAAGATAAAATAAGCTTGTTTCATCCATATTATAGATATCCCTCCAAAGAAATTTGTCCAATTTAGCTCGAATTTCATGTAACACCCCACTCCCGCGTGACTCGAACCTGACATCGATGGTGATATCCGAATTTGTGCCCCGTGAGGGTAGGGTGTTACATCACTCAGTAAACTCGGTATCAAAGTTTTTTTTTATAAACATTTATACGCGCGAAAAACAGTAGACAATCAAGCCCGCGTTAATTCGTATACCATTCCAGTCATTCCCAATCTTTACAAACATTCAACAATAATTTAAAATAGCCATTTAATGTATACCAATCCATAGCCAAATTGGGCCCGCTATAAATACAAAGTATTAATTTATAAAGCTTGCAGAAGACAATTTTATGAATAACATAAGGATGACACTAATGCAGACGTGGACTGATCCCGACCTCTATTCTTCATTTGAATGCAATAGACATACTTCCGTGAACCTAACGGGGTACTCTTCTGAGTCCTGAAAAATATTTGCAAATTTTGGGCGAGTTTTGCGAACTCAGTGAGGAACCATCATCGATGGTTCGCCCAATTCATGCATCACACAAGCAATTCACAGTTCAGTTCACAATAACAAAGTCAGAAGTACCATATCATTATACAAAAGAAATTCACAATTGTAGAAGGCACTCTTGCCTTGTTCCCATTTACAGTATTCAATCAACTATAGATGCAATGCATATGTGACACTTTCCCATTTTATTTCAGTGTTGTGACCGAGCGCTTAAACAGTAGTGTTGGGACCCGATCCGGAGACCGGATCCCAACCGGAGAAACGAAAAACGAATACGAAAAACGAAGTACGGAAGCAAAGCGAAATTGAATACGAATACGAACCAATATGAATCGAATCAAAGCAAAGAAACGAAACGTAAGGCAAAATCAAATCAGATACGAATCGAATCACAAATTGGAAGCAATTTCCGACATCCGTTGAAAACACAAAGCATAGGAAACTTATCGCGTTGGAAACCTTAAGACAATTCTCAAACCCGTATAATTTTTTTTCTTTCTTTCTTATTCATTCCTTTCATCATTCCCATACAAAGCACTTCAATTCCTCATTTGGACAAATCCATCCTCAACCAATATCTCAATCTGTTTGATCCTATCTAAATCGTGACCGTCAATTACACAAAATCTTACTAATCCTTTCCTTTGGCAATAGACACTTAATACACATACCTATATATCCGAAATTCATACACCATAAACGCTTTAATAATTCATTCATGAATTACACCGTTACCAAAATCACATACAACATACCTAATTTCATACACAAATACATTTATCCAAATTTATCTAAAGCCATATACATATCAACACTAAAATTCAAATTACTCAAAATCTAACTTATACAAATTACGAAAACATGCAAAAAGTCGATCTGACATCTTGACCGTCTTTCATCCGATCTCCTGCTCAAATACCTGGAGATGAGGATGAAAGGGGGTGAGCTTATAGCTCGTGGGTAACAATTTATAACAAATAAATAAGCAAAACCTTTAAAAAATGTTTTTCCTTTTCTTTTATAGCAGAACTTGTTTGAAACCCATAAAGCACATTTTCAAAAGTTCTTCTCTTGCAGTAGTCGAAATAACAATTTCCAAAACATGGATGCATCAATCATAACACTTCACAATGCAAATGCACACATAACGGCTCGAGAGTTCCATAAATACGACGGAAAACCAAAGTTTTACCGTAAACACGACGAGTCCGATTTCTCAGGATCTCGTGGCTTCTAACGGGCAGCCGGGAGCAGGCTTAAACGTCGACGTGCACATGACTAACGAAACGTTCCTCTCTCGCCCAAACACAAGCACATAATCATGCTTAAATCAATTATCGAATGCTCTTTTTCAAATATACAAAATGCCATGAAATTTTCGAGGCATAACACCAATGTATTTTGCAATTCATCAAAAGTTCATGTATTGAATTAATAATGGTTTTCAAATCATTCATACAATGATGCAACATTTATGATGCAATTGAAATCAGAAAATCTCTTTGTTTAAAGAAAGCAGTAGTGACTTATAAATTCTATTATAAACGGTTACCCACCTCGAATCGATGCTAGAAACTTGTTCCTCGCTCCAATTTGTCCATTGATTCCTTCTTTCTTCCAATTTAACTTTACCTAAAGCAATTCCACCCAAATTCAACATCATAATTAACTTAATTACTCAAATTGAGCTTAGAAAACACAAAATCCTCATATTTCCAAGCTACCTATACCAAAAACTTCCAAAATTCTCAATTCACAAAATGGCCTAAACCCTAATTAACTTACATCCAAAATTAAACCCATAGTACTTAGCAATCATCAAAATTGACTTCATACTCCACAAACCCATACCATTTTCCATAATTCTAAACCAAAACTTCAAGAGAAACTCAATTCTTAAAAATTGCTCTTACCTCATTTCTCCTCCATTTTTGGATTTTCTTGGTTCAAGATGAAGCTCTCTTCATCCTCCACCTTTTTCTATCTTGGAATGACACCAAAATCTCTCTTCAAGTGGTAGAAAAATCGAGCCCTAGCTTTCTCCCATTTTTCTCCACCGAAGCTTGCTCTCCCTTCTCTCTTCTCTCTTATTCTCTTATTCTTTCTTTCCTTTGATTATAAGTTTCGGGCTTTTCCTTCAAACAATGACAGCCCTCTTGCTTTTATAGTGCCATGTCATTTAATGAATGAGGAATGACCCATATGCCCCTCCATTTAAGCCTATAAATTTAATCCTTTAAGTAACTTCCAAAATTGCCCCTTCCTTGGTCTTTAAAACTGACATCTGGTCTGATTATTTTGATCAAGTAAAGAAGCCATTTGCCAAGAATTTCTTTTTGGGAAATGTCTCTCTATGTCTTACGAATCTATCGTTTCAAGAATCGGATCGATCGGAGCTCTATAGCTCAAGATATCTCCAAAATACTGAAGTTTGTTCTTCAGACCCGAGGCTGAACACTACACCTAACTTCCGACCCAAATTTGGAAGTCTTAGAGGCTAAATTATAGCTCGTCTCTTTCATAACGTTTGTAGCCCCATGTATCTATTTTAATTTCCAAAAAGAATCAGATCGATCGGAGCTCTACCGATCGAGATATGTCCAAAATACCAAAGTCTTTTCGGCCATTACAAAACTGAAACTGAACACTACATCTAATTCCGACCCGAATTTTAAAGCCTTGAAGGCTACATTGTCGATCGGCTCCTTCATAACATTTGTAGCCCCATGTCTCTATTTTAATTATCAACAAGAATCAACTCAATCGGAGCTCTACCAATCGAGATATCTCCAAAATACCGAACACCATTCAGCCATTACAATACCGAGACTGAACACTACACCAAAATTCCGACCTTAATTTGGAAGTCTTAGAGGCTACATTATAGCTCAGATCCTTCATAACATTTGTAGCCTCATGTCTCTATTTTAATTAACAACAAGAATCAACTCAATCGGAGCTCTACCGATCGAGATATATCCAAAATACTAAATGATATTAGGACCTTTTCCACAGGTCAGCTCACTTAGATCAGGTCGATATTTTTCCATTTAATGCTAAAACAAATAAATCTAGTATGAAAAGATAGAAAATGTCTTAGGAATCCAACGCTTCGAAAATCAGGTTGATCGGATGTCGGACGAAGAAGTTATAGCCAAAACAAGGAAGAGAGGTCGGTCGGCCAAAGATCGATCGCAAAGGTCGCATAGCAGGTCGGCCCGTGCGTAGGAGCTAGCCCCGCGTGATCCGACCTCTGAACTTCAAACTTTCATATCTTTTGACTCCGAGCTCTAAATTAGACGTGGTTTAATTCATTGGAAAGCTTAGAGACAACTCTACCATTTTCAAGAAGGACTCAAAGACAATCTCGGACACTAAAGGAATCAAAAGTTTGCTACAAGGTGACCCATCAATAAACTCCTCAACAGTACCAAAACTTGTAAACATCATAACTTTTGATCCAGAACTCCAAATTTGACAAACTTAGTGTCTATAGAAAGGTAAAAGAACCCTATACAACTTTCATGAAGGCCTTAAAAATCAAATTGACCTCTAAATAGGTCAAAAACTCCACACAAATGGACTAGTCGATCAGCTTCACACTAAACAGCATCAGAAATTCCAAAAATCATAACTTTCTACCCCCTTGTCCAATATTTTCGTGCTTTATATCAATGGAAAGATAAAAACATAATCTACCAATTTCATTAAGACCACTTTGTCTAAATCCATCTAAATCAATACAGATTTGCCATTGAAGTCTCTAAACACAATTCCAACACATCAACTTCACATATTCACCCACTACCACAAACTCTTCAACTAATTCATCTCAAACACAATTCAACTCTCCAATAAACTATTCCAAAGCCATTTCCCCACATTAAATTCAACACCAAAGGATATGCGCATACACATTTCTCTTTCACAAAAGTCCTACATAATCTTACTCTTAATAGCATTTTCAAATCAAGTAAAATACACTTAACTTTCAAAGACCATAACTTTCAATCCCGATATCAAAAAATAACATACTTTACGACTACGAAAAGCTCTCAACATAAGCTAAAATTTTTATTAAGATCATTTCCTCAAAATGTGTCTAAATCAAAAGTCAACTCTCTACTCCAAAAGGTCAAACTTTCTCAATTCTTCAAATTCTCACTCTTTCACTATTTATTTCATATTCTTCAAATCCATTTCAATCAACTCATTCATTTTACTCTCATAATCCACACAGATCTACTCAATTATCGAAGTCATCAAAACTAATCAATTCTTTTCTCATAAATTTTCTTAAGGCAAAAGGCATCTATAACACAATTCATATACAAAACACTCATTGAATTTGTATTTCAATATTTCTAATTTCCACCAAAAGTTTGGGGTCCAATAAGTAGACAGTAGGAAGTAGACGTGTCTAGGGAGTAGGAGAGCCCTCTGGGTATGCACTATCTGCCTTCGAGCTCGAGGCTCTTTTTTAGTATCAGTGGCGACTCTGATCACAACTATTATTATCTGTTCGTGTATTTGGGTATGAAATGCAATATGCCCAATATATCACAGTCAATATAAAACAGTCCGTCACAGTAGAGGCAAACGCAATGAAGCACAGTAATAGCAAGCAATTTGACAGTCAGCACATAAAGGACACTTCTATGTCAAATCTCCCAATTCATCGGACCATCCGTGTCCGGAACCCATTCATAAACAAACACAATCACTAATCCCACCATTATTCCTCACATTAGCCATATAATAATTGAAAGAACCATCTAGGTTACTCACCTATAACTTTCGAGTTATTGCCGGGAAGCCTCTGCACCATCGGTCGGTCGACGCTCCAAATGTGCCTCTATACTAATCAGAGAATATAACCATTACTAATTATCCAATCAGAACTAGTTAATGATGCACATGTAACAATTAAAAGGTGTACAATGCATGTTCATGATATTCCCGGCCTTAATCCAAAATTTTTATTACAAACATTCCATCTAAAAATTAGAAATCTAACGACACCAAAATTACTAAATTCGAGCTTCTATAGGTCCAACAATAAATAAAACAGTGACCAAAGAACCATTACCGGAACTCACGTCAATTTCTCGTCCAAAAATTCTCAATTTCTCATAAAATGAAATTCAATGTTTCACGAATCCGATGCCTTAAGAATCAGGTCAATCGAATGTCGGACGGAAAAGTTATAAGCAAAAAAAGGAAAAATACATATCCTAGTCAACTAGTCCGAGGTTGTAGTCAACTAGTGCAGGAAAAATACATGTCCTAGTCGACTAGTCAGAGGTTATAGTCGACTGGAAGCTTTATTCTTTCTTTTTGCCGACATTCCAACTTTCACAATTCATAACTCCTTGCTCCGAACTCCAAATTGGACAAACTTGGTGTCTATTTTATAGAGAAAAGAGAGCTCTACAAGTTTCATGAAGGATACAAAAACTAATTTCACCTTTATGGGTGTTAAAAATACACTCAAAGTTACTGCCTTCACAATGCCTCTCAAAACAGTTCAACATTTTGTCAAAACAGTGCAACATTTTATAAAATCCATAACTTCTCATTCCCTTTGCTAAAAATTACAAGATTTGTGCCAAATGAAATATCAGAATGTGACCTACAACGTTCATGAACAACATGAAATCAAATTCAATTGCTAAGTAGGTCAAACAATTCAATGAATGACTCTGCCCACTGAAACCACCTGAACTGAACAGCAATTTTATAAAATTCTTAACTCCTTGCACAAATGTCAAACAATTGCATACTTTATACCTATGAAAAGATCAAACATAATACTACACTTCTCATGAAGGGCTTATCTTTAACAAACTCAAAACTGTCATGCAAGTGGCTGCCCTGATCACTAGGCAATGACCTAACTTAAGTCCAATCTTTGAAAATTCATAACTCCCAATTCTGATATCCAAAAATAGTATAGTATATCTCATTTTCAATATAGTTGCTTCCTCTACAACTTTCCAGAAGATCACTTGAGCCAATTCAAATAACAGAAATCTCTAAATTTGCTTCCAATCACAATACTCACAAAACCTACACTTATGGCTAGGTTCCAACATAATGCACATAAACAGCCAACATTCACAGGTCATAACTCACAATATACATATCAAAAAATTGCATAATCAGTGGAAATGGAAAGATAGCAAGATAGGCTTCAACTTTCATTAAGACCATTTTCACCAATTCCTCCTAAATCAACCTAGAAAACTCATCAAAATTTCAAGTCATCAAGCTCGAATTACTGTTCATACTGCACCTAAACTTCACTTTCAAAGCAAGATTCAACACTCTTCTAATCAAAATTGGCCAGCACTTCCTTCACAAAAATTGTAGCCACATGTCTCAATTTTAATTTAAGATAAACCTCACCTCAATTGCTTAAGCACACAACTAGTTATAGCAAAAACATTAACCCATGTACAAATGACAATTTCCAGCTTTGATACTCAATTCAATTCCTTTCATTCCCTTGTCAATTCTACTTCAATTAGCATTCAATTTACCCACCTATTCAACCTAACTTTCATCAAACACTTCAGTTCAACATAAACCCTCAAAATTGCAGCATCCATACTCAATCAATTTCTTTTGAATATTAGTCATCTAACATTGCTAGAATCACTTCAACATACACAATTTACACACTAATCATATTCAATCTCATTAACTCTTACACAAGCATAAGATTATACCCAATAAATCAAACATAGGTTTCATGAAATTAGTGCATCATAAATCATAATTAATGAGCAATAACTTCCAATCAATGCATCTAACTACGAAGTCATGCATTAAATTCATAATCAAAGCTTAAAATATCATCTTACCTAATTAAAGCTTTCAACTCTTGGATTCTCCAACTACCCTACTTTCTCTACTTTCTAACACCATGCACAGCTATCATCATGCCAAAAGAGAAAGTGTATGCTAGGCCCTTTTTAGAAAGAACAAAGTGGAAGGAGGAGGAGCTAAGCACTTACTAGGAAACTTGAAGAAAATTAAATGGAGAAGAAGGGATGAAGCTTCGGATGAAGGAATAAACAAATGAAAATCCTCTTTTTCTTTCTATTTAGAATGAATTGCCGACAAGTGAATGGGTGAGAATAAAACAAAACCTTTAAATGGTGTAGCACACTTGTCCATTAGAAGAAAAGGACAAAAGAAGGAAAAGACAAAGTATTGAATAAAATTAAACCCTAATTAGATGGATATTTGCCCGTTCAATTCCAATGGCCCCAATTTCAATCCCAAAATCATATACCCAATATTGTAGTGCCATTGGACAGAAATTTTCGATACCGAAAATCAACCGGTTCGCCACTTGGCGATTTTTTTTCGGTCCGGGAATTTTCTCCAAAAAATTCCTAAAATTTCCTTAAAATATAAAACACATAAGGACTCACTCCAAATAATTTTTTAAACACAATTACCACATTATTCACAATAAAATGTCATTAGGCACAAATATCGGGAAATGTCATGAATGCATGTACAGTCAAGTTCATGTGCAATTTCACTATACACGTGCAATGATATGCATAAATATTGCAACCCAATACTAAACACTCTCGGCCCCTTTCTAAATTACTATATTACCCTTCCCATTGGGGGTGGGATGTTACAAGTCCCCCCTCCTAATAAAAATTTCGTCCTCGAAATTAATATTTGGTTAAGGAAACGGGCGGTTTCTTTCATAAAACTTTATTGAATGAATCCGATAGGTCTCTCAATCCTATCACACTTTCTTAACTATCTCACTTGACTATTTCAGAGTAGACACTAACTTTATTTCATATGCTAAGGATCAGATCGTTCTTTCCGCACCTTTTCACTTATCACGTATAATAAATCCAATACCTCTTTCACCAGTAACATACAGACCAATTCATATAGCTTCATTGATACCTTTTTCCAGTAATACTTACAAAATACTTCATCTCTAACTCATTTATCCTTCATATCTCATTGACTCTTATTTCAGATTCATCTCTCCTTTGCCAATTCCCTATTATGTGGTGTTCACGCACTCAATTTGTATATTCATTTTACTATATTTCATCTGTCCGATCTGGTTCCACCTCATCCAAACCATTCAGCTTTCATAAGTCACTTCAGTTTGATTCTATACTCATTTCACTCACTAACAGTAATCATTTTTCTAGGTTCTCTCTCTATTGCAATGAAATGGCGAACGACTCTTTTTGTCGTCCAATGCCTCATAGAAAATTCTAATGGTGTCACCAAATTAATGCTTATTGTATCTGTAGTCACTTACATGATAACTTAATCCCATGTTCCTAAGACCTCAAAAATATAATATGTACATTCGTCTCTGATAATTAAGACTACTGGCAACTCAAATGTGTAGTCACTCAGTTCTAGATTCTTTATCAACAATTGCTCTTTCGGCGTACCCTTACTAGACCATAGAGCTTCGATTGTTCCTTATGTTTCTACTAACAGTGCTTAATCCTCCTTTATCATATCATTTACTCACAAATTGGGTCTATTTTCAATTAAAGTCCCCGATAAAATTTACAAGTTCTAACTCCTCGATTTAGGCTTTGTCAGTTCCTTGATACATAACTGATTGCAAACTAATCACATGTTTGCCATTAAGACTTTCGATTTAATACGGTTCTTGACTATTTTAGTCAGGGCAATGTCCTCTGTATTTTAATCACACAGTCACATTTCCGTATTCAATCTTCAGAATCAGAATTCATTGTCAGCTTCACAGGGAGAGCCAAAATTTATGAATCACCAATTTGGGGTCTTGCTCAACTTTTCGTGTGAGACTAAGCTTAAACTCAACTTTTAAAAGTACTTCGGTTTGCCCAAACTTCAACTCGACTTCCTATGCTCTTTAATGCAGTAGTAATGGTGACCTCAATATCACAATTTGTTTTATACCATTATCGGATTTTATGTTCAATGCACCGATGTACAACACTAGCTTTATGGGAAGTACTCATTTGCTTAGTCAACATCTTTCTATACCTCTATTCATTGTCTCAATCGAAGATTCAGTTCTGTCAACCTCTATAATGAATTCCCCTGCACCTATCATGTCTCCAACTAATGAAGTAATCACTATCGTAACAAGTTCTACTCCATGCATTCAGTAATCAGCGCATGGGACGCTAGTCGTCTTAATGCATATGAAATTACTTTCTTATAGTCCCAGCTATAAAACATCATTGTATGGAAATCTCCAATCCCAAATAACAAATGATATTACTCTCATCGGTGTCTCCACGTTTTCGAACCAAGTACTAGTTTAACACATTTCAAGTTTTTGAATAGATGACTTAAGCTCCCGAGACAAAAATTGTCCTCAGTACACGAATCACTTTATAGTGTTGCAAACAATCGTATTGAAATCATTAATAGGAAACGTGATAAATTTCCTACAAAATCTCCAATTCAAAACAGTATCATCAATACGGAGGTCATAAATTCCTCAAACATTTATTGGGATCTCCTCACTGATGCAACTTACACATGATATCACAATTAGTCAAAATCTCATCTTACGTTTCTACAGCACAATCAGAATACGGTTTATGATCATAATCACTAATTGCTATCATGTAACTGAGATCACGTTACCCTACAACATGGGGTCCTTGTGCCCATAATTCATCTCTTTAATTAGCAAATAAACCAAAATTTCTCTCAAATTCACAAATCCACTTATATAGTGGGATACGTTATATCAACAAACTATATACACTCTCAATAGTCCCTTCTGACTCTTATGGATGACTCTTTACGTCAAATGCAACTCCAATATTCACTTTTAACTCACTATTTGGTCATTTGGGTTTGTTCCTTCATTGGTCATTTTTCATTTTCCCTCCATATTGTTCATGATTCCAGTTCCTATACTTTCTTATTAATTAGTTGTAGCACTTCGCAAAAATTAGCTTCCACATTGCATAGAATCTCAATAAGATTTCCTAGGGTTTCGATAAGATCAAGACATATCATGACAAAGAAGGTCAAAACACACTCGCCATAAGGTATTAGGTAATGTATATACCTTCCAAAATCCTTACATCTAGCCTAATTGCATTCACGTCAAGTTTCCAAGTAAGAACATTCACTAATGCTATATACATTCCAATTGTTTCTAGATAACATTTCTATCCCTGTTCCTGTCCATGAATGGGGGTTTCCCGTATGATCATCACAAAATCATATTTTGTGTAAGCCATCATCATGCCCCATACTTTCTTTTTCATGGAAACACATATCTTACCAGTGATTCTATTTCAATTTCCCAACATTTACCTCTTCGAAAACAACATCATTTCATATAGCATTATAAGCGCAGTCACTCCTCTTCTGTTGATTCAGTATTTCTTCCTTAATTGCGTGCATAATTAAAAATCCAAACTTAGGCGTATTTCTATAATCTCCGTACTACACACTACTTATTACTTATCCTCACTTGTAAAATCATTTGTATCTATTCCTTTTTCCTTTTTTTTTCTTTATAGATTCCGAGGTAGAACATAATAGTCCAAGATCAATATCATTATGCTCTAAGGTACACACCAACACCATATAGTGAATTTCTATCTACCTTGTCGAACCATATACTTTTTCTCATTGCCAATTATCCACACTTTATTGTCCAGAATCAGTTCAGACATATAGAGACCTGGGCATCCTAAAATTTTGGTCTCAATTACACAAGCATACAACATTCATTTCATATCCGAATCAAACCTTTCATGGTCATAAAGAAAATTTTATTCCTGTAACCGAGCTTGTACATTTTAGTCTCATTCTTTCCACAAATATTCTTCTTATCTTCAAATTGGATTGATTCGTACAGTTCCGAAATGTCTCGGTATGCCTAATGTTTCCAAATTCTCAAAACAATCATTATGATAGAAATTCTAAACCATGTACCTAATTTAGCCCTCGAGACTTTCATCGCGTCTCTATGCATATAAAATCATAATTCAGAATCGTAAATACCTTGTTAGCCTGAACTTTTAATCTCGTATAGGCATATTTAGCATCACATCATACTTTTATCACTTTAATCGATATTCCTCTCATGTGCAACTTTGACCTCTTCAGATTATAGAAATTTTCGTTTTCATTCAACTCACTTTATACACTTTATGTCTCAGTATTTGGTTTGATATCACTTCTTTCTTGAAGCAGCCCATACCTATGTATTTGCATTTATATCATCTTCAAGGGTTTACAATCACATTACAACATGAATATCATTGTCCATTGTTCCTTCCCCATTCCTAATGGCCCATACACCTTCATTGGCTCAGATCGTTATCTGCCATATCAAATCATGTACAATTTCTCATTTCTACACATCCACAACCTTCCGTTACGATATACCATCACTTTTCGCCCTATTTATATCAAGTTAAACACTTTATACATGCTCATGCGACTCAACTAAGGATCAGTTGCTACTGTCTGTTTTGACATGACCAAAATGCATGTAACTTAACACCAATTTCAAAATGCCCATGTACAATCGTACTTCTGGGCTCTGATACCACCTAAATGTAACACCCCACTCTCACGTGACCCGAACCCGACATCGATGGTGATATCCGAATCCGTGCCCCACGAGGGTAGCGCGCTACATCACTCAGTAAACTCAATATCTAAGTTTTTTTTATAAACATTCATATGCGCGAAAAACAGTAGACAATCGAGCCCGCGTTAATTCATATACCATTCCAGTCATTCCCAATCATTACAAACATTCAACAATAATTTAAAATAGCCATTTAATGTATACCAATCCATAACCAAATTGGCCCCGCTATAAATACAAAGTATTAATTTACAAAGCTTGCGGAAGACAATTTTATGAATAACAGAAGGATGACACTAATGCAGACGTGGACTGATCCCGACCTCTATTCTTCATTTGAATGCAGTAGACATACTCCCGTGAACCTAACGGGGTACTCTTCTGAGTCCTGAAAAATATTTGCAAATTTTGGGTGAGTTTTGCGAACTCAGTGAGGAATCATCATCTATGGTTCGCCCAATTCATTCATCACACAAGCAATTCACAGTTCAGTTCACAATAACAAAGTCAGAAGTACCATATCATTATACAAAAGAAATTCACAATTGTAGAAGGCACTCTTGCTTTGTTCCCATTTACCGTATTCAATCAACTATGGATGCAATGCATATATGACACTTTTCTATTTTATTTCAGTGTTGTGACCGAGCGCTTAAACAGTAGACAGTAGGCAGTAGATGCGTCTAGGGAGTAGGAGAGCCCTCTGGGTATGCACTATCTCCGTTCGAGCTCGAGGCTCTTTTTCAGTATCAGTGGCGACTTTGGTCACAACTATTATTATCCGTTCGTGTATTTAGGTATGAAATGCAATATGCCCAATATATCACAGTCAATATAAAACAGTCCGTCACAGTAGAGGCAAACACAATGAAGCACAATAATAGCAAGCAATTTGACAGTTAGCACATAAAGGACACTTCTATGTCAAATCTCCAAATTCATCGGACCATCCGTGTCCGGAACCCAGTCATAAACAAACACAATCACTAATCCCACCATTATTCCCCACATTAGACATATAATAATTGAAAGAACCATCTAGGTTACTCACCTATAACTTCCGAGCTATTGCCGGGAAGCCTCTGCACCGTCGGTCGGTCGACGCTCCAAATGTGCCTCTATACTAGTCAGAGAATATAACCATTACTAATCCAATCAGAACTAGTTAATGATGCACATGTAACAATTAAAAGGTGTACAATGCATGTTCATGATATTCCCGGCCTTAATCCAAAATTTCCATCACAAACATTCCATCTAAAAATTAGAAATCTAACGGCACCGAAATTACTCAATTCGGGCTTCTATAGGTCCAACAATAAATAAAACAGTGACCAAAGAACCATTACCCGGACCCATGTCAATTTCCCGTCCAAAAATTCCCAATTTCTCGTAAAATGAAATTCAATGTTTCATGAATCCGATGCCTCAAGAATTAGGTCAATCGGATGTCGGACGGAAAAGATATAAGCAAAAGAAGGAAAAATACACATCCTAGTCGACTAGTGCAGGAAAAATACATGTCCTAGTCGACTAATCAGAGGTGATAGTCGACTGGAAGCTTTATTGTTTCTTTTTGCCGACATCCCAACTTTCACAATTCATAACTCCTTGCTCCGAACTCCAAATTGGACAAACTTGGTGTCTATTTTATAGAGAAAAGAGAGCTCTACAAGTTTCATGAAGGATACAAAAACTAATTTGACCTCTATGTGTGTTAAAAATACACTCAAAGTTACTGCCTTCACAATGCCTCTCAAAACAGTGCAACATCTTATAAAATCCATAACTTTGCATTCCCTTTGCTAAAAATTACAAGATGTATGCCAAATGAAAGATCAGAATGTTACCTACAACTTTCATGAACAACATGAAATCAAATTCAATTGCTAAGTAGGTCAAACAATTCAATGAATGACTCTGCCCACTGAAACCATCTGAACTGAATAGCAATTTTATAAAAAGCATAATTCCTTGCACAAATGTCAAACATTTGTATACTTTATACCTATGAAAAGATCAAACATAATACTACACTTCTAAGGAAGGACTTAACAGACAATTCCATCTCTAACAAACTCAAAACTGTCATGCAAGTGGCTGCCCTGATCACTAGGCAATGACCTAACTTAAGTATAATCTTTGAAAATTCACAACTCCCAATTCTGATATCCAAAAATAGTATAGTATATCTCATTTTCAATATAGTTGCTTCCTCTACAACTTTCCAGAAGATCACTTGAGCCAATTCAAATAATAAAAATCTCTAAATTTGCTTCCAATCACAATACTCACAAAACCTACACTTATGGCTAGGTTCCAACATAATGCACATAAATAGCCAATATTCACAGGTCATAACTCACAATATACATATCGAAAAATTGCATAATCAGTGGCAATGGAAAGATAGAAAGATAGGCTTCAACTTTCATTTAGACCATTTTCACCAATTCTTCCTAAATCAACCTAGAAAACTCATCAAAGTTTCAGGTCATCAAGCTCAAATTACTGTTCATACTGCACCTAAACTTCACTTTCAAAGCAAGATTCAACACTCTTATAATCAAAATTGGCCAGCACTTCCTTCACAAAAATTGTAGCCACATGTCTCAATTTTAATTTAAGACAAACCTAACCTCAATTGCTTAAGCACACAACTAGTTATAGCAAAAACATTAACCCATGTACAAATGACAATTTCCAGCTTTGATACTCAATTCAATTCCTTTCATTCCCTTGTCAATTCTACTTCAATTAGCATTCAATTTACCCACCTATTCAACCTAACTTTCATCAAACACTTCAGTTCAACATAAACCCTCAAAATTGCAGCATCCATACTCAATCAATTTCTTTTGAATATTAGTCATCTAACATTGCTAGAATCACTTCAACATACACAATTTACACACTAATCATATTCAATCTCATTAACTCTTACACAAGCATATGCTTATACCCAATAAATCAAACATAGGTTTCATGAAATTAGTGCATCATAAATCATAATTAATGAGCAATAACTTCCAATCAATGCATCTAACTACCAAGTCATGCATTAAATTCATAATCAAAGCTTAAAACATCATCTTACCTAATTAAAGCTTTCAACTCTTCGATTCTCCAACTACCCTACTTTCTCTACTTTCTAACTCCATGCACGGCTATCATCATGCCAAAAGAGAAAGTGTATGCTAGGCCCTTTTTAGAAAGAACAAAGTGGAAGGAGGAGGAGCTAAGCACTTACTAGGAAACTTGAAAAAAATTAAATGGAGAAGAAGGAAGGGATGAAGCTTCGGATGAAGGAATAAACAAATGAAAATCCTCTTTTTCTTTCTATTTAGAATGAATTGCCGACAAGTGAATGGGTGAGAATAAAACAAAACCTTTAAATGGTGTAGGACACTTGTCCATTAGAAGAAAAGGACAAAAGAAGGAAAAGACAAAGTATTGAATAAAATTAAACCCTAATCAGATGGATATTTGACCTGTTCAATTCCAATGGCCCTAATTTCAATCCCAAAATCATATACCCAATATTGTAGTGCCATTGGATAGAAATTTTCGATACCGAAAATCAACCGGTTCGCCACTTGGCGATTTTTTTTCGGTCCAGGAATTTTCTCCGAAAAATTCCTAAAATTTTCTTAAAATATAAAACACATAAGGACTCACTCCAAATAATTTTTTAAACACAATTACCACGTTATTCACAATAAAATGTCATTAGGCACAAATACTGGGAAATGTCATGAATGCATGTACAATCAAGTTTATGTGCAATTTCACTATACACGTACAATGATATGCATAAATATTGCAACCCAATACTAAACACTCTCGGCCTCTTTCTAAATTACTATATTACCCTTCCCAGTGGGGGTGGAATGTTACATTTCAGGTACAGTTTCTTCAATATTCTTCATGATAATTGAACCTCTTTCACCAAACTTTCTATAAGACTTAATCCCATGTCTCGCCTTGAATCGTTCTAGCCAATCACTTAAGAAGTTAAATTATGGATTTGCATCACCGTACATCTTCTGTAGAAACTCTTTTGCTTTAGTTTGAATCATTTCTTCAGTCATGTTCACTTTCTCTTGATGTTGGAGAAACCACTCATACAATACCTTTTCTAATTCAGGATATTTTGTTGATTTGTGCCTTTTAACATTGCTATTTGTTATCTCTTATAACAAATACTCTGCTGACTTTTTAAGAGTATTTGATATTGTTGATTGACTAATAGAGAGATCAAACTTTTGTTGAATCACTGTTGTAAATCTTTTTGACTTGAAGAGGGATGCTGATTTGTGTACTCACATAATGCTTTTCTCATCTCATCAGTTAGCGTAGACTTTTAATGCTTTTCTCATCTCATCAGTTAGCGTAGACTTTTTTACACCTTTCAATTGAGTAGCCATGGAAGAGAAGATATAATATATGAATTTTTATATTTTGGTATATGAAGTTAAAGTAAATGTATCTATTTATAAACTCTATACAGTACTGTGTACTTGAAACAATTCACAACACTATTCTAATGTACCTACATGCACTCTATTTTGAATCACGCTAACCTAAGATTTATAAACTTATTTTAACAAGATTAATAAATTTAGATACAATGAACCATCATTAATTAATTGTTTATTTATTTTTCTTAATTACAGAAAATAATTATTTAATTTGACAAATATAATGTATAAATAAAATTATTATATAATTAATAAATATTAATTTATTGATAAATTAATAAAATATTCATTTATCGATAAATTAATAACTCATATAAGATAATAATTTTCAGGTCCCAAAATATTTATTTATAGAAGTTTTACTATAATTATTCTATTAAGAATTCTAATAAACAAATAACGTTAAATTATTAAGAAATTATATCTAACTTAATAATGATAATAACATATCTTTCTTGAAACTTTAAATTATATAGAACAATGACCTAAATGTTTAATATTTTGGATTCTAAAATATTATTTTTCTTGGAATAGATAAATTCAAATATGCTTTAATTCCTTTCACACCCTATTACACTCACACATTGACTTAAATTTTAAATTACAAACTTTTGCAATTTTGGAGCACCACTTTTGAATTGATCTCACTAAACAATTGTAAGGCAATAAAAGTAATATTATAAACAAGTAACAAAAATGAAAAATATATATGCTTAATTAAGTTTGTCTCTTTGACAAATAGCAATGCACACCCCAACATCACAAGAAACATCATTATAAATCTCCATTTGTTAGCTTAAGAGATCTTTAATTATGTTATGGGGAACAATAGTTGTACTAGTTAATAATATTCCCATATTAACTTCAACTTTCTTTGCAAAACTTAGTTTGAAATAGACACTAGGATTTAAAAATACTCCAGCTGCAAACAAATGAATACTAAAGTTGTCTTTCTCATATCTCATTGATAATTTTAAAATAAGGTATGTATAAAAAAGACCTATTTTTCATATTGTCCTTAATTACTTCCTTTGCCCTTTCAATGGCATCATAGAAATAACTCATTATTGCTTTCTCACCACTATTAGTCAGATAAAGTGCCCTTACTAAAGGCTCATAAACTCGAATAACAAACTGACATTAAGACTACAATTAATTATCATCAAACATAATTTTAGAAACTTTTAATCCAACATTAGACCTACCATATTTAGATGCAACACACCTATCACTTGTAAACATTTGTCTCAACTCCTTCTTCATTAGACTAAAATACTGAAGTTATAAAAAAATTAGTTCAAATCTTACAATAACAAGTTTCTACCATTTGTGAAATCCTTTTTCATTAAATTGAAGACCCATAAATGATTATAGATGAACTTGGTCAACTTTTTTTCTTTTTTTTACAATCTCATCAATAATATAAAAATATCTACCGTCTCTTATATTTTTCAACATGAGATTTATGCAATGTGTAGTACAAGGAGTCCAATAAAAAGAATTACATCTACTTTACAATCTTCTTCCAACTGCTTTATAAGCAAAATCATTGTCAGTAATGAACTGAACAATATTTTGGCCCAACTTCATTCACAAGTTCATCAAATATATAAAATAAGGTATCAGTATTCCTAACAAATCCAATGCATTAATAGACTTCAAAAACGTTGTCCACGTTGCAAAAATAAACCAAAAAATTAATAATAAGTTTTCTTTGTCCAACCATCACACATAATTGAACATTTAAAAGTAGTCTAAGTCATCCTTCTTTCACCCAAATAACGTTTTATTTCATAAACAAAGCTACTAAGAAGCATGCCTTTGTAGTCATGAATTGAAGGAACTTCGTATCTTAGACCGTGAGAGGCAATAACATCTACCATAGGTTGATAATGATAAGATTGGGCAACATTAAATGCTATACCTAAATTGAACCACCATCTAGACATTTCTACATCCACATTATGATTTGTTTGTTGTGTCTAGTTTCTATTTCTTTTAATTGCCTTCATATATTGATTTTGGTTACAAATCCTTGTGTTTTGATACAAACGTGAAATAAATTGAGTGGAAATGATGTGAATACTGTATGAATGTTAATTGGATTGTTTTGTGAATTTTGCATGAAGTTGAAAGGAAAGTGATGTAAATTTTGCATGAAAAGAGAAATAAATAAAAAAGAAGAAAGTGGTGACAAGTGTCACCACCTCATAGTTAAGTCACCACCATGACTAACATCCAAATGTCAGTCACGACTAACATTTTGGTGTTAGTCACAATGGTGACTTAACTTGTCACCACTGTGGCAAGTGCCTTCATAGGGGTGACTTAACATGTCACCCCTGTGACCCATTTGTTTTCTTTAATTCATCATCTTATCATGTGTCATGTATAGGGGTGATGACATGAAAACCTAAACCTAGATGAGGCTAAAAATAGAAAGGATAGGATGGTGGCGATGATACCTTTCATTCCATTCACTTTTCATTCTTTACATACATGCATATTCAGAGACAAAGAGGAAATGAAGAGAAAGAAGGGATGAAGAGAAGATAACAGAGGGAGTTGGTGAAGGAGAGAGAAATAAGGTCGAGAGCTAGAAGTAGAAGCAAGCCTTCAACCATTTGGTGAGAACAAACTAAAACAAAAGGTGATAGCTAATGTGGGAAGCTTAAGAGGGGTAGGAGACCATCACACCTCACTTAGTCGATCCCTATTTGCTTGCTCTGTTATTCATCTATTGCAGTGTTTCTATTATTTACTGAACTTATTACTTTTATAGCTAAGCCAATTGTTACTTGTTTTCTTTTTATAGTTCATCATTTTCTTAGCTTGTTGTTTAAATACTTTTCTTAGATTGATAAAATGAGATCTAAGTATCTGAGAATGATGAAACATATTTGTGCTATGATGGGCTAAATCTTTTTAATGAGGATTAATTTAGCTATTTTAATAAACTATGTATGAATGAGTTATGGTTTTATTGTCTTGTTAATTGATGTGGTTTCTAAGTTGATTAGATGTAATGGCATGACGAAACCTTGCATCATTTTAGTGTTAAACGAAGGATCGCGAGAAGAAGTTTACTATGAAACAAGAAACTATGGATGCTTAGGTTAAGAAATAAAATATACTAACTTAAGTGGTAATTAGTGGTCGGATTTTCATAATTAATTCAGATGATAATTTGTTGAATATGAAAGTTAGATTATTTCATTATTCAAGTTGATTTAAGACCCAACTATTAATTTTAGCGAGACAATTATCCAATCATTTCCCTTAATCATGCATAGGAGATTAGATTAGTGAAATTAATTCTCAAGAGTCTTTGCTATGTGTTTAATTTCTGATACATTTAATCATTTACATTTGGCGATTAATGATACGAAAAGAGATGTATGTTGAAAATACAAAGAAGACTAAGGCATGAGATGGGACAGCCCCATGCACGTGAATTTAATGGTTGGTAAATCAAAGGGACAGTAGCAAGTAGGAAAGCATGACGACATGCAACAGACGTGGAAGCATGCATCAAACTGACGTTGCACACAACACACAAGACCATAAACCTAGCAAAAACGACAATGCATATAGTAGTTGGGATGGAATAAATAAAATGCGCAAATTACTTGGACAAAACACAGACGACGTTTGCGTATCACGTAAATGACATCTGTGAAACACAAACATTTTCTAAACATAGGAAGCATTTTAAATGGAAACACACAATAACAAAGAGGGGGGAATAGTACCAATGGACTAACAAATAATTCCCAAAATAGAGAATAATAGCGTAGAGAGAAGAGAGGCGCAGTAGCAAGGAGAATAGGAGGGCTTCGATTGGGTTATAACGTAGGGGCTGAAACATTTTCTTAGGAGAGACCCATGAAGGGATAAACGTCTCAACAATGGTTCGAAGGTAACATCGACGCCGACGACCCAAGTTAAATGTATTTCACTGTTTTTGTTATTTCTTTCTCTCATTAGAAATTGATTGTGTTATCCTAAGTTAATTGATTTGGGTTTTGTGTATGGATAATTAGATTTTCATTATTGTTCGATTATTTGTGTATGAACCCATTGGATATTGTGAAAATATGATTTTAATGCATTCATTGAATCGTTTATTTGTAAACTTATTACTAGAATTTTGATATAATCCATAATTGTTATATTGAAATTCATGTGTAGCGACTAATGATTCGTAATCATTAAGGATAACATGATTTTGGTTAAATTACGCATTGTATGTGGTTGTTACCTTGATTAATCGATTTTTCTAATTCGTAATGCTACTATCTAATTAAATCTAGATATCGTATCTTAGGTTATTCGGTAGTTAGGTTTAATTAATAATCGTATCTTGATTAAATATTACCTAAGGGAAAACTCAGGTTAATTATTAACCCACGATTAATAGTTGTTAGGAGAGGCTAGAGAACAACAAATCAATGACATATGTTTAATTAAGGTGTAGGTCAAGATTGAACTAAAGAACCGGTTCCTTACCAAAATTTCCACTTTTATCATTTTTTGCATGTTTTCTTTAATTTGTTTTTATTAGTTTAGTTTCATTTTATTTTCTTATTTTCAAAATCCAAAACCCCCTCAACCTAAACATCGATTACTTTCATTTCAACAACTTTACACACTCTCTCTATGGGATCGACCTAGACTCACCACTGCTATAATAGTAGCCTAGTATATTTTGATTAGCGTTACGACTCGTCATCAATCTTCTATTTTGATTAATCTAGTTGTCTTTATTTTCAGTTGAATCATTTTACTTTTCATTCTAAATTTTTGAATTTCTTTTAAAGCCTTCAGTAAATAATCATATAGAATGTTTAAGATTGTGTATGTTTTTATTTTTCATTCAATATTAATTTATATAACTAATTTCACCTCCGTGGGAGACCACCCTGAATAATCACTACAACTAGCTCATATACTTGCGAGTAGAATAGCCTAGGTCTTTTTAGAACTCTTTGGGCACAACAAGTTTTGGCATTGTTGTCGAGGAGATGTTTAACGTTTAAACTTGAATTAATTTTGATTGTTTTTGTTTTTTAAAGTGATTTTAATTGTTTGTGTTTGTTCATGCATGTATGTTTTATTATGTTATTTTGTTAACATGTTTTGTAATTCTCGTTATTAATTTAGGGCTTTCTGTAGTTAGTTTGTGCAAGGTAGGGGAACTTTAGGTAGTGAATTCACTAGGTTTATGTTAGGAAGGAGATCTTTAGATAGTGAACCTGCCCCTTTTATTGATTACATATATCGAAGACAAAGAGCTTAAAGGGACTCTGCAGACAATCATGAGGAATCCAAGTGTGAGGATCAAATGAACAACCACAAGATGGGTGAAAGGTAGTTGGTGATGAAGGAGTATGCCAAACCAGTGATTGGTACAGTGACATTGTGTATACGTTTGGGAGAGGCAACTAGAAATTACAAATTGAAGAGCATCTAGTACAGCATGCTGCCATCTTTCTATATGGTTCCCAATAAAGACCCTTCAAATTTCATTCAAGAATTCAATACCACTCTCCAAACATTCCCTTTAGATGGCCTAAATGAGGTTTAACTCAGGATGAGGTGTTGCCCATTCACATTGAAGGATCGAGCCAAGGCATGGCTAAAGACCCTTACACCTAATTCATTGACTACATGAGAGATTTGTATAACAAATTGATGGGAAAAATCCTATTCCTATAAGACATCTGAGATGCACACCAAGACAACTACCTTCACTCAGATGGTGTATGCCAAACCAGTGATTGGTACAGTGACATTGTGTATACGTTTGGGAGAGGCAATTAGAAATTACAAATTGAAGAGCATCTATTACAACATGCTGCCATCTTTCTATAGGGTTCCCAATAAAGACCCTTAAAATTTCATTCAAGAATTCAATACCACTCTCCAACATTCCCTTTAGATGGTCTAAATGAGGTTTAACTCAGGATGAGGTGTTGCCCATTCACATTGAAGGATCGAGCCAAGGCATGGCTAAAGACCCTTACACCTAATTCATTGACTACATGAGAGATTTGTATAACAAATTGATGGGAAAATCCTATTCCTATAAGACATCTGAGATGCACACCAAGACAACTACCTTCACTCAGATGGTGGGAGGGCCATTTCACGAGGCGTGGGAACGCTTTAAGCTCTTGCTAATACAATATCCAAATCATCATTCCCCACTTCACATGTTAAACCAATTCTTTTATGATGCATTGATGCAGTAATGCCAATACACAGTAGACAATATAGTAAGAGGAGATATAAGAGAGAGGACAATCGAAACGTATGAAATCTTCAAAATGTTGTGTTGGGACCCGATCCGAAAACCGGATCCCAACCAGAAAAGCGTAAATGAATATGAAAAACGAAGTGGCAGAAAGCGAATTTGAAAGAAATCGAATTCAAAAGAACAGAACGGAAGGCGAAATGCAAAGTAGCCAACCGAATCAGATAACGGATCTCAAAAGCAAACGGTACAAATAAACGGACAAAAACAAAAGCGAAGATCGGATAAAAGTGAAAAGCGGAAGCGAACGAATCGAAGCAAATCGAATACGAATTAAAAACAAAGCAAACAAACTGATCGATTTGAACTGAAACAAATTCCGACATCCGTTGGAACAAATACACTCACCGCGTTGGAAACCTAAACTAACCGATCCGAAAATTCGGTATATATATATATATATATATATATATATATATATATTCATTTTTCCTCGAAGTCAATCAAAACATACAATTTCCTTTTTCTTGGAAAGTATCTTTAATCAAGTTCTCGAATCACACAAACTGCTTACATATACAATCAAATCCCAAAAATTCATCTGTATACCAATTTTTACCAAAATTTCGGCAGCACAACGACTGCATTTAACCTAACCCAAAACTTGCAAAGTGTTCAAAATACACTTCTAAAACATATCCCAATCAATCATACAATCATCAAATCTACCGGACCCTCCGTCCGGGATCTCAGCAGATAAACACACTCCTATATCTAAATACAATTTAATATATCTCAATCCACATCAAGCAGAAATTATGCTTCAATACAATATACAAATCCGTAACTTAATCCGAATACAACTCAATCGTAATCATAAACAATTCCCTAACTCATACCCAATTATATACGAACTTCATAAATCATATACATATATGACAATTCAAGCCATATCCAATCTTAAGATCAAAAATTCCAATTTACACAAAAAGTCAAATGATACAAAATCAAACCAAGCGTCTTGACATACTTTCATCGATCTCCCTTTCAAAACACGGAGCGGGGATGAAAGGGGGGTGAGCTTGCAAGCTCGTGGGTAACATATGTATAAATTGAATAATAAGCAGAAATCATTTTTCATAACTTTTAGCCAAAAGGCTTATCTTTTTCAAACTTTGCAACTTTTCAAGCATTTTCTTCAAACCTTTCAATTTTCCAAACTTTTCATAATAAATTTCTATAATTTCATGGTTGAAAACTCTTTTTCTCATTTCTCAAATTTTCATAAAATTTTCATAAACATGAATGCAATCACATCAGATCACAAAACACATAAAATCATAAATCAATACATAAAACACCTCAAACGGTTTGGGTTGGTCCTAACGACGCATCGCACATTCCGCATAGCGATTACATGCGGTAGTGAACGGAGGAGTCAAATCGAACTCTAAGCCACTTTCAGGCAGCCGGGAGAAGGCTATAAACAACTAGAAACAGTACACTGACTCACAGAAGGACCTGACCAAACCCACATAACACATAAGCGAAAAGAGAATTCAAATTGCCTGAAGGCACTTTTCAAAAATCTTGATTTTCTAAGTCTTCATATCATCATCTCAAATTGTGTCAAAATGCTTGACACATGCACACATATTCACATCAATTTATATAACAATCATATTCAATTAATCAATTAATCATATATCAATCAAATGCATAAAAATGAATGCAAGTATTTCTTTCAAACCTCAATCAACATATATAAATTCATAAAGCAGCATTGTTCACATTCTTCAAAAATGCGAAAACATAATTTTCATAAATCTTGTATTCTCAATTTTTCTATAATTTTCCCAAATCATTTTCAAACATTTTAACGTAAACCTTTGAATAATTGTTTTAAAATCCTTTGAAAACATAATTTCAGAAATATTTTTCCTTTCTTGATTTTTCAAATTAACATAATTTACTCATAATTCAAAATATAAATACATCACCCACCTCGAATTGATGCCAAAAACTTGATCCACACTTCAATTCGTGCATTCCTTCTATCTTTCTTCCAATTTAACATCACCTAAGCCATAATCATCCAAATTCAATATCATAAATCACTTAATTCTTCAAATTGGACTTAGAAAACACCAATTTCATATAAAATTAATCTATCTAAATCATAAATTTCAAAAATCCCCAAATCTCAAAATTGGCCTAAACTAATTTACACAAATTCAATATCATAAATAACATAATCCTTAAAATTGATGTCATAATTCATCAATTCATACTAATATCAAGATATCTAAATCACCAATTTCAAAAATTCTCAAATCTCAAATTTTACCTAAACCTTAACTCACATAAATTCAAAATTAAATCAATTCATCATGAAATCTTCCAAAATTAATCATGGAAATCACAAACCCATCACATTTTCCATATTTCTAAACCAAAAATTCATCAAAAATCACACATCAAATTTTCGACCTTACCTCATTCTTCACTGAAATCCGATTTTTCTTAGCTTGGAAGGAAGCTCTTGTGCTCCTCCATCTTTTTCTCTCTTGGTACAACCTCAAAATTCCTAAGAATCAAGTAGAAAAATCGAAACTTAGCTTTCTCTCTCATCTTTCTCCATGGCCGAAGCTTCTCCATCTTTCTTCTTCTTATTCTATCTTCTTCTTTTCTCTCATCATCGTGCTTCTCCCTTAAAAAAACGACAAATCCCTTTATATATAAAGCCTTGTCTTTTAAATGATGACTAAAAAGACCAAATTGCCCTTAACATTTACTTTTAGTCATGCTTACTTACGGGTCTGATTCGCACTATCAATTTGAAGGAATTTGTCAAAACTTCCTTCTAGAGAAATTTTTCTCTAAGTATTAATTTCATAATGCCATAAGAATCATCCGATTCGAAGCACTACGTCAAAAATTATGCTCAAAACATTTCCGATATGTTCATATTCTAACACATTTTCTATGTACGATTATTTCCATCCAAAAATTTACATTCTTAAACACAAAATTGAAACTCGATGTCTTCATAAAAATTGTATCCTTATCTCTCTAGTTTAATTCAAAACAAGTAGCACCTCATTTCGATTTCCATATCAAAAGTTATGCTCAAAATACTCTCAGATGTTCCTAACCCAAAAACTGCACACTAATCCGAACTTCCATTTATAAATTAAAACTCTTAGGGGCAAAATTGAAAATTACTTTCTTCATATGACTTGTAGCCCCATGTCTTAATTTTATTTCGCCTCAAGAATCACTTCAATCGGATCTCTACAGGTCCCGAATTTATCAAAATACTGAACTCTATTTGGAAAATTTCCCGTCTCACTTTGATTAAATTAATCACCCTTAATTTAATCTAAAAAATTCATAATATTCCATGAGGATGTAGATAATAGTCTTAGGAATCCAACGCCGTAAGAATCAACTCAATCGGATGTCGGACGGAAAAGATATTAGTAAAATAGTGAACAAAGGTCGGATTGGAGGAGGAAACAACAAAGGAAATCAAAACGGCGTCGCATGAAGGGGTCCGAAAACGGCGCCGTATGAAGCAAAACGCGCGCGCAGAGGAGAGGAGAAACCAAAACGACGTTGTGTGGAGAAACGAAAACGGGGTCGTATCAGCGGAAACGCCCGCGCGTTGGGTGAAGCGAGGGCGCTCGCAGGGCGAATCTCTCACCCTAGCGAGGGCTCGCCCTCACGAGAGGGCGTCTGTACCAAAACTCTTTTTTTTTTTTTACACCTAAATAAATCGAAACTTTCCACAATAATAACTCTTGACCCCGAACTCCAAATGTGACAAACTTGGTTTCTAAGGAAAGCTTGGAGGAAGCTATACAACTTCCATGTAGGACATAAAAATCAATTTGACCTCTAAGGAAGTCAATTTTTTCAGTCAAACGTTCTGTCCTCTAATAATTATGCTAAAACCATAATATAAACTTGTAAAAATCATAACTTATTATTCCTTGATCGAAAAATTGCATACGTTATGTCAAAATAAAGATCAAATCAAATCCTTCAATTTTCATGAAGAACTTCAAAGCTAAATTATCCTCTAACTAGGTAAATTTTCTATTCAAAGTTTCAACCATAATAAAAGTCAACCCTAACACACTTAAACTTTGACTGATCATAACTTTCACTCCCGATTTCGAAAAATTACAAACTTTATGGCTACAGAAAGCTCTTAACATAATCTACAAGTTTCATGTACACCATTTTCTCAAATTTTGCCTAAATCAAAAGTCAACTCTCAATGATCAAAAAGTCAAATTTTCTAAATTCTTCAAGTTGTAACCCTTTTTCTTTTTAATTCTTGCTATTTAACTTCATTTCAATCAACTCATCCACTTTAATTTTATGAACCATACCAATCTACTCAAAACCCGAAGGTATCAAAATCAAAATCATTCTTTTCTTATCAATATCCTTTAATTTTAAGTCATCTATTATACAATACTTACACAAAGCACTCCTTAAATTTAATTTTCATAATTTAAAATTTCACTCAAAGATCGGGGTCCAACATTTTTCCCCCCCTTAAAAGAATTTCATCATCGAAATTCATACATAAGAAATCACCAAGTAACACATTCTTTTTCACTCTTTCTTGATAACACATATTTCTCAATGTGTCAAATGCTAATATTCTATCAAAAATCACTATCTCCTCAAAACAAACATTTCTTAATACATTTTCACACGTCATATGGTCCCATTGTTTAAGAAACCCCATAAGGACCAGTAAATTTCATCTCCCAAAAACGTAGTCAAATCACTTTATCTCCAATTCATCAAACATTTCTAAGCTCATTTTCATGAACACATTCCTAACATTAATCAAATTTCTTAACCTTAATCAAACAGTCACTAAATTCATTCTCGATAATCATATTGCCCAAGTATGATCATAATACTGGGCTTTGATACTATCTATGTTGGGACCTGATCCGGAAATCGGATCCCAACCAGAAAAGCATAAACGAATACGAAAAACGAAGTGTCAGAAAGCAAATTCGAAAGAACAGAACGGAAGGCGAAATGCAAAGTAGCCAACCGAATCGGATAACGGATCTCAAAAGCAAACGGTATAAATAAACGGACAAAAACAAAAGCGAAGATCGGATAAAAGCGAAAAGCGGAAGCGAACGAATCGAAGCAAATCGAATACGAATTAAAAACAAAGCAAACAAACTGATCGATTTGAACTGAAACAAATTCCGACATCCGTTGGAACAAATACACTCATCCCGTTGGAAACCTAAACTAACCGATCCAAAAATCCGGTATAATATATATATATATATATATATTCATTTTTCCTCAAAGTCAATCAAAACATACAATTTCCTTTTTCTTGGAAAGTATCTTTAATCAAGTTCTCGAATCACACAAACTGCTTACATATACAATCAAATCCCAAAAATTCATCTGTATACCAATTTTTACCAAAATTTCGGCAGCACAACGACTACATTTAACCTAACCCAAAACTTGCAAAGTGTTCAAAATACACTTCTAAAACATATCCCAATTAATCATACAATCATCAAATCTACTGGACTCTCCGTCCGGGATCTCAGCAGATAAACACACTCCTATATCTAAATACAATTTAATATATCTCAATCCACATCAAACAGAAATTATGCTTCAATACAATATACAAATCCGTAACTTAATCCGAATACAACTCAATCGTAATCATAAACAATTCCCTAACTCATACCCAATTATATACGAACTTCATAAATCATATACATATATGACAATTCAAGCCATATCCAATCTTAAGATCAAAAATTCCAATTTACACAAAAAGTCAAATGATACAAAATCAAACCAAACGTCTTGACATACTTTCATCCGATCTCCTGCTCGAAAACCTGGAGACGAGGATGAAAAAGGGGGTGAGCTTGGAAGCTCGTGGGTAACATATGTATAAATTGAATAATAAGCAGAAATCATTTTTCATAACTTTTAGCCAAAAGGCTTATCTTTTTCAAACTTTGCAACTTTTCAAGCATTTTCTTCAAACCTTTCAATTTTCCAAACTTTTCATAATAAATTTCTATAATTTCATGGTTGAAAACTCTTTTTCTCATTTCTCAAAATTTCTCAAAATTTTCATAAACATGAATGCAATCACATCAGATCACAAAACACATAAAATCATAAATCAATACATAAAACACATCAAACGGTTTAGGTTGGTCCTAACGAGCATCTTGCACATTCTCGCATAAGCGGTTACATGCGGTAAGTGAAACGGAAGAGAGTCCGAAATCGGAACTCCTAAGCCACTTGCGGGCAGCTGGGAGAAGGTTATAAACAAGTAGAGACAGTGCACTGACTCACAGAAGGACCTGACCAAACCCACATAACACATAAACGAAAAGAGAATTCAAATTGCCCGAAGGCACTTTTCAAAAATCTTGATTTTCTAAGTCTTCATATCATCATATCAAATCGTGTCAAAATGCTTGACACATGCACATATTCACATCAATTTATATAAAATCATATTCAATTAATCAATTAATCATATATCAATCAAATGCATAAAATGAATGCAAGTATTTCTTTCAAACCTCAATCAACATATATAAATGCATAAAGCAGCATTGTTCACATTCTTCAAAAATGCGAAAACATAATTTTCATAAATCTTGTATTCTCAATTTTTCTATAATTTTTCCGAATCATTTTCAAACATTTTAACATAAACCTTTGAGTAATTGTTTTCAAATCCTTTGAAAACGTAATTTCAGAAATATTTTTCCTTTCTTGATTTTTCAAATTCACATAATTTACTCATAATTCAAAATATAAATACATCACCCACCTCGAATTGATGCCAAAAACTTGATCCACACTTCAATTCGTGCATTCCTTCTATCTTTCTTCCAATTTAACATCACCTAAGCCATAATCATCCAAATTCAACATCATAAATCACTTAATTCTTCAAATTGGACTTAGAAAACACCAATTCCATATAAAATCAATCTATCTAAATCATAAATTTCAAAAATCCTCAAATCTCAAAATTGGCCAAAACCAATTTACACAAATTCAATATCATAAATAACATAATCCTTAAAATTGATGTCATAATTCATCAATTCATACTAATATCAAGATATCTAAATCACCAATTTCAAAAATTCCCAAATATCAAATTTTACCTAAACCTTGACTCACATAAATTCAAAATTAAATCAATTCATCATGAAATCTTCCAAAATTAATCATGGAAATCACAAACCCATCACCTTTTCCATATTTCTAAACCAAAAATTCATCAAAAATCACACTTCAAATTTTCAACCTTACCTCATTCTTCACTGAAATCCGACTTTTCTTGGCTTGGAAGGAAGCTCTTGTGCTCCTCCATCTTTTTCTCTCTTGGTACAACCTCAAAATCTCTAAGAATCAAGTAGAAAAATCGAAACTTAGCTTTCTCTCTCATCTTTCTCCATGGCCGAAGCTTCTCTATCTTTCTTCTTCTTATTCTTTCTTCTTCTTTTCTCTCATCATCGTGCTTCTCCCTTAAAAAAACGACAACTCCCTTTGTATATAATGCCTTGTCATTTAAATGATGACTAAAAAGACCAAATTGCCCTTAACATTTACTTTTAGTCATGCTTACTTACGGGTCTGATTCGCACTATTAATTTGAAGGAATTTGTCAAAACTTCTTTCTAGATAAATGTTTCTCTAAGTCTTAATTTCATAATGCCATAAGAATCATCCGATTCGAAGCACTACGTCAAAAGTTATGCTCAAAACATTTTCGACATGTTCATATTCTAACACATTTTTCATGTACGATTATTTCCATCCAAAATTTTACATTCTTAAACACAAAATTGAAACTCGATGTCTTCATAAAAATTGTATCCTTATCTCTCTAGTTTAATTCAAAACAAGTAGCACCTCATTTCGATTTCCATATCAAAAGTTATGCTCAAAATACTCTCAGATGTTCCTAACCCAAAAACTGCACACTAATCCGAACTTCCATTTATAAATTAAAACTCTTAGGGGCAAAATTGAAAATTACTTTCTTCATATGACTTGTAGCCCCATGTCTTAATTTTATTTTGCTTCAAGAATCACTTCAATCGGATCTCTACAGGTCCCGAATTTCTTAAAATACTGAACTCTATTTGGAAAATTTCCCGACTCACTTTGATTAAATTAATCACCCTTAATTTAATCTCAAAAATTCATAATATTCCATGAGGATGTAGATAATTGTCTTAGGAATCCAACACCGCAAGAATCAACTCAATCGGATGTCGGACGGAAAAGATATGAGCAAAATAGTGAACAAAGGTCGAATTGGAGGAGGAAACAACAAAGGAAATCAAAACGGCGTCGCATGAAGGTGTCCGAAAATGGCGCCGTATGAAGCAAAACGCGCGCGCAGAGGAGAGGAGAAATCAAAACGACGTCGCGTGGAGAAACAAAAATGGCGTCGCATCAGCGGAAACGCCCGCGCGTTGGGTGAAGCGAGGGCGAGCTCGCCTCATGAGCCGCTCAGGCGAGACGCTCACCGGGAAGGCCGCCCTAGCGAGGGCGCCAGAGGTCTAATCGCCGCCTAGCGAGGGCTCGCCCTTGGGAGAGGGCGTCTGCACCAAAACTCTTTTTTTTTTTTACACCTAAATAAATCCGAAACTTTCCACATTAATAACTCTTGACCCCGAACTCCAAATGTGACAAACTTGGTCTCTAAGGAAAGCTTGGAGGAAGCTATACAACTTCCATGTAGGACATAAAAATCAATTTGACCTCTAAGGAAGTCAATTTTTTCAGTCAAACGTTCTGTCCTCTAATAATTATGCTAAAATCATAACATAAACTTGTAAAAATCATAACTTATTATTCTTTGATCGAAAAATTGCATACTTTATGTCAAAATAAAGATCAAATCAAATCCTTCAATTTTCATGAAGAACTTCAAAGCTAAATTATCCTCTAACTAGGTAAATTTTCCAGTCAATGTTTCAACCATAATTAAAGTCAATCCTAACACACTTAAACTTTGACTGATCATAACTTTCACTCCCGATATCAAAAAATTACAAACTTTATGGCTACAGAAAGCTCTTAACATAATCTACAAGTTTCATGTAGACCATTTTCTCAAATTTTGCCTAAATCAAAAGTCAACTCTCAATGGTCAAAAACTCAAACTTTCTAAATTCTTCAAGTTATCACACTTTTCCTTTTTAATTCTTGCTATTTAACTTCATTTCAATCAACTCATCTACTTTAATTTCATGAACCATACCAATCTACTCAAAATCCAAAGGTATCAAAATCAAAATCATTCTTTTCTTATCAATATCCTTTAATTTTAAGTCATCTATTATACAATACTTACACAAAGCACTCCTTAATTTTCATTTTCATAATTTAAATTTTCACTCAAAGATCGGGGTCCAACATGTTGGGGGCTAATTCTAAAAAAAAGAGCGTGAGGGGAAAAATAGATGGTGTTCATGAAGTGAGCTTGAATCAAGAATTGGCTATGCAGTTAGTTGAGTTAACGAGGCATGTAAAGATGTTAACTACAAGGCTACCCAGAATGTTCCAAATCAAGAAGTTTATGGTATATATGGAACTTGTAGTTATGGAGCAAATGTTTGTACATATTCTTATGATCCTTTTGATCGGGAGAAACAAGTGAACGAACTTAACAGTTTTCAACCAAGGGAGAGAAATGATCCTTATTCAAACACCTATAATCCTAGTTAGAGATGCCACCCCAATTTTTCATAGAAGACCAACAATCCACTAATCCAATCCTAACAATAATAACCAAATTTTTAGAGGCCAAATTATTACCAAAGGCAATCCTCAAATCAAAACCCGTTAAGCAAGCCTTCCTTGGAAGAAAGCCTAAATGAAATTATTCAAGTCACAACTTAAAATCAAGAAATGAACAATAAGAGGTTCTACTCTTTAGAGGCATATGTGAAGAGGATTGAGATCTAAGTAGGGCAACTCGCTACTTAAATGCACAACAATAAAAAGGGAAAGTTGCCTAGTCAACCTAAGTTAGCCCAAACTATCATTGTTTTGAGAAGTGGTAAAGTGATTGACAATCATGTTGAGTTTCCTTCTGAGTTGTCTGATGTTAATAATCAAGAGAAGGAAAGCTCACCCAAAAAGAAGATGAGCGGAATGAAAAAAAGTAGTGGAAGAAAATCTTTAAGTCAGATTCAAAAAGGTGAACAACTTAAGCATAACTCCAAGGACAATGAAGGACAAAAACTGCACAAGGCGACAGATCCTTATCAACCAACAATTCCATATTTAAGTCGTCTTAAGGAATCAAAAAAAGATGAGCAATTTTCCTATCTATATCACATGCTTTCTAAATTCAATGTTAATCTGCCCTTGTTAGATGTGATTAAGAACATTATGGCTTATGTCAAGTTCTTTGAGGAACTAACGAAAAGGTGCTAGTTTCAAAAATTGCAAGTGCAATTCTGCAGTCGTATTTATCCCCAAACTGAAAAATCTAAGAAGTTTTATCTTGCAAGTATCAATGGGTAATGGTGATGAGATTAAGGGTATGCTTAATCTTGGAGCAAGCATAAATGTTATGTCTCACTCTATTTATGAGAAATTGGATATGGAATAGTTAAGACCTACGAACTGCAATTAGCTGATAGTTCAATCCATTATCTGAAAGGAATAATGGAAGACGTGTTGGTGAAAGTTGGAGAATTGATTGTGCCCATAGACTTTGTTTTCCTAGAAATGGGGGAAGTGAAGGAGAAAGAAAAGGAGCATCCTATACTCCTAGGGAGGCTTTTTATGGCCACTTCCAACACTTTGATTGACGTGAAATTGACCATGACAGTCTTAGGAGAAACAATAGAATTTTCAATCTTTAATGTTGAAACTATTCCTACTTTTACTATTTTTGAAGATTGTTCTTTTTTTTATCAAGTTAATGCTGCCAATTTTTATTTTGCCTTGTAGGAAGAAGAAGAAAAAAAGTTGGACTTGGTTAAGGAGAGTGATGAATGCTACCAATTTCTAGTGGATGTAACTGAGGAAGTATTTGGGAGATTCTTGAAGACAAATTCTAATGAAAGGGAGGAAACGGTAGAATAAATCACTTTAAGTGACCTACCTTAAGGATGACCATTGAGACGTCTAGCTACAAGACATTAAAGAAGCAACCCATTTAATTTTTGTCTATTTGTCAATTATCCGTTAGTTGTTATTTTTCTTAGTGAACCTTAACTTAGTTTGTTTTCTTTGTGTGCACAGATTTATTCTTCTATCTCTTCTATTTGTTTTCCTTGTATCTGTCTTAATTCCTCAATACAATACACTATGCTCCACACCAGATCAACGTAGTGATCACCCCCACATTCATATCATATTTATATCCCTTTATGGTTCATTGTTTTGTATTATTTTAAATGCTCAATTTATATTATGGTTTTAAAATGCAATTTTCCTTTTTCCTATCCTTAGCCCGACTCCATCACAACCGAAATAAAGACCTTGGGATTGATGTTTGTGTTTGATATGAGTGGTGGAGATTGGATTGGTAAGCAAGCTTATTATAGATGCCTTAGATGAAATCAATGATGAGTGAATACATTTCGTACCTTTGAATGCTTAAGAGAATGGAGAGTGAAGCAAGTGTCTATCACACTTGTTGATGGTTCTTTGAATTGAAGTGCTTGTTAATTTTGGCTAAATATGCAAAGAATAGCTTGTTCAATGAGCATTATGAGTTTCAAGTTCTTAGGTTGTATTATTGAAATGATCATCGATATCTTTGACCATTATTTGGGAAAATTATTGTTTCCATTGTTTGTTCTTTTATAGTCTAGTGTTCTTTTTATGCTTGAGGCAAACATAGTTTAAATGTGGGGGAATTGTTGTGTCTAGTTTCTATTGTTTTTAATTGCCTTCATATCTTGATTTTGGTTACAAATCCTTGTGTTTTTGATCCAAATGTGAGATAAATTGAGGGGAAACGGTGTGGATATTGCATGAATGTCAATTGGATTATTTTGTGAATTTTGCATGAAGGTAGAAGGGAAAGTGGTGTAAATTTTGCATGAAAAAGAGAAATAAAAAGAAGAAAAGTGGTGACAAGTGTCATCACCTTGGTTAGCATCTAAATGTTAGTCACGGTGGTGAGATAACTTGTCACCACCATGACTAACATTTAAGTGTTAGTCACGGTGGTGACTTAATTTGTCACCACTATGACAAGTGCCCTTATGGGGGTGACTTAACTTATCATCCCCCTAACCCATTTGTTTTCTTTAATACATCAACTTATCAGGTGTCATGTGCAGGGCTATCAACACGAAAACCTAAATTTAGACAAGGCTACAAATAGAAAGGATAGGAGGGTGGCGGCGATATCTTTCATTCCATTCACTCTTCATTCTCTACACACAGACACATTTGGAGACAAAGAGGAAATAGAGAGAAAGAAGGGAAGAAGAGAAGAGAATAGAGGGAGCTAGTAAAGAAGAGAGAAACAAGGCAGAGAGTTGGAAGCAGAAATAAGCCTTTGATTATCTAGTGAGAACAAGCTAAAGCAAAAGGCATGAGCTATTGCGGGAAGCTTGGGAGGGGCAGGAGACCATCGCACCTTACTCACCTAATCCTTGTTTGTTTACTTCGTTATTCATTTGTTTTAGTGTTTTTGTTGTTTAATGAACTTGTTACTTTTATAGCTTAGTTGATTGTTACCTGTTTTCTTTTCATAGTTTATCATTTACTTGGAATGTTGCTTGAATATTTTTTTTAGACTGATAAGATGGGATTTTAGTATTTGAGAATGATGAACCATATTTGTGGTATGATGGGCTGAATCTTTTCTTGAGGATTAATGTAGCTATTTTAATCAACTATGCATGAATAAGTTACGATTTTGTTGTCTTATTAATTGCTATAGTTTCTAAGCTAATTGGATGTAATGACATGACCAACCCTTGCATCATTTTAATGTTAAACAGAGGATCGAGAGAAGAAGTTTAATACATAATGAGAAACTATGGATGCTTAGGTTATGAAATAGAAATTTATTAAATTAAGTGATAATTAGTGGTTAGGTTTTCATAATTAATTCGGATGATAACTTGTTGAATATGAAAGTTAGATTAGTTCATTATTCGAGTTGATTTAAAACCTAACTGTTAATTTTAGTAAGACAACTACCCAATCATTTCCCTTAATCATGCATTGGAGAATAAATTAGTGAAATTAATTCTCAAGGGTCTTCCATTTCGATTAATCTATTTGTCTTTGTTTCCGATTGAATCATTTTACTTTTCATTCTAATTTTGTGATTTTCATTTAAAGCCTTCACTCAATAATTAGGATAAAGTGTTTAAGATTGCATTTGTTATTATTTTTATTTAAGATTAATTTAAGTTAACCAATTTTATCTCCATAGGAGACGACCTGGGTAATCACTACAACTACCTCGTATACTTGCAAGTAGGATAGCCTAGGTCTTTTTAGAACTTTTTATGCACGACACCTCTAAATTATAAGATACTACAGATTGAAAGATGAGCTCTAGGAGTCATTTCTTGCGCAAAAAAATTAAACGCATATCTTCTTCTTTTCCTAACATTAGGTGTAGTATTCCCTTCTTGTTGTGTAGAAATATTGCCATCTTCAATATCCCCATTATCATCCTGACCACTAACAAAAGAACTTTCATTGCAAACTTCGCAGTTCAGTCTTTGCATTTTATATTTCTCATGTTGATACTTTTCAAGCAAAATCTTTATTTTAGATTTCATATCACTTTTTTACAAGGCTTCACATCACCCTTAACCCCAATTAAATGCTCATTTAATCTGGTGATTTCTTCACCTTTCAAATACTTTTTACAATACAAACAAATAGTATAGTTCATTATTTTAGAAACCGATCTCGCACGAGCTTAAGCTGGATTATTGAATCTTTATAAAGTGACTAAATTATCAGGGGTACTTGAACTCCTGTCCATTTATCTGTAAAAATAAATGAAGACAATTATCAAAATTAACTTAATAACTTCATATCAAAATAAAATAGTCCAAAAAACATGAAGAAATTGATTAATAATAGTCTCTCAGTAACTTATGTTTTTTTCTAAACCCAAACATCAAATATATCGTTAATTGTTGCACTTTCACAACTATAAATTATTTTATGTGATTAGATAATTTAGACATAAGATCACAACTATAAACTATTTTGTGTAATTATATGATTCAAAGATAAACTCATAACTATAACCTATTTTGTATGATTATAAAATTCAATCATAAACATACAAGTCACAACTATAATTCATTTTGTGTTATTACATAATTCAACTATAAACTTACATCTATAATTCAATTTGTGTAATCACATATTTCAACCATAAAATTACAAATATAACTCATTTTGTGTTATTACATAATTTAAACATAAACTCACAACTATAACCTATTTTGTATAATTTTGTGATTCAACTATAAACTCTTAACTATAACTTATTTTGTATGATTATTGATTAGTGATTAAATAAATTCAATCATAGTTATAAACTCACAATTATAACTCAATTTGTATAATTACTAATCATATAATTTAGCCATAAATTAATTAATCCATTTTGATAATTACAAAATTCAATTTGTAATATATAACCCAAATTATTATAAAATTAACTTTCATTCAAATTTCAATGTATCTAAATCTTAAATATCCTAGTTACTTCGACTTTGCATCTTCTCTAATACCTTCCACACTAGTTGAAAGTCTTGTAGGACTTTGAGCAATTTATATACTTTCAATTTTCCTTGATTTGTTGTCTCGTAGTCGTAAACTCGAAGAAAAACCCAAAAAGTCGACCTCATCCTCCACCTCCATCATTGCATTTTTTAAAGAGCTCCAAGGCGTTGCTATTGTAAGAACATGGAGGCAAGTTTGATTGATTTCATTTCTCTATATTTAAGAAGTTTTTTTTGGGAAAATATCACAAATTCAATATTGCTTGCTTGAGAAACCCAAATCCGTGCCACTTCAGCTTCATATTAGGATCTGATCTAGTAACAGTTGCAACATTTTGGTGTTATCTCATCAGTAGCTTAAATCTCACTATTATCACGCTTCAAATCTAAATCTAGGGCTTCAAATTTGGAATTGGGTCCCTAGCCGTCTCAGATCTAGACCTGGGTTGACACTCCTCTCGCTATCGCCTCTCACTAGTCACCTAGGTCCTCATTTAGGTTAATCAACCCCCACTTTGTAGAACCGTCATGGAATCCAAACACTCAAAACAACCTGAGAATATAAGGAATACAATCACCGTCACTGAATATGCTGATCATACTACTAAAAAGGTTCGCATACAAGAACGTGAAGAAGGTCCTCCTCTTCAAGCCCATATTCCACGTAACATTCAACACAGCTATTGCGTAGTAGTCAGAGGTCGTCCCGGCCCTGACAAAGGAGAAAAAGAATTCGAATGGTCTGAAGAAGATCTGATTGAAATTGCAGAAGGGGATATCATAATGGTTCAAGGTGAATTTGGTATGGGAATTAAACTATCAAACACCTTCCGGGGATGACTTGATAAGCAATGGGAGAAGGTAGTTGTGGTAAAATTACTAGGAAGAAAATTGGGTTCCAATTTGCTCAAAACCAGATTATCCTCAATGTGGAAACTAACTGGCCCTATGAAAATTGTGGATATTGAAAATGATTTCTACTTGATTAACTTTGTAGAGGAAGAGGACTATATACAGGATTTTATTACGGGACCGTGGGTGATTGCTAGACACGTACTCTCTGTACAACCATGGAACCCAAATTTTCTTTCATCTTTAGGCAAGATCTCCCATGTTGTGACTTGGGTTGGATTCCCAGAACTATCGATCGCACATTACCACCCTTCAATACTGAAAGCCCTCAGTAGCTTGGTTGGATGAACGGTTAAGATTGATGACAACACACAACAATCCCATTAAGGTAAATTTACAAGGGTAGTAGTTGACATCGACGTTAGCTCCCCACTTTGCTCAATCGTTGAACTTGACGGTGAATTGATAAAAGTTGTGTATGAGGGGCTACCGTAAATATATTTCTTATGTGAAATGGTCGACCATGGTGCCGTGGATTGCCCGACCCAAAGGAATGATAATCCAAATTTAGGAAGCATCAGTGGAGACAAGAGGCTGATAACTACCACAAACACCCGAACTAACCCGCCTGTGGTTGCCCCTCACAAGGAGGTTTATGGATCGTGGATCCACGTGCAATGTCGAACACAACGACCACCAAACTGTGAAACGGCTCTAGGAAGCGATAGATGAGGAAGCAATAATCACGAGGAGTCGAGGGGCTTGAGGTATACATTCAGACAACGACACCATAGTAATGTTAACAAAGCAACCTTTGTTCGAAGAGGAGAGGCTAGAAGGAGAGATAACTAACATTTCAATTAAAATCCAACTACAACCTAAAGCCAATACATAGATGGCAGGAAGAGTCCATAGGACAGAAGGGTCGAAAGAACCTGGACCTAGTCGGCCTAATAACCAAACCAAATTGCCCAAACAAACTTCTAATAGTCCACAGACCCCCTTAGCCCACTCCAGTCCACCTAACCATCCTTCAGCTCTAAAGAAGACGATGGAGACGTCCTAGCGAATCACACCACAACACGTGGTCATCTCTACACCATCACACACTGAATTAATGATACAAGACCAGTCCTTTACGTTAGCCATGTAAGAGGATGGAGGATGCGAAGACATGGAGGAAGATACGATAAACAACTGTATTAATCTTCCATTGCCATCGGAGATTAATGAAAATATTCTAGCTCCATGTTACGGTTTGATCTAATTGCAAGGTATGAGACTTGAATCACATATCGATTAAATACAAAGTTGATATGAGATTTATAAGGACTTTGAGCTCTCTACCCTCATAAGCTAGCTTTTGAGTGTGGCTCTCCTAAAAATTCTTATCAATTGGTATCAGAGCCGGTCTTGGAGTGGTGGCCCACGGAGTGGTGGCCTGGGAGTGCCAGTCGTGACCAACGTGGTCGTGACCAACAAAGACCTCAGAGTGGTGACCCATGGAGTGGTGACCTGAAAAGTGTCAGCCGTGACCAACATGGCCGTGACCAATGAGGACATTGGTCCTTATAGGGGGACGAATGTTACGGTTTGATCTAATTGCAAGGTATGAGACTTGAATCCCATATCGATTAAATACAAAGTTGATATGAGATTTATAAGGACTTTGGGCTCTCTACCCTCATAAGCTAGCTTTTGGGTGTGGCTCTCCTAAAAATCCGTACAGATTTCTATAATGAGGAAGCTAAACTGTCCTTTCAAAATCTCAAGGAAGCGTTGACCAAAGTTCCTATTTTGAAACTGCCAGACTTCTCGCAACCTTTTATTATAGAAAGCGATGCAAGCGGAGTAGGAATAGGTGCAGTCCTTATGCAAGAGCAACGACCAATTGCATTTTTTAGTGAAGGGCTCAAGGGGTCGGCCTTGAAACTTTCAGTGTATGAAAAGGAGATGATGGCAATTGTGAAATCTGTACGGAAGTGGCGGCCATATTTATTGGGGAGTTCATTCATTGTGTGAACTAATCAGAAAAGCCTCAAATATCTACTGGAACAGCGGATCACAACTCCATCACAAGCACGGTGGTTGCCAAAACTCATGGGTTATGATTATCGAATTGAATATAAGAAAGGAGCTGATAATCGTGTTGCAGACGCCCTTTCTCGCCATGTGGAAGTCATGTTTATAGCTGTGTCTAAGCCCGAAGCTCACTAGTGACGTCAGTTACAAGATGAATGCCAGCAAGACACCTTCTATACTTCACTGGAAACAAACCCACAAGCTTTTCACAGGGACGGAATCTGGTTTCTCAATGAAAAGGTACTGCTCAATCCTTCGTCCCCTATAATTCCTCTTATTCTTGCTGAGCTTCATGAGACCCCTACGGGTGGTCACTTTGGCTTCCACAAAATGCTAGCCAGAGTCCGAGCTGACTTCTAATGGCAAGGAATACGTAAAACCGTGCTAAGCTACATTCGAAATTGTGATGTTTATCAACGTTGCAAGGCAGACCACATGGCACCTGCCGGCTTGCTTCAACCACTTCCAATTCCAACTCGTGTTTGGAGTGATATTTCCATGGACTTTATAGAAAGACTTCCAACTTCGAGAGGAAGCCAGGTTATAATGGTTGTTGTTGACCGTTTATCGAAGTACGCGCACTTCGTTCCGTTGTCACATCCATTTTCTTCCATGACTGTGGCTAAAGCTTTTGTCTCTGATGTAGTTAAACTCCATGGAATTCCCACTAGCATTGTTTCAGATCGGGACAGCATCTTTATGAGTAATTTTTGGCAAGATTTGTTCAAATTGCAGGGTACTAAATTAAACATGAGTTCAAGTTATCATCCGCAATCAGATGGGCAGACTGAAGTTGTTAATCGGACTCTTGAACAATATTTACGATGTTTCACTTCGGATCAACCAAAAAGGTGGAAGGAATGGCTTCCGTGGGCTGCATACAGTTACAATACTTCAATACATTCTTCGACCTGAATTTCTCCTTTTGAAGCCGTTTATGGAGTACCCCCGCCAACTTTAATCCGCTACATACCGGGCACGACTAGAGTTGCAGCTGTGGACTCCTTCCTGCAAGATCAGGATGTCATGCTCAAAAATTTACGCCTCGTACTTCAACAAGCACAGAACCGGATGAAGACTCAAGCGGATCAGCACCGCCGTGATGTCGAGTTTGCTGTGGATGATTTGGTGTATCTTAAACTCCAACCATATCGTCAAAACCTCCGTTGCATTTCGTGCCTCCCTCAAGCTTTCCCCACGGTATTATGGACCCTTTCGTGTGATGGAACGTATTGGGGCGGTCGCCTACCGTTTGGAGCTGCCCTCTGGGTCCAGGATACACAACGTATTTCACATTAGCCAATTGAAGAAATGTCTTGGATCAACTACGGTCACTGCTACTTCACTACCACCATCAACCGAGGATGCTGTTGTCTTACCACAGCCTGAGATTATTCTTCAACGCAGGACAATTGAGAAGGGACGCTATCGGCCGAAATTAGAAATCTTGGTGAAGTGGTAGGGCGCTCCAGTTGAGGATGCTACTTGGGAGGATGCAAGCAGGTTCTCCAAGTCCTACCCTTCTTTCTCCCTTGAGGACAAGGGACTTTCAGCGGGGAAGAATTGATGTGTTCCGTTGGTTGACGTGCTTGGACATTCAGGGGAGTTGATGAAGGTGATTAAACGACAACTGTAGTGACACTCTTTCTATTTCCTGGGTGAAAAGCAGAGGATTACGTGGTGTTCGAGGTTGTTAGATTCCCTTAGGATTTGGTCAAAGTAAGAGTTAGTTGTTAACTAGAGTTGGTTACTTATTTTTCACGTTGTTATTCAGTTTCCTATTTGTAAGGCTTAAGGGCCACGATCTGTTAAGATTTACATTTGATTCTGAGTTGTAATCTGCTATAAATATATAGCAGGTTGGGTTGAGTAAAGGACACGCAATTTATTAAGACCTTTTTCCTTTCTACATATTTCTCTTTCCTCCCTGTTCAATTTCTTCTTAAAAAATATATTGTCTTATTACGATACTTATCACTCCATCCCATCAAGATCACTCTACACTAGAAAGGAATTGATTTTGGAAAGAGAGTATGCTTTTGTACCGGATACTCATATGGAGGAGACACCACAAACTCTCAAAACAAACCCATATCAGGTTCTAGCTGATAACACAGTAAACACTCAAAAGTAACAGTGTTTACTCCATATTGCATTAATTATATATATCGATTTTAATATGGAACTACCAGGGGGCTGGAGGTCAAACCTTTAAGCCCATTATTAAGAACTATATTCGGGTCCATAAATCTTTGGAGTCAAGAATTAACGGGCATTGAGCGATGAAGGTTATTCGAGGTTTAGGTTTTGATCACTCGTTCTGAGTAGAAGCTGAAGGATTCCTGGGAGGTATATGGTTATTATGAAAAGCTAATATTTTAGTTCACACTCTACTAGCTCACTGACAATTTGTTCATGCTAATATTGAGTGGGATCATATGTCTTTTTATTTCACTTCCATCTATGCTAGCCCTACGAGTGCTTTTCAACATTTCTTGTGGAATTATCTGTATAAAATTGTTAGAGTTACCTCTAAACCATATATCTTGGGTGGAGACTTCAATGCCAAGCTTGAGAGCAAGGACAAACGTGGAGGTTCCAAACTTGAACCAATTGTCAATACAAAGTTTCGAGACTGTATGTAATGTTGTCAACTAGATAACCTAGGATTTACGGGGCTAAAATACACTTGGAGAAAAGGTCAGATTCTCACTTGACTAGACTGAGTATTCTACTCTAACTCCTGGTAGTCCGCATTTTAGAGCACTTCAGTTACCCATCTTTCTTTTTTTAAATTAAATCATCACCCTCTTCTTGTCACAATACAACAAAGCATGTACTCTCCTCTGACCATTAGACCTTTTAGCTTTCAGTCAGCATGGTTGACGCAGGAAAGCTTTGGACAAATTGCCAAAGATAATTAGAATCCTAATATGAATGATTCTAATGGTGAGGTCAAAAAATTTTCAGAAAGATTGCAACTTTGGAACTTAAATATTTTTGGAAACATCTTTCATTAAGAAAAAAGACTCATGGCATAACTGCAAGGCATTCATAAAACTTTAGAAGAAGAAGATTAAGATTCTATTCGAGACTTGGAGAAACACCTCCTCACGATTGGAATAGGTCCTTTGTTAAGAAGAGCTTTATTGGCACCAACGCTCACGATGTCAATAATTAAGCCAGGGTGACGGAAATACCAAATATTATCATATAATGACAACTACCAGACGAAGGAAAATGAGGGTGGCTTCCTTGAAGGATGAAAATGGTTGCATGGGATCAGACACAACAAGTATCAAAAGCATCGCGAAGCATTTTTTTAGAAACTCTATATGATATAATTACATACACCTAAGGAACTTCCTCTCAATGGATGTTTTCCTTCACTCTCTCACAGGGCTACAAATGATCTGACAAGTCCACTCAGTCCTAAGGAAATCAAGTCGACTTTCTTTGAGATGGCACCGAATAAGGCATCGGGATATGATGGTTTTACTGCCTTATTCTATCATTCCCTATGGAACATTGTACGGCCTTCTCTGACTCTGTTTATCCAGAAAATCTTTAGACATGAAACATGGGAAACTTAAATGAATCATACTATTATGTTTCTTATACCAAAGATCCCATCTCCCACATCGATCACTTAATTCAGGCCTATTGCTCTATGTTCAGTGATTTAAAAAGCGATAACTAAGATTATTATCAACTGGATCAAACCTCACTTAGAAGATCTCGTAGCTCCAACTCAGTGCAGCTCTGTTCTAGAACACTTGATTACGGACAATGTCATTATTGCCTAAGAAGTTATTCATACAATGAAAAGGAAAACTAAAAAAATGAAACAATGGCAATTTAGGTGGATCTTGAAAAAGCTTACGATAGACTTTCTTGGGATTTTATTAAAGATACTCTTCATGATGCTAGACTTCCCAAACTTTTTGATAAATCTTATTATGAAATGTCTTTCCTCGATTTCCATGCAAATGATCTGGAATGGTGAGCTTAGAGATAAATTTATTCCGACCAAAAGTATTAGACAGGGCGACCCCGTATCACTTTATATTTTCATTCTCTTTATGGAACGTCTAGGTCACTTAATTAATACCGCAGTGTCTCAAGGAAAATGGAAACCTATTAAATTAAGTAGAAGAGGGCCTTCTATCTCACACCTATTTTTTGCAGATGATCTCATTCTTTTCACAAAAGCATCAATGGAACAGGTGCATGTGATTAGAGACACTCTGAATACTTTTTGTGAAGCCTCTGGACAATGAGTCAATAAAGACAAATCTCGATGTTTTTATTCCAAAAATGTACATCACTCTGAGGTGCACTTGCTGAGCAGAAAATTGGGCTTTAAGCATATGAATGATCTAGGACACTACCTAGGAGTGCCCATATTATATGAGGGAGTAAGTAAAAAAAAACAAAAAAACCTATCAACACATTCTTGATAAGGTTCAACAATGCCTCTCAAGACGGACAACCAATCTTTTGTCATTCGCAGGGTGGATGACATTGACTCAATCAGTCATAGCGGCCCTTCCCATTTATACAATCCAGATGGTTCACCTACCTAGCAATCTTTGTGATGATTTAGAGAAAGTAATGCAACAATTTCTATGGGATGCGAATAATGACAAAAGGAGGATAAATCTAGTCAATTGGTATAGAGTTTGCCAACCCAAAGAAATGGGGGGTCTTGGTATTAGGAAGATTAGATGTAAAGTGTATGGTCATTGGTTTTTAAGTGTAAAGTGTTATGGGTGCAAATTCTCTCTACTAAATACAATTTTGAAGCCGTCAACATTCCCATCACTCTTAACACAATTGGCGGTTCAATGGTTTGGAAGAGTATCAAGGCTACTTGGCATCACATCCTTCAGGGATTGAAATGGAGAATTTGTGATGGCTCCAGGACTCTATTCTGGCTAGATCCTTGGGTTGAGGATCTGGGACCTCTTATACTCCATACAACGGATCCTATCCCACATTCAGAAATAGATCTCCGCATTCAGCACTTCATGGACACTGTAGGGAACTGGCAATGGGAAGCATTCCAACATTTACTCCCTCCTTTGATTTGCATGTTCATAGCAAGTATACTTCCTCCCAAGGCCTACTTAGGTCCTGATAAGTTAATCTGGTGTATTTCAAAAATGGGACACTTCACCACTGCATCAATATGTTCTATGATAATGGCTCATGAGGACATTCCATTCGATTATTTATGGAAGACAATATGGCAGTGGAAGGGCCAACAAAGAATTCGATCCTTCATTTTACTCTTTACGAATGACCGATTACTATCTAATCAATAACGTGTTCGCAAAAAATTAACTATAGATGTCACATGCTATCATTGTCATTCAGACGAATCCTCGATCCATATAATGCGAGATTGCACCAAGGCCCGAAACTTGTGTAGAGCGTTCCCTCCACAGATAATCTCTTCTGACTTTTTCACCTTGCCAACCCATGAGTGGCTTCTTAAAAATCTCCAAATACACTGAAATGTATTAGGCTTAGATTGGTCAATTATATTTGGGACTGCTTATTGGTTCTTATAGACTTGGAGAAATAGGGCCCTGTTTGAGGAGCAATTTTCTTGGCCAACTTCACCATTGCATTGTTTTGGAGTACGTCTATTAGATTCATAAGGCTTCGGTCTGGCAAGGAAGAACAAATAACGGAAATCGATCTCAAAGGGAACAACTTATAGGCTGGTGTAAACCTCCTCCTGGCTGGGTAAAATTAAATACGGACGAAGAGGGCAAAAGATCGTCCTCTTCAGCCACAGAAGGTGCCCTTCTTCACGACAGTTTAGGAGCTTGGCTTGGAGGATTCATAATATTGGACGATGTTCCTCTATCTCTGCTGAACTCTGGGGAGTTCTATCTAGACTTAAGCTTGCATGGAATATGGGGTATTGCTGAATTGAATTAGAAGTAGACTCGCTAGCAGTGATAATATTCTGTCATCCCCATCTACACATTCAATGTCCCTTGATCCCCTCGTCCTAGGCATCCATGAGCTATTTACTTAGAACTAGGTAGTTCTAACTGACACATTTATAGGGAGGGCAGTTGGTGTGCAGACTGGCTTGCCAATTTTGCAGCACAGTTTGAGTTAGGGAGCATTTCTTTGGAAAATACACCCATAGGGTGCCTTTCAATCCTCTTAGAGGACATGTCGGGGATTTGTTTCCCACGAATAATAATGTAATTTGTATTGGGTTTTATTTCCTTTTCATGTAAAAAAATCTTAAATTTTAGATCAGAATAATCTCAAATTCATAATCTAATTCCAAATTTCTGATAACAAATGAATAACCTTAAATACATAATCCAATTAAAAATTCCAATTCCTAACCATTACAGAAAATCAAAAACACAACCAATTTTAATTTCCAAACAACATTGACACTCTATTAATTTTAATAAATGACACAAATTCAAACTTCCATTCCACTATTCCACAATCACAAATTCATCACAAGCCATACATGATACTATACAAGTCCACAATTCTATAACTCAAGCAATCATATTATCAATTTCTCAATTATCATACATACATACATTTTCACTTCTAGAAAAATTTTCTTGAAACATGCATCTTTGGCTTAAGCTCACAATTCACAACACTGCAATTTTACATCATAACACAACACAAGAGGGTGAAGTGATGTAATGGTGGATGGCAACGAGCAGTGTTGTGAGCATATGCTAGTATTGTGAGCCATTGGCTATAATTAGTGACAATGGTGATAGCGAGTTTATTAAATGGAAACATGGTTAGACAAGTTAAATTACATTTTTTCCCATATGTGAATTTAATTTTTAAAAATTAAAAATTAAAAAACCATAATAACAACAACTACTACTAAGTAAAAATCCTACTAAAATGCATGATCTGGGAAGGTCCTGTCAATGTTATGAATATTGCATTAGTACCATTAACGTATTTGCTTTTGGTATGGTACTACTAGTAAAGGTAAATATCAGGTATTGTTTGGATAATTTTTAAATTTATGAAATAATCCTTGAAGTTTTTAAAATCACAAAACAATTGTTCAATATATTGTATCTGTATACTTTATAATTTTACCAAAAATCATAATAATAAAATTTTAAAATAACAACAATTTATTTATTTTATTAACATTATTTTCACATATTTCACATATAAATAATAACCATAATTAATATGGAAAAGTGCATTTATTCATTGTACAAACACAAAATTAAGAACAATATAAAGTATTTAAAATATTATAATTTCATTATATAATAAATAATAATTACATCAAAAATCAAATAAAAGAATAATAAATATCCCTTACTCTTTAACAATTATAATTTACAACAAGAGTTCATGTCAAAGAACCAACTAGAAGTGAAACCTGAAAGAAAATATTTACAATTATATTGCATATATAGAATTTAACATATACATCAAATATATATGAAATTAAAGGAAGAGGAGAAATAAAAACATGAAACTCCATTCAATTGAAACCCACTATAATTGTGTTGACCTTAATTCTTATTTGGCACAAATCATCATCATTGAGAGGAGCCTCGTTATTACTATCATTCAAATTCATTACACCAAATAATATGTCAATGCTTTCCCATCCAAGATTATCTCCCAAGTTAAACTTGGTTCCTCAGAAATCCAATATGTCTAAAGATTGATATTATCAATGCAAATTGGACCTACTGAAATACTTGTTCTATTAAAATTCCTAGTAAACAATAAAATTAAATTATTAAAAAATTATAAGAAATTATATCTAACTTAATAATGATAATATCATACCTTTATCGAAACTTTAAATTGTGTTGAACAAAGGCCAAGTCATTCAATCATTTGTGTTCCAATTTATTCCTTTTCTTTGAATGGATGAATTCAAGTTTGGTCCAATTCCTTCCAAAACCTATTACACTCAGACATTGACTTAGAATTCGAATTGAAAACCTTGCAATTCTGGAACTCCATTTTCAAATTGATCCCACCAAGAAACTATAAGTTGTAAGACACAAAAAAATAGCATTATAAATAAAATAAAGTGATGATTAATTTTCAACAAGTGACAAAAGTGAAAAAAATATATTTGGATTAAGTTTTCTCTTTGATTAATAGCAATTGGCATCCCATAATACTCGAAAGCCTCCTTAGAAATCTCCATTTGTGAGCTTAGGAGATCTTGCATCATCTCATAGGCAATAACTATTGTAATAGTCAATATCATTCCCCTATTAACTTCAGTTTTCTTTATAAAACCTATCCTGAAATAAACACTAGGATTAAAAAATGCCTCAGCTCCAAACATCAGAGTAAGGTTGCCTTTCCAATCTCTTATTGATGACTACAAGGCAAGGTGTGTATAAAAAAGACCAAATTTTCAAATTGGCCTTGATTGCTTCTGATAGGTGTAAATTATACTATGCTTTGATAGATGTTTAAGTGTGCTTTTGAGTATTTCTTAGATGATTATCATATAGGCTTAGAATTATGTCATTACTAGTGTTAGTTTATATTTTAAGTGTTTACATGGTTTTGAGCATGATTTGGACCTTAATTTTATGTTTCAAGAGCTGTTTGATATGTGTTTGCATGTATGGAAACATGAAATTAAAGAAAAGAGCAGAGTTAGAAGTATGAAAGCTAGCCACGATTGTATGAAAACTGGCTTCGATTGTAACACCCCACTACCATAGAGTACATACTGAAATACCCTGAGGAGATCCTAGTATATAATCTATAATAATGGCATGTTAGAGCAAACACATAACCAACTTAATCATGGCATCACTTAATATCCATAAAAGTTATCACATTTAAAAAATCCACTTTGAATTCCTCATTCATTTCATAAAGCCAAACTTACATTGTAATTTTACAAACCATCTGAACATGTACAATCATTCAAACCTATTACAAAACACACTATATACATGAGGGTTTTTACAAAAGTTCTAACTAGAATCCTTCATTTTCATCTGATCAACCTTTGAATCATTTCTTCACAAAAAAACAATAATTAATCTTTTTGTAGAGTCTATCTATCTCAGATATCCTCACTTGAACTTGAAATATCAACGTTGCAATTTTGATGAGTTTTGCAAACTCAATTACGTAACTATCCTTGATGGTTCACCCAATTCATACTATATATCAAATCATATAGCATATAATTTCACATCTTTCTATTAAACAAGTTACACCACAGGACATTTATTCCATATATTCCAATCTCATTCAATCATAAGTCCACAATATAATTCAATCAATTAAACACACTTAATGAGTGTATATGCAATGTTTATGAGACCCAATTCCAATTATTATTTTGTTGTGATTGAGTGTCTAAATTGTCCCGTATCTATTACGTAGTGTATGGTTGTTGTCCCCTTTAGTGAGGACAGATGATAAAACAAAAAAATCATGTCCCTCTACGTGTTTGGTTGCTATCCCAAGTAATTTTTGTTTTCTCCCCGGATGACAAAAACAAAAATTTTTGTTCTTTTCAAAACCAAGGAACAAAATTTATTGTCTCTGTCTCCAAAATAAAACACATAAACAATTTTCAGAAATACCCCTTCTCCCACATAAGCAAGTTTTTCTTCTTCTTCTTCTTCTTCTTCTTCTTCTTCTTCTTCTTCTTCTTCTTCTTCTTCTTCTTCTTCTTCTTCTTATTATTATTATTATTATTATTATTATTATTATTATTATTATTATTATTATTATTATTATTATTATTATTATTATTATTATTATTATTATTATTATTATTATTATTATTATTATTATTATTATTATTATTATTATTATTATTATTATTATTATTATTATTATTATTATTATTATTATTATTATTATTATTATTATTATTATTATTATTATTATTATTATTATTATTATTATTATTATTATTATTATTATTATTATTATTATTATTATTATTATTATTATTATTATTATTATTATTATTATTATTATTATTATTATTATTATTATTATTATTATTATTATTATTATTATTATTATTATTATTATTATTATTATTATTATTATTATTATTATTATTATTATTATTATTATTATTATTATTATTATTATTATTATTATTATTATTATTATTATTATTATTATTATTATTATTATTATTATTATTATTATTATTATTATTATTATTATTATTATTATTATTATTATTATTATTATTATTATTATTATTATTATTATTATTATTATTATTATTATTATTATTATTATTATTATTATTATTATTATTATTATTATTATTATTATTATTATTATTATTATTATTATTATTATTATTATTATTATTATTATTATTATTATTATTATTATTATTATTATTATTATTATTATTATTATTATTATTATTATTATTATTATTATTATTATTATTATTATTATTATTATTATTATTATTATTATTATTATTATTATTATTATTATTATTATTATTATTATTATTATTATTATTATTATTATTATTATTATTATTATTATTATTATTATTATTATTATTATTATTATTATTATTATTATTATTATCATTATTATTATACAAAATTATCTTATTATTATTATTAATTGTTATTGTTATTATTATTATTATTAATTTTATACTTTTTAAATTAATTATCTTATCATTATTATTATTATTGCTATTACTACTATTATTATTATTATTATTATTATTATTATTAATAATATTATTATTATTATTATACTTATTTAAATTAATTATCTTATTATTATTAATGTTATTATTATCATTATTTAAATTATTAATTTATTATTATTACTATTATTCATTATTAATTAGTGTTATTATTAAATATTATTATAAAATTTTTACTTATTATTATTATTATTAACTATTGTTATAAATTTTCTACTTATTATTATTCTTTTATTATTAATAATATTTTTATTAATTTTATTATACAAAATTAATTATCTTATTATTATTATTACTACTACTACTACTATCGCTATTACTATTACTATAATATTATTATTATTATTATTATTATTATTATTAATTTTGTACTTATTATTTTTATTTTTATTATTAATTTATTATACAAAATCAATTATCTTATTATTATTATTATTGCCATTATTATTATTATTATTATACAAGATTAATTTTCTTATTATTATTTTTATTATCATTATTATACATAATTAATTTTCTTATTATTATTATGATTATTAAATTCCTTATTATTATTAATTTTCTTCCTCTTCTTCTATTATTATTATTATTATTATACTAAATTAATTTCTTATTGTTATTGTTATTATTTGTTAACTTTTACTAATACAAATCATTTATTTTAAAATAATCAATGAATTATATATTTTCAATCATATTATAACGCATGGGTAATTTAATCATTGACATTGTTTTTTATGTTCTGTCAACTGCAACCAAATACATTTCCATCCTCGAGATGGAGACAGTTTTATCTGTTTTGTCTATCACAACCAAACACATCACTGTCTCTAATTTTTGTTATGTTTTATCTCCAAATTTTTTTTCGTTCCATCTCTGCATACAGGAGACAACAACCATATGCAACATTATAGATACTAGGCTCATTAATACTATCCGTTACCTGTTGTGGATATAGGGCTCATTATACATATCGAGCCTTTGGCTTTATACCACATTCTGGAGCTTTAAGCTCATATTCGGTGGCTACTCAAGTCAACAACTATCATTGTCTGATCATGCATTCATGTATGAAAAGTATCACATTCATATTCAATCATTCCCATTCATAATCCCATTCCCATTTAAACACATTTACAATCCAATTCCATTTGCACAAATCATCGAACCTTAGTCCGACATTCAACAAACATGTTGACTAACACATAGTTTACCAAATTCACATTCAAGGAACACTTCAATATCATACTCATGAATCAATATCTTTGGACCTTTATGTCCAAATTTAGTACAAATAATTCAGTCCACATTTAGTACACAATATACAATAGACAATTATTAAGTGAGACCATCTGGGTTACTCACAATTGCTCCCTTATGCCTATTTCTTTGACTTTTTGGCAATACCAGGAAGTGGTCGTGCTACTTGCTCTCCTATATATAATGAAACAATTTCATATTACCGTACTGCTTATGTAATTAGGTAATCATATGTATAAATGTATCATGTATCATGCATGTGTAATAACAAATGCTCGGGTATAGTTCTATAACAAATTGATGTACATATCAATTGTACTCCAATATTGCCAAAATTCACACATGCATTCACTATTCCAACTTCCTTTTTAAAAACCAACTTTTGGGTCTATCTTTTATAATCATTCTCATAAGGAGAATAAAGTAGTTTGATAACACTTCCTTCTAGAAAGTTTTTCTCCCATGTCTAAGTTTCTAATGATACTAAGATCATATAATTTGACTCAATATTCTAGAAGTTATACTCAATATACCACAAACTGAGTTTGAAATTTTGGCTAGAGCATGACCATGCATTCAAGTTGTACAAATCATAACTCTCAATTCCAGTATCTAAAAATTACAAATTTTATACCAATTAAAAGCTACGAGAATAACTTACAACTTTCGTGAAGATACAATTGTCTAATTCGACCTACATCAATATGGTTTATTCAATAACAACAGGACATGATGTCTGTCCCTAGTAGTGCTACAACCTAAGTTAAGACTTAATTTCATGCTCAATTTTGGATCTCTTAAAGATAGAACTAAAATTCTACTTCTTCAATAAAGTTATATACATATGTCTCTAGTTTAATTTAAATTAAGAATCATTCCATTTGTAAATCTACAGATCAAAATATAGTTAAAATATTGAAGTATGTTCAGTGAAATCATCCCAATTATCAAATTCTAGAACTCCTCAACATTTTCATCCTAGCAACCCCTTTTGGGATAACTTTGCGTGATCATGTATTTCAGTAACACTTTTCTTCTAGACAATTGTTCCATTATGTTTCCAGTTTCTAATAACACCAAATTTATATAATTTTGATTTAGTATACTGAAAGTTATACCCAAAACATTTCAGATTATTTTTAAACTATAACAGAACTCCTAACTCTACTTCCAACCAGATTGTGAAATGCCTAGAGATAGAATTAACATTCAACATCTGCAAAAAATTTATAGACTTATGTTTCTACTTTATTAAGAATCAATATATTTGGAAATCTACAGTTCAAGATATAATTAAAATATTGAAGTCTATTCAATGAAAATTCTCCAGTTCATAACATTCTAGCATACATCTTTACCAATATCTCATATATGTCATTCCAATTCAGGCATCATTCTTATACTACTAAACATATCATAAAAATCAGATTGCTACCTACTTTATAAGTTTCCAATGTTAGCTCAACACTTTAGATTAACTAAGCCTCCATTCATGCATGATTCATCATGTGGACAGCTAGTTCTTAGCTCTTTTGTGAAGGATAGATGTCTAACTTTGATGTAACAATTAAGCAAGGGTTAGATCAAAATGCAGAGAAGGAAACTTGGAGTGAGTTTCGGTGGAGATCAGGGAAGAAAGTGTAGAAAAATCCAGCAGAAAGTTTGCCCCCTATGGAATGCTAAATGTCTTCATCCTTCATTAATACATCATTTTGCATGTCTTGCATTTGTCCACTAGATATCCTACCATTTGCCTCTTATCTATTGGTCCACATGTCACACATTAATTGGTCCAATTATCTCTTTTTTTTCTTGTCAAAAAATACCCTAATTTTTTAAAAAAATTCTCTAAAATTCATCAAAAATTCTGAAATAATCATAATACTCTACAAATAAATTTTCAACACACATAATCCATAATCCACATGTTAATCGCATTTATAAATCAAATATACCCAAAAAAAATCAATGAATGCATGTACAATTATTTTAATGTACAAAAAATCAATATTATCATGTATGTCTGTGCCATATTATGCACAAGCATGAATTATGTTTCCTAATTTCTCATTAACCTCTTAATAACACTATTTAAGCCTTAGTATAAGTAACAGGATGTTACAACGATCATGGCTTGTCTTGTCGCAATTGTGACAACGCGTGCAGACAACTATTCTGGCAAATTTTAACTTTTCTAACATGTGATTGTTTTTGTAATTTTAACATTTTGGGACTATTTTTGGAACCAAATTAGGTGGGTAAACCCTAGAAAGAACTTTGAAAGCCTCAAGAAACATTTAAGAACAAAAACATTCAAATAGAGTAGCCACCATCTTCCAAAGTGAGAGAGTAAGAAGGAGGAGCAAGAAGAGCAATCCAGAAATTCCAAATTTCAAGTTTGGGTTCAAATCAAGTTCTTTCTTTCTTTACTTTGTTTATTTCATTAAACTTGATGTGTAAATTTAATTTGAATATATTATTCACGTTTAGGATGCTCTAATTATAATATTTGGATTTGTTCTTGAGTTGTTTTATGACTTGATTGTTGTTGATTTCAATTTAATTTTCTGTTATTGTGATGTTTGGTTATACTAATACTTCAATAATAAATCAAGAGAGCAAGTCAAAAGTAATCCGATTATGTTAGGTTATGAGAGTTAGTGACCTAATAAGTCTCCTCAATATCAAATTGGTAATTATAAAAAAAGAGATCTCATGTAAGGCCCTGATTATTCGATAGATCACTTAAGAACTAATTGAAAACATTAGGTGGATTCTGTGAATCGAGAGGTTGAAAAATCTAGAATTCATAATCAATTAGGGTTAATTGATTAGGTCATGAGAAAGAGTAGTCAATCCATTAAAAGATCTAGAATAATTAAATCAATAATGGTTAGGGAGCAAAATAATGATTGAATCCTAAGCTTCATCCTTCATGTTCCTCATATATTTATGGTAGATCATTTGTTATTTAATTATTTCTTAGTTTTATTTAATTGTTTTAAAATTTTAACATTTTATTTTCATTAAATTCATATCCTGATACCTTATACAAAGTTGGGTTCAATTAGTTCTAACTATTTTGTCGTGGGATCGACACCTTTAATACTACAAGTTTACGTTATGTATACTTACAAATATTGGGGGTTTTATTAGAAATAAAAATTGCTTAATAAGTTTTTGGCATCGTTGATAGGGAATTAGCTTAGGAGTTGTTGAATTCCTTTGTTTGAAGGAATTATTATTTCTTGTGATTGTGATACCCAATCACACAAAATTAAAAAAAAAAAAAAAAGAAGAGAAGGAAGTTTGGGTGCAAAATAGAAGACACATCAATTTGGACATCACAAGGCAACTGTGAGGAATCCAAAAAGTTAAATGCCAATAAGAGATAGAAAGAACAATGATGGAGGAAATACATTATAGGGAGCAAAGGACCCTTGTAGACTTCAATGATGCACAATTTGGTTGGGGAAGTTATTATCCTTATTTGAACGCATGCGAACTAGGGTCGCAGAACCACCTAGATTTTTATTGGTTTAACAATGTAAAGGCTCACATAGGATGATTGTGCTAAGTTTTAATCTAATTAAAACCCTTAATTACCGTAAGTGCACGGGTCGTGGATAGTAGTAAAAAAGGGGTCGGTCCTATGAGGAGGAGTGAACTAATTTAATCTTATATTCCCTATGGCATAGAAAAATTAATTAAAAAGCAAATAAAAATAGAACAGAAAAGTAAACACATGAATATGATTGTCAGAAAATTAACTTGTAAAAATAACATAAAAAGAAATTAAAGTTGAGCAACACAAAAGTCACAATTAAGAAGGAAGGGATTTATCTTATCATCAATGTTAATCTAGTCACTTATGTGTCAATATGGTGTTGGTTCTACACTATTACGTGGTGGATTACTCTCTCTCGAGTTATAATCACTAAGCCCTAATTGATAATCCTCAACTAAATCGAGTAACTAAAAATGTAATCTCTCAATTAACAATCAGCTCAAATCTAATTAGTTCTTAAGTGTTCCGATGAACAACCAAGTCCTCACACAGGATCTTTTTCTATACAAATTACTGATTTGATTAATCACATGGTCTATTAAGTCACTTAACTCTTATTAATATAACCCAATTATTTTCATTCAATTCACCCTCTCAATTTATTACCAAAACATGCAAGCACTGCAATTAATCACAACACCCAATTAACCAACACAAAAGATAACTAGAATAACATTGTATCAATTCACAATCCCTAAAGAAAAGTTAGAACATCATTAACAATCTAAAACCCATAATCATTATTCTCATATTCATCTTAACATTCAAAGTAAAAGAATTCAAAGATAAAAAGAAATGATCACTTGGAAGGAATCAGACGACTCGAGAAAGGCAACAGCTGAGAAAGGCAACAGTTGAGAATACCCACTTCCTCTCTCCCCCTCTTCCTCTTCTCTCTTCTTCCTCTTCCATATATGGCAAAATGTATAGCTCCTTTAGGATCACATCAATATGACTTATATAGTCTTTTCCATTTAGGATAACCCTAAGGTTTTAGGGTCTAAAAAGCCCCTCAAAAACTTAAAATTGGAAGGTTGTTCACACTATCTGTCACACAGGCCACTATTACGGCACATTGTTTCGCCTTCTATCATGATTATGACCCTTCATCCATGCTTTTGTCATGATCGTGGCACATTGGCCATGATCGTGGCCCTAGGTTTAGCTTCAGGTTTCCTCCGAATCATCTTTATTCTTAAATATTTTCCTAAAAACACTAGCAAACCCATCAAGACACCTCAAACATATAAAATTAAAACTCAATCGGGTGCTCTAACTTACAAAACACTCAAAACACAAATATTTAACTAAATAACAAAATCCTAACCTAAACATGCACTAAATATTAAATTTACCTACTAAACACATCCTAAACTACCGACTAAGACATTAAACAATCTACAACTATCAATATCCTCACATTTAAACTTTTACTTGTCCTCAAACAAAGTAAAATAGAACAAAAAACCAAAACACAACATATACACATATGCAATAAATATATATGTTAATAATAATGAATGTGACAAATTCCTAGGGTGAATAAATTAACATCATATCCTAATTAACATGTATATTTAATCAAAGCAACTTAGGTCACTAATTTCACGAGCTAATAAATCTTCACAGCCTAAAAGACAATGCTCAAAGTTAAACCAATTATGTTAAGTCCTAGCCATTGAAACATTCACACGAGTCACATCAAGCAAATCTAAACAAACTAACATAAGATATGCAAAATCACATTCAAAATAAAAGCATACATACATAAATCCCTCCCCACACATAGACAACAAATTATCTCAATGTGAGAAGAACAAACAAACAATACATAACGTAGGACTAAAAATAACAAAACATGAAAATTTTGAAAATAACAATAAAAATAGAAGACGAGGGTTAGAGTATAGAACCGTCATGTTGATTGAGGTGGTGATAGTGATGGTGTTGAGAACAAATCCGCTTGACACCTTGATTCCTTTTCTTTCATATAATTGATTCAAGAGAGTAAGAGAATTAGTAATCCAACCCATTCTAAATCATTATGACTTATTTATAGAATTTAAAACAAATCTAACTACACAACAATTTAAATCTAATTACTAAACTTGCTAAGTTATGTTCATTAACTTGACCTTACATCTTTCGAAACTCAATCGGGATCAATTATGAGTGGTTCGTTTCCACCTGTGTTGCCTAATTTTAACTTTGTAGCTTGTAAATAAGATACATGTTGAAAGATAATTAGAAGGATAATGTTGATAAGGTTAAGATAACCAATTAAGTTCAACAATGTCCTTTTTACTAGCAAACTATCAATAATATAAGAAATAATGAAATTCCTTAAATCTTCTGATGAATTCAGTAGTTTGTCCTATAAGAGGGTGAACTATTCTTGTTCTTCCTCGGTCACCCTCATCTCTTCTTCCACTTCCACTTTATGAACAGAGTTTTTAATATCGGCTTCAAGTTTTATGTCCATTGTCCTCTGTTCTTCTTCTTCTTGCTCCTTTAAAGATTCAACCACATCAATTTTCTTGAATAAGGGAGGAGGAGGAATGTATAGAGGGTTCTCTTTCTTTTCGTCATCCTCTTTGTTTTGTTCTTGGTCTTCTATAAGGTGGGATTCAACTTGTTTTTTTTGTTGGTGCTTTTAGCTCTTTTCCACTCCTAAATGTGATAACCTTACACTGCTCTCTTGGACATAGTTTTGTGTTGCTCAAAAAATTTTCCACCTTTGTCTTACAAAATTCACAAGAAAGTTGTCTCATTTAAATCTCTAAGTTTTGTAAAAGAGGCATGGTCTTCCATTACTTGCTCAAACTTCTCTTCCAATATCTTCTGGGCCTTCTCCATGTTCACGAGCTTATCCATGATCTTGTCCAATTTGGAATCCTATGAACTGGACTCATCTTGTTAAAATTCTAATAGGCCTTGATATCTCAAGTGAGTCCGTACATTGTTAGACCAACAGATATTTGGGTGGTTCTGCTACCCCAAATTGTGCGTACTCAAATAATGATGATGACTTCCAAGACAAAATTGTGCCTCAATGAAGCCTGCAAGGATCCTTTGCTCCCTATATTGTATTTTCTCTATCATTTAACTTTTTGGACTCCTCATAGTTTCTTTGTCATGACCAAATTGATGTGCCTTCTACTTTGTGCATAAACTTCCTTTTTTTGAAAAAATTCTTGTGATTGGATACTACAATCGCAACAAATGGTGAAAATTCCTTAAACTAAAAGAATTAAATTGATCTTACTAACTCCTTGGCAATGGGGCCAAAAACTTGTTGATTATGCTAAGTTTTAATCTAATTAAAACCCTCAACTACTGCAAGTGCACGGTCATAAATTGTAGTAAAAGAGGGGTTGATCCCATAAAGAGGTGTGAACTAATTTAATCATAAGTTCTCTAAAGTGTATAAAATTAATAAAAGAGAATAGAAAAATAGAATAGAAAAGTAAAAGCAAGATTATGATTGTCTGAAAATTAACTTGTAAAAATAGTAAGATGATACACGATATGTTATACGATTATATATCCGATTGTGTTTATGACAAATATGTATAAAAGTGGTGAAAATCCTAATTCAACATCATATTTCACTTTCTTTGATTAAAAACTTATGGTTAACCAAACCAGAAGAAGAATAGTGATTTATAAGAGAGAGAATTTGCTATCTTTTCTCTAACTTTCCTTACATTTCTGTGATCTCTTTTCTTTTCTTTCTTTTTTTGGTAAAGTCTTATTTGATCTTTTTTTTTAGTTTACTATCTTTTAAAACCTTCCTGCTTAAGGCAAGAAATTATTCCTTTTTTAATGAAGAATGAAACCATGCTTCTCTATTAAAGTTGTTAGGCTTTCTAGAGAAGTCTCTTCTCCATCCACACTCCTAGCTTAACCCCTGTCCTCCCTTCGTACTCTTCTCCTCATGCTCCTCTATCTCCACTAGGTATTATTAGCTTATGTGCTTCAAGTCAACCTTTTTACTTAATTCCTTTGGCTTTTTCTACAATTAACTCCTTTTTCTTTCTAAGGTAGCTTTAATGTTTGTAGCAATATGTTTAAACTTTAAACCTCTTCCCTTACACCCTTCTTCATCTCCAGTAGCCCTATGAATTTTTATATTTTCTCTTAGTAAGATTTTTCCCATTTCAAATCCTCCATATCTTGCTTTATAACTTTTTAGGAAGCCAAACTCCATACCTCTTACGTTAAATTTTCCTCTTGTGCTTTCTTTTGCTTTACCCTTCTCTTAATCTTTTAGATTAGTTTCCCAATAAGAAAACCTATTGTCAAGTAGTTGTTGAAACCTCTCCAGTGGAAAAGCTAAAATATTTCCCTCAATTATAAGTGATATAACTCACTCTGTCTCATCCCCTATAGATATTCTAAAGATTGGTGTTAATGGATAAAGTGACATGTTTGATTGTTTTTCTTGGAAAAAAAATATCATCTTCCCCCCATATGAAAGCTTAAGCTAATGCTAAATAGGGGAAATTTTGGACTTGAGAGCACATTAATCATTAAAGAGGGCTACTTTCTCTTCAAATTTAGCAATGAAGCAAGTATAATTAAAGTGCCTTAACAGTCCATATTACATTAATGCCACGTGGAGGCCATGTTTAAAACTTAGTAAAATTCATTTTAATCATATTCCTTTTAGGTTAATTTTACAATATCTTATTTGAATGTTATTTATCCAAAAGTCTAAGTTATTGATAAATGATCATATTTTATGCTTATATTTAGTGCATTTTACTTATTTATTTTATTATTTTATTATTTCTGAAACTTAATTTATTCATTTTTTGGTGTCTAATTCAATTTTTTAAAGTAAAAGGAACAAATTCAGATAAGTTTGGAGCAATTTGAAGTTGTTTTTGACTAAGTTATGGAGTGTAGGATAAGTACATGACCATGTTTTAAAAGGTTGGGAGCATGTTGACTAATTTATGTAAATCACACTTTTGTTGACGAGGAACATGCCCATGTTGATTGATTAATAGGCTATGATGACAATACACTTTAGTATTACATATGTTGGATCTAAAAAGCATAACATGCCTATCTGAAGTACATAGTCATCAATACACTTGTACTAATTGATCGGCTTGTTCTTGTTAGTCTTTGGGTGATTCCCTTGAAAACATAATCAAAAAAAGTAATTCCAAGCATGCAATATAGAGTGCAACCTTGGGTCGTCTCACTTAATTAGAACCTAGCGCAAATGGTCTAAGCTAGCCTAATTGTCAAGAAATGCAACTAAATTGATAAAAGGGGGTTGTTTTTGATCATTGGTTAAACTTAACTAAATTGACTAATCGAAAGAAAAGTGTGTAAAAGATATTTTTGAATTTTTGGAAAATGAAAAGTGAAAATGCAAACGATGAACAAATTGATAAAATCCTCTTGAAAACGAGCTTTAGCTATCATAGTTCCAAAAAAATATTTTGGGAGTGAAAGTCGCTAAGTTTTCAAATGATAAACCTTAAAGGACTCTTTAAGTCCAGGATCTTGATCAATGAACTCTATTTCTCAAGATCTCGTTAAGCGCTTTTAGTGTGTGTTACAGGTAAGTCAATGCAACAAGTCACTTTGGAATCTAGAATCAGCTCAGTATCAAACACAATTAGGCAGATAAAAGAGAATCAACAAGATCAAAAATAGACATATATGAGACTTCATATATTTAAGCTCCAAGTTCTACATCAACAAATCCATAACACAATACATTGTTCAACTCTTAATTAAACTCTAATCAAAATAAATCTAACTACAAAGCATAAATCCTAACTCAGGAGTTCATAACAATGTAGTCAAATTTGACAATGTAAAACTACTCCCCTTTGAAGCCCACGAACTCAAGCCATCGCTACATCTTCAAAAGTAAATGGTGCTTAGCCAAGCATAACTCTGGGAGTACTCACAACTGTGGACACATCGATAGCACCCATGGCAGCAGTAGGGGATGAAGACAACGACCAAAAATGAAGTAGATTGATGGATGAAGGTGGAGGGAGAGAGATGAGAGGTAATGTGAGAAAGTTGTCGACTCTTCTCCCCAAAAAATTGCTCTTAACCTAATTTGGCAGGTTTTTAAATGTTGGATCAATGGGTCGAGACATACAATGAGAGACCTTTCCAAATGTGTTTCGAGTGTTCGACGTCTCACCGCGACATCAGGTACGTTCACCGCGACGTACTTTTCCCGAAAGGTTTTGCGTATATCTTGGTTCCCTCATCGTGGCGTATGAATTAATCTTTGTCGCAGCAAATTTTTCCCAGGAGCTCAGCTAGGATTCTTCTGTGTTTCGTCACAATGACAGGTCTACTTTGTTGCGGGAAACTTTTCCTTCTATGTTCTTTTGCCACGGAGAAAGAAATAATCTTTTCTGCGGCGAACCTTTCCATCTGTGCTTCGCCGCAACGAACTTCCTGTTGCACCTCTTCTCTTGTTGACTTCGTTTTAGCACATTGACTCCCTTCTCCTTGAGGTTCCTACAATCAACAACAACAATTTGTAGTATCAATTGTTCTCAGAAAAATTAAGAAGTGCAATTTATACCAATTTGTGACAATTTTTACTATCAAATTGCATAAAATAAAAGTGCACACTCAAGGGTTAATTTTAAGCACAAAACCAAGAATTAGGAGTCAAAAAGTATAGTAAAGGCCATAAAAGTGTCGCCAATTTATATAATAAACTTGGGCTCAATCAAATTCCCCCATACTTAGACCTTTATACTCTTGGACAAAGGTTATAAGAGTCAAAAAGACACAAGTGCAAAAGAAAATTTTTGACCATGCTTAAAACAATAATGGGAAATTGACAAAAATCACTTTCTTAGAAATCAATCAAAGCAGACTGAAAGAGTGCTAAGAAAATAAACACTATACGAATTTAATCCAAGATATTGAATAAAAAGATTTCACTCAAGTTACGGTGTTTGCTCTCATCTCACTTATGTTTAGGGATATTTTCACTCTAAATTCCGCCTAGTCCATTCTCTACCATAAGCTTGTAACAATCCTACTTCTCCACTACAAGAACTATAATTCCGAAAATCAAGAGGACTTTGCAAGGTTGTAATGCACGGAAGGCTAGATGAAATGTATGGAATGGATGAAGGAAGAAAAAGTATGAGTACATGCACTACAATTATGAAATAGATATCAACAGCAAGGCAATATTGGTGCAATTGATAACCCCTTTTTTTCTTTTTTTTAAGAACATAAATATAACACGTACATATATATATATATATTTTTTTTTTTTTTTTTGTTGATTAGCCTTTTCAATAACCAATTTCTTGAGATAACTAGAAGAAAAATGCGAAATAAACTATTGACACCATATAAAGATGCATGCATGTGTTCATAAATAATCGCTCAAAGGGGCTAGCAATGGATAAGTGTTTATGGGATTGTGTTTAGGCCAAGGGGTTTTAAAAGAATGCCTCTATCATATTAATAAAATTCTAGTTCATAAAGCTTTGATTAAGAATTGAAACAAGTTCTAGAGAGATATGAAATAAGTAGATGCACACAAGAATTGAAAATTTTAGGCTTAAATATCCTTCCAATAAGGGTAATATCTGAATGAAAAATCTCAAGTCTTAAAAACTTACAGTGCCACTTTGTCAACATGCCTTCACTTACTTTGTGTTGAAAACATCAAAAAAAAAATGAGCCAAAACCGACTATCATTGAAAGAATGGGAGGTATTTTCAAAAACACAAGAATCACTTTGAAACTTATAAAAGCTTTGAGAAACAAGAGTGACAAGAATCGAATGAGGGAGAATTGTTAAATTGAGGCAAATTTTTCTTAAAACAAATTTGTTTATGTAAGAGTATGGTGTCGCGACAAAACCAAAGTTCATCGCGGCTAACAATTCAGCCCACAAACATTGCCGCAGTGAAGAACATAGAGTCTGCACATTGCCACAGCGAAGGCATAGTGCGTGGCAGCAAAAAATGACATAAACTTTTGAATCAGCTGATTTGCCCAAGTCACTAAGTCTAAAATTTGAACATTATGCACAATTGATTAACACAAACAAATAAATGGCCAAAATGGAGTACAAACAAGAGATATAGGATGGGAAAAGCTACCCCACACTTAAATATCACATTGTCCTCAATGAAAAAGACCAAGTAACAGAATCACAAGCACAAAGGGAATAAGACAGAAAGAATTTTATAAATTAAGGGGTTGCAAAAAGGTGGACTGTACAAAAGGATCTGAGCATCCAACTAAGGAACTAAAACAAAAATGACAACAAAAAGAAAATACAAAAAGATTCAGTTGAAGGAATCCCACATGTGATCTGTCGTAGCGTCCTAAGAGTCTACCCCAGATGAGCCGACGCTGTCAAGGGATTCGTCTTCCTCTGAAGGAAGCGGGAAGTGCAAGTGCGCGGCAATCAAAGCATCCATTCATCGACAATACTGGCGATCTTGCTCCTGTCGGGCTGCCACCTGGAGAAGGGTCTCCTGCAGAGCATCCACTCGGCGAGTGAGGGCCGAAAAAGTGATCGGCGTAGCTAGTGCAGGAGTGGGAGGAGCATCTTCGCGAGGCAGAGCCACGGAATGGGAAGCAGCAACAGCGGGAAAGGAGTTGAACTCGAGAGGTGGTGAGGGTGGAAGGGGAGGTGATCGAGGAGGAGGTTGTAAGCGGGGTTGTTGAAGGCGTACATATCGAAACAAAGGGGCCGAGTCGAAATGGTTGTCAAGAGGAGATTCTGGGATGTTATGGGCTCATAATATGTCAGTATTGAAGTGAGGAAAGATGATGGAATGGGTGAGTATTGCGGTGGTAACGGAGTCACGAAGGGCGGAGGTAATGACGTTAGCTATATCGACTGGGCGACCAGTCATAAGGAGGTACAAATATAGGGCTTGTTGTTTGGTGATGTGTGCCAGGTGGAAGGTGGGAAGGATGTTGTTGCATAAGAGGTGGAGCCAAAGACGGGCCTCAGGGCGGAGGTTAGAATGCTTACGATAGCGTTAAGAGATTCTAGGTTGATGTCAAGCGGCACCCTCAAGACAGAGGGTACGCAGGACATCATCCCAGGGGTAGTGATGGTTAATCTACTCGTAGTGGTAGCGGGAGATTGGGGGCAGGTCGTAATGTTCACAAATAGCGGTGGTAGTGAAAGGCAAAGGGACTAGGACATCCCGAAAATTAATTTCCAAGGTGTCACAAAGGTGGGCATAGGTGTAGAAATGACGAATGAATTTGTCATTTCCCTGATCCCTAGGGCGAACTAAACCAGTGAGTTGAGAATGGACAATTTGGCAAATGAAGGGATTATTATGGGGAATCAAGGGAAAAGGACACTCCTTAAAGATCGGCCTAGCGGCTATCTTGTCGGTTAGGTCGTAATATGCATAATCAGGTGGAGGAGAAGAATGAGTGGGGGAAAGGGGTGGATGGGAAGATTAGGAGGATGGATGGTTTGATTGGGAAGGTGGAGGAGAAGATTGGGAGGATGGATGGTTTGATTGGGAAGGTGGAGGAGAAGATTGGGAGGATGGATGGTTTGATTGGAAAGGTGGATAAGAAGATTGGGAGGATGGATGGTTTGATTGGGAAGGTGGATGAGAAGATTGGGAAGAGTGGGACGAAGAGGTAGGAGATTGACGGGAAGCGTTGTTGGTTAGAGACATTTTTGAAGAAAGGTAAGAAAGAAACGATCACAAACAATGCACCAGGACTGGGGAATGTAAAAGATGAAAGGGTCAATAAGTATAGAAGGAGGGATAGGGAAAATGACAAAAAAGACTAAGAGCATATGAAAGGTCAGAAGAACATTAAGGGTAAAAGAGAAATATCACGAGGGAACATTCGCGTAGACAGCTCTTCTGTCGTGTCGAAGGTATTTGTCTCAGCAAAAGAATTAATCCATGCCATGGCAAGGGCTGCTTGAGATGCGATGTGCCATGGCGAGGTAATTGATTCACGTCGCAGCGAAAATTCCATGCCGCGGCGTAGATTTCCCAAAACATAAAAGAGAGAGAAGACATGAAAAATTCTAAGGGATACTCGGCTCATTTGTAAGTCCTTAACCAGTACAATACAACATGCAACCCACCATCTACACCAAATTCCCCAACATGGAAGATGTAGCAGGCAACAAATAAAAAACACAGTGGGGATTATTGAATTGAAACTACTAATTAAACTAAAAACTAAACTACTTTCCTACTGGGGTAGTTTCTCCCCCACACTTACTTAATAAACTAATGCCTCAAAATATGTCATAAGTAGTCGTAGGGCAAAAGTAAGTAAACAAGTGAAGGAAAGAAACAACCTGGGAGTTATGGAGGTTTTTGATTCTCCCAGTAAACCTTCGATAGATGACCACATTGTGGTGATTCAACTTTATCCATTGCCATGTCTGTGTCAGCCTCCACTATGCCAAATTCACCTAAAATATCAACAAAAGATACTTCCTCGAAAGAGTCATTAGGTAATGGGTTCATTTTCAGTTCAAACTCAATGTATGCATCATCAACAACAGCATCCAACATGTTCACTCCTTCCACAGGGTTGCTCTCACTACCTTGCTCACTTGATTCTTCTTCAACAAACCCCTTACTTCTCTCTTTTGCTATCCTCTCCTTTTTTATTTTTCTCAAACGTCTCTCAATTTCAGGATAAAAGGGTAAGAGTTTTACTTTTCGAGGCATACACAGAAACAATTCAAAGGAAAATAAAAAGTAACAAAATGTACTTGCAAGCACACAAAGTCAAATAAATTATGAAATGTGATGGATGCAAGTGTATGATGTGTGAAAGTATGTATGTAAGGCTCAACAGTAATCAAGGAAAAGACTAAAAAAATATTCGAATGCAAAAAAGAATGTTAGATATAAAAAGTTCAACTGTAATATGCTTGTATTTATGTTTTCAAAATGTATGTCATGCAAAGAAGAATTAAAAATCTATTCTATAGACAAGTATGAAAGAAAACTTCCAAAATGAAATCTAAAGAAAAAGATTTCCTATTATCAACGACAAATAAAGATGACAACGGCTAACCTAAAGAAAACCAATTGCTTGGTTCCCCGATAACGACGCCATTTTGATCGGCTTATTTTTGTTAGTCTTTGGGTGACTCCTTTGGAAATCGAATCAAAAAAATTAATTCCAAGGATTGCAATATAGAGTGCAACCTCGGGTCGTCTCACTTAATTGAAACCTAGCGCAAATGGTCTAAGCCAGCCTAATTGTAAAGAAATGCAACTAAATTGATAAAAGGGGGTTGTTTTTAATCATTGGTTAAACATAACTAAATTGACTAATTGAAAGAAAAGTGTATAAAAGGTATTTTTGAATTTTTGGAAAATAAAAAGCGAAAATGCAAACGATGAGCAAATTGACAAAGTCCTCTTGAATGAGCTTTGGCTATCATAGTTCCAAACAAATCTTTTGGGAATGAAAGTCACTAAATTTTCAAATGATAAACCTTAAAGGACTCTTTAAGTTCAGGATCTTGATCAATAAACTCCATTTCTCAAGATCCCGTTAAGTGCTCTTAGTGTGTGTTACAGGTAAGTCAATGCAACAAGTCACTTTGGGATCTAGAATCAACTCAGTATCAAACACAACTCGGCAGATAAAAAAGAATCAATAAGATCACAAATAGACATATATGAGACTTCATATATTTAAGCTCTAAGTTCTACATTAACAAATCCATAACACAATACATTGTTCAACTCTAGATTAAACTCTAATCAGGATAAATCTAACTATAAAACATAAATCCTAACTCAGGAGTTCATAACAATGTAGTCAAATTTGACAATGTAAAACTACTCCCCTTTCAAGCCCATCGAACTCAAGCCATTGCTACATCTTCAAAAAGAAATGGTGCTTAGTCAAGCCTAACTCCGGGAGTACTCACACCTGTGGACACACCGATAACACCTATGGCAGCAGTAGGCGATGAAGACAACAACCAAAAATGAAGAAGATTGATGGATGAAGCTGGAGAGAGAGAGATGAGAGGTAGTGTGAGAAAGTTGTCGGCTCTTATCCCCAACAAAATTGTTCTTAACCTAATTTGGCAAGTTTTTAAACATTGGGTCGATGGGTCGGGTCACACAGTGAGAAACCTTTCCAAATGTGTTTTGGGTGTTCGACATCTCACCGCGACGTCAGGTACGTTCGCCGCGATGTATTTTTCCGAAAAGGTTTTGCATATATCTTGAGTCCCTCGCCGCGGCATATGAATTAATCTTCATCGCGGTGAACTTTTCCCAGGAGCTCAGCTTGGATTCTTCTATGTTTCACCACGACGACAGGTCTACTTTGCTGCGGCGAACTTTTCCTTCTGTGTTCTTTTGCCATGGCGAAAGAAATAATTTTTGTCGCGGCAAACCTTTCCTTTTGTGCTTCGCCGTGGTAATAGATCCACTTCACCGCAAAGAACTTCCTGTTGCGCCTCTTCTCTTATTGACTTCACTTCAGCACATTGACTCCCTTCTCCTTGAGGTTCCTACAATCAACAACAACAATTTGCAGTATCAACTGTTCTCAGAAAAATTAAGAAGTGCAATTTATACCAAGTTGTGACAATTTTTACTATCAAATTGCATAAAATAAAAGTGCACACTTAAGGGTTAATTTTAAGCACAAAACCAAGAATTAGGAGTCAAAAAGTATAGTAAAGGCCATGAAAGTGTCTCTAATTTATGTGATAAACTTGGGCTCAATCTCTAATGCCCTTGTATCTCCTAAAATTTGAATTTAAAATTTTGAAATTCAAAAAATTAAGTGGAAAAATTAGGGAAAGGCTTCGAAAACACAAAAGGAAACCTTGTGATGATAGAAAGAACAAAGAAAAACAAAAAAAAATCACTTTTTGAGTGGAATTTCATCGATCTATAGTGAAGTTTTTTAAGATTAAAGGGATTTCATCATGTCATCCTTAATTTTTTTGTTTTCTCTTTAACTTTGATGTTATGTTGGATATGATTGGGAACTAAACTCATTATTGTATATGGATTAGATGAACCCCAGGATGGAATTTGTAGTGATTTTATTTTAATTTAAATCATTATTTAGTTTCATTGAGATTTAATTTTGAGTTTTATTATTCTTAAATTAATATTACAGGCATGTTAATTCATATGTGATTTTATGAAATTGAGATTAAAACATCCTTTGTATGAATAAATCTAGCTTACTTTAAAGGAGTTGTAAGCAAATCTAAAGATAGATAGGTCGACATAAATCTTTTAGATTAGAGTTGAACTTAATAGTGAAATTCATAAACCGATTAAGGAAATTTTGGAAGTTTTAATTAGAAAGAGATTTCAATTAAGTAACCTAAGATTAGTTGTTAAGAAAGATATTAACATAATTGAAGAATTTTCACAATCTAATAAAATTTATATTAAATTGATGTGTGAAGACATGATTATATGAGAACTCATAAGGGATTCAAATTCCATATATCATTGTTTCATTGATTGATTCTTAATTTAATTTCTATTCTAGTTTATTAATTATGATGATTTGTCCTTAGTTTATTGCTTTAATTTTAAGTTTAATTAATCACCATCATGTTAAATTGTTGGTTAGATAATAGAAAGAGGCTCAATATTAATAATCGTCTCTGTGGGTCATCACTTATTACTTAGAATCACATATTATAAAACAATATAGGCACTTTTATGGACATTTATAGGATAAAGGAATTGATATACATATAAACATCACATGAATCCACCAATTATATTGTTAACTTGACAAGAAGACTCATTTATTTGGATGAATATACCACTAACTTAATGAGAATAGGGTAGGAAAAATTTTGTATTGGAGTAGATATCAACATGATCTTCCATAAATAATAAAGATGAACAAACTTGATAATGCTGAAGGATTAAAAGAAGGAAAAAAATTTATATCTTACCCTTGGAAACATTCTACAATATGTCATAATATAACCTGGAGACCAACCAAAAAAATATTTATTACTAGATTATAAACTAAAAATAATCAAATTCTTGAAGTTAAAGTAATAACAAATGATATTGCTTAGTTAGTGATTTTGCATCAATTGATTCACTCTAAATGAATATTACTAAAATTTGTTTTGACGTGACCACTTTAATGCTTACTTTAATGAGAAATTATATAGAGTGTGTGTTCTTTTTCCACTTAGAATATGAAGAGTAACTATACTTAATTTGAATTTATGGTTTGTGTCTTATCTTTTTCATATGCTTTTACTTTTTTTTATTTGGTGTCTCGTGTTTTAAGAGATTAAGTGTTGCTTTATTATTAATTCTCATGATCATGTTTGTCAAAGTTATTGAGAATCTAAGTATGCTAAATGATGTTATGGCATATACATTTAATACATTCATTGTCTAAGCTCATAGGGCATGACATAGGTTGTTAATAATATGAATCATTATTCGTCTTTATAGGTTTTGGTGTCATTGGTGATAATTTTTCTTATATTTTGATTATTAAAAAAACTTTTTTGAAGTTGTATTATCTAGTTTTACCATATAATCTATTTGGCTAGCTCAATAAGTCTAAACATAGCTTTCTTAGGCTACCAATCTTTAAAGGTTATTGATTTGTAAGCATAACGTATCGACTATTCAGGTTATCAATTTTCAACATCTATAAGATCATAAGAAGTAAATCTTTCATCAAGAGATTCTATAACTTGTATAGTTTCACAATTCTTCTTCAATTGAAAATTGCTTGGAAATTCTTCCTATAGGAAATTCACATCACGAGACTTTGTTTCAAACTTTCCTCAATTTGTGTTTACTGATATCACATTTCCCTTATAATGCTCATAATATGTAAATAAAATATACTTATATGCTATAAGACATAACTTTTTACACTCGTTAGAAGAATTATAAAGATATTCAACACATCCCTAAGAATGTAAGCCTTTTAAGGTAGGTTTTTGTTACTCCATAACTAATACAAAGTAGAAGGAATATATTTAGAAGTCACTCTATTCAACACATCGGCAACACTTAGTATGACTTCCACTCTAATAGGTTATCAAAGGATTCACACGACCACTCTATGTCCAAGAGTCATATTTATCCTTCTTTACAATATTTTTGCAAAGTTTCCTCTCATTTTGAAAGTCCATCTTAATTTAAAGATGTTTAAAATAATATATTTCCTTTAAATGGTAAGAAAATAGATATATCACACTATAATATGAATACATCATTTATAAAAGTAGGAAAATAATAGGTCCTACTTTGTTATCAAATATTTGTAGCTTTTTAGCCAAGTAGGCTAGTTTTAATGATGGATGCTAACAAGCCTTCTTAAGCTAATATAATCATTCTTTCTTAGTTTATATATCCTAATCTTCCATACCATTTAATAGAATTATATATACTATTAGAATTTAAAGAAGACATATTTTATTGAAGCAAAATATCCATTTTAATATCTACAATAACAAAATTATATTCAAGAAATTAAATCCATAAATGATGCTACTAAATGATATAACAAACTTAATCTTGTCAAAATGTGTTAAATAACCTCATTGGATTTCCTAATAGAAAAAGATTACAATAATTTCTAAGATCATATAATACCTCATATTTTTAACTTCTAAGTATCCACTCTTAATACTTTCACTTGTATATCATTACCCACAAATAAATTATATGGAAAGCCTTGATTCTTATTGAATTAAAAATACATACTGTATCTTACAAGTTTAACAAATTTAGGAAGTAGTAATGAGATCAAAGCTTGACATTATAGGGGGAAAAAAAGCAAACTTGAAGAATGCCTTGTGCCAATAATAAGTCCATTTAATGCAAAAGGATAATGTCATATTATTGAATCAAGGAAGCATCATCTTAAGATAAATTGAAGTAAAAAAAAGATTAAAGGTTATAGACAAATTGGCACATAATTACATTAGACTTTCAAAACACATGAAATTATCATACCTGTAACCTAAAAGCTCAAGCATTTAGATGACTTAGTGATCCTCAAAACATAGACTAACAACATTTAAGAATGTATTTTCATTGGCTAAAAGTGAATTTTAAATCTTAGCATTTACAATGGAATATATCTTGAATCTTAACATTTTGAAGCATTCAAATTAAACCTAACATTTTCAAAATGTTTAGAATAAATATTAAGTATATGAAGTATTTTACTTCATTAACTGTCCATTAGTTTAAGGTGACATTGCGTGGCAATAGGGCTTCCAATCAGAATTTTAAAAAATGATTATAATAATCAACATTAATACCTAGTTAGTTTAACTAAATTATTTAAATATTTTGTTATTCATAGCAAACCCTAAATTGACAAATATCCCTAAATCAAATGAAATTATTGGCCTACTCTCTCAATGGAGATTTAGCACCTAAAGAAAGATCATTATGAGGATGATTGATGGGGCGCTTGAGATTTTTTAGAGACTTCTAATCCAAACAAAATTGTAGAGACAAATCCCACTACTAGCAGATGTTAAGGTTCCAAGATTAAAGATGATTAAAAACCTATTTTGACCCAAGCTTACATAATTCATCGTAGTTGGAAGCATGAAGAGTTTCAGGATAGATTACTTGTTAATGAGATTTGGAACATAATGAAAGCTATTAAGCTTCATATGGAGATATAGACAAAGGCTTATAAATATCCCATTGCACCGCAACTTTTTTCCATGAACAATCACTATCATTTAATCAAATATTTGAAGGGAACAAATCTCAGTGACCTCTTAGGATATTCTTGGTTTAGAGAGCATAAAAAATACAAGGACTATAACTCGACAATATTCTTGAGGAACAGTTAGCAAAAGCTTGAAGGCCATTTAACTCAAGAAGTTTTATTTCTATTTTTTAGTGGACGTGTTATTGCTTATGAACATGTCAAGAAAAGGCTGAAAACTTTTATTAAGCATTTGATGAAATGTTCAAGAAGCAGTCGGTTTTGGTTATGTTTGAGAGAGATCTAAAGGAGAAGACATATAGGCAGATACTACAAGTTATCGTCCATGTTTATCAAAATTATATGCAACACTATGAGCCTCTGGTTGAGTAAGATTGAAATTCCAACACATATATAAAATATTTTGTGTAGAATTTAGAGAAAATGCTAGCCTCCATGTTTGTTCCACAATAAGGAAAGTATGCAAGTCTTGAGGGTAAGACACATAGTTATAAGATGAACATAGTAGTAGTTCTTCTCCAAACAGCTCTATAATGACTCCTCAATCTTTGCCGAACAACTTCTAGTTGTTATCTTTGTTCCTATGTTTCAAATATGACAACCATCAAGATAAATAGTCAAGCAAGGTTCTTAAATTTTAGGGATTTTTTCAATTTAGGGTTTGTTCTAGACAATTAAGAATTCAAATAATTTATTTAAACTCATTAGATAATAATATTGATTATGTAATAAATTTTTAATTATAATAGTAAGTTCCAATTAGTCATTTGACAACCCCATTATTAAATTATAAAAATAATAAACAATATCACATCATTGTTGATGTGATATTTAATTAACAAACATTTAACTTCATCAAATTTTTGGTCTATTTAGAGTGTTTTGAATGTTTTGAAAATGTTAGAGTTTTGTGATCTATTTAGAGTGTTTTGAATGTTTTGAAAACGTTAGTTTAGCTTGAATGTTTTGAAACTTTAGGAATCAAGTTAAATTCTATTGTAAATGCTGACATTCAAAATACACTTTTAACTTATTTTCATTGAACCTGTAATGTTTATCTGTAACATCCCATCACCGATGGGAAGGGTAAATTGGTCATTTGGGACGGGTTAGGCGAGTGTAAATATACCTCGGTATGTTCATGCATCATATAGCTTCTATATAGATATGAATGGTAATTTTTGCACATGCACATGATTTGTACATGCATTCATGACATTTCCCGGCATATGTGTCTAAATGTAAATTTTTGTGAAATATGTTATATTTGTGTTTAAAAAATTGAATTGGAGTGATTTTTGTGTATTTTACATTTTTAGCGAATTTCAGATATTTTTTCTTGAATTTTTCGGGGTACTTTTCCGGACCTAACAATTTGCCAAGTGGCAGACTGATTAGATTTCCGGTACTGGAAATGACTGTCCAATGGCACTGGACTATTAGACATATGATTTTAGGAATTATGAACTTTGATCCATTGAAATTTGGAGACAAATTGGACTAGAAATTGAATTGAGATTGGAAAGGACCTAAAGAGTGTCTAAGAAGAAGACAAGTGGCAAGTGACACATGTCACTTGCCTAGCCATTCTTAGACTTAAGGGTTATTTAAATAACCTAAGTGGTGCTTGTAGTCCACGATTCTTCTCCTTGAAACATAAAAAAAAATCACTTTGAAAGCTTAGTTTTCCCTTCATCCGTAGCCTCCTCCTTTCCTTCCTCCTTTGAGTGTTTTCTTTTCCTCCCATACAAGAAGCTTTCCTTGCTACTTACTTACTTCTCCTTTATTCACAACCAAGACCAAACTTAAACCTTGTGATGATGATGATTTATGTGTGTATTGGAGTGATGGCTGTAGGTGTTGGTGTGTGGTAGAAAGTTGGAGGGATTTGAAGAATTGAAGAGCTTGTAACTTGTTTAAGGTAAGAATTGTATATTGTATTCTTTCATTTGGTAGTTAAAAGCATTTATGGGGATTAATTGTGCATTAATTTCATAAAGATAATGGTAGGATTGTTTGGGTATAAGTGTATGGATGTATGAGGATGAATGATGACTATGTTTTGAATTGGTTTTTGATTGGATTTGATGTTAGAATGATGGTAGATGAGTGGAGAATTCAAGTAAGAAAATTTTGTGTTGTGCTCTGCCAATTGGTACCTTTTTATTCCAGTGAATGATTAGATGAACTTGGGACTGAATTGGAGACTAAATTGGATGCTTATTGATGTAGGATTGGTGTTAGAATGAAATAAGTTGAGTTGGATATGAAATCTGGAAAATGTTACTTTGTGTAGGTTTCAGATTTTTGCTCATAACTTTTGACATGGTTGTCCTATGGAGATGAACTTTGGCTTAAATTAAACTTAAGAAGTATGGCTAGATTTCATATGAAGGAAGTTTTGTCCAATTATGGCTTTAAGGGTTTTAAATTTGGCATGAAAAGTGAGTTGTAGGTGCTGTAGGAACAGTAATCCGAACCTTGAGACCTGAAACTTTGATGATTTTTTTTAGGTTGATTTGGATTAAATTTGCTAATTTGGTCTCCATGAAAGTTGAAGATTTACTTGTTAGCTTTCTAACGCCACTAAGTATGATATTTTTCTATGTGTATAATGAAAGTGATGGTCTGTTAATGTTCATGTGGTAATTCAGCCAAAATGTGTTTTGGTGTGTAAATGCTTTATGTGTATAGGTTTTGTGCTTTTTGTGTTTTGATATTTATTTGGAAATGTTAAAGGTGAAATTGGCTCAAGTGACCTTCTGAAAAGTTGTATAGGACTGTTGTAACTTTCTAATGAGGTATTTTATGCGAATTTTGGATGTAAGGATTGTTAGATATAAATTTGTAAAGTTTTGTTATGATTTGGGTTAAATGCTGATTTCTTAAACCCTAACAGGACAGCCACCTTAGTGAGAGGATTTGACCTAGTTTGAATGGGAATTTGCTTTGAAGTCCTCTTGAGAATTGTAGTATATTTTTTGAGATTTTTATTGCTATATGGTATGTAATTTTTTGACAATGGGTTGGAAAGTTATGAATTTTGGAAGAATGTGTTGCTGTTGAGGATGACAGATTTGGGCAGAAACTTGGATTGAGAAATTGATTTGTTTAGAGATTGAATTTGCTTCCAAGTTATTCATGAAACTTGTAGAAAATATTTTTATCTTTCTTTAGGCATAAAACTTGGAATTTTTGGCATAAGGAATGGAAAGATAGGAGTTTTGTTTTAGTAGAGTGCAGTTACTGTTTATATGGTAGTTTTACTGTTTCATTAGGCAGAAACTTTGTTTGGGTTTTTGACCCTCTTAGAGATTGAATTGGAATGGGGGGTCTTCTTGAAGATTGTAGAAAATGTTTAGAGCTTTCTAATGGTGTATAATGTACCTTATTTGGAGTTATGAGTAAGAAGTTATGAGGATTGGAAGAACACAGTTACTGTTCATATGGTCATTTTATGGGCAGTAACTTTGAAGTAGTTTTTGGCACCCTTAGAGGTGATATTGGTTTGTGAGCCCATCATGGAACTTGAAGGGTTTCTTGTTATCTTTCCAATGAGATCTTGTTTGTAATTTTTTGATAAGTGTGTAAAGAGTTATGCATGTTAGAAATTCAGATGGTGGAAGAGAGGGAAATAGTGCAAACCCTCTTATCTTTTATTTTATTCTAAAGCTTCTTTTGCTTATATCTTCGTCATCCGACCTTCGATTGACCTGGTTCTCGAGGCATCGAATTCATAAGACAATGATTTCCCTCTCCATGTGGAATTGTGAACTTGTGGGATTTTAATTGAAATTTAGGGATTGAATCCAAGTGAGAGAATTGATTAACTTTTGGCAATATCCGGACCTATAGAGGTCCAAATTGAGTAATTCTGGTGTCTATGGGTTCCTAAGACATAGGGAAATATGTTGTGATGTGAATTATAGAATGGTACCAGGAATGTCACGAACATTCATTGTACACATCTAAATTGCTACATGTGCATTATTTAATATTTCTAATTGTGCATTTGGTAACATGTGAATATTTTGAATGTTATAGAGGCACAGTTGGAACGTCATCCCATGGGCGTTGCCGAGACTTCCCAGCATTAGCTCGGAAGCTATTTGGTGAGTAACCTAGATGGTTCCTCAATTATTAATTGTTTATAATTTCGCACTTATAACACTGTGGAGAATAATGGTGGGCCTTGCGTTTGTTTATGCCTAAATTCTGAACCGAAGGTGTCCGATGTACTGGGAGATACTGACATAGGAGTGCCCTACTTGATATATGTGATTTGAATGTGATTGATTGTGAACCATTTGTGTTAATGTGTTAATTTGGGATCAACTATGATGTTGGCTTTGTTTTATTTTGACATATGCATTCTATGCATAAATGTATGATCAGTAACTGACAGTTATGACCGGAGAAGCCACCGAGAGCTTAAAGCTCAACGTATTTGGGCATCGAGCCCACAGTGACACAAAGCCTCAGGCTCACCGATTAATGCCCCCTTATTGGGACAGATTAGGCACTCGGTCACAACAACGTAATAAATTAGAAAAAAAGGATCACATTCGCATTACATATGCATTTGATTGAATGTCTTTGATTGGGTGAAAAGTAAATTGCTTTATGCCCATGTGAATAGTCATGTGGCACTTCTAAATGGATTATTGTGAAATAAATGTGATCTGTTTGTATATTGCATGAATTGGGTGAACCATCGATAATGGTTCCTCACTGAGTTCGCAAACTCACCCAAAATTGTAAATTATTTTTTCAGGACCGAGAGAGTAGACTCGTAGCTCCAGAGAGACTTTTCCTGTCGTGTAGATCGAGTTGGCAATAGAAATCATGACTCACAGGTCAGTCAGCTAGCACTTTTTGAGGGATGACCTAGTTAGGGTTTTTTGTATTTGATTTCCTTTTTTGTAGTAATGTACAGACAAGGAAAAATTGACAGTTATGTAAATTACTGCTTTTGATGATATGAAATGAGAAAAAAAATTATGGTTTCAAAAATTAGTTATTTGCATATTGATGCTTTATGATTATTGATGCCATATGAAGTGTTAGTTATTGCTCGTAGCGCACCTTTTTTGTAGGATATGTATCGGGATGACCTACGAGCGTCCCGATGTATACCCTATGGTAAGGGGGTGCTACATTATCACACTAAAAAATTGTCACTACTTATCAAAGTTTTTGGCTTACTATATGAATTTGTGTATTTGTCTTGAAAACTCTAAACAATAAACATAACAAGGTCTTCAAAAGTGTACAAATATTGTTTTATTTATATATATTTTTTCACATGTACAAAGTTAGTTACTGGAGGTTATAAACGTTTTCTGTATATAGTTTAAGTGAACTACAGGTAGTAATGTAATTTTTTAGAGCTTAAACTTGTTCATGGTATCAAATCAATGTTTCTGATCCAAAATTGACCTTATTAAATTTGTTGATTTTCTACTAAATTTCTTCATTGAAATATGTAGGAAGAAGGTTTTGGTTTGAGATCATTAGCTGAAAGGGAATTGAGAATGGAGGACTTGGTTAATTAAGGTAAAAATATTCATTAATCATGTAAAGATCAGATCATTTTGGAATTACATTAGTTATAAGTCCATTAACAGGTAACAATTAGTTTTATGGAGTCGTGCTATGAAGTTAGCTCTCATGAAGAAAATAAAGTTAGGTTTTAAAGATGGTATATATAAAATACCGGATAAAAGTTCATCCATTTACGATTCATGGTGTAGAGTTGATAGTATGGTCACTTTATGGATGTTGACTTCAATTTCTAAAGAAATCGTTGATGCTTATTAGTATGCATCAAGTGCTTTTAAATTTTGGAAGGAATTAGAGAAGAGGTATAGGAAATGTAATGGTCCTCTTCCTTAACAGTTACAAAGAGAAATAAGTACAATTACATAAAGAAATATGACTATTGTTACATATTTTACAAGATTAAAGAAGCTCTAGGATGAGTTAGGATGTCTTATGCCAATAATAAGGTGTTTATATGGCCACTACACTTACAGTGCTGAAAAAAAATTAAGGACACAATCTCAAGTGACAAGCTATTACAATCTTTGATGGGGTTAAATGATAGTTACGATTAAGTCCAGAATCAGATTTTGAAGATAGGTCCACTACTAAATATTGACGAAGCTTATTCAATAATCTTAAGAGTGGAGAGACATAAAGAAATAAATATGGCAATTACTGACAATAGCAAAAATAATGCAATGCTAATTAGAGGGAAAATGAATAAGACAGATGAAGGAGGGAAAGGAAGTCAAAGAAGAAGAGATATGATGGATAAATCTTAGTTGAAATGTGATTTCTATAAAATGGAAGGGCATACTAAAGATATTTGTTTCAAGACACAAATTAATATAAAGAATTAAAAGAGCAAATATCAAAAGCATGGAAGAAAAATGAGGTGAGTATGGTAGAAACAAAGAAAGTAGGAGAAATGGATATGGAATCAATTAACAAAAATACAAATAACTTGTAACTTAGTATTTCTAGTATGATTCAATAGGAGGTTGAAAGATTCACGATAGGGAAAGAAAAATCTAGAGTAAATAGAGGAAACAATGTGAATTTTGCACATTTCAAAGAGTTTGTAGTTACCATAACACATAGATCTCTTAGTTCTCTTAAATTAATTGGAAATGAATCTTTGATAATAGACGTTATAGCTTCGAATCACATATGTATAGATGTTAAGAAAATTAAAACCATAACTCCAACCAATCATCCAACCCCAGTTTACCTACCAGATGGAAATGTTAAGTTTGTTCACATACAAATGATATATACTTGACAAACAAAATAACCTTAGCAAAAGCCTTACATATACCCAGCTTTCAATTCAACTTGCTATCTGTTAACAAGTTAACCATTATGGCACATATAAAATTATCCATCTTTCTATCTTCTACAGGACCTAAAGACTGATGAAACACTAGCATTTGTAAAACAATATTCAGATTATATATACTTGATCCCTTTTCATTTGATGAACACATCATAGACTCTCATGTTGCTAAAGCCAATTGTTTTCCTTATTCTTTTGCAAATAAAGTGTCCATTGTAAATGGTACAGTATGGCAAAATAGCCTTGTTCATCCTTCAATTATTGTAACTACTCACATTTGTTTTATGAATAAAATCCATTTTCACTATCTAGATGTTTGTGATATCTGTCCCATTGCAAAAATGCATAGAAATCCTTTCCCTATTAATGATATACATACAACCAAGTGTTTTGAACTTATTCATGAGGATTTACGGGGTCCATATCACATTCCTAACCCAAGTGATTCAAAATTATACCTCACCATTGTTGATGATTTTGACAGATGTACATGGACATATCTGCTAAAATACAAATATCAAGTCCCTTAAATTCTTCAATCCTTTATTTAAGTGAACCAAACACAATTCAATCTCAAAGCACAAAATGTACAGAGTGACAATGGATCAGAATTCTTGAGTCCATATTGTCTTCTATTACTATCTAATAATGGAATTTTTCATCAACGATCTTATATTCATATCCCTCAACATAATGGAGTGGTAGATAGAAAATACAAACATTTGTTACAAGTTACAAAAGCCTTGATGTTATAATTAGATTTGCAAATAGGTTTTAGGAAGACTCTATCCGTACTGCTACTTATATAATAAATTGTTTACCATCTATTAAACTAGCTTGGAAAACTCCATACAAAATTCTTTTTCATAAGCCACCATCTTATAAACTCCTTTGAAGTTTTGGATACCTTTGTTTTGTAGCAAATACTAACCATAGGAAAAGGAAATTTGATACCAAAGCATATCAATGTGTTTTTATTAGATATAGTCATGGATAGAAAGCGTATAAAGTTTATAATATTCAAAACCATAAAGTTCTTGTTTATAGAAATGTTTAATTTCATGAAAACATTTTACTTTACCATAAATTACAATAATCTAGAAAAACCACTCCATTATTAAAAAAAATTTATTTACTTGAACTTAATGTGTAAGGCCCCAAAGTATACCCTGTTAGAAATGGTATATGTTCATGAAAGTACATGTATGATAGGTGTTAAAAATTGTGACAAGAATGAGAATTTCATATGAATTGAATTTTGGTAATGATGGACTATAGTTAGTAACTTGGGATTAATTACTGCCATTAGAGCATTGAGGTATTAAATTAAAAGGTACATTTTGACCAAGAAAATTGTCAAGTGACAAGATAAGTTGGTACATGAAAATTGGAATGGTTAAGACTATGAGTTAGTGACATTTGGTAAGTTGATACATTGACAAATGGCATAGTTAATAAAGTGACAAGTGGCCTAATTAAATTATGGCATTTGGCAGCATTTATTAAGTGACAAATGGTTTAATGGAAGTGTGACAAACGATAGCTTAAGTGTAGAACATATATGACACATGCAAAGAAGACATATGCCTTATGGTGGGAGTGACACCTAGATGGTGATGAAGCAGGTTTATGCTAGAAACATTTTCTGTTTTATTCTTTCTTCACATTGCTTTCTTCTCTCCACCGAAACTCTCATTTTCTCTCAAACTTTTAGAATTTTTGCTAGACTTTGGATTGTCATCACTTGAATTTTGGTAAGCTACTGAATCTAGAAAAAGGTTTTACTAATTTTCTGTACTATTGTTATGTTCAGGCTAAAAGTTGCACATTAAACTTAGTTATGTACTAGTTGTTTGGAAGTTTGGTTTAGCTAGATTTTTGGTGTTGAATTTGAATTTTAGTGAGGTAAGGGAATTATAAACTTGGTATCCTATTGTAACATTGTAACACCCCACTCCCGCATGACCCGAACCCGACATCGATGGTGATATCCAAGTCCGTGTCCTGCGAGGGTGACATGCTACATCACTCAGTCAAAACTCAGTAAAAAAATTTTTTAAAAAAACACAAACATACACTATCACCAGTAAGTACAATGACCATGGGGTTCCTTTTCATAAATACAATTTAATTCAGTCCGTTGACTTTACAAATTGACCTAATCATTTGTACAAGAATTCAGCAAATACAATTTTATACAGAATTTATCAGACACTAATGCAGACGCGAACTGATCCCGACCTCTTCTCTCACTCACAGAGGGTTGCTATACGCTCGTTCCCTAACGGGGTATTCTTCTGGTCCTGAAAAATAATTACAAATTTTAGGCGAGTTTTGCGAACTCAGTGAGTGACCATCATCGATGGCTCACCCAGACATAGAACACAATATTCACACACCTCACTTTATTTCATAATGCACATTCACAAGTTTACAGAATTGCACATTCACATTATTCATATCCGATATTTCTATTATGCAGATGCAATACACATGAAACTCACTTTTCATTTATTATTTTTGCTGTGACTGAGTGCCTAAACTGTCCCATATAGGGCTCATTAATAACTGTCCCTTATCTATTTGGAGGATACAGTGCTCATTAAACGTTGAGCCAGAGGCTCTGAATCACTTATGACCTCGAAGCTCATTACCACTCGTTAAGCTTAAAGCTCTGATCGGTTGCGACTCCGGTCACAACAGTCCTTATATTTCATACACTTATTCCATGCAATGCATCAATCACATCTACTCACTTTCACACGTCATCGGAACGTAGTCCGGCATCAAAACACATTTATTTCACATAAGCATAAGGCATTCTGCCTTTCACTCAATCAAATATATGTAAGTAGATGTACATGAAATGCCCATGTGACATTTCCAATTTATTACGGTGTTGTGACCGAGCGCCTGAACTGTCCCAATATGGGCACATTAATCACTGAGCTCGAGGCTCTAAATCACTGTAGGGCTCGAGGCTAGAGTACAATCGTTGAGCTTGTAGCTCTCGGTGGCTACTCCGGTTACAACTGTCATTATCTGATCATGCATTCATGCATGGAATGCATATGTCACAATTAAGCAGCATATACATCACAATCAATACATGTGTCACAATTTATCACATCTCAAGCAAGTAGTTCACAAATTCACATACAAGTAGCACTTCTATGTCATAGCTCCCCAATACATCGGACCTTCTGTCCGGAATCCACAATCAGAAACAATTCTTAAACCCACCATTATTTACCACAGTATTCTAAGCAAATAATAATTGAGAGAACCATTTAGGTCACTCACCAATAGCTTTCGAGCTAATGCCTGGAAGTCTCGGCAACGTCTATGGGTTGATGTTTCAAATGCGCCTCTATAACAATTAGAATACACAAATATTACCAAGTATACAATCAGAAATGTTTAATAATGCACATGGAGAAATTCAAATGTGTACAATGCATGTTCGTGACATTCCCAGAATTATTCCCAAAATTCACAAAAATTTTCCTCTAAATTTTATAAATTTAAAGACACCAAAATCATTTAATTCGGTTCAATACTTCAAAAGTTATACTCCAAACATTTCGGGCTATTCTTATGCTAAAATATTTTCCTGCGATTTATTTAGATCCAAAAATTGACCTTCTTAGAGACTAAATTGAACTCAATTTCTTCATAACATTTATATTCCCATCTCTCTAGTTTAATCCAAATCAAGAATCACCTCATTTGGATGACTAGAGCAAAAGTTAGGGCCAAAAAATTTTCAGCTCTTACTAATCCAAGACTACACACTAAACCCGATTTCAACTCAGAAATTGAAAGTCTTAGGGGCTAAATTGAAATTCAATTCCTTCATATTACTTGTATCCCCATGTCTCTATTTTATGTTTCAACAAGAATAAGTTCAATTGGATCTCCACAGACCAAGAATTCACCAAAATACTGAACCATGTTCAGAAAATTTCCCAACTCACTTTGATTATATCAATCATCCTCAATTTAATCTAAAAAATCTACAATTTTCCATGGATACATAGAGGGATGTCTTAGGAATCCAACGCCTTAAAAATCAAGTCAATCGGATGTCAGAAGGAAAAGATATAGCCAAAAGAGTGAAGCGTATTCATAAAATAATCTTCCTTAAACAAAATGGGAAGTCGCGATCGTGCTGACCGATTACCACATTCTGGCCGACCTATCGTCACATTCTGGCCGACTGACCGATCGTCACAATCTGGCCAACCGATTGCCACATTCTGGCTGACCGATCGATCTCCACATTCTGGCCAACCGACCGATCGTCACAATCTGACCGACCGATCATCAAATTCTGGCCGACCGACCGATCACCACATTCTGGTCGACCGACTGATCATCACAATCTGGCCGACCGATCGTCACAATCTGGCCGACCGATCGTCACATTCTGGCCGACCGACCGATCGCCACATTCTTCACCAACATCTCAACTTCCAAACTCCATAACTTTTGATTCAGAACTTCACAATTTACAAACTTTATATAAATGGAAAGATAAAAGGAAGATCTACAACTTCCATGAAGAACCCAAAACTCAATTCTGTCTCTAACAGGGTAAAAATGGTCACTCAATGTTTCTGTCCACTAATGATCATGCCAACAGTAACAGAAACTTCTAAAAATTATAACTTCACATTCCACGGTCCAAAAATTACATACTTTACATCAATGGAAAGATCAAAACATAATCTAAAACTTTCATGAAGACTAATTTTGCAAAATCTGTCTTATTTAGCCTAGAAAAATTCCCCAAAGTTTGAGGTCTTTAATGTTAGAATCATAAACATGGCACTATTCACCCTACACATATTATCCACTTTCAAGGCAAAATTCAGAACCCTTCAAGACACAATTGGACAGCACTTCCTTCATAAGAATTCTAGCCAAACTTCTCAAGTTTAATTCAAGCTAAACTGCATCTCAATAGCATAACCATATAAAAAGTTATGACCAAATCATTGAAACATACACAAAGCAATTTTTCCAGATTCACAACCTAACTCACATTCTTCCTCTTCCATACCATTTCTAAACCAACGAGCACTCATCTAACATCACAAACTACACTTCAAACCATCTCAATTTTCATACAACACATGTTATACTTACATTTATCACATCCTACCTCATCAATCATCAATTAAACAAGCAAATTTCATACCCATCTACACCAACACAATTTGCATGCACTTAGGTCCACAACCATCTCAAATAATGCATTTAATTCCAATTTATAACATAAAGCAAAACCTTACCTACTTAAGCTTCTACTTTCTTCAATTCTTCACAAAAACCACAAACTCACTTCCTTTCCTCCAACACCATACACGATAATCATCATCACTTGAGGGGGGGTGAGGGTTTGGTTGGATATTTAATGGACAAGGAAAAGAAAGCAAGTAACAAAGAAGGGTGTCTTGTGTGGGTGGAGCTTGAACCAACGAAGGAGGAGCAAGGAAGAAGCTACGGATAAGGAGGAAAAACTTGCATTTTAAAAATGATTTTAACTCTTTCTAAGGAAGCATCAAGAATCACTTGGTTTAATAGCCTAAAGACATAAGGTGGCATATTAGGCAAGTGACACATGTCACTTGCCACATGTCAACCTCTCAAATACCCACTTAATTTCCTTCCAATTCACTTCCAATCTCTAGTCCAATTTCACCCCAAAATTCCAATGGCTTAAATTTCATAATTCCTAAAATCATATATCTATTTTCTAGTGTCACTGGACAGTACTTTTCCAGTACCGGTAACCAATCAGTCAGCCACTTGGCAATTTTTTCAGTCCAGAAATTTTCCTCGAAATTTTCCAGAAAATTTTCTAAAATTCTTCAAATATTCAAAACTCACAAAGACCCACTCCAACTAAATTTTCAAGCACAAAAATTATATTTTTCATAATAAACACATTAGAGACACATAGACCGGGAAATGTCATGAATGCATGTATAGTCATTTACATGTGCAAAATTCATTATTCACTTGTATGCGTATGCATGAACATATCAAGGCAAATTTTTAAACGTTCAAATCCCCTTCCAAATTACTATTCTACCCTTCCCATCGATGATGGGATGTTACAACTCTCCCCTCCTAACAAAAATTTCATCCGCGAAATTAATTTATGATACTGAATAAGGTAGGGGTACTATCATCTTATACACTCCTCCGTTTCCTATGTCATTTTTCGTCTCTATGCTTCCTTCCATAAAATCACAATTGATAAATTATACTTCCTCAATTATGTCCTTGATGAGTTTCAGAGTATTCAACTCTTTACTTCCAGTCTCAATAGCACATATATCATATTATAACAATACTAACCATATCCGTATAACACTGTGTAATTCCGATAACCATAAAATCACTCATAACTCTATAGTCCCATTTTTGCTATAGTTTTATATGGACCACTTTATATCACACTTAGTTTCCCTTATTACTTTTGGATCTCATCTAACTATACCTTGACACAGGTGATACACTCAAGGACAAGTCATCGATTTTTTTTTCTTTTCATCGGTGTTAGTACACTGAACCTTCAAATCTTTCTCAATATTTTCACAACTTCGATGTGATCCACCATAATTTATTCGTCTTTCTCAAACCACTCTCTTCAGATTCCAAATTCATTTCACTCACTAATGGTATCCCAAATTTGTTTTGGCTTTTACTCAGGCTGAACGACTCTTTTTGTCGTAAATGATGAGTATGTCTATAGTCACTTTGCACTATACATTAATCTCATATACTGATGCACTCTAAACATATGAGCTTTACACCTATCTTTGATAGTCAAGACTACAAGGAACTCGAACATGTAATCACTCAGTTTGATATTCATAGCCGCCAATTGCTCTTTTGATGTACTCTTACGAGGACATCTCTTTATCAAGTAGTACACATACTTTTTAATCCAATCAAAATCCCTCAAATCCTCACTTTGGGCCTTCCTAATCCCTATTTGCAAAACTGTTGTTACTTTTTTCTTCATTTTAACTCGACATTATACACTCCACACATGTGGTACTCTACTATCGAATGTTCTATTCGATGCAATTGATTATAACACTTGTAACATCCCATCTCCAATGGGAAGGATATTTTGGTAAATTGGGACGGGCTAGGAATATTGAATTATATCTCGGCATGCACATACAGCATATAGCCTCTATGATTGATGGTTTGTTGCACTTGCACATAGTATACATGCATTCATGACATTTTCCGGCTTAGGTTTCAAATTGAGATCTTTTGTAAAATTTATGGGATAATTGTACTTGGAAAAATTATATGGAGTGCGTCATTGAGTGTTTTACATTTTTAGAGATTTATGGGAATTTTTCTGGAATTGTCCGGAGAAAATTCTCGGACCGGCAAAATCGCCGGTAAATGGCCTAAATGTGTTTTTGTTGTGGAAAATGTGGTTTTCGTGTTTGAACAATTATTGGGAGTGGACTGTCATATGTTTTATAATTTTTGAAAATTTAATATGACATTGTATCGACATAATGAATGAAAGTATGTGTTATATGTTATGTGATTGGGTGAACCATCGATGATGGTCACTCACTGAGTTCGCAAGACTCACCCAAAAATTTGCATCTATTTTTTAGGTCTTAAAGAATACCCCGTTTGACACGGGAGTATGTCTACTGTAGGCAAGTGAATGATAGAGGTCGGGATCAGTTCGTGTCTGCATTAGTGTCTTATCGAATTGTATTCCGCAATCATTGTGCAATAATGCTTTGTATTTATAACGAGCCCATTGTGGTTGTCTTTGTTTTTACATTGATTGATTGTAAACTGTTATTGGATGACTGTAATAACTGAAATTGATTAATTGTGAACATGGGCTCAGGTTTCTACCGTTTATGCTGCGTTAATGAATGGTTTTAAAAATAATAATAATAATAAGAGGAGAAAATGTTATACTGAGTTTTATACTTAGTGATGTAGCACGCCACCCTCGCGGGGCACTGACCTGGATATCACCTTCGATGTCGGGTTCGGGTCTTGCGGGAGTGGGGTGTTACAACACTAGCTTTATTAGGACATGTTCATCTGCACAATCCGTTCAATCTCTTCCAATTTAATTCTTACCTCCATCTCTACTAATCTGTCTATTCATATTTATATCCAAAATGTTTCTTTACACGTCATGATTCCAAGCTTTCAAACCAATTACTAATGGCAGAAATTTTCAAATCATGTACCCAAATTCAACTCATGAGACTACAATTGTCCTTAGGTACACAAAAGCACTTTACTATTGCAATAAATTGTATCTTAATCTCCCATGGCAAACTTTATCATATACAACAAAATCGCCAAATCGAAGCGGTATAATTAACCCTTGGGTTATGAATTCCTCAAGAATTCTTTTTATCTTCACCATTAATGCAGCTTACATATATTCCGCAAATATTCAAAATTTCATCTTCCTTTATCAATAAGATCATAGTCACTCATTAATATCATGTTGCTTGAATCATTTTAACCGTTAGTATAATAATCCTATCGGGGTATTGTTAACTCCAATAGATATAATCTCAAACTCATTGCACTTATGTTTAGTTCTCGTAATTCCTTAAGTAACTAATTCCTTAGTGGCGTAATATTATCATATGATCTTTTCAATTTTCCCATTTACTTATCTCTCTTGAATATCCACACCTGTATTAATAATACCCTTATCAGATATAATTTGTTTTTCCCCAAACATATTTACCCTGCCTATAATGTGAACCTAAGTTCACCTCACAGTAGTAAGAGTATCTTCTCGAATTACTGAAATCCACTTATTTAGTTGGATACTTTACATCAACAATATATATATATATACACTCCCAATAACCTTTTCTAACTCTTATACTTGAGTCTTTGCTACTCACTATTTACTTTTTTTTTCAATAAAGAAGACAACACATCACAACTTTTCTTGGAGACCTGTCATCATATTTTAAAATTTCCTCCGTTGCACCTGTCGGTTCCTTTCTGAAGCAAACCTGATTGCATCAAGCGAGGGGCCTTTGACCTCTGGACAATGGAAGAATTACCAGATTCCATTGTTGAATCGAGAGAAGGGCTTATGATCTCAACTACTGGTCAAGGAAAACCTGCCTTCATTGGTCATAAACTAAATTACCTGGCTTTCTGACCCTATCTCAGTGATTTCTTGGTCCAAACCTTGATATTGTTTATGAATCCTTGTCAATCACCTATTGCCCATGAGTATTTATTGGTCCTTCTTAATACCTCTAGAAGATCAATTTCAACATTTCATACTCTCGTAATAAGTCAAGTCTCCAATTGACTCTAGATAACATTTATGTTCTTGTTTCTTCCCATGATTGGGGTTTACCATATGATCATAATAGAAATCGATTTTTGTAAGCCCATATCGTGCCCTGCACTTTTTCCTCACACTAACACACATATTGATAGCAATTCTACTCCAGTTTTCCAGTATTTACATCTTCTTCTAATGCAACATCCTATCATAATCATTGAATTAGCATTTTGAGTGCATTCACTCTTCTCCTTTGATTTATCATCTTTTCCATAATCGCAGGCATAAATACAATCCAAACTTAGGCACATTTCTAACTTTCTCCATACTACACATCATTCATCACTTGACATCACTGATAAAGTCATTGTTTTCACAAAGTTCTGACAATATCTTCACTTCTCTATCACATTCAAAGGTAAAACATTACGGTACAATATATTCCATACTACTCACACCAACAAAGATGTAGGGAATATTCATCTACCTTGTCGCACCATATACTTTTTCTCATTTCCAATTATCCATATTTTATCGTACATGCTTATGTTCACAATCAATTTAGAATCATAGATACCTAGTCATCCCAAAAATTTTGATCTCAAATATACAAACATATGCTAAAGCATACCTCTTATCACTTTTAACCGACATTCATCTCATGTCTAAATGTGGCCTCTCCAGGCTATAGCAAATTTCATTGTCTTTTAACTCGATTTATACTCTTTAGATCTCATTATTCATTGTGATATGACTTTTATCCTTAATCAGCCCATGCCAATGTATTCACATTCGCATCACATTCGAGGCTTTCTTACCACAGTATCATATGAATGTCATTTTCTATTATTCTTTTCCCATTTCCAGTTGCCCATAACCCTTCATAGGCTCACATTTTGACATATCATCACTTTTCTCACACTTTACACTTAACACATGTTCATGCGTATGACTCATACTTATATAACTCAGACTAGGGATCAGTTGCCACTGTCTGTTATGACATGACTCAAATGCATGTAACTTGACCCATGTTTCAGAAAATGCCCATATAAGCTCGTACTTCTGGGCTCTGATACCACATAAATGTAACACCTCACTCCCGCATGACCCAAACCCGACATCGATGGTGATATCTAAGTTCGTGCCCTGCGAGGGTGGCATGCTACATCATTCAGTCAAAACTCAGCAAAAATTAAAAAAAAACACAAGCATACACTATCACCAGTAAGTACAATGACCATGGGGGCCCTTTTCATAAATACAATTTAATTCAGTCCGTTGACTTTACAAATTTACCTAATCATTTGTACAAGAATTCAGCAAATACAATTTTATACAGAATTTGTCAGACACTAATGCAGATGCGAACTGATCCTGACCTCTTCTCTCACTCATAGGAGGTTGCTATACGCCCGTTGCCTAACGGCGTATTCTTCTGGTCCTGAAAAATAATTGCAATTTTTGGATGAGTTTTGCGAACTTAGTGAGTGACCATCATCGATGGTTCACCCAGACATAGAACACAATATTCACACACCTCACTTTATTTCATAGTGCACATTCACAATATTTCACATTCACACGTTTACAGAATTGCACATTCACAGTATTCATATTCGATATTTCTATTATGCAGATGCAATACACATGAAACTCACTTTTTATTTATTATTTTTGCTGTGACCGAGTGCCTAAACTGTCTCATGTAGGGCTCATTAATAACTGTCCCTTATCTATTTGGAGGATACAGTGCTCATTAAACGTTGAGCTAGAGGCTCTGAATCACTTATGAGCTCGAAGCCCATTACCACTCGTTGAGCTTAAAGCTCTGATCGGTGGCGACTTCGGTCACAACAGTCCTTATATTTCATACACTTATGTCATGCAATGCATCAATCACATCTACTCACTTTCACACGTCATCGGACCGTAGTCCGGCATCAAAACACATTTATTTCACATAAGCATAAGGCATTCTGCCTTTCACTCAATCAAATATATATAAGCAGGTGTACATGAAATGCCCATGTGACACTTCTAATTTATTACGGTGTTGTGACCGAGCTCCTGAATCATTCCAATATGGGCACATTAATCGCTGAGTTCGAGGCTCTAAATCACTGTAGGCTCGAGGCCCAAGTACAATCGTTGAGCTTGTAGCTCTCGATGAATGCTTCAGTCACAACTGTCATTATCTAATCATGCATTCATGCATAGAATGCATATGTCACAATTAAGCAGTATATACATCACAATCAATACATATGTCACAATTTATCACATCTCAAGCAAGTAGTTCACAAATTCACATACAAGTAGCACTTCTATGTCATAGCTCTCCAATACATCGGACCTTCTGTCCGGAATCCACAATCAGAAACAATTCTTAAACCCACCATTATTCACCACAGTATTCTAAGCAAATAATAATTGAGAGAACCGTCTAGGTCACTCATCAATAGCTTCCGAGCTAATACCTGGAAGTCTCGACAACGTCTGTGGGTTGACGTTCCAAATGCGCCTCTATAACAATTAAAATACACAAATATTACCGAGTATACAATCAGAAATGTTTAATAATGCACATAGAGAAATTAAAATGTGTACAATGCATGTTCGTTAGTTCGATAGTAGTTACTGTTTAGGTATATTGAATGATTCTCACGAGATAAGATCAATGCTAAAGCTATCGTTACAATGTATACTAGATCATTTTCATTTGTGGGAAAATCTTCATGTGTTGTCACTTTTTGAATAAGGAATTGTTGGATTTCAGAAGAAGATAGAGTGGCATTTTACATTAACAGTAATGAAATAACCAACTTAGCTCATATATCGATAAACAAATCAAAGTTTTAAAAGAGCAGATTAAAAGCCACCAGTAATAATTGATGAGTTGTGTGACCACGAAATTTAGCAGATATATATATATATATGTAGCGTAACCATCAAATGAATGCCAAAAGAAGTTGTAGTAATAAAGGACGTCCTCGAATAGCTAGGTAGGTAGGCTAGGCCAACTACATCTCATATCATATGATTAAGATCAGGTGGTCCTCTGCGGGGAATCCAATGAGTTTCTGGTAATAAGGTGCCCACCAATGCCGTTTCTTCATTGGCAAAACCAAATGTGTTTGAGCACACAATAGGGACGTTTACCTAAAACTTGGGATTTGTTTATGAAACAACAGATCGAGAACTTTGAGCTTCTGTTTATTTTTTTATTTTTAATCAAAAGTCAATATGTGTAGAAAGAAGTGAGATTTTGAACAGTAAATGGGTGGCTACTACGACAAACTTGACTATTATAATCATACATGCAATTGCATTGGCAGAGGTTAACTTAGGAACCTGATCACAGCTAGCCAGCATGCAAGCAACATTATCCTGTATGTTTCACTTCCTGGGGCTGAAGAATACGAGCTTTTCCAACATAATTAATTCATCAGCATACCCAACACATCATCTGATCATGCTCATCTTGTGCTGTTAAAGGTGAGACAGCAAAATCACCACATTTCCTCCACCCAATGGCGTAATTATGATGGCAAGTGGCAGCTCCATTCCAGGAAAACAAACCATCCTCTCTTTTGGCAGCTTAACATATAACACTAAATACCAAAAGGATTCCCGAATCAGTTGATTGGCTATGCCAAGTTGGTTCCTGTTGGTTTCATATTTCCTAGGACTAATTTAATGCCGGTGGGACCTAATAAGTCTTTTAAACTACAGATACCCAAAAACCAGGGCAATTCTTCAGTAGCGTCTATGAGAATGTTAGCAAGTAATTAACACGCGCACCACCGTGCAGAAGTGTTGTTCATCTATAGGAGAAACAGGATATAAGAAAGAGTCCATGACATCCTCTCCCAGTTCCAGGGACTGTTTCAAACACCATGCACACAGTGTTCCCAGAGCTAAAGATCCTGTATGAAGGGTAGCTAGAACGCACAGTTCATTTCAGATATGATGCTTCTCTTTTGAGCAAAGCAAACAGAAAAAAGAACATGGCATTTCCTACCCACATCAAAAAGCATATACGCCATTCTCTCATCACTTACGGAGCCACTGTCCGGCACCATCATACAAGTGTTGGCATGGAATCTGCGTAGACTGGGTGAAAGAGGGTATGTTAATGTTAGCTGCTGCACTAGTAGGCAAGAAAAAGTAACGAACCCGCAGATCTTTGCATGGAGTGATCCTTATTTTATTTTTAATTGCGGCCCACATGATTTGGTCGTGTAAACCAAGACAAGAAGATCAATTTTCTTGCGTCCTTGAGTCGCATGATCGATGTGTAATCCCATGCATACTTTGAAAGAGCGAGCAGAGCATAATAAAAGTAGCTGAGCTTGATACCTCCAGAAAAAAGAGAGGTACGTACAGTTGTTTGTTACTATTTGTACTTTTACATGATAAGGGTGTTGAAAGGTCCAAGTCTTTTAATTGGTGACAGATACTTGCAGGAGGCGGTCCTAGTCCTACGCCATGTTATTTACCAAAAGGAGAAGGAAAGAAGTGCTCGGCTCCAGATTTGTTATTCTAGGCAATTATGAAAACAAGACTGTACATTTCCACTTTAGCTGCTTTTTTGTTTTTTGTTTTTTGTTTTTTAAGCTTTGCCTTTGTCAGACAGACAAATAAATAAAACGTTATTGTTTGTTTGTCCCACTCCTAATAAAAAGGGTTAACTTTGATGTAAAGCAACACCTTTTAGTCGTTTTCTTTAAACCTTTTCTTGTTTCAGTGTGCTAGTGCTAGCTCTTTTGTATTGTTAATGTGAATTTCAATTTCTTCAAGCCACTGCTATATATATGCATGTGAATTCATAAAAAGCCTAACGAATCATAGGCTCTGTAATACTTTTTCTGAATATCTCCTCAGTTTGTTCTTGGATTAAGAACTGACAGTCTAAATTAGGAGACATTTACCATTGCCTATATATCTCCTCTCCACCACGCTTATACACAAGATAACACATGTAGTTCTTCACATTTTTTTAAACCTTCAGAGTTTGTACTTTGTACTTTCTCTCCGCCAGACCGAGCCTTTTGAGAGGCTATGATGTCCTCATTGTTGCTTTGCTCACTCCTCTGTCTCTCTCTTTGCTTCTTGACATACACCGAGATTGATGGAGATTAAAAAAACATAACCTTTTCATGACCAAATCAGATAAATATATAAAAACAAGAAGAAGAGTTTAATGTCTGTCTCCCAGTAATTCTAAACGCCACACTATGTTTTCTTATTATCGTGAAACTGAAAGAGATATGGAACGGGTACATGAATTCAATGCCAACAAAACTCCCATGCTGGGATCGATGTGACTAACCAACATTATATGCAAAGTTTAGTTTTTTATGGCCTTCATGACATTCAGAAGTTATTTAACCAGATCGGTTGGGTTGCCAAATGAGAAGGGAACCGAGACTCTTTCTCATCGCAAAAGATGTCACAGCCTATAAATATGCTCAACCAACTCCTAACCTCAAGCCTCAAGCCTCAAGCCTCCCACCATTAGTTGGTTAAACAAATGTAAAAATTGACAGCCTTGATTAAAGGAAAAAACCACAAGATTTGTACATTGTTTAAGTTCCATGGCCCGGTCTGGTGTCATGTCATGCAGGCAGCATAAGTAACAGGCGAGGCGAGTGAATATGATAACAAAATTTAACATAAATCTGCAACTCTTTCTCTTGGCCAGCTCATTTCTCTCTCATCGCCCAATACCAACAGTAAGCAATCGATACCACAGTTAGTTTATATTGTATTCGTAGTGGTGAAAGATGATTCCTTGAACGTGTTCCCAGCCAGATCCCCGTCTTTCTTGAGAGACAACTTCCTTTGCCTTTTCTTCTCCTTTGTTTCCTTCACCCTTAATCTTCAATTCCCCATTCTCTTTGGTCGATTTTGACTTTAAATATCTCATCTTCGATTCTGGGTTGTGGTTATATTGTGCTGTAAGTTAACACACACTCAGATATGGCCAATGGAGGCGAAGCAATGACGTTGTTTGGCGATGAAGAGTTGAGAGAGATTAGTGGGGTCAAGAGAGGTGTAGATTACATAGAGGTGACGTGTGGGTGCACCAGCCACAGATATGGTGATGCTGTGGGGAGGCTTAGGGTTTTTGTCAATGGTGACCTTGAGATCACCTGTGAATGCACTCCTGGTTGCAACGAAGGTGTCTCTCTCTCCTTCCTTTTTCCCTTTCTCCACCTTTCTCTCTCCACCTGTATGGGTTTCATTGTTGTGCATGTTGACTGTTTCTTGACGTTGATAGGTGTCGCTTTCTGCTGTTTAATCAACTGAAATGGCCGGAGAGCGGTACCATTGTTTTGTGGATTCGTTTGCTATATAGTTCAAGACTCTTAAGTGTATGTTGTTTTGTCTCAGTGAGTGAGCTTTGTCTGCCGTTGTGCACAATAAGATAGAGCTCTGGGGCTTTCGAACTTGATATCTTTCGGCTTCGTACCGAAGGCTTAAGAAGCTTTTGTTTTCAGGGATAACCTGAGAAGGATGATCGTTCACCTCCATCTTCTCTCCTCCTGAATGGCTGTGTTTTTGTTGATGCTTTAAGTTCTGGCTTTGTATTAGGAATCAATCTTTTTCTTCCTCACAGTCACAGACAGAGCAAGGCTTTCTGTGGAATCGTCTTGACCTTTGTACTATACAATGCCCTTCCCGAGGCTTCATATATTCTTCTGTGATAACTAGTTACCTATTCTTGGTTGACGCTGGTCATTTTAACCCGGAGGATGTCCGGGCAGCTCTGTTGTTTTATTATAACATATTAGTTGAACTTAGTATCTTGCGTTTAGTGTGCATGCTTTTGTGGCTATTTGGTGGATAAGTTCTAGTAAGGTACGTAGAATGCACCATTTAGCAGCTCACATACACCGTCCTTCTCCCTATCGTGCATTTTTATATAAAAGTGTAACTAGAATGGCTGCTTCATTGGTATGTCTAACTACATCGAATTGCTTGAAGAGTTAATGCCATCTGCTTAAAGTTGAAGGTGCTTGCTAAATCGAAATTTTTATATGGATTCTGAAGTTGAATAAAAACAAGCCGCCGATACCAAGAGTTGTAGTGATTACAACGATATATTGGGGTAGTTTGTTCCACTGCCCTTGGCCATGAGCATAGAGCTAAGTCCATTGGAAGAGGAATGATGGCGTGCGTAAGAACAACCATTACTAGCTAGCATGAAAAGACAAAATCGACCCGTCCTTTATTTCTCTGAACGAAATTGATATTTGCTGGACCCACCTGAACTTTTTGGGCCAGGTTTTTTCAGTTGCTCCTCATCGTATAGTTTTCAGAGAAGGTGGTATCTTTTGGTGCAGTATAATACAGTTAGGGCTATATCTCTGTCGTTTTTGACTTCATTATCTATTCCCAGTGAGTGATAGTTGAACACCTTTAATGTTGTAACACGGAGGACAACACAAGTTTATCCTCTTCCATTCTCTGCTTTTCCAAGTCTTTGTGATGGTTTAGATGTAATCTACATTTTCTTATAGTTTGATCCATGTTCCTAAAAGATTTGAAATGCTCTATTTGTAACCTTGTTTTGCATGTTTGATTGTTGTTGATTGTTGAGCGGTGATTCTAATTGCATGCTAGGCAAGATGACTCCAGCTGCATTTGAGAAGCATTCTGGTAGAGAGACAGCTAGAAAATGGAAGAACAATATTTGGATCATAGGCAACGGGGAGAAGGTTCCATTGTCAAAGACGGTGTTGCTCAAGTATTATAATCAAGCTTCAAAAAATGGAAATGGATCGCAGAGGTCCAACAATGGGCGAGTTTGCCATCGGGATGAGTTTGTTCGTTGTACTACATGTACTAAGGAGCGCAGGTTTCGATTGCGAACCAAAGAGGAATGCCGACTTCACCATGATGCATTGGCAGATCCAAATTGGAAATGTTCTGATCTGCCATTTGACAAGTATGTATCTTTTGCCTTTTACATTGAATAAAACTACCTTAATTAAATATTTGTATAACCGTCATTGCTGATGCTCTTGTTTTTGTTATAGTTCGTTTATTGCTAGCTCTGCCAGCACGAAAATGTCACATCTATATATATATATATCGAGTTAGGCCAATATTTTACTCAAAATGTAGCATATTTATGAAACTAGAAAAAATGAACCATTTGTTACTTTTGTTTTGAATTCATCGAGTCATAGAAGCTAACATTAGCTGCTGGTATCTGTTGTTCCTAGTATTATTTGTTATTGATGTTTCTGTGTGTGATGTTCAGTAATTGATCAGAGAAAAGAACATATATTGCTAGCTAGAAGATGGCCTGGATGAGCATAGTTTCATTTTTTATTGTTAATTTTATCATTAATTACTTGAATACTGTCCAACCTAGATAATGGAACTTGGCGCTGTGGATATTGGCAATTACTTCAATTTCCCTGAATTTCAGAACTGTTACTTCACATGCATAAAAGAACTAGCAACAAGAGCGGAAGTGTCTTTTCCATGTGTAAATATTAAAGGTTTTTGTTGCATTGGAATTGACTTGAATACGAGAAAATTAAAGTCTGTTTCTTGTTAACAATATTCATCAGTGTAGAATCATGTCGAAAAGGTTCATTTGAAAATTCTAGACTCTTATCTTCTTTGAGGAAATATTTGTAAGTTTATTAATCAAGGGTAACCTGTAAGTTACATCAATTTTAGACCGGCAGGAGATTACTAGTTTAGGCAAAGGTCTCTTCACAGCATGCAAGAAGATAAGGATGCTACATGAACAAATTAGACTGGATATCATGATTGTACTAGACGCTGCAAATATGTGTTGATCTTTGTTGGATGGTACCTCTTGTGATAGTTCTGACTTCATATGTTGAGGAAACTAATGTTTAATCAAACAGCCAAGAATAACCGATAGTTTTCAGTCTAAATATTAACCAAAAAAAGAAAAACTCCTCCAATTAAAAGTGGAGGTTTGGCATCAGATGCTGAACCATTGATATTAGATGGTCTTTTGATATGGCTATTCCATTTGGTGATAATATTGTGTCCAACTTTCCCTTTTTTTTCAGATTTATATCATTGGACATTCGTACCTCTGTCCATTTTAGAGCTTTTGAAGTAGGAATTAAGGTTATTTTCTGGAGAGTTTAGAAAATTGGAGCTGTCAAATAAGCATTCAGTTTCAGTTGGATGCTGAAACTTTTGAAAATTATCAGGAAAAAGTGAAAATTGTTGACAGGCAGACAATAATTGACTCTTGGTTACTGACTTCTAGAGCTGTTTTGTTGACTTAATTATGTCTTACCATGTTGGTTTCCTTTCCTTTTTATTTTTCCTCTGTATTTAATACTGTCGTGGAATGATATCTGGTAGAGGAAGAGGAGAAATTAAAGTAAATTCATAAAGCTACAAGTGGAGAATTTTTCATACCCTTTTTTTTGTGAAGGTAAAGAGAGAACATATTCACATGGTAGCCTTTACATTCTGCTGCTAGACTTGTTATCTTTAATCTTCTTCTTTGTTTCATTGTGACCATCAATTCTCAAAAGTTTTAAAACAATGGTTTGTATAAGAAATGTGAATCTTTCTATCAAAAAAGAGAGAATCTTTCCATATCCCAAGGATGTTGTTTTAAGTTGATGTAGATTAACTTGTTAGATTAAAAACAATCATCCTCTTTTTAAGTGAACAACTTTTTAAGGAAGTCCTTTTCTACTGCTTTCCGATTGCATGATAGGATTTGAATGAGTGGCGTGAATGTACCAGTTATCGCTGAAGCTAAATGCATGGATAAGTTATGTCCTGCTTGAAGTAGAAGTGTAGCTTAATCTTCTGAACCTTCAATCAAGAGTGAACTTACTTTGACTACAAATGCTTTCTTATTTACACGTGTACAGCGATGATGTTCAAGACAGCTGATTGATTTTCTTGCGCAGAACAACGTGTGATCATGATGAAGAACGAGCCAGTCGACGGATATACAGGGGCTGCACACGGTCTCCAACTTGCAAGGGTTGCACATCCTGTGTTTGCTTTGGGTGTGAACTCTGCCGTTTCTCAGATTGTAGCTGCCAGACCTGCGTCGACTTCACAAGGAATGCAAAAGCTTGAACTGAAGAGCATATGCTTCTATCGTCTCTGATGATGGCTCTGCTCATTGAAGGCCATTATCACCTCGTTTAATCCATCCACAGTACTGCTTCAGGAAAAGGTCCGAGTTGCTGACACTCAACTTTCAAATGCCAGTCATTTGCTCTAAGCAAATGTTATATAGCATTCATTGACTAGTGTATAATTTCCACTTCTACTTTAGAAATCGTATGTCTATCCATTTAAAGTAATTTCAGCTTTGATTCAATTCTATCTGCGCTATGAGAGATGCTAGAGAGGTTAATATAAAATCAAACCAACCATTTTTCCGTAATAGTTTATTTTAGTTGAAGTGGTTATTATATAGAAGGCTTTCATTGTTTTATCCCTAATGATAAGTATTTATATTAAGCACAAGGATGACAATTCAGCCCGGACCTGAGGTCAGATAACCAAATCTAAAACGTCATCGTTTCGAAAATTATTTTTTAAAAAACCTAGTTCGGTTGATTGCTGCCTCTAATTAAGCATGTTGAACCCCTAAATATCTATATTGCAATACATTAAGCCTCCTCTAGGTCAATATCTCACATACAAACACGTTGACAAGTCTCGCGAAGTGATAGGAACGTTTAGTATCATATTAAGTTAATCTTTATCAAATAAATGAACTTAGATATATGTCAATTTTGTGTGATTGATAAAGAAGTCCTATAAGAAGTTTGAGATATTATACAATGCATTATGACAATCTCAAAATTAGCTTATATGATGCTCAAAATTTCTAATATAATGTTACAATGTAAAGTCACGAGGATACATAATATGCTCAAAACTCTCTCTTTAACGTATTTCTTAAGCTTCAACAATACTTCTCACAATTCCTTAAAAATTACCACTCAACTTATAGCAAGAACTACCGCTCTAGATATTCAATAACACCACACATTTATAATTTTTGTTTTGCACACACTTGCAATCTTTTGTTCTTGTTGACTCATTAGGCAGTCCAAAACACGACCTTCTTGGGCTGTGTCCGATCTAGTAACTCTCTTTCGATGCTTTAAACGCCTTGGCACCTTTTTGACTTAGATACAAGCAATAATTCAATCACTTTTGAGTAACTTTTCCAAGACTTGACGCAACTCTTTATCATCTCAAAATATAAACTCTAGCTCTTGAATCATCTCATTGTTCATCAAATCCAAATTTCAATTATCAACTCCAAACCTCTCCGCAATCTTTATCTTGCAACATAACTTTCCAATATCATCTATCAACACTTAAACAATATCATTTTATTCAATATTTTCTTATCATCCAAGCCATGTCTATATCTTGTGCTTATGCTATGTACTTAGTGCCACATATATGATTTTATAAAATACTCTTCTATCCATTGAAGGTGTATACTTCTTTTCCTATGAATATATTATTGGCATAGTGTTCTTTTTTTAACTTTTGGTCTCAAGTTTTCTTATAATTCTTTGTTTCACACCCACAATAAGTTATATACATCTGCCTTGATTGTTGAAACAAGAAGCTTAGTTATGGACTTGGGCTGCTTAATACTTCGTATGCTTCGAATCCCAACCCAACCACCGATCACTACATCGACAAAAAAGGTTTGATCACTTAATTTCCTACAGCTTGCTAGGCTTTCACCTCCGAATTCAATTTTCGTTACTTTACACTATTTCTAACATTTTACATTTATATTTACATTACACATTTAAGGATGGGATAAATGAATAAGCAAGCAATATATACATATAAAATGTCAGTTTATATACTAAATACACTTAGAATTCCCAGTTTACATATATATTGTTCCTAAAACTCTTGGGTCCAAATTTTAAACTATGAGTAAAGCATAGGCGCAGGAACAAACATAGTGAGATGTTAGGACAAAACAATGCAGGAAGAAACATAGTAAAGACAATAGGGCAAGACAATGCAGTTCAAAGGAGAAAGCAGATTAAAACGTACAGGCATAATGCATCAAACGACAACATAGATCAGATTAAAGAAAATAAGAACTAAAATGTAAGAGTCAAGCACGAGGTGCTGGGAATGACAAAATGAACAACGTAACACAGCAAATATCTTGTAGAAATTAATGTTTTAACAATTGAATTGAGAATTCAACGTAACACAGCAAATATCTTGTAGAAATTAATGTTTTAACAATTGAATTGAGAATTAAACCGATAAGATAAAAGATTTAAGACTTTTCCACTTAACCACACGAAACTGGGCACCTCTGATACTAGACTAAAATTTGTTTAACAGAAAACAGTATGCAATAGGAAATGGATTTATAAACCACTTGCATTATGATAGAAAAGCAGTTTGCAGAAAGTAAACAGTTATATAGCTACCATGCATAAGTTATGTTTAAATTTCTACAACATTTCAACAAAACCTTCACTTTGATGCATGTCTACCTCTACCACGGGCAGCACGACCACCTCCCTGATGATATGGGTTTCTTCCATGGTTGGATGAGCTGCCCAAGTTGAATTGCTGAGGAGCTTGGAAACTGCTAGCAATAGTGTGCGGCTGCGAATTAGAGTTGAGTTCTAATTGTTGTCCATTTGAAAACATTCCTAGGCCTCCTGGAGTAGGTTGACCCTGAAAGCTCATCCCAAAGGAGGGTTGATTGGAGAAATTCTGAGTTGAGACTCCCATACAAGATGGTAATCCAGCGGATAAATTTGGCTGCCCACACCAAAAAGGTGTATTAGGAACTAATCCCAGATTAGGGTTTAATTGCTGCTGAAAGATTATGTTGTTAAGCATTGGGATTTGACAAGGAATCTGCATTTGATCTGGGGAAGGCACTGGCATATTATTAGCCACCACTCCACCCGGAATGACGAGATTTTGTGGCTGTTGAGGACGTAACCCATTTGTCCACATTAGGTTCGGAATGAAACCAGAGGCTTGGGGCACTGATGGAAAGAATGGAGAAAAACCAATCCCAGTGGGGACATCTTGTCCAGTGGAAGAGGATGCACAATAACTATTACCCAATGATGCTCCAATGGTAAAAGCATTTGGGGGATTTTGACTGCGCACTCCTTGATCCATGCCCAATGATTCTTGGTGGCCTAAGCCTTGCTTATCCCTCTGATTCCCATCCCTAGGTTTGACATTCTTTCCCTTTTTTTTCTTTTTTCCATCCGTCTGCACATTCATGCCTCTCTTTGACATTTTCTGCATTCTCCTATACTCTGCCTCTTTCTCGTCGTCTGAAAATTCGTCTTCATCTGACACCTCTTCATCATTCTCCCCAGATGCATCATAGCCTTTTTTGTAAAGGTCCTTATTGTTGAGCACATGATTGGCAAACTCAGGAACAAAAGAGACAAAACTACCTTCACATAGCCCAGCCGGAATTTCATTTTCAGAATTGTATCTCACAACATAGTAAGGATTTTTGACAGGACCAAAAATCTCATCTATTAACCCCAATGGGGATCGCTTTTCAGTTATCCATAGGACAGAACTCTCACTAAGAGGATTGTGTTTCTCTGCACCTTCCACAATGACTTGGGTGCCTATAATCTGAAAATTTAAGCAGCGTTGAGTTAAAATCGCAACCATGAATTCAAGAGTGACACGAGACTATGAAATAGCTTGCGAACTTCAACATGGTTGTATTAATTCAACCATTTTTATGTCACTGTATCAGCATTTGTAGGAAAATGGACAAGCCATTCAAGATGTACAGACTTACAGACAATATCACTCCAACTGGCAGCATTTTATGATGCGATCCTAAAGTGGCTTTCACAGGAGGAACAGGAGGGAGAATCTGCAAAATGTTGGTACAATATATCACAAAACTAGAGAAACCCAAGGAACCGATTGGCAAGATCATGCACAGCGTCATGCTCTCAAACAAACTACACCCAATTTAAACTTTAAGATATCAAAAGGCATGTTATAAATAATGACAAGTAAAATTAGTCATTAAATCAGCAAACAAGTATCGCAATAAGAGCTAAACCCATTTGATTAAAAAGTTAATTTGCTTGAGCAAGGGATTGTTTAAATCAAGGAAAAAGGACCACTGTACACTTAACTTCTTACAATGCACTAACAAGATAATATAAACAAATCCATAGGTCCAACAATCATATAAGTGTAACTCAGATGCATGATGCATCAAATCAACAATTAATCAAAGAGTGGCATACTGCTCATGCAGATTAACAGAAAATTAAGGCAACTGGGAGTATTTATCACTTTGTCCAGCATCACCAGCACAAGCAATCAACACTTGATTTCCTCAATCATGTTTTAAGAAGTAATAGCTTGATAATTATCTTTTTAAAAACTAAAGATTAGGATAATTATCATCATGCTAAAAATGCAACGTTAAATTTCATTTTAGCAAAAAAACTGAATGGGAAGAAAAAAACACAGAATCACATCGCACAGCAAATAATTTCTGTTATACAACAAAATTAGTTTATGTGAAATTGATACTATTTGACATGAAGGATAATGCCTGCCACTTTGTTTACAACACATGTACAAGAAGAGATTAAAGCTGAAACTATTTACCTTAAGTTCATTCTTTGATCTGATGGGCCCTCCCATAACAACAGCCCCCTCCTCTTGTTCATCAGATTCAACATCAGTCCACTCAATCATTCCATCCGCATCCTCCCCCTCTTCAGTTCCTTGATCATGGGCACTCCCTCCAATAATCTCATCTGCATTACCATCTCTGATCTCACCTTCTTCAATCTCCTCCAAAGTAATTGTTTGTCTAGTTATCTCTACCTCGACTTCCTTTTTCTTCTCAAACACCTCAGCTTCCTCTTTGTCATCATCATCAGAACTATCACAAGCACTGCTACTAGCACAACTACTCGAAGATGAAGATGAAGTTGAGCTACTTTTGCATTCACCTTCCACGACATTTCCACTGAGATTGTTGCCACACATCTCCATGTTATTCATACCACGTTCAATTCCACTAACTAGACTCCAACCAATGGCTGAACTGTCATTCCCTTTCTCTACTCCATGATTGACTACTTCACTTTTTACATCACATCCATCGGCAATAGAAGATCTCGTTTCAGAAAACAAGGTCGTACTACATATCTGTTCATCACTCACTCTTTCACCTTTCACATCTTTCCTATTATCAAGAATTGGACTATATGCACCAAGCAAGATAAAGTTTTCAATTTCCTTATCAGCAGTGCAACCCAAATCCCCTTCAAAAACCACATCTCCCTTGGCAATTTGAATTACTTTACTATCAGAAACAGCATAACTTGTTTCAACAGGCAAACTCATTTTTCCCATCTCATCACTGCTTTCTTGTTCATTTTTCACAATGCCATCATAATTGGCAGGCTTAGAACCAGCAAGCAAATTGAACTCCTCTGATGAGCAACTAAAACCCCCCTGATACTCCATTTCTTCCCCCACTTTCATATCATGCATGCCAGGAACAGAATTTGTTTTCACAAGAGGACTTGCTAATGTCGCCGCCTCCTCAGCACTCACTTCTTCACTTCTCACAACAATGCCTTCATTGGAAAGCGGACCAGACCCACCATAAAAGGGGCATGTATTCATCTCCTTCTCAACAAAACAACCAAACTGCTCTTTCTCCTTGACTAGAAAACCAGTTCCACCTTCGGTTGACTTGGAGTCTTTAAATTTTGGATTAGTTCTATCAAAAATTGGATCGATGAATAGAGTGCCAACACAAGAATCTCTATCATCCACCTCCTTTACCTTCCCAAAATCCTCCAAATCAAGCTTATCTAAACTAATACTATACAGGTCTAAGTTATCGTCGAAATACCCTTTGATGGAATCAAAATCGAAGAAATTATCTGCATAATTCCAATCAAGTGGGTATTAACTGAAAAGGAACAAATTAAGGCCATAAGAACACATTTATATCACAAAAGTAAAAGGGAAGAAGGAAAAGAAAGACGCATTACCATCTCCGGGAATCATAACACGTCTTTCTGTTCTGCGTGAACAATAAAAGTTGAAAAACATACAATAAGATTATATACAAAAAGAAAGGGAAAAAAGAACAACTATTTTCAAAGTTAAAACAAAACAATATCTTTCGAAAAAAGAGAAAGGGTTAGCGGAGATGATCCCAAAACAAGGGCTTGACTCTCTTAGTTAACCTCTGCATAGTTTCATAAGAGGTGTAACAAAAGAAAAAAGGAAGTCTTACCAGCGCGTGGGTAACTGAGGCCTCGTCGAAGTAGCTGCCATACATGCACACAAAGAGTTTACAAGATGAGTTTCAAGGGAAAAACAGAAAACTAGCATAACCAGCAATAAAAAAAGACGATACAGAACTAAATTAAAGCATACCAAAGATGAACCTCAAGACTGAACAGAGAGACAGTTTGGGAAAGCAAGAATAAGAGCAAAAGCGTACAAGGAGGCGGGAGGGTGGCCGAGTCGAAACGAGAATAAAAAGGGCAATTCCATAGTTTGATTTGAGATTTTGAGTTGGGCTTCTTCTAAATAAAGAGTGAACCAAGTCCATAGAAGTATAGAGATAGCGATGCATGATCATTCCAAAGCCCCCTGCTATCTTTATTGATCGACATTATTTAAATTATCATTAATACTTAAAATAATTTAATTATATAATATTTATATAATTATTTTTACGTAAATAATTTTAAATATATTTTAGCATTTACATAATAGAATCTCTTTTAATAAAATGCATTTACATACCAATTCATTTTTTTAACCGGTTATCATACCTTGAAAATAAGTAAATAAGAAGTCAAAAGAGCATTTAACATACAATGTTTACACTTAAATTTGAATTAGATCCTAATATTTGAGAGAGTTCAAAATGAACCTTAAAATTTGGAATGAATTTAAAATAATTCATAACGTTTGAAGTCTCACTTAAAATTAAACGGTGCGTTTAAGAGGAAGATTGAATTTAAATAGAAGTGAGAGTTTAGGAGGGTGTACGATGAATCACCCAGATAAAAACAATCTCTAGGTACAGATAGTGCATCCAATCTTATTTCAGAAGCTAGAAATTGTTATTTAAAGAGACGAAAAGCTTGGAGCACAACAAACATTTGAATGTGGTATTATCCAACATGGAAGTTTAACCCAAAGTAAGGTGCCATCAACACCACTTGGAGCAAATGGCTTTCACCACTACAACAATTCTGTAACTTTAAGTGCAAGAACCCAGAAAAGAAGTAGTCCAATAGTGCTTGCAACAACGTTTCCTCCTCTCAAGAGAAAATACTTTTTGGACCATCAGCAATGGCTGTAAGACACAATATGAGTATCTGAGGATTTTGTTGGACGTTTGCTCCAAAACTTGAACAAACGTTCATAACGTTTTTGTTGAAAATTACTGTAATTTTGTTGATATGTATTTATTTTGGTAGAAGTCAAAATACGGTAATGTTTCTTCATATTTTGTGATTATTTCATGTGAGATATTTCTGCTTTTTGGTTTAATATGTCGTCTACAAATGAGACCAATGTAGGTTCTACACTTACTATTTCCCACATAAGTTTAGCCTTTATTACCGTCGTCTCGAAATTTATACCTGACCTAACTAGATTAGAGCCTCTGAATGGGAGAAATGTTGAAACGATGTTCTGAGAAAATTCTGTTTTATTTTTAACAATACAAAATCGATTATGTACTATTTCAAGAGATTCCTAGTGACAATACTAACCCTAAGACTACTAAGAATAACCGTACCTTTAGGGGTGTGTTGCTCAACCATATGATAAACCCTTTGTTTGATATCTATTGCAAGTACAAAACTGCTAAAAAAATTTGGGATGCTTTAGAAGTGAAACATGAGATGGATGATGCCTGTACTAAGAAACATGTAGTTGCTAGGTGGTAAAAATTTACCGTTGTTGATGATAAGCCTATTACGGACCAACTACATAAGTATGAAAATCTAGTTGCTGAAATCCTTGCTGAGAGTATGAACATGTATTAGTTGTTTCAAACTAATGCCCTTATTGAGAAACTACTTGCCTTATAGAATGAGTATAAAAACCAATTAAGACATAAGAAGAAAGACATGAAGCTTCAGGAGTTGATAGGACATATATAAAATGAGGATGCCAATTGTGCACAAGATAAGACCAAAACACTCACCCTTGTCCCTCTTATTAAGGCTCGTGTGGAAGAACATAGAAATGCTGATAACTTCAAGAAGAATGGTGGACAAAAAGAGTCGTTCAACAACAAGCAAGTTTAAGCGCAAAAAGATTGATGGTGACTGTTGGTGTGCCACAAGCTAGGCCATCCTGCTGTCAATTTTCAAGCTAGAATCAACTATGAGAAGAAAGGCCAAGGATAGAAACCGTAACAATTCGGGAAAGAAAACTAGACGGGGTACCAACGAGATAACCAGAAGAGCTTTAGTAAGCCTCAAGATAATATGGATGAAGTTAGTGATGACGAGGAGATTATTACTACTATAGTGTCCGAAGTCAACCTTGCTGGAAATTTGGTTAAGTGAATCGTTGACACATAAGTCACATGCCACATCAGCACCAACAAGGACTTGTTCAAAGAGTTGAATGATGTTGGTGATGGTGAATTCATATACATGGGCAACTCTAGCAGAGTTCCTATCTAAGGAGTTGGCAAAGTCACTCTTAAACTTACTTTTGGAAAAGTGTTGGCATTAGAAAATGTTTTGTTTGTTCCAGATGTACGTAACAACTTGATTTCTAGTGCATTGCTTAATAAAGCTAGTATTAAACTGACATTTGATTCTGATAAGCTAGGTCTAACTAAGAATGAGAACTTTGATGGAAAAGGTTTTTGTAATGGGACTTATTTGTAATTGACGTTGAAATGAATGCATCTACTTATTCTACTTATATTCTTAAATCTTTAGAACTATGACACTCTAGACTTGGGCATGTGAATGTGAGGTCAATTAAGAGGATGCAAAGCTTAAACTTGTTGCCTAACCATATCACTAATGAAATGGAAAAAATGTCAAAAAAAATTTAGGCTAAACACTCTAAGAAATCTTTTAAACTAGTGATTGAGGGAGAGTCACAATTATTAGGCAGTGTTTGGTTGCCGTCCCCATGACCGGGGACAGTGCATAAAACACAAAAATCCTGTCAACTGCACTTGTTTGGTTGCCGTCCCCATCTTTTGTCATCGCCCCGATGTGAAATTAAAATTTTACATTTACCCCAAAACCGTAGGGATGGGGTCATATCTCATTACATTTACTCGTCCAAGTTTCGCCCTACCTTTCTCAACTGACGTCTCCCTCAACCGTCAACCCAACTCTCGCGGTGACTGTGTTCGTTCTTGCGTTCTTCGTCCGGCTGCAACTTGTCGTGGTGACTCTGTGGTGTCGCTTTCTTGTCGGTGGTGAAGCCTCCAGCCAGCAGCAACTCCGTTGGTTCTTCCTCTCTCTGCAACCAGACGTACCGATCCGTCTTCGATCTGCAAAGTGTGGTCTAAAAATTGTAAGTTTCGATCTTCCTCTATCTGGGTTTTGACTTTAGTTTGATGATATATGCGTAGATCTGTGGATTGAATTTGATTCCATGATCTTCCTTTGCATGCTAATCTTCTACCAGTTTTGATTTCAATTTTGTCTGTTTTAGTATTCGATGTGAAAAACATACTCCTCTCTCATCTGTGTTTTGGGTTATACAACACACTGACGCTGCGTTTGCAAAAATTGCAGTTGCTTTCTTCTAGCTTTTTGCTCTATCTTTTGTCTTGTTTGAATTCCAGTCATTCTTTCTATCTATATTGCTTGTGTCTTTCGTATTCTCAGCAACCATACCGCATTGGTGTCCAAATTCATGCAAAGTGTATGATTATTCTCAGTTGGGTTTTTGAATAGTGTTGAAGAACTAATATTTGTGAAATTCATTCTTCAAGAAATATGCCAATCTAATTATTACCAGATTAATGGATATCCTGTAAATTTTAAGACAGTTTATAGCTGGAGGAAGGAATTTCCTATTTTAGATTTTGAAAATCAGAGCTTAGGACTTGAACCATTCTGCAAAAAGGGATGCTTTTCCTGGTAAATCCCTAGATTGCCATATCTTGCCAGTTGGACATATGTGAGTTGTTCTTAGTTCAAAAGTAGGAGTTGGGTTGTTAGAAACTAAGCATTAGCATGTGATTTTCACCTGCTACACTAACTGTTTGAATGATAAATAAGTACCATTGAGTTGTAGTTACCTTGTGACTTTCAACCGCTGAATTTGTAAAGAGGTCTGTACTGATAAGTGCACCAAAAACATGTGAATAATTCAGATAGAAAACAACGAAAACAATCAAACTTAGTTGAGCAAGTGTCTACTGTCATGATAAAAACCACTGTTCTGTAAATTAGAAATGGAAAAGGAAAAAATAATATCAAGCTACAACATAACTTGAGACACAGATTAGAAATGGAATGAAAAAATAATATCAAGCTACAATATTGCAAGATTTACGGAATTTCTGACTGGAATATATGATCCTGGGAACAGTATTATCTACATGGAGGTTTGATATCACACTAGGAAAGTAAGAGTGTCTGGACACAAAAAGGGGATAGTTGTAAGAGAAATGTTAGTCTTGACAGTGCTAGATGTGAATAAACATCTTGATATGCTCAACACTCAAACTTATCTAAAACATAGTCAGACGGGTTAGGATTTACATAGTGAGAAGGTCTTGTACAAGTGAGAAAATCTAAAACATTTTCAGAAGGTCTTGACAGTGCTAGATGTTAGTCTTGACAGTGCTACAATGGTAGTGTACTCAGTCATAATGTCCGTTCTTTCTTGTTTTTTGCCTGCTTGAAGTTGTATGCGATATGAAAAACCACAGGCTTTTATTTCTGAAATTTTATGATTGTGTGCAGTTTTCCAAATACTTTTCTCTTCTTATTAATCCATTATTCAGGCTCTATATTCCCTTCAGTGATGTAGTTATCGGATATTTCTCTTAATTATTCGTGGATAAGATGCTGCCTGGATTGTGTTCTCATTCATTCTGATTGTGGTCCTTAGCAAATCACAATATTACTGCTGCGATTGATTTGGTGATAGAATTGATCTTAGGATTTTGCTATTGGACTAGTGGAGTAGATCTTGAAGGAAATGGATTTAATACTTTTGTTGTTGTTGGAAATGGGTTTTGGAAATAGCCCAAAACCCAATTCTTACAACATTCGGATCATTGATAATCTTCAATTGTGATTAAAGTCATATAGATTATATTGTAGATATTCAATTGTGAAGGCCGTACTAAGGCTGCAGCATCTGTTGTATGTCAAGCCCATACCAATTCCAGCTGACGAAACAGACCATAGATGGAAATGGTTTAAGGTTAGTAAACTTTGTTTGCTACCACAAATTGTGTAATATCAGTATTGTAAATTACTCAACTCTAACTTAGTTTTCCTGGAATTGTGTTGAAAGGGTTGCCTTGGTGCTCTAGATGGGACCTATTTAGGTATTACAGTTCGAAGCGAGAGAAACCCGATCTGAGAGGTAGGAAAGGGCAAATATGCACAAATGTGTTAGGGTGCGTGATAAGAACTTGAACTTTGTTTATGTTCTTGCGGGATGGGAGGGTGAGATCGGATTCAAGGGTTTTGCACGACGATCTTTATTACGGCGAATGGGCTTCAAGTGCCAATTGGTATGTAACATCTAAATCATACACAACTTCCAAAATTTGCACACATGTTTGATGCTAAACATCCAAAATAGTAATTGTGTCATGTTGTGTTTAGGAAATTACTACTTAGTCGATGCTGGCTATACCAACGGTCCTGGCTTCCTTGCACCTTTTAGAGGCACAAGATACCACATTCAAGAGTGGGCAAGAGATGGGAGGGCACCTAGAAACCGAGAGGAGCTCTATAATAAGAGACATGCATCGGCTAGAAATGTAATTGAACGTGCGTTTGGTCTACTGAAAAAAAGATGGAAAATCCTTAGAACGCTATCTTTTTATTCAGCAACGACTCATGTTAACATAATTCTTGCATGCACCCTTCTGCACAACTTTATTAGGTTGCATATGGCAGAAGATCCGGTAGAGAATATTGCTGACGAAGCCGAGGATATACCAATTGGGGAAGATGCTTCGTTGCCTGAAACTGTTGATCGTGTTCAGGCAAGTAATGAATGGAGTCAATGGAGAGACGAATTAGCCACGAACATGTTTGATGAATGGAGAAGCAACAATTAAATTGTGAACTTCCTTTTAGAGTGTCAGTTCTGAGATTAGTGAATTTAAATGTGAACAATTAAAATGTAACTGAATTGAGGGAGTGTTTGCATATCTTCTTTTATTGATGACCTATGTAACTATTTCATATCATGTTACTGCAAAATCAATATTGTCTTTTTTAATTTGCATCTTGCTATCAAATCATATATTTAATTAATCTCATCTGTTGACCAAATTTGACACGTTGTGGGATTCTTGACATTGTTTGGTGTAGGCGCAATGTCAAGAATTTGGACGGACAGTGAAACAGATGCTTTGGTTACCTTCATGGAAGAGGCTGTCATAGATGGTCAGAGGGCAGATAATGGCCAATTCAAGCCTGGTACTTTCCAAACTCTTGCTCGCCAGATGGTGGAGAAATTTCCTGAGTGTGGGATCGATAGGAGACATGTAAAAAATAAGCAGAAAAGGTTAAAAGACAAATATCAAACAGCTTTTGACATGTTAAATTGCAGTGGCTTTGGCTGGAATGAGTCAAAGCAATGCGTTGAGGTCGACAGCAAGCAAGTCCTAAAAGAATGGATGCGGGTAATTCTGTGGTTATTGTTGTCTGCTTTTATACCTGACCGAATTATCGTATGTGATGCGTTCTGACGTAATCTGATGTTTTCTCCAGAGCCACCCGAACAGGTACTACACTCCTGGCAAGCCATTTCCGCTTTACCGTAGACTTGAATTTGTGTTTGGGCGGGACAGAGCCACTGGTGGAAGGGCTCGTACTGCTGCAGATTATGTTGATATTGGTGATGCGGGTGAAGCAGAAGGCGAAGCCCTATCGGCTGAACCAATATTTGATGACCGTTGCGAACAACCAGCCTTGCCAACAACTCCTCCTCCGCCTACTTCAGCCCATGTTCTCGGATCCATGGCATCTTCCAGCAACACTGTTGGAAACGAACAAAATAAAGGGAAACGGAAGATGCGGGAAAGTGACGCACTGGAAAGGCTTGCAGCATCATTTGCTGTTGCTATTGAAACTAGCAAAGATAATGCTAAGGTGATTGCGGACGCCATTGCGAGAATCTGAGGAGCTAAGTTGGGTGAAGAGCTTGTCGGTTTGGCTTCTCCGTTGGCGAGATTCTCGTATTTGCATGAAATTGGGGCATCTGAATTCATGAGTATTCTTGGGGTTTACCACCGAGCTTAAACGAGCTTATGTTAGGGCCTTTTAGATTCGGACATATGACATGCTTTTAGTTTTGAAATTTGGATGGTGATGGCGGGTATATGTTGTTTTAATGATTCGATGTGAACAATTATCGACTTATCTTTGGTTGCTTTACTTTGTTTTTAATGTTTGTCATACGCGTTCGTGTATGGATGATGATATAATATGATTTATTTTCAGGTTCTAAAATATGGGTCGATACAATTTTTATGTCGTATTTGCTGGACGTGAAGTTGGTATTTTTACCAACTGGGAAGATGTTAGAGAAGTGACTGAGGGGTTTCCGAATGCTCGTTTCAAGGGGTATCGGACATTGGAAGAAGCACAAAATGCGTTTGCCATGGGATTATATAGCCCAGGTCAACGCAATGTAACCGCCAATCGCCATCGCTGCGTCCTCCTCCTCTATCTGCATTGCAGGTCAACAACCAACAAATGCACAACTCAATGCAGTTCCCCCTTTGCAGACAAACAAAGATTGGAATCATGAATTTTTACTCATGACCATTGGCGTCATTGTGGGAATGATTATTCTGCACATTATTAATAAATTCTAAGGCCTTTATGTATGATGAACCAATTATGTTATTATGAACAGTAGTATTTGAATGTCTTTTTTCAATGAATGTTGAACCTATCATGTAATTACTTATATGAATGTATGTTGAACCTATTATGTAAGTAATTCTATGAATCCTTAGATGATGTATATGCATGTATTTTGACTCTATTGTTACTAATTTAGTATTGAATATCATTAATATTATTATTATTATTATTGGTCCCAAATTATTATTATCAAAATTATTATAATATATTTCTTATTACAATTATTAAATGTATTAAATGTATTATTATTAAATGTATTATAATACATTCTTATTATTAAATGTATTATGAACTTTGTTTTTGTTATCATTTGTTTATTATTGTTATTATTATTACTATTATTAGTAATACTAGCGAATGTACATGTATTATATTAGTCTGCGTCAATTTTTCTTTACAACTAATATAATGTTAATACAAGTTATCCTATGTCTAATTATTATTATTACAAATTATTATATAATTTATATTTATTATTATTCAAGTTTATTATTATTAAACATTTTCTAACTTATTTATGTTTGCATATTATTATTATTGTCATTAAAATAATCATAATATTATTATTAATGAGCATCATGATTAATTTCAAATTGTTATTATTATTCCAAGTTGTTTTTAACTAATACAAACCATTTATAATAAAAGTATCAATGAATTACATATTTTGATCATATTAAGAACCGGGGCATATTTGTCATTTGCATTATATTTGTTTCTTGTCCTGCAACCAAACACATTCGCCCGTATAGGATGAGCAGTTTCTCTGTTAGTCAACCACAACCAAACAAACTCTCGCCTCAGGTTTACATTAGATTCGGTCTGTTACATTACATTTTGCGACCCATCGGATCTGCAACCAAACGCAACCTTAGACTTAGTGCATACATATTTGGGTTATTTTAAGAATTGTATGAGTAAAGGAGACATGAGATATTATATTACATTTATGAATGATTGTTCTAGATTTACTTATTGAAAAATAAAAGTGATGCAGAGGAAATGTTTATGAAATATAAAGATGAGGTTGAGAACCAATTGAAAAGGAAAATTAAGAGATTAAGGTATGATCGAGATGTCGAGTATAGTACTACTTTCCTTGCTAATTTTTATGAAAAAGTTGGTATTATTCATGAGTTTTGAGCCCCTTATAAATGTGAACAAAATGGAATAGCGGAGAGAAAAATCGAACACTCAAGGACATGATGAATGCAATGTTAATTTCCTCAAGATTACCTAATTTTATGTGGGGGGGGAAGCTATTCTTTCATCTTGTTATATTCTAAATAAAGTTCCTCATAAAAAACTTGATCAAACCTTTATGAAATTTGAAAAGGTTATCCACCTAACTTGCGCTTTTTGAAAGTGTGGGGATGTCTTGCTAAGGTTTCTCTACCTGAACATAAGAGGAAGAAAATTAGGCCTAAAACCATTGATTCAATTTGTGTGGGATATGCCTCTAATAGTGTTGCCTATAGATTTATGGTTAGGGAAAAGGGGTTTAACAATTATGGATCAATTATGGAGTCAAGAAATGCAGTGTTCTTCGATGATATATTTCCTATGAAAGTAAATGTGCAAGTCCCTAGAGAATTTGTCCCTAGTTCTTCAACTAATGATGACATAAAGGAAGAGAAATCGTTGAACTAAAAAGAAGCAAAAGAGCTAGAGTATCCACTAGTTTTGATTATAACTTTATTACTTCCTTTATGGTGACAAAACCTGAAGAGATAGATTATGTTTTAATGGTAACTTATATCATTGAGGAAGATCCTAAAACTTTTGAGAAAGCAATGAAATCTGTGGATGCTGCATTTTAGAAGGAAGTCATAGATAGTGAATTAGAGTTAATTATGTATAATAAAAACTTGAGTTTTAATTGATCTACCTCAAGGGTGTAAACCTTTAGAGTGAAAGTGGATTTAAAAAGAAATTTAAACCTGAAGGAACCACTGAGAGGTTCAAGGTAAGACTTGTGATTAAAGGCTTTAAACAAAAGGAATGATTAGACTTTTTTTATACTTACTCTCCTGTTACAAAAATTGCATCTATAAGAATATTGTTTAATATTGCCTTGATATTAAGCTTCATATGCACCAAATGGATGTTAAGATAAATTTCTTAAATTGTGATCTAGATGAGGAAATTTATATGGTCCAGCCCGAGGGGTTTATTATGCTTGGTCAAGAGCAAAATATGCGTAAGTTGGTTAAGTCTTTGTATGGACTTAAACAAGCTCCCAAACAATGGCATGAAAGATTTGAAAGTAAAATTTTCAAATATGATTCCACCTCTTGTGATGATGATTCTTGAATTTATGTGAAATATGATGCCAATGGTTGTGTAATGATAACTCTTAATGTGGATGATTTGCTTATTTTTGGTACTAGTTTATCTATCATTGATACTACCAAGAGTTTGCTAAAGTCTTCTTTTAATATGAAAGATCTTAGGCCTGTGGACTTTATTTTAGGAATCAAAATTGATATGACTAACTTTGGTTTTAGATTAAATCAAACTCATTATATTGAGAAAATTTTGAAGAAGTTTAGTTACTATGATGTTGATCCAGTCAAAACTCCCTATGACACTAGCGTTGCTTTAAAGAAAAATCTTGGTGACAGTATAAACCAAGCTGAGTATGCTAAAATTCTTAGTAGACATTCTTAATGAACTATTCTCATCTTGATATTGCATACTACTTAAGTATAGTTAGTAGGTATACTCATAATCCTAGTCAAGAGCAATGGAATGCATTGATTTGTTTGTTGAGTTATTTGAAAAATACTATGAATTATGGATTATCTTTTGGAGGTCATCCTCCTATATTGGAGGGGTATTCTGATGCTAACTGGGACGAAGAGTGATGATATACACTTTACCAGTGTTTATATTTTTACCTTAGTAGGAGCTGTTGTGTCTTGAAAATCATCCAAGCAAACGTGTATTGCGAGATCAACAATGAAGGCTGAGTTTATGGCTTTGGAATTGGTAGGACGGGAAGCTGAGTGACTAAGGAATCTCTTAGTAGATATCCCACTTTAGGAAAAACCAATTCCTTTTGTGTTCCTTCATTGTGATTCGTAGGCTGCCATTTATGTTACCAATAACAAGGCATACAATGACAAAAGTAAACATATCAGATTGAGACATAAAATTGTCTGTACTTTAATTAGACATGGTATAATTTCTTTAGATTATGTTAAGTCAAAGAGAAACTTAGCGGATCTATTTACAAAAGTTTTGAGTAGGAAACTAGTTTTAGAGCATGCTAAATGGATGGGGTTGAGTCCAATTGTGTAGTAACCTCATGATGGACACCCGTCTTGAAAAACCAAGTTCAATGGCTCAAACAAAGTTATGTGATGACTACTTATTTGTACATTTTTTGTGGCATAATATTGAGATATATTCAGTTGTTGAATAGCGTCCCTAACATGACCCTATTGTGTTTGATGAGGTTGGATTGTTTAATCCTTAATGAATTCTATAGCTCAAGTTTGGGTGGTGTGAGCAGTACACACTTGATTGACTTACCTACGTGATTGTAGGGGCCTAGCCACACTCCTATGAGAATATTTGGACTATCTCTCTAGAGCGATCATGAGAATAGAGCATTTTGAGGTTGTTTATTTTTGTAGTAGGTTTTATTTCCGATTTTTTTGGACACTAGGTTCAAGATTTAGTTCACCTAGTTGTTTGCTTGTCTTTCTCTTAAATTGTTACAGTTTGTTTCAAGTTTTGGACCAAGTGGGGGATCATTAGGCGTTTGCTCCAAAATTTGAATGATGTTTATAACGTTTGTCTTGATTTACCAAAACATTCACCATCAATTTTTTGCTCATATGTTTCTTACGTTGATTGCCACCATTATTGTTAACGTTTCATTTTTCCTTAATATGTCTTTATTGCCCATTCTGTTATATATATGTGACTCATACTTTGTTCTTTTTGTTCTCTACCACTGTCACGATTTTGCTCATTTTTTTAACACAAGACACACATCTTCTTCCACATTAAAAAAACATATAGATATATATATATATATATATGTATATATATACATATACATATGTACATGTATACATGTATACATACACATGTATACATATGTATATGTATATATACATGTATACATGTATATCTATATATATGTATACATACATGTATACATGTGTATACATGTGTATGTATGTATATCTATATATATGTATACATACATGTATACATGTGTATACATGTATGTATACATGTATACATGTACATATGTATATATATACATATACATATACATATACATATACATATACATATATATACATATACATATATATATTTCTTGTCTATATATATTTCTTGTCTTTTCTATTTTGCCTTTATCTGCTTTTATTAATTTTCGAAGGTAGTTCTTACTCTGCCCTTTGGAGTGTACTAAATTTAGTGAAGAAAGCGTTAATCCTCAAGTCAGATTCCATTGTTCCATTATATTATAGAGGGAGAATTTTTGACTTAGAAAAGTAATTTTATCGATGTCTTACTTTTCAAATAAGTTGTTAAAATTTATTATTTCTATTTCCATTGACAGATTTATCTCAATCAAAGCCTATTTTGCCCCAATTGTCGCGAGGCTTTCTTGGCCGAGCAGGGAGCTCCATCTAAGTTTTATGAACTCGTCTGGTCATTCTTCTACCAAAAGAATGAAAATTCAACATATCGTACTGCCAACAATGGTGGGGCCACTCAAATGTCAACATTTGACAAGCGTGGAGTAAGTAATTCAATTCGTGGCTTAGATCTACAGGGGAATCATTATTCCAAAACAGCAAATGTTGGAAGTGCCTCTCAATGAGCATCAACCGGTGCTCAAGCTTCAAGTGTGGTGGGGCAAGCCCATCATCAAGTGAAGAGAGACCATGAAAGAGCAAAAGAAGCCCCTGAATGAGACAGGAGTTATACTGCTAAGAAATCTGGTAATTCTTCTGTTATTGTTGATCATCTTTATAAGAAGAGAAGATTTGATGTAAATGGGTCAGAAACGCACTGCTTAAATAGTAATGAAACTCACTTTCGTTAAAACTCAACCTCCCTTTCAAACGCACTGTTTAATCTTAAATAGGTCCAACCCAAAATCCATGTCATCTCTATATAAGTCCCCCTTTATTATTAATTTTTTTAAATCAAGGTAGCCAAAAAAGTTGACTTCAGCATGTAAGTAACTCTTATTAGTTATTCTGTCTAGTTATGATTATTTTGAATATTTTATAAACATTAAGATTTACTTTGAACATTTTTTAAATGCTATGATTCATTTTAAACACTCTAAAATGTTAAAGTTTACCTCAAAATTTAGTATAAACGTTAAGGAATAAATTGTTGTTTTGACCATAAAAAAGTTAAGTTGAAAGCTCCTTATAACGTTAACAATTTAATCCTAATAATTTCATGGGAGTGTTAAAACAAAATTATAAGAAGGGGTCTCTTTTTCTTCAACTTTGTGATTATCATTTTATCTTGCAATCTTACATGATATTATTGTTATTTTTTAGTTGGTAGAAAACAAAGGGAAGATGGAGATTTGATATCTATGAAACAAATATGGCACAAATTCCTTTTGAATACATATCTTTCTCTTCATTATATTCTTTCTTGTACATTGATTTCATAAATAAATTAATTTGCATTTGTGAATAGTAAATTTTAATGGATAGAGAAAGGACATATTTATATCATTTGTAATTTGATTTGAAACATATATTGCATAACTAAGTGAATAATCAAAATTATTTAAATATTAATCATGCTTAAAATAATTAGTTAACTCAATATTAAATCATATTTTAACATTCTCCCAAATAATCATAAAATTAAAAGCAATAGCTTCAAGTGCATGAAAATAAATCTTGAAAATTCAATATAAGTAACTTTGTATAATAAAATATAATTACAAGTTATAATCGTTGTATATTATTTTTACAATCGGTTCAGTAAATAATGATATAACATTATAGTCTACAATTATATCTTATACATTTTCCTATTAAAATATCAAAACATAATATTCATTTACCTATGGTACTTGTATACATATATTGATAATTAGTAATCAACCAAAATTGCAACTATCACTAAGTATATTTTCATAAATTTTTTGCTATTTTAAAGATCAATAGGATTAATTTATTGAAACATCACCTTTTAATTTTCTTTAATGTTAACCTGTATTTTGACATGAAGGCTAACACCTTTTTATGAATGTCTTCTAGTTACTCAACTAGGCCATATTTTATTAATTAGTTTGGTTGGAATGTCGTACTAGTCTTTTGACGCAAAGATAAACATTTTGTCATAAATGTCTACGGTTACTCAACTATATCACATTCTCAACTGGTTACTAACTATGTTCATATCCCGAATGCTATTGGAATAGTTATTTATTTAAGACTTTTTTTAATACATTTTACATAGCCTACCGCATTTGTTTTTATTCTATCATTCTCATGAAAGACTCCTAATGATGTTAACCCATTCAGTTGACTTATAATTATAAGTATATAAAATAAATTTCCTAAGATGAACAAACTATCGTCATATCCTAATTAACATGCATATTTAACCAGAGATACTTAAAACATAAATTTCACAAGCTAATATGTCTTTAGAAATTCAATGACTATGTTCAAAGCTAAACTACTTCCATCAAGTTATTACCATTGACACATTGACACAATTCACACATATGCTCACACCATGTAAACCTAATCAAAACTAGCGATATGGTATGCAAAATTCACACTCACATTGACAAAGTCAATTTAATACTCCCCACACTTAGAAAGCACATTGTCCTCAATGTGAGAGAACAAACACCACATATATAAAAATAAAAAGACATGAAATAAAGAAAAGGTAAGAGCATAAAACCCATTAAGGTGATCAAGTGTTGGAGACAGAGTGTGAACACCTTGATCAACAAAGTATTTGAAGATCTTCTTGATGTTTTATCGTTGTCATTATTTCTTCATGTAACCATCTGAACTTCAAAAACAAGAAATTTAATCATCCAAACCATTCCAAATCGTTGTAATTAAAAATCATAATTTTAGAATTCAAAACAAACCTAACTATCGAAACTTACTATCTAACTACTAAAAATGCTAAGTTATGGTCATTAACTTGACAATGCATCCTTTAAAACTCAGTCGGGATCAATTATTAGTGGCTTGCTATCACCCCTTTCTCTACGAGGCAATTTTGTAGCCTACAAATATGTTACATATTAGGAGATAATGAAAAGGACATAATCAATCAAATCAAAGAATCCAAGTAATTTTTGTAATTCCCTTTTTGATAACAAACTGTCAACATGATCGAGAATGATGAAATCCCATGAATCTTTGATGGAGTCAAATAGTTTGTGTTGCAGGACGTTGAATTACTCATCTTCTTCTATAATCATCATCGTCCACTCTTCTACTTCAACTTCTTGAATAGGGGCTTCTATATGTTCCTTAAACTCTATGTCCTTTGTCACTTGTTCCTCGTAACTTCCTTCTTCAAAGTAGCCCTTCTCTTGCACTTAGATATATTGATCCATTATGTCTATTTTTATGTAAGAGCTACTTTCTTTTGGATGTTTCAAGTCTTTGCTCATACTAAAGTCCACATGCTCATCACCAATCTGAAGAAGCAATTTGCCTTTATAAACATCTATCAGTGTTTTTTTGGTGTTCGTGAAGGGTAATCCAAGAATTAGTGGATAGTTCTTATTCTTTTCAAAATCTAATATGAAGAAATCCATAGGAATAATGAAGTTGTTTAACTTTACGATAACATCCTCCACTACGCCAAAGGATTTCTTTATAGATCAGTCCGTCAACTGAATAAGCATCAAAGTTGATGTCACATCATCAAGCCCCAATTTTCTAAAGGTTGACAAAGGCATAAGATTTATTCTTATGCCTAAATCGCATAAACACTTTGCAAATTCTAAATCACCATCAATATAGGGTATTGTAAAGCTTAAAAGATCCTTTAACTTAGAAGGCATGTGACTAGTGATAATAGAGCTATAGCTTTCGGTTAGTGCTACCGTTTAATTCTCGTCCTAAGCTTGCTTCTTTGTTAATATGTCCTTCAGAAATTTGGCGTACTTAGGCATATACAATGCCCCCATAAAAGATAAATTAATTTTGTAAAATTTTTAACTTCTCCATGAACTTTGCAAAATGTTCATCTAGTTTGTTCTTTATTAATCGTCAGGGAAATGGAATCTTGGGTGGATATGACAGAGGGGAAATGTAAAAAGGATCTCACTCATGTCAACACCCTTCTTCTTCTTTTCTTAATCTTCTTTTAGGTGGGTTTCATATTGTTTCTCCGTTGATTGCTCAAGCTCTTTCCCACTTATGAGTTTGATTACCTTAAATTGCTCCCTTGGGTTTGCTTCAGTATTGCTCGATAGACTCCCTACACTTCTTGTCTACAACGCGTTTGTCAGTTGACTTAGGTATATGCTCATCACCAATCTGAAGAAGCAATTTGCCTTTATAAACATCTATCAGTGTTTTTTTGGTGTTAGAAAAACTTTACGTCTAACCAAACATAGCCTTAGGTAAGGATGACAATGAGCCAGGCTGCCTAGTCAGATGGGCCATCATATTCGCAATTTATTGTTATACTTAACAAAAACAAATAAAAATTGGAACGATTTCAATCTGCAATTGTCACCACTCCAGTGTGAAAACAAAAAAGTTTGTGACGCTAAAATAGGCCTTTGATAGATAAGATAAAATCATAATACCCTTCTATTTTATGTCATACTATCACTATACTTCTTTTCACATACGAAAATAAAAAATTCAGACTCATGTGACAAGCCAGTGCTCTGAAAATATCACTCAGGAAATCCTGCATGCGCAAAGATGTTTAGTTGTATGTGTATCGTATCTATTACAAGACTTGTAAAAAGAAAAGAAAAAAAACAATCCTGATACGTTTGTGACAAAATGAGAAAAATAACATCTCCTTTCTTACAATATTTTCAAATTGATTGCCTTTTATATATCGAAATGGACAATTTCAACACTCATTTTTATTCTTAAACTTTAATCGACTCTATTTTAATTAATTTTTAATTAAAAATTAATTTAGAAAATTCTTTTTATTTCTCGAATCACATTTAATCTCTTATTTTTAAAATATTTTATGTGATATAAAACTCAAGCACTTTTGGCTAAAAAACCGGTCAATCCAGGTTGAAGTCATGTCGAGTCAATTTTACCATTCTTATCCTTAGGATTTTTAAATATATAGCATGAAGCAATCATAAAGAGAATGACATTACAGAATTCATCAAGCCATCATTACAATTAGTTTGGATACGATAGAAAAGTACAATTATGTGCATCAGCGGAGGTTTGTAAAGTTGACCAATAAACAACCACGTTCCACTAAACTAGCCAAACAGGTGCATTTGGTACAAGTTAAGAAGAGTCCGGATCGTCTGTCTAAGCATACTCTGTCTAATTCTGTCTAAGATACAAACGACGACGTTTTTCACTTAAATTTTGAGAGAATCCTTCGAAATTTGGCAGCATCTGTGGGACCTACCCACAGACGCTGACAGAGTCATTTGGCTCTCCAAATGACTGACTCCTTTATGAGTTTGTTAAACAACATTTAACAATAAAATAGCACAACCTGCATAATAATAATAAGGTTTTGTTGCTTATTATTATAATTTCTCTTGTTATTTAAATTTTCATCGTCATTATTATTATTATCACTAAAAATGTTTGTGATTATTTATAACATGTTATTAAAATTTTATGATGTAATAATAATTAGTATCATTAAAATTTTGCAACCAAATTATTATAATTATAATTATTATACTCGTTGTTGTTATTATTATTATTATTATTATTATTATTATTAATATTATTATTATTATTATTATTATAGTTATTTATTATTATTATTAATATTATTATTGTCATTATTATCTTATTATTGTTATTATTATCTTATTATTATGAATTTTCCTGCTTTAGTTTATATACTAATTACTATATATAAAATATATAGTATACTATATATAAAATTCTAATATTCTTTATGAATTTTAAATTTATTAGCAAATTTAGTTTCTATTATTCGTATTATTACTGTTATTTTAATTTTCATCGTCATTATTATTATTATCACTAAAATGTTTGTAATTATTTATAACATGTTATTAAAATTTTATGATATAATAATTATTAGTATCATTAAAATAACAGTATGAACTAAATAATTATAATTATAATTATTATAATAATTATTATTATACTGTTATTATTATTATTATTATTATTATTATTATTATTATTATTATTATTATTATTATTATCATCATCATCATCATAAAATAATAATTATTATTATTATACTTTAATAATAATTATTATTAGTATTATTATTATTAATATTATTATACTTTAATAATTATTTTCTTATTATTTTAATTTTAATCTTTTAAATAAAATTTTAAGGTTAAAATTAAAAATTAAAATTGAATTTTAGGCGAGGGCTCTTGCTTCGGCAAAATGGCCATTTGCAAATGGCCATTTAATAATAAATATATATTATTTATTTAAATAATAAATAATATTTAATAATATTATAAATTATTAAATAACATTATTTAATAAATTATTAGAATAATCATAAAACTATTACAATTATAATTATTATTATCATCATCATCATCATCATCATCATTATTATTATTATTATTATTATTATAAATTCATAAATAAAATATTTATAAATTAAATTGATATTATTAATAAATAAATAATTTATTTATTAATAATAAGAATAATACTAAAATCAAAATAACAGTAATAATATTAATAAGGAATTTAATAATAATAAATTTTAAATACTGCATAATAATATTTAACAGTAATTATAATAATAGAACTAAAATTTTATTTATTATTATTCACCATTATATTATTATTAAAATTATTATGGTTATTTAACTATTCTTATTAAATTTAATTGTTATAAATTTTGATAATTATTAATTTTCTACTTACTATTATTCTTATTATCAATAATTTATTTTTAATTAAAATTAAAATTCAATTTTAATTTTAATTTTAACCTTAAATATTTTATTTAAAAGATTAAAATTAAAATAATAAGAAAAATAATTATATTAGTATAATAATACTAATAATAATAATTATTAAAGTATAATAATATTAATAATAATAATACTAATAATTATTATTATTAAAGTATAATAATAATTTGATTCCTCGCCCTGGCAATGGCCATAAATTGAATGGCCATTGCGAGGGCGAGTATTCCTCTGGGTATTTGCGTATTTTTGTACCTTTGTAATAATATCCTTGTTGATGCAAAAAATCATCTTTATCATGTTTCCAAGTATAACTTGGAGGTTGAAATGAAGTTTTTCTTTTATCACCTAATTTTTCTTTTAATTTTAATTCTTGAGTGTTACTACTTTCAGGTTTTTCATCATTATCCATAAAAAGTTCATGATCTTGATCCGATTCATAACCTAAGATTATTTCATCTTTATGTTCATTTGATAATACTGGACAAATATTTTCGTCTGTTTCTAAAGGGGTAAGATGTAATTTTTGTATTAAATCAGTTACTTCATGTAATTGTAATTCAATATTCTTTTCAATTTGTTCGATCGATTGATCTTGCATTTATCCTCTTTCACGGGGTATTTTTGTAATTACTAGCTCTGATACCATTTTCGGGGGCGGATCTCTTACTATTAATTGGTCATTTGTTTCTTGAATTTTCTGTTGTATTTGTTGGATTAATGATACTATTTCTATCTGAGTCTGTATTAACGTTTCAACTTTTTGTTCTAATATTTTTTGTGTTTGTACTATTGACTCTAGATGTTGAGTAAGATTTGTTAATGATGTCATAATTTCTGAACTAAATATGTAGATAATGTCGAAAGTTGTTATTGAATTTCATCTAATTGTCTGGTCTGATTATTTGGTTCTGTTATCCTTAAAGGTCGTTCTATATAAAGAGGTCTCTGATGTCTTAATGACGTAGATCTAAGAAGGGAGTAATATTGGATGTTGATTCAGAAAAAGAATGTCTTCTTTCAATTAATGAAATTGACTCAAAAGGTTGTTGTATTGCTGGAAGTGGTTGTAATTTTGGTTGAATTTTAATTCCTACTTTAGCAACTTCTTGGAATAATTGATCAAGATAAATCTGTTCTGTATTTTTGAAATCAATACTATGATGTGAATTAGTTAACGCATAACTAATTTGATAAGTTAAAGAAAAAGGGTATTGTCCTGGAGTCATTAAATTGCTTCTATAAAACTTATATGCGATTGTAATTGCTTTATCTAATTCAGAAGAGATTAAGGGAATACCTAATTTTAATCGAGTATTGAATTTAATTTTTCCATATTGTAAATTTCCGTTCATCATTCCTAAAATTTGATCATTTAGGTTATTCATTCTTTCATCTAAGATTGCCATTCTAATGGGAGTATCAATTCCTTCTTGAAAAGTGGATTTTAATAATATTTGTATAGTGGATAGTTGAATATATCCAATCTTCTTTCGTTTAGCTTCGGGTAACAATTGTAATTGCCTATTAATTTGTTCGGGATTAATTAAACTAATTCTTAAATTTCCATGACATTGATCAATTCTAATAGGTGTTTCTTGAATAATTTTTCCATAATAAATAAGATTTTGTCTATTAAAAATGTTTTTTAACGTTGATTTATGAATGTCTTGACCTTTCTTTAAATCTAATTGAGCTTTTGCAATTTGATTTTTCTTATCCTGAGTAATTAGTGTTGAAACTTGAAAAGTTCCTAATGATTCTGTAAGTTCTAAATTATCTACATCGAGGATGATTGAAGAATAAGATGTCATAATGTAAAAGGGTGATAAGGATGATAGCAATGATGATCAGTTTGAATTTGTTTTAATTGTACTAAATGTTCTGTATATTGTTGATGCAATCTTTGTACTACAGATAAATGTTCAATATAAGGTCGTCTGCTGAGATGATTAATTCCTACAAATATAAGATAATTAATACGATGTTCATTGTATTGAATATGATCTTGATAATGATTAATAGCTTGTTGTGTGTATTGTATTCGTTCTTGTAGATCAATACAAATGGGACAATTCATTTAATAATCTTCAGGGAAATTACTACAATCGAAATTATCTAAGTCGTAATTAATATCGTCATCTATATTATCATAATCAATACTGGTGATTTCTATATCTTCTATTTCCGTATCAGAAGGAAATAATTGTGATATCGATTCTGAACAATATAATTGCTGTTGTAGTTCATTGTCTAAATCTCTTTGTATTTGTTCTAAAAAAATATCTTGTTGTATTTGTGCTAATCTTTCTACTTCTTCTTCATCTTCTAATAATTCAAATGTTTGTGATTCTTCCTCGGAAGGAGGTGAGAAATCAAAAATAATATCTCTATCATCGAGTCGTACTATATAACCGACACGAGTATTGAGTTGAAATATATGTCTATATAAATAATTTAGTGTAATATCAATATAGTGACAACTAATTTCAAAATATTGACAAATAATTTCAGGAGAGATAAATAATCGACTGGCAATAATAAAGAAAAGTAAAGATTGTGCTTGAAATAGAGTAAAAGCATAAAGGGATAATTGATGGATCATAATAGGTAAACAATAATTAATAAAATAAGTGAATGAAATGTCATGCTGCTATGTAATGATTAATCAATAAGTAAATCCATTTCTTGTTCAAGTTCATATCTATCATTTTTAACTGAATTATAGATATATAATGTTTGATATAATAAAATTCGTGCATTTATTAAAAGTTGAAAACATTGATTTTCTTTAGCCATTTTATATGTTCATGATATAATTCAATAAACTTTTGTTGTTCAGTTTCTATTTCTTTATAAAAACGAATTCTTTGTTTAAGAGATCTTCTATGATCAAAATAAGCCATTTATTAGATAATAAAAAGGGATAATTTGGATACAAAATAGTTGCGTGCTGTAATACAATCACGAATACAATAATCTAAAAATCCAATTAATTATGCTGATTCATCGATCATTTGTTTTGCAGTAGAGAGAATTTTTTGTTCTTCATTATAAAGAGGATGATTGGGAGAATGCTGAAAAGGTGGATTAGTATAAATATCATTTGCTTTTTTATTTCTGGCGATAGTTTTGATTTTAAGTTCTTCATATTCTGCTTTCTGGGCTTCCAAAGCGTTGATGCGTTGCTTCAAAGTTCTTTTGAGGTGAAAATAAGTCATACTGAAATTAAAATCTTGTAAGTCGTGAAAATATTTTAAAGAGAAGGATAATAAATTGAATAATTTTTAATATACCAATAATAGTATAACAGATGAATGCATGAATGATTGCAAATATCAAAAAGAATAAGACAATAATAATTTGGGTAAAGATGTTCATAATCATAATCATAACTAAAGAATAATTGAGATGATGATGATGATATTAATAATAATATTTGAAATAATAATGTGACAAACAAAACTCATAAACAACTCTAACCTGTTCTTCTTCAAAACTCGCTTGAACGTCACTCTAAGACTAGACGCGATAAGAGAAGAGAGAGAGAGAGTAATTTATAGAAATTTTGCTGTGTCTTAGACAGACACCCAAGCCTTCTATTTATACTAAAGAAACGGAATCAAAAGTACAGACAATACAGGACATAAAGAAAAAGAGCGAAAGTAAAAGTGACATAAAGAAAAAGTAAGATGTCAAAGGTGACAACTTACATGACATAAAGAAAAGAAAAAGACATAACTATGTACAAGTGGACGGTCTTTAGTAAAAGACCTTCATAATTGCTACTTTAATACTTTGAACTTGATCTGATAGATTATTCTTCAATAATGATGAGTTCATCGTCAGTGTTGCTAGTAGCTTCGGCTGGTGCTTGAGATAATGGACAATGCCTACACCTGTGCGTAGGATATTCTTGTAATTGTTTAAAAATTGCTTCTCGCCAAGCAAGGCTGAGATCATGAAAACATTCGGATAGATCGTTGAACGGTGCTTGAAACCTCTGTAATACTGGTAATTCATAAGCCAAGATTGGATTCTTCCATGTCGAGGTTAATAAGATGTTATTTCCTCGATAATTGATCTTGATTGTAGAATCTGGTTGAATCTTGATACATTGATTATAAATTCCTTCAAGGCAATGCAAATTGAATTTGTTGACCAAATCCCAAGTGAATTCATAATGAGGTGCTTCATCAATGGGTGGATATTGAAGGTTACTTACTCCAATTTGGAGAAAAGCAATTCTTGAAGTTTTGATAGCTGCTTGAATAGCGGTTTCTGCTTCTGATGCTTCAAAGATGGGATAACTGCTGTAAACCTTTATATAAATTTCTCTTTCTCTTGCAAAACGATCCTTATATTGCTTAATAGCATGAACTAATCCTGAGGGAAAATCTGCCAATAATTTCATGTCTTGGAGATAGATGGTATCGGCTAATCCACTCTGAAATAATAGATATGTTGTCAAAGGTTCTGTTCCTGGAAAGATTACTGCTTTGGGACCATAACGTCCACGATTCTGAGGATAATACTGAAATTGTTTCATTTCATCTGTCCAATGATTCAATGCTTGGAAACAATACATAAACATTTCTGATGTTAATACTTTGGCTTCTTCGTGCAATGCTTTAGCTGGAACGGCATGGATTCATTCCATATCAATTGATTTTCCCAAAGTGACTAACTTTGAGATTGGTGCTGCTGGTGTTTGAAGTACTATCTTGTATTGAGGATGAAGTGTTGGATTCTGAAATTCTTGAAAGGATTTTTCAGCTTCTGCTCTAGTTGAAAAGCTTTTATGAATGACACTGCTTTTTCCAGTAATATGAATAGTTGCCTTATGCCATTGATCATAGAGACCAGCAAAAGGACCATTATATATAACATAGTGCTTTGATTCTTGATTATCAGCAACCTTTTGAGGTACTGATGTTGTAATAGAAGGTTTCACAAGAAGTGAAACTGGTGCTTTAGATATTGATACTTGAGTTTCAGGGACCTTAGAAGGTGTTACCTGAACTGATGCTTGTGTTACCTGAACTGATTCTTGTGCTTTACTTATAATAGAGGTAACAGGATTTATCCTGGATGCTGATGCTTTAGTGCTTGATTTCTCCTTTGGTTTTAAGACAAGGAGTGTTTGCTTCAATTGTTCAAGTTCACTATTGATTTTTTCTTGCTGAACTTGAATATTTATGCTTTGAAGATGTAATTCTGTTAATTCTGCTTCCTTTAATGCAATAGTATTTTCAAGCTGCATAATTAATTCTTCCATTCTCTGGTTAAGATATCTGCAAGAAAATTGTTAGCAGATTTAATATAATGAATATTAAATTGATACTAACCTAATTCTAATTGCCATCGGATAAGTCGTCCTTGATTATAATTTGTACTTGAAGAAATCTGATATCTTGTGAATCCACATAAATATTGAGAATCTGTATGAATGGTGAATTTGACTGGTAATAGATCTATGCGTCATTTTCTCAAAGTTTTGAGACAGGCTAATGCATCTTTTTCATGAATGGGATAATTTAATTCCGCAGAATTAAATGTTCCATTTATGTATTTGCAAAGCTGATATTTTTTATGCTTAGGAGGTTTGGCCGAAAGGCAACCTGCCCATGTATCATTGCTTGCATCTAATTGAACTAATAATTCATCATTTTGTTGATAATTATAAAGTTTGGGAAGATTTTGACAAAGAGTTTTCAATCTTTGTACTGCTTCCGTATCTTGATGATTCCATTGCCATTGTAGATTACTGCTACATTTTTTTTGTAATAATTTTCTCTCTTTTGCTAAATCCTTTAAAAAACCTTGATCTGATATATAGTTTAATAAACCTAAAAATTGTTGTACTTGTTTTTTATGTGCTAATTGATTAGGAAATTCTTGCAATTTTTGCGAAATATTAGGTTGTAATTGTAAATAACCATGATGATTGAATTGAATACCTAAATATTCAATTGTTTGTTGTGCTATTTTTGCCTTTCGTTTACTTAATATTAAACCTTTGTCTTTACATCTTTGTAAGACAATTTTAACTTTCTTTAGATGATCGAATTTATCCTGATTTGAATAAATAATAATGTCATCAATATACACAAAAGTGTATTCTTCTAATCCCATGAGATTATTAACCATAAACCGTTGATAAATACTTGGTGCTTGTTTTAAGCCAAATGGTAATACATTCCATTGATAGTGTTTTTGAGGTGGACAAGTAAAGGCTGTTAATGCTTTTGTATTATCATGTAATCTTAATTGCCAATATCCTGATTTTGCATCTAATGTTGTAAACCAAATATGACCTTTTAATTTATTAATAATATAGTCTTTTCGTGGTAATTTATAAGCATCTCCTATAGTTGCTTCGTTGAGTTTTCGATAATTTATAACCATTCTTCTTTTTCCTCTTTTCTTTTCAGCTGAATTATTGACATAAAAAGCTGGTGCAGAATGTTTACTAGTACTGGGTGTGATTAATCCTTTATTAAGTAATTCACTACATTCTTGTGTAAATTCTTTTACATCTAAGGGAGTATATGGTATATTATTCTTAATATTGACTTCTTGAAGACCATCTTTTAATTTAATTTCAACAAGTTCGTATTATGATTTTTATAGGATCTAATGGGTTTTCACTACATACTTGATCTAACAAAATATCGATTTCACTTTGTATATTTGTATTATTCAATAAATAAAATGTAAGATATTAAGTTTTTCGTTGATTGTTTTAGTTGTTGATAATAAGGCATATGATAAATAGGGATACTTAAAATAATAGATTTCGATTTATGTCCTTAATATAAGGGGTTAGTAAGGTAATGTAATGTAAATCTTGACAAAAGGGTTATATAATTTAAGAAAATTATTTCCAAGTATTAAAGGTAATCCTGATTCTTTCTGATAGATTGAAGGTATGATAAAAGTGTAATTTTCGATAATAATAGTGTTATAATAACTAACATACCATATGGAATTAAAACTTCCATCGACAATTTTTACTTGTAATGGTTGATTTAACTTTTTCCATTTTAATGCTAATTGTTTTGATGCTATACAAATAGTAGCTCCTGTATCTATGTATGCATGTACTTTAGTTTTCGTTTTCTGAACTATTACTTGAATAAAAGTTGAATTGGAATTCGGAGTTTGATTCAGAGTTTTGGATATCTGATTCATTAGATTGAGATTCATAGTTCAATTAGATGCAAGCAATGATACATGGGCAGGTTGCCTTTTGGCCAAACCTCCTAAGCATAAAAAATACCAGCTTTGCAAATACATAAATGGAACATTTAATTCTGCGGAATTAAATTATCCCATTCATGAAAAAGAAGCATTAGCTTGTCTCAAAACTTTGAGAAAATGGCGCATAAATCTACTACCAGTCAAATTCACCATTCATACAGATTCTCAATATTTATGTGGATTCACAAGATATCAGATTTCTTCAAGTGCAAATTATAATCAAGGACGACTTATCCGATGGCAATTAGAATTAGGTCAGTATCAATTTAATATTCATTATATTAAATCTGCTAACAATTTTCTTGCAGATATCTTAACCAGAGAATGGAAACATTAATTCTGCAGCTTGAAAATACTATTGCATTAAAGGAAGCAGAATTAACAGAATTACATCTTCAAAGCATAAATATTCAAGTTCAGCAAGAAAAAATCAATAGTGAACTTGAACAATTGAAGCAAACACTCTTTGTCTTAAAACCAAAGGAGCAATCAAGCACTAAAGCATCAGCATCCAGGATAAATCCTGTTGCCTCTATTATAAGTAAAGCACAAGAATCAGTTCAGGTAACACAAGCATCAGTTCAGGTAACACCTTCTAAGGTCCCTGAAACTCAAGTATCAATATCTAAAGCACCAGTTTCACTTCCTGTGAAACCTTCTATTACAACATCAGTACCTCAAAAGGTTGCTGATAATCAAGAATCAAAGCACTATGTTATATATAATGGTCCTTTTGCTGGTCTCTATGATCAATGGCATAAGGCAGCTATTCATATTACTGGAAAAAGCAGTGTCATTCATAAAAGCTTTTCAACTAGAGCAAAAGCTGAAAAATCCTTTCAAGAATTTCAGAATCCAACACTTCGTCCTCAATACAAGACAGTACTTCAAACACCAGCAGCACCAATCTCAAAGTTAGTCACTTTGGGAAAATCAATTGATATGGAACGAATCCATGCCGTTCCAGCTAAAGCATTGCACGAAGAAGCCAAAGTATTAACATCATAAATGTTTATGGATTGTTTCCAAGCATTGAATCATTGGACAGATGAAATGAAACAATTTCAGTATTATCCTCAGAATCGTGGACGTTATGGTCCCAAAGCAGTAATCTTTCCAGGAGCAGAACCTTTGACAACATATCTATTATTTCAAAGTGGATTAGCCGATACCATCTATCTCCAAGACATGAAATTATTGGCAGATTTTCCCTCAGGATTAGTTCATGCTATTAAGCAATATAAGGATCGTTTTGCAAGAGAAAGAGAAATTTATATAAAGGTTTACAGCAGTTATCCCATCTTTGAAGCATCAGAAGCAGAAACCATTATTCAAGCAGCTATCAAAACTTCAAGAATTGCTTTTCTCCAAATTGGAGTAAGTAACCTTCAATATCCACCCATTGATGAAGCACCTCATTTATGGATAATAATCTCATGGGATTAGAAGAATACACTTTTGTGTATATTGATGACATTATTATTTATTCAAATCAGGATAAATTCGATCATCTAAAGAAAGTTAAAATTGTCTTACAAAGATGTAAAGACAAAGGTTTAATATTAAGTAAACGAAAGGCAAAAATAGCACAACAAACAATTGAATATTTAGGTATTCAATTCAATCATCATGGTTATTTACAATTACAACCTAATATTTTGCAAAAATTGCAAGAATTTCCTAATCAATTAGCACATAAAAAAACAAGTACAACAATTTTTAGGTTTATTAAACTATATATCAGATCAAGGTTTTTTAAAGGATTTAGCAAAAGAGAGAAACATTTTCGGGGGCGGATCTCTTACTATTAATTGGTCATTTGTTTCTTGAATTTTCTGCTGTATTTGTTGGATTAATGATACTATTTCTATCTGAGTCTGTATTAACGTTTCAACTTTTTGTTCTAATATTTCTTGTGTTTGTACTATTGACTCTAGATGTTGAGTAAGATTTGTTAATGATGTCATAATTTCTGAACTAAATATGTAGATAATGTCGAAAGTTGTTGTTGAATTTCATCTAATTGTCTGGTCTGATTATTTGGTTCTGTTATCCTTAAAGGTCGTTTTATATAAAGAGGTCTCTGATGTCTTAATGACGTAGATCTAAGAAGGGGAGTAATATTGGATGTTGATTCAGAAAAAGAATGTCTTCTTTCAATTAATGGAATTGACTCAAAAGGTTGTTGTATTGCTGGAAGTGGTTGTAATTTTGGTTGAATTTTAATTCCTACTTTAGCAACTTCTTCGAATAATTGATCGAGATAAATCTGTTCTGTATTTTTGAAATCAATACTATGATGTGAATTAGTTAACGCATAACTAATTTGATAAGTTAAAGAAAAAGGGTATTGTCCTGGAGTCATTAAATTGCTTCTATAAAACTTATATGCGATTGTAATTGCTTTATCTAATTCAGAAGAGATTAAGGGAATACCTAATTTTAATCGAGTATTGAATTTAATTTTTCCATATTGTAAATTTCCGTTCATCATTCCTAAAATTTGATCATTTAGGTTATTCATTCTTTCATCTAAGATTGTCATTCCAATGGGAGTATCAATTCCTTCTTGAAAAGTGGATTTTAATAATATTTGTATAGTGGATAGTTGAATATATCCAATCTTCTTTCGTTTAGCTTCGGGTAACAATTGTAATTGCCTATTAATTTGTTCGGGATTAATTAAACTAATTCTTAAATTTCCATGACATTGATCAATTCTAATAGGTGTTTCTTGAATAATTTTTTCATAATAAATAAGATTTTGTCTATTAAAAATGTTTTTTAACGTTGATTTATGAATGTCTTGACCTTTCTTTAAATCTAATTGAGCTTTTGCAATTTGATTTTTCTTATCCTGAGTAATTAGTGTTGAAACTTGAAAAATTCCTAATGATTCTGTAAGTTCTAAATTATCTACATCAAGGATGATTGAAGAATGAGATGTCATAATGTAAAAGGGTGATAAGGATGATAACAATGATGATCAGTTTGAATTTGTTTTAATTGTACTAAATGTTCTGTATATTGTTGATGCAATCTTTGTACTACAGATAAATGTTCAATATGGCCCTCGCCCTCGCAGTGGCCATTCAAATTGCATCGCCATTGCGAGGGCGAGGGCCCTCGCCCTCGCAATGGCCATGGCCATAAATTGAATGGTCATTTGCCAGGGCGAGGGCCCTCGCCCTGGCAATGGCCATTCAAATTAAATGGCTATTTATTAATAAATATATATTATATATTTAAATAATAAATAATATTTAATAATATTATTTAATAAATTATTAGAATAATCATAAAACTATTACAATTATAATTATTATTATCATCATCATTATTATTATTATTATTATTATAAATTCATAAATAAAATATTTATAAATTAAACTGATATTATTAATAAATAAATAATTTATTAATGATAAGAATAATACTAAAATCAAAATAACAGTAATAATATTAATAAGGAATTTAATAATAATAAATTTTAAACACGCATAATAAATTTAATAATAATATTTAACAATAATTATAATAACATAACTAAAATTTTATTTATTATTATTCACCATTATATTATTATTAAAAATTATTATGGTTAAAGTATAATAATATTAATAATAATAATACTAATAATAATTATTATTAAAGTATAATAATAAATTAATAATAATAAATATTATTTATTTAAATAATAAATAATATTTAATAATATTATAAATTATTAAATAACATTATTTAATAAATTATTATAATAATTAAAATTCAATTTTAATTTTAATTTTAACCTTAAAATTTTATTTAAAAGATTAAAATTAAAATAATAAGAAAATAATTATTAAAGTATAATAATATTAATAATAATAATACTAATAATAATAATTATTAAAGTATAATAATAATAATTATTATTTTATGATGATGATGATAATAATAATAATAATAATAATAATAATAATAATAATACTAATAATAATAATAATAACAACGAGTATAATAATAATAATTATAATAATTATAATTATAATAATTTAGTTCATCTGTTATTTTAATGATACTAATAATTATTATATCATAAAATTTTAATAACATGTTATAAATAATTACAAACATTTTAGTGATAATAATAATAATGACGATGAAAATTAAAATAACAGTAATAATACGAATAATAGAAACTAAATTTGCTAATAAATTTAAAATTCATAAAGAATATTAGAATGTTTATATATAGTATACTATATATTTTATATATAGTAATTAGTATATAAACTAAAGCAGGAAAATTCATAATAATAATTATAATAATAAGATAATAATAATAATAATATTAATAATAATAATAAATAACTATAATAATAATAATAATAATAATAATAATAATAATAATAATAATAATAATAATAATAACAACGAGTATAATAATTATAATTATATTAATTTGATTGCAAAATTTTAATGATACTAATTATTATTACATCATAAAATTTTAATAACATGTTATAAATAATCACAAACATTTTTAGTGATAATAATAATAATGACGATGAAAATTTAAATAACAGTAGAAATTATAATAATAAGCAACAAAACCTTATTATTATTATGCAGGTTGTGCTATTTTATTGTTAAACGTTGTTTAACAAACTCATATAGGAGCCAGTCCGTCTGTGGGTAGGTCCCACAGATGCTGCCAAATTTTGAAGGATTCTCTCAAAATTTAAGTGGAAAACGTCGTCGTTTATATCTTAGACAGAATTAGACAGAGTATGTTTGGACAGACGATCCGGACTCAATTAAGAAGGCCACCAGCTTAACAACAGTAACAAATTCACTTCACCAACGGTTCTGTTTGCCTCTCAAAGGTAGATTCTGTTGGAGTCACGTGAGTGCCACGTCATGAATTTATGTCAGTGATCAGACGTAAGATTGTAATGTTTTATGCTAATTCCAGCAACAATTTTAAAAGCAGCACGTCAGGAATTCGTTGTCCAGATAGCCTTTGTAATTAATAAACTTTTCTTCTAAGTATTGGGAAGAAGAGCTTTCTTCTAACTTAACTACTATTCTATCTGGAAAGGAGGCATGCTAGTGATAAACTTTACAAATTACCCACTCATATATATTGATCTTTTCTTTTTCACAGTAATTTCCATAAAAACATGACATGTATTATCCAAACACTTCACAATAATTACTGCAAACCATCAACTATTGCAATTTCCTGTTCAAAGAGTACCAATAATAACACATATGACAACACTTGGAAATCTGGAATATATCTCCATCTACTTACTCCAGGGATGGGAGGGGGTATAGTCTCTATAAAACTAATTTGTTTTTCAAAAAAAAATATATATATATATATAGTAAATTAAGTAGGGCTATAGTTTCTACAAAACTAAGTTTCTTGCCTCCTAAGACTAAAATCTTGGATTCGTCGCTAACTTACTCCAAAGCTTTTTTCCTAACTAAAAGAGATGAATCTGATTTTCAAGATGTGCTTTTACTTACTTGTCTATGTTTCATAATTCCAGCACAACCCTGTGCTTTTAGGGCATGAGTTCAAACTTACCATTTTATGCCACACCCTAGTCTGATACACATACACACATGTATATACATGCTAAGGAGCATTTGAATAATGTCAACAGAGAAAAAAAAAAAAAACTCTTTAGGGAAGCAACATAATTTTACGTGGAAATGTTTGCTACCTAATTAATTACTAGCTCATGCACATGCAACGCTGTAGGCTAGAGCCAGATATCTGACATGAAACTATTATATTGTGTCGGAACCAGCTGTAATATAGCCAGTCACTAAAGAAACACATAGCTTCTTTTTCTCCTACTCTTAGTAGTACATGCCAATGAGGAACATTGAGTGAGAAACCCAATAGTTGCATTCTGGAAAGTTTGGCCTTCAGGAATCAGGATCCTTCAGCTAGAAACAAAGGGAGATTTATTTTTTTAAGAAAAGAAAGTGCAAGGAATCCGGATTAGTCTTGGGAATGGAGTTGCACTCGTGAGGAAAAGCTTTGTTGCCTGTAAGGGTCCAACTCGACTCAAATTCGGATTAGTCGATTGTCTATTTAGCGTCAAAAACTGGATGGTTTATACTGAAAAAAAGAAGGAGATTTTATTTTAAAAAAAAGAAAAGAAAGTGCAAGGAAACCTTAGGGCCAATCGACTCCGTCTCTATGATGTACAAGCTAATCTACTCTTCTTCAACCCGACTTCCAACAGTTTCATGCTGGCCATTACTGCTCTTCTGCCTAGTCAATTGTCATCATTTAAAGCTCTGCTTCCTGTAAATCTGTAACTTCATTAAAACGCTTACACATCTGGCTAGTTATTCAAACGTAAAGCTGCTTCAAGCTGGACTACGGAGAACCCGAAGTTCATTTTTCCACATAAAAGAAATCCTTAATTAATTTCTTATTTCTTGTCTGCTGAATCCCCTTTTCTATCAAGCAACTCATTATTTCACATTGCTCACTTAACCTGGTGACCAACTTCCAATATACCATTAAGAAGGAAGAACACAGGTACGTGTATATATATATATATATATGCAGAATAGCACGGTTGATACCTTATACTGAAGGGCCAAAGCATTACCCACAAGAGATTCATACAAGCAAATCTTAAGGAAAAACATAAAAGTCAGTGGCCTTTAACACTGAAGTAAAGTGGGAATCAAAAAAAAACTACATGACTATTACTAGTTGTAAGAACGTAGAATAGCACCACAGAAAGTGCACATAATGGCCCGCCAAGATTTCCAATAGAAGGGAACAAAACAAAATCTTGTGCTTGTCTTCATGTCAGCTACTCTCGCTCCACCACCGCACCGTGAGCATATTCCAGCCGCCGGCTTGCTCCTCCTTACTTTTCGTGTCTGATCAACGAGGAAACAGAAGACTGCCATGGTGTTGTGCTCTTGTTTTTTAACCTTCTACTTTCTTGGACTGATGATGCATGCTACAAGGCTGACGACTACTAGATTTGAAGAAAAGGAAAGGTTCTTTTCAGAGATTCAGTTGAGAGGATTGAAACTGTTAGTTGGTAATGGTTATAGATATTAATTTATAGATCTCCAATTCATCACCAGTTGAGTTAAAGAACCAACAACTTTTATTTACTGAACAGTTTGATACGGTACGTGAGTGCGAGAGTTGGTGGTTGTTTTAGTGTAAAACTAATGGCTGTCGGTACTCGTCCAGACTCCTAGTCCACAATGGTTTTGGTCCCTGTACGTAGTGACGGCCAAGTGGGTTAGTGAGAGCGAATAATCGCGTGTTGCACCTACTTGGGACCTGGGAAGAAAATGCTGGACCGTACATGTGGGTTAAGGTAGTCGGCGGACTAATAACTTGCCATAATTAAGTAATGAGCCCGATGGGTAGGTACTAGGTAGGCGGTGGTGGAAGCAATGGCTCTTGAGCCTTGATATTAGGCCGAGTCGTTTGGACATTCACTGGTTACAGAATGCGAGATTGAAACATAAGACAAAGATAAGGGCAAATAGTCCAATAATAACGTTAGGGGGTTGATCTGATCAGTTCGTTGTACAGAAGGATTAAACTGAACCATCTCACAACTAGATTTCCCTTAAGGGCTAAGTTGTGCTCGTTATCTAAGACGAAAACTAGTTGTGCAATTTTAGGGCTCTAACATTATCATTATTTGGGGGAGGATAGGATTACACGGTTGGAGGTTCTTCACATAGATTTATGCCTTCGGATATTTAGGCTTCACTCAAATTAAGGTTTCTTGGTTTGAAAAGATATAGGGCAAAAACCTCATCCCCAAAGCTTCACTCATCATTTAGCTAGTGGTTAAGCAATAGCTCAAGATGAAACACAAATTGTTTGGCATGATAGGCCCCTTATGTTTATGTAAATCTTACCCTTAAACCAAAATTAACTTGTTTTTCCATAGTTATTACTCATAGACCATTTGGGCTAGAGTACAACATATGATGCAAGTTTATTGCGCCGAAAGGGACTAGATAGTGTATTAGAATGCGCTAGCAAAGGAAATTAAATCATTTGTACTTATAACTTTGTACCAACTATGTTCCATACGATCTCATCCACACATTTTTCTATAGACACAGAGAAATGTGTGGATGAGATCGTATAGAACAGAGTTGGTATAAAGTTATAGGTACAAAGGATCTTGTTTCCTAGCAAAGCGGCATGTGTCGTAAGACAAGATGACATCATATTTAAGACTGTATTTATTTACTCTATATGCACCATAAGGAGGGAAAAAATTCTCTACAATTCTCAAAGATGAAGTGAAAAGGAGTAATCTAGCTAGCTGATAAAACAATCAATTTGGTAAGAAAAATACTTATGGCATATGAAGATTAGCTAAAAGCCAATCTCAGGATGAGGGTATCATAAAATTTATAGATTAATGGGATATGTCCTAGCTTAATGACTTCATTTAAGTAACATAATGTTGCAACTTATAAACTCATGCACTCATGTAATTCATGTATTTCTTAGGCCTTAAAGTAGATCGTGTAATGCTTAAGAAATTGTAATGTTGTACAAGTTTAACTTTAGTAAATAAAATTTCATTTTCCCCTAAAAAAAACAATACTATAAGGTCTTGATTTATGAGAGAGAAAAATCTCAATCTTCCATTAATAAGAAGGAAATTTTCTGATGTTTCCTTCTCTTCTTTGTCTATTTTTTGTCCCATTTTTCTTTTTGGTCAAAACTAATTTTTGACTTTTCTATTCTAGATAATAATTTTAGTCAAGACTTATCATCTTACTTATCACTATTTTTTAAAACCTATTTGAGAAAAAAGATTCATGGTTGAACCATGTATGATTCTCTTTGTCTTAATAATCAAGCCCATTACTTCTATTTCTCCAATTTCTCTTCTTAAATTAGTAGGTAACTTTAAGCTACGTCATTCTCTACCCTTTTCTTCTCACTCTTAACCAACCGCTATTTCTATGTGTTAGATTGTTCATAATTCTTCACTTGAGATTAGTGGATTTTCTCCCTTACCTTCTCTTCTCCAAACTCCTCTTTCTTTCTTTCACATAAGAATTTTGTCTTCCCCTAAACGAAGTGTTTCTTTTTTTAATACTTAAAGGGTTCCTTAGATATGTTTATTGATTCCCTCTAAAAAATCCAGGCCTTTAATTCTTCTTCTTCAGTTGCAAACAAGTTGTATTAGAAAAAAATAGTTAGTGATTAATCAACATTTAACAATTAAAGTTTATTCCTCTGGCTTCTGACAATGGCTCTCGCATTTTATCCCCACCATTAAAGATCTTACGAGAGGTAGTTAAGGAATGGTCATCATTCTTAGTGAAATTTTTTTAAAGACAAAAAGCATGTTTTAGCCTAGGTATAACTTTAGACATATATTAGATGAAAAAAAATATTGGGAATAGAGAGTACCTTGTCATTGAAGATGATATGATCATATTTAGATTCTATAGTGACTCAAGTGTGTATAAAATCTTAGAATTTGGCACTAACATATGAATGGGAAGCCATTTATGCTCTAAGAATGGAGACTTGTTATAGAAATGGTTAAAATTAAGATAAAAGAAATCCTCCCATAAGTTAATTTCCATAACATGCCTATAAAGTATTGTTTAATAAAGGGTCTTAGTCATTCACCAAGTTTTTTAGACATGCCAATTTATTTAGATGAGCAAATCACTACACTATGGAGGATTGGTTAAACTAAGGTTTGTATACAGGTTAGCATGGTTAAGGAAATACCAGAAATGATCATAATAATGAAACTACATGATGATGGGAAGCTAACATAATTTGTTATTAAAAGAGGCCCTAAAACTTAAATCCTAATACGATAATAATTTGTAACTTGTGAGTATATCATGGGCGTTCATGAAGTGTCACACTTATGAAAAATAAGTCATGGGCGTGACTAACATGCTCATGCCCATGACTTTTATTTCATGGCCGTGAGTCATTTCCAACACTCTTCATCTTGATGTTTTCAACATATATTCATCATCTTCATGCATTTTCTTGATGTTTTCAACATATATTCATCATCTTCATGCATTCTCTTGTCTCCTCTTACTCTAATCCTTCTCATTCTTGCCCCATGAAGACAAATGATTGTGAATCTTTAAAAAATGACTAAAATATTATGCATTCGACTTACTTTAGTGTTAAAGAAGTGCTCTAAAGGCAATCACCTTCAGCATTTATTGTACAAATTTTTTTGATTAATAAAAAGGCTTTTTTGTTAATTTAATGTTCATTTTCTTTATGAATTGATATTGATTTTAAATCAAATTAATGAAGTCCTTGATACATTACATAGCATAAAGGAAATCATGATGAGATCATGATAATGAGATTCCTATCATGTATACTTATGTTAGTATCTAAATTATCCATAGTCATAGGATTAATGAGGCGAGACATTATTAATCTGTATAGACTAGCACATGTTATACTCCTTGATTAGATCAAGCAGTGGATCTCAACACTGTAAGCATGAGTTGTTTATAGTTAACATGTAGATGTTTGCTAAGAGTAGTAAGTAAATTGGATGTCCTTCTATGAGATAATCATATGGATAATCTATTCTAGTGTCAATGATAGTCTCATCATAGTAATGGTACTAATATATTTAGATTTAAGGTGCTCAAGGATATCTTGGCTACTAATACTGCACTTTGACTATATTCCTCGTTGCCTTTAAAAGGTTGCTCATAGGGTAGTGATTAGGTACAGCTTGAGGCATTTAAATGCAACTGAGTAGCCAATAAAAGATTCACCAATCTTGATAAAAGGGGATGATACCCACGATCTCTTGTCGGGATCTCTGGGCAGAGTGGAAATGTCATGAAGATAGTCTTCAGTGACATATCCAATTAAGTAATGAGCCTCGAGGACAAAAACTAACATCACTTAGGCTAGATGTGATGTAGTTAGTCTAGTGGGAGTTGACACTTTAACCATACTCTGAACCAAGTAGGGTATAGATGGTGATAGGATGAATTGCACAGGAACATTGTCTATGGAAGGTTATAGTCAAACCACAAACTTTTCGGTTAATTAGGGGTCATGATATTTTGCTAGATATCACTCATGACTTGTTTGAATTAAGTGTTAATTTAAGTGGCCAACATAATCAGGAACCTAATGTGTCACACGCATTGAAGATGAGAATAATGAGTAAAATGGTTTTGAATGGAGATTTAAGATATGAGAGATGTATAACTAAGCTACACAAGTGTGGTAGTTTAAGTTCATTTGATTGTGAATCATATGACACATGTGAATCTTATTTATTAAGTAAGATAACAAAAGTTACCCTTTAATAAGCAAGATGACAAAATTACCCTTCAATAAGCAAGATGAAAAAATTACCCTTTAAAGAAGGAGTGGAAGATTAAAAGTCACTTAATTCCCACTAACTTTTCATTGATGTTGGGAGTTAGAGGAAGGCCAAAGGGTGTAAGAAACATCAATTTTTGCACAAGTGTTGTGGGAAAAAAACAAGATACTTTTTGTTGAAGTGTTCATCATTTTCTCTCATTCTCTAAAAACACTATCTCAAAGAATACATCACAAAGCTAGCATTTTATGTGTGTTTTAGCCATTCTTCCTAAGAGGTTTCAAGATTCACTCTTCGTGTGGATATCATTAGAGACATCCTCCTTTGGTCATTGTGGTTTACGACAACCCGAAGAGGTGAAGACAATGAAGAACGAAGGAGATTGTAAGGCACACATCTTAAGTTCATGTTTTGTTAAAGTTACATCTAATGACGCTTGAAAGTTCTTGGCTTTTTGGGTTTTGTTTTATATTTCTATTGTTGTTTTCTATTTTTGATGCATGTGATGCAAGATCAAATCCCAATATTTAACTTTTTTACTTCTAAATTGTACCTAAAACTAAATATGAGCTAAAGTGAATGTCTTAAGCATATCATATCATTAAGAACTAAGTGTTATAGAATAAATGTATAATCAATTAAGCACATATTAGTACAATGAATTTCTAAGAAAACTAGACTCAGATATACCACTAAAAGGATATGTTATGCCACCTATTATTATAAAGGAGCTATATTCCAAGATTCACCCAAAATTTCAAAGAAGAAACTTATAAACTTATCAAGAGTTGTGATAATGGTGGAGGTCAATTTTGGACAAATAAAGAGATTCCTAACATTCCAATAGTTTTAAACAACCTAAAGGGCCTTAAATAAATGAGGCAATAGAGAAGTCCCCTTAAAGAGAAACCACAGGTAGCTAAGTAACCATAAACTTACCTCCTATAAATCTGATAGAGAAGACTATGTCCAGATCATTTAGAAACAACGTCTCTACTAATTAGGGAAAGCTGCGAACTACTAGAGTGTTAGCATGATTTCTACTAGGTTGTTATTGTTACTGTTGTTGCAGAGAAGACTATGCCCACCTTAAAGAAAAACATAGTAGGAAGTCCAAAAGGAAGACTCAAAGCCCCTTATCTACTTCATTATAAATATTATGGCGTAAAACTTGAGTGGATTTAGGAAAACCCAAAAATAACAAGTTTTGTTTGACTATATGATGCTAAGAAACCTATTTTTATTTGTCTAAAAAGACCAAAATGAAAGATCACCATCTTCTTGATAGTCTTATATTTTATTGACAAAAGGTGGATAAACATGAGTACTCATGTTGCTTATTGCAATGGTTTAATCCTGATATCAATTAATCAAAATCATATTTAACACCACTAAGTTAGCCAATCTAATCATTTTATCCACTGATGAGTTACTTTATTGAGTTGCATGGCCATAATTGATGTAATAATTTTATATACTGCTATTTTTGATTCTTAAAGGAAACATTTTTGAAAGACCTGTCATCTTTAGAAATAAGAGGCTCAACCCTATGGTTAATACTTAGAGATTTCAATTAGATTTCATTAGCTAAAGAGGATAAAAGGGAAAAGACTATATTGAAGCATAACAATGTGGATTTTTCAAATTGTATGTCATATTGGGCCATTAATCTTAGGTAAAAAGGCAATTTTTTTCTACCAAGAATAATAAACAAAATGAGGTAGGATTTCTCAAGAGAAAATTAGAATGAGCCTTAGTGAACTCAAGTCAGTTGCCAAATTTTTTCAATAACTATTCCCATTTCAACAATCCTCTTTGTTCAAATCATACATTAATTGAAGGTATATCTAAGATGACATAGTTAGAAGAAATGTCTCTTTTAAATTTAAAAATTACTTTGTTAATACCTTAGGCTTTAAAGTAGCAATCTTAAGGGGAATAAACTCTTATGTATATGGTTTTGAATAATTTAGATGCATAAAAAGTTTAAGGGTAATAAAATAGGAACTTAAAAATTCTCAATAGAAGGAATAATAGCACCATTGAGCTTACTAAGAAAGAGGCTTTTATCTTGCTAAACTATATTTAAGAGTAACTAAGATTAAATCCAACAGATGAGTTACTTAAGCAATTTGAAAGAGAAGCCTTGGCTAAGTACACTAATACTTTGAAAGCTCACTACTCTTTTATAAGATAAATTATGTGTAAAAATTATGTACATATTTTCCTGAGTATTTTGATTCATTTTAATGATAAAATACTTTGGTTTACTTAGATTTTGATATCTTTTAGGTAATTGTCTAAATTAGACTTTAGAATGATATTGTTCATGAGTTAGAAGTAATACAAAAAAATATGAAAATTTTCACAATTCTTAGAGGAATATAATATGACTCACACTCATGCGTCCGTATGCTCGTAAAGGATTAAGTGCAACAATTGAAATATCCTAAGTCAAAACTATTTAGGAGACCATGTTTAAGTAAAAGAAGAAATAGTGAGACCCATAACTCATAGACATACTATGCTAGAGGCCATTTGTATCACTAGAGATTTAACGAAGGCGTATGGTTTGAGCCACGATCGTATCTTAAACTACGTCTTAGCTGGGTAAAATGTATTTAAAAGAGAAAACCTTATTTTTATGAGATTTTAGTCGTCTTTTAAAGAAACACATTTAGGAAATATCTTTTCTATAAAAAAAAATTGAATTAGACCCAAAAGAACTCTCCAATCCTTAAATGATTGATTAAAAGAATCATAATGCAAACATCATCTCAACTAATTAAGCTATTGATAAAATTAAGGTGTTCATTTGTATTTACTTTTCTATGACTTCTCTATTTTTATCTTTTGATCTCATTATTTTAAATATATTTTGTGGCTAAATACTTCTCGATGTTTAGAAAGAGAAAATCCTAGTAATTATTTTTTAAGGATTAATTTAATTTAATTTATAATATAAGATATATTTTAAAGTTATCTTTCATAGTTTTAATGCTGATTTATTTATACCAACATTTAAATGTAATTTTAATTCAATTATGAATGACTTAAGAGAGCCTACTTATAAATGGATAATGACTTAGGTAAAGGAGGTTAAATGAGATACAAGAGGGAGACATATAAGAACTTTTTGGTGTTAAGGTAAAACCTTTCATGGAATTCCAAAGAACATGAGACATTAAAATGAGAGTTAACAATGGTAGAGATATGGATTAACCGACCAAAGGATAGAAGGTTATAGCACAAGAGAATGTAGTTTTAACGTTTAGGAAGTCTTACCTGTCCACATAACATATCTAATTTAGGATTATTAAATAAAGAAGTCAAAAGTACTACTAGAGAAAGTACTCATCTAGATATAGCCATTTGATTACTATTATTTTATGATCAATTGTCTTATCAGTTATTTCCTTAGTACTACTTAAGTAAGTTAGTGTAATTTTATTTTATATTTCATCACCTAAAAAATGAAAATTTATCTTTCTATTTATTATCCTTACACCAGTTAATAATGTTAGGCTTTTTATCCATAATGTTTCTTTGCGGGATTTAATCATACTTACTATTATATTACTTACCAATAATAGGTGCACCTACTTAACTAGTGAGTAATAGATTTGTAATAAAGAAAACTTTGGTAACACTAGCACAAAAGCATATATCAACATAATAGCATTAGCATAAAAGTATATATCAATATAATACAAATCAAGTTTTTTGGCATCATTGTTTGGAAAGTAATTAGTTTTAAGAAATCTATTGACAGCGCGTTGTAATGCTAGTCAAAATAAAATAACTAGACTAGTACTATAGTAATGATGAGTCTAGGTCGATTTCACAGAGAGTTTATGTAAAGTTATTGAAATGAAATTAATCGGTGTTTAGATTAAAGGGATTTTTTGGATTTTAGAAATAAGAAAATAAAATGAAACTAGAATAATAATAAAAACAAATTAAAGAAAACATGTGAAAATGATAAAAGTGGAAAATTCGGTAAGGACTCGATTCTTTAGTTCAATCTCAGCCTACATCCTAATTAAACATATTTCATTAATTTTTTGTTCTCAAATCTCTCCTAGCAACTATTAATTATAGGTTAATAATTAACTTGAGTTTTCCCTTAGATAGTGTTTAATCAAGATATGATCATTAATTAAACCTAACCATTGAAGAACCTAGGATACGTTATCTAGATTTAATTCGACAGTAGCATTACGAATTAGGAAAACCGATTAATCAAGACAATAACTACATACGAAGTGTCATTTAACCAAGGTTATGTTATCCCTAATGATTATATATCATTAGTCGCTACATATGAATTTCAACATAACAATTACGAATTATATCGAAATTCTAGCAATGTTGCAAATAAATGATTTAATGAATACATTGAAATCATCTTTTCACTATACCCAATTCAATCAACACAAGATAACATAATCAATCAACACAAGATAACATAATCAAAGTCATCTCCGAACCGATATTAGGACATCTGACCCTTTACGGGTCTCTCCCGAGAAAATGTTTCAGCACTATTGAAATACCCCAACTGAAGACCCTTCTCGACTCTCAACTGTGCCTTCACTCTCTCTATTCACTAGCTACTGTTATGTGATTTGATGAATTAATATTTGGTCCATCTTACTATTCATTCGTTTTTAACCCTCACGCTCCTGCTACTGAAAACGTCTACATGAAATATAGACGTGAGACGTCTCCCAGCTGCTACGTCATTTCTCCTATTTGCTCCTTGCTTCTATGATGTGTTTTGCTCATTCATCTGTTGTCGTTTTGCTTCATTCTTCCAACAACCTCATGCCTTCATTTAATTCCATAAAACACGTTACATCGGCTTGCATGGTTCATGCACAACAACAAATTTGATTAATTTTTGTTTCTATTTTTCTTGTCTTCTTTTTTTCGTATAATTTTCTTCTTACTTTATAAAGACAAGTGAAAATTAATCTTCAAAAAACGGCCCAAATATTGACTTTTGACTCACTTTAAGTTCTTTGCTTTTGAATTGTGCCTAAAATTGCATATGAGTCAAAGTGAGTATCTTAACCAATTTTATGTCAATAACATTAAGTGTTATGGAATAATTTTATAATCAATTAAGCACCTATCAATTTCTCCCATACTTAACTTTTTGACCATCCTCGGGCAAAATATCAAAATTAAGCTCATAGACCCAAAAACAACATTTACTCATTTCTCATATTTTCCAAGAATATATAATCATAAAAAAGATGAATGACTTTCAAAAATAGCAAGAAATCAACATTCCAAGCTTTTAATCATGATTAATTAACATTCATCATCTTCAAAAACTGAGCAATCTGATGGTAGACTCAGAAAATGTATTTAACTAAAATCTATCTATAGGTGCACTCAACACCATTCATGATTATGTCATTCCATAACTTTACATATCATTTCATTTCTCCACCACTAATGTTCATAGGCAAAATCATGGATCAAAGGACTTTTCAAAGTTGTAATGTGGGCAAAGGTAAGGTGAGATGTATTTGGGTCAAGTAGCATGCAAGCCATTAAAGCTAATGAAACAAAGCAACACTCAATATACATCAAGTGCACAAGTCAACACTCATAAAAAACTAGGTATCGTCTGCTATGATAAATGTAACATTTATATTTCACAACCCGATTCAGCTCTCACACATAAACCATATAAAGCATATACCAATTCGAAGGAATCACTTATACAATTGATAACAATACATTGAAACCATAAAAAAGTTAACCTTTCAAGCCAACTTCTACCTCATATTTAACATACCCCAATAACACATTCATTACAACTTTAGGAGGATGCATTACTCATAAACAACTTTTCAATATATATGCAATTCGTCATTGATACATTTATTTAAACATTTTTCTTTTTTTTCTTTTTCTTTTTCGTTTATTTTTCTCTTTTCTTTCTTTCTTTTCCTTTCGTTTCTTTTCTCTTATAAAAATTAAAATAAACTACATCAACATGGGAATTTCAATAATAAGACATAAAATAACATCCTAACATTATCATCAACCCACGTATATGCATACCCCCACATTTAGAATTTTGTACTTCCACAAACTCAAAAATCAACAAATGTTCTACTAGCTTCAAGGCTTGGGAAGAACATTTGGCTAGGTTAAAGCATGTAATGTGGCTAATACACAATGAAAAGGCAAATAAAGCTTAAGGGGGCTTATCAAAAAGGAAAATCATATAATGGGTAGGTTATTTGATTAATGTGGTTCAGAAAAGCAAAGAATGCCTAATCATATCCATATTAATGCATGTAATAAAAATGTGGTCTTGAATAGAAATTCAAGACAAAATCAGGATGTACATGTCATGAAGGTCACACATTATTAAAAGACAATGAGACTGATATGAATGTGTCTGTCAAATAAGGCTCAAAATCTCATTGACTTTGTTTACCACTAGTCACTACTTTTCTAAAGATAATGCACATCGACCAATCACAAAAGTAAAAGTTCATGCTAAAGTTGCTATGAAATTCTCTAGTCAATTCACACTCTAATCATGACTATATAGTCCTAGAATCAATAAAAAGAGAAAATATTTGTCTTATTGTTTTATTCTTTCTCTCATTTTGATTGAAAACTTAAAATAAGTAAAACAAACAAATTCAAAAACATATATGCATAAAAAAAGTAATGCAAAAATGTTAAAAAAGAAGTTTACTTCCTTATAAAAAAAAAATTTACTTTCTTTGGGTTGCTTCCTAAAAAGCGCTTTAGTTTAGGGTTGCTTGCATGACTCTATGTTTTTCCTCACGTGACAAAATTATGATTTTTTGGTACTACAGTTAGTGCTACTTCCACGTAAGGTTGTTCTGGATAGGGCCTTAGTTGATCATCATCCTCATTCAGTATCTTCCCTATCCTCAAATTCTCAATCTCAACTAAGTTCATAAACTCCAGAAAAATTTTGAACGCCTTTTTGCCTTTTTCTTCTTCATTTAATTCCTTTAACCTGCTAGGTAAAGGTAAAGAGTCAGTATCAACAATAATTACGAAATCAATTTTTTTACCTCCGAGCTAAAAGATGTATCTTTTTCTGCTTCAAGCTCCTCCTTAAATTCTTCCACACAAGCAATTCCTTTAGTAGTCATCTCAAGATTCTCAAATTCCTCATTACTTTGTAAGGTTTCCGTACTAACATCCACTGGGTACTCCTCGGGTAGATATGACTACTCCTATTCCTTTTGTGATTCTAGGCATTCGATCCTTGCTGCCATTTCACCCATTTGGCTTAACAAGTTCTAGTTGCTAGATTTATATGCCTCATTTCTTACTGGAGCTGTTGGGTATTATGTTGAAATGGTTGAATACTCTTTTGAAGTTGTTGTATATCCTATTGAAATTGAAGATTGTTAGCAATCACAACATTCATCAGAGATGTAACTGATTTTTGACAAGAAGCTTCTGGTCTACACAGGAATTGTTGTGTGTCCTGCAAACTATCATAGAAGTAATTCTGATGGTTATCGCATCCACAACCAAAGTTAGGTTAATCAGTCTAACCTTGGTTATAAGATTGAGAATTAGAGTTAAAGAAAAAATTACTTCCATCCATGATTTTTTTTATAAATCACAAGCACTAAACATAATAAAGAAAGGATCACGAAATAACTGAAAGAAACCAATTACGAACAAATATATAAAAAACACCAATTAAATCAAAAACTAAAACTAAAACACCTCTCTCCATGACAACGATGCCAAATTGACAACGCATTGTAACATTAGTCAAAATAAAATAACTAAACTACTACTATAACAGTGGTAAGTCTAGGTCGATCCCACAAAAAGAGTGTGTAAAGTTATTGAAATGAAATTAATCAGTGTTTAGGTTAAGGGGGTTTTGGATTTTGGAAATAAGAAAATAAAATGAAACTAGATTAATAAAAACAAATTAAAGAAAACGTGCGAAAAAATGATAAAAGTGAGAAATTCGATAGGGACTCGGTTCTTTGGTTCAATCTCGGCCTACACCCTAATTAAACATATTTCATTGATTTATTGTTCTCAAACTTCTCCCAACAACTATTAATCTTGGGTTAATAATTAACCCGAGTTTTTCCTTCGGTAGTACTCAATCAAGATACGATCGTTAAATAAACCTAACAACTGAATAACCTAGGATATGATCTCTAGATTTAATTAGTAAATATCATTACGAATTAGGAAAGCCGATTAATCAAGGTAATAACCACATACAATGCGTCATTTATTCAAGGTTATGTTATCCCTAATGATTATGAATCATTAGTCGTTACACATGAATTTCAACATAATAATTATAGGTTATATCAAAATTCTAGCAATGAGTTTGCAAATAAACGATTCAATGAATGCATTAAAATCATCTTTTCACAATAGTCAATTCAATCAAAAAAATAACATAATCAATTCCTAATGAGATTTAAAAAAATAACAAAAATAATGAAATACACTTAATCCGGGTCGTCAATGTCGATGTCACCTCTAAACCAGCGTCAAGATGTCTAGTCCTTCATGGGTCTCTCCCAAGAAAGTGCTTCAGTCCCATTGAAATACCCCATACAAAGACCCTTCTTGGCTCTCTACTGTGCCTACACTCTCTCTATTTGCTAGCTATTGTTCTATGATTTGACGACTTAATATTTGGTTCATCTTACTATTGACTCGTTTTTAACCCTGACGCTCCTGTTATTGAAAATGTTTAATCTTTCAAAAATGGCCCAATTATTGGCTTTCAACTCATTTTAACTTTTTTTTCTTTCGAATTGTGCCTAAAGTCACATATGATTCAGAGTGTAGCACCCCACTTTCGCAAGACATGTACCCGACATCCTGAGGGATATCCAAGTCTGTGCCCAGCGAGGGTGACATGCTAGAGCACTCAATCATTCAAAACTCAGTACAATTTTTTTTAAACCACAAATATAAAGTGCGGAAATCGATAACCAAATGCCCAATTTATCTCATAAACATTTTCAATCATAGCAATACAATCATCAAAATTTTCAATAGTCATTTGGGTCCGTTACAAATACAAAATACTTGTCAAAATTTCATTACATTACAAAAACCATATACAAACATTTCCGATTAGGAAATTTATTTCAAAACAGAAATATTCAAATACACAAGTTACAATGACTGCGAGAGACTTAATTTGATACAAAATAAAAGAAATACTAATGCAGAAACCAACTGATCCCGACCTCTATCTTTTACTTACATGTCGTATGTATACTCCCGTTTGTCTAACGGGGTACTCTTGAAGCCTAAAAAATAATTGCAAATTATGGGTGAATTTTGTGAACTCAATGAGTGACCGTTATCGATAGCTCACCCAGTCACATAACACATAATTCACATCATTTCACAATTTCACATTCAATACAATTGTAACACTCATATAATGCATATGCAATGGACATGAGACCCACTTTTCATTTGTTATTTTGTTGTAACCGAGTGTCTAAAATGTCCCGTATCCAATGGATACTAGACTCATTACTAACTGTCCCTTATCTGCTTGGGGGATACAAGTCTCATTTTACATAGTGAGCTTAAGGCTCTTAATCACTTTTGAGCTCGAGTCTTATTTTCATTCGTTGAGCTTTAAGTTCTGATAGGTGGCTACTCAGGTTACAACTACCATTATATTTCATGCATTCATGAAATGGAATGCATCATTCACATTTGCATAATCTCATTCAATCACTTTCCCATATCATCGGACGTTAGTCCAGCATTCAACATTAGAGTTGAGAATTCGCACTTTTATTCATATGCAAATGCATTTTCAGAACCCACTTAACAATCAAATTACATACACTTAGTTCATCCAATTCACATTCAATAAGCACTTCAATATTTCCTTCATACAACACATTCATCGAACCTTCTATCTGGAAACCAATACAGTCAAGACATTCACATAATCATTCAGAAATCAATCAATATCAAAAACAAAACAGTGGAATGAGACCATCTAGGTCTACTCACAGTACACTCCAGAATAACATTTGCTTCCAAATTTTAGGAACGCTTAAATGCGGACATTTAACCTGCACAACCCATTTATGCAAGATACGCATACATCACAATTTGTACAATCATAAGTGTTTAATAATGCACATGCCTAAAATGAAATATGTACAATGCATGTTCATGACATTCCTAGGTATTTTACCATTAATTTCATCACAAAGTCATTCTTATATCAAAACTCATCTAAGTATAATTTATACTTAGGTTTATACCTCACTAAAACCATTAAAATCTTTATTCCTTTCTCATTGACTCACTTCAGATTTTTCCAAGTCACACTTTCGAGTCTACTGTTCACATTCAATCATAAAGTCAAACTAATGTAATTTGGTCATACTCTCTTCTAGAAAAGTGTTTCTCTATGTCTTATCTTTCCATTGACACCAAAATCACTCAATTTAGTTCAATAATGTAACACCTAAATACCCCCTGAGAGGATACATGGATGTCACCCAAGACAGGACAAACAAATCAAAACGTTTCACACATGCATTTTTTTTAAAACTAAACGTAACACACATATAATACATCTCATAATTTCATAAACAAATCCAAAGAATATTTACAGGCCCAAACAAACCAAACAAAATACATTTTCGCGCGACACAAAACTCAGACTCTTTTAGCCACTGCGGTTGACTTGTCCCAGTCCTTAATCTCTTAGCTCCGAACCTACACGGGGCAAATCCACCGTGCTAAGCATATAGCTTAGTGAGTAATAACTAATCTATATTAACCGATTTCAGAAATGAAAGAATGCATTTTAGAACAGATTTTATACTAAGCGTAAGCTACGAACACGGAGATCCTTGAATCGAATATATTTTAGTTTATATCATAATCAAGCAGATATCGAATACGAACAAATCAAACTATAAATCCATGAACAGAAGTGGGTAACGGGACTTATACAGGAGATACCATAATTAGTATCAGCAGGAGAGACATATGTCTCTATATCAGGAGACACCAAAGTGTCAAATAACAGGAGCAGCTGCAGACCCTTCTAGACATGCCTATTTACCCACAACTAGGACTTAACAGTTGTAAAACAGAACAAGGTCATTTCAGTCATTTCATGTGCAGGCAAATAGCACTTCCAATAAATCAATCCTAGACATCATCTAGGTGTACCTAAAGTACTTACACTGAGATTTTCTACCTATATTACGTACTGAAATTGCTGACCTTACTTACCTAAATAGCCCTTAGTGTTTATTGTCCCGATAATATCTGGCAGTGGTCTTTCCTCTATCATAGGGAACACGGACACAAATTATTATTGTGCTTAATTACTGCATGATAACTGAGTATGATGCATGTTCATGATAAATTTTCGGGATTAATCAACAACTCATAGTACCAAATGATCCATGAAGTTTCAGGAAATTAGCGATACTGCGAGTATTCAAATGAAAGCAAGTCTTTACCAATTAAAGCTGAAAATGTACAAATTACATTAATTCTCAAATGCTATGCCAAGAAGTAACATAAAGATCATAGGACATGCTAAAAAGAGAAAAAGAGTGCGAGCTGAATCATTTAGCTCTACACTAAGAATGAAACAAAGATACATAATAATAAGAAGTAGACAAAAAAATGAAATAGCGGACAACATTTGAAATTTGGTTTTCGTCAAGAATCACTTGTGAGGTAAGGGATGAAGTAAATGATGGAGGAGTGGTATCTATTTATAGAGCATTTTTGTAAACTAGTCGTTTTTGTACCGTTAACTAGCCGTTATACATTTTAATAAATTATTTTTGGGTGAAAAAATACGTATGACAACTGTTCACAAATCGTCGATTCGTTCACAAATACGCATTTTCATCGTTCACTTAAAAATACGTATGACTATCGTTCACAAATACGCATAGCGATTCGTTCTTCGTAGCGTTATCAGTAGAAGACATTGTTCATCATCTTCAACCTTCGCCCGGACTCGAAACTTCTTCTTTTTTCTTTTTTTCACCTTCCTTCTTGGTTTATAACTAACCTATTTAGCAATTCTAACCTATCGAATTATCCTAATCTTCAAACATGATAAATCTAAACAAAACAAAACAAAGATGCAACTCGCGTATGATAAGCGAACCATCAAATTCTACTTACGACTTTTCAAAGAAAACTCCAATAGCGGTGTTGGTGAGTGAATGACTTCGCTATCTCTCTCGATGGATGGGTAAAGGAGGCATTGGTGAGGAATAAACGATAATGTTCGATTTAAATCGTTGTGTGTAGGTTTAGATGCGTCTGACTAATAAGCGACTAATAGGTCCAAATAGTAATAAATAACCAAAAACATTGTTATGAATTCTTATGTGTAATAAATACCCAAAAGTTCCAGAAAACTTCCAAAAATTTACCAAAATTCCGTCAGAAAATAATGACTCTCAAAATAAATTGTCAACTCAAAACTAATCCTCCATTAATTTCTAAAAATATTTGAAGTATACAAAAATTACGAAAATTATAATAATACTGTCCAAATCAATCCGAAGTTTCATTAAACCAATTGACCCGGAAAATGCCATAAATGTATGTCAAAATACTTATGCACAATTTAAGCAACTAGTGAATAAGCAAAGAACAAACATAATTCGTACTAAATTCCTTTAATATTCTAACCCCTAATGTGGGGCGTTACAACTCTTCCCTCCTTAAGAAATTTCGTCCTCGAAATTCATACCTGATCCGAATAATTGCGGATACTGGGCCTTCATGATTTCCTCTGGTTCCCAGGTTGCTTCCTCAAGTCCATGGTGTTGCCAGAGGACTTTTACCAGTGGTACTGTCTTGTTCCGCAATTGTTTCACTTCTCTGGCTAATATGGAAATTGACCCTTCTTCATATGACAAATCCTGTTGCACCTGAATCTCTTGCATCGGAATCTTATGTGTGACATCAGATCGATATCTCCTCAACATAGAAACATGGAACACATCATGCAATCTGGCCAATTCTCCAGAAAGAGCTAACTGATAAGCTACAGGTCCAACCCTCTTCAGAATTTCATAAGGACCAATGAATCGCGGACTAAGCTTACCCTTCTTTCCAAACCGAAGTATATGCTTCCATGGTGACACTTTCAGAAACACTTATCACCCACTTGAAACTCAATATCCTTCCTTTTTAGACCAGCATAAGATTTCTGCCAATCACTAGCAGCTTTTAATGTAGCGCCCCCTTACCATAGGGTATCCACCGGAACACCCGTAGGTCATTCCGATACATATCCTACGACAAGAGACCACTACTGACAACAACCACTACACTCCTCATGGCATCACAATCATAAGACAGTAATAAGAAATTGACTACTTTTTAAAACCAAATTGGATTCCATTTCATCCACTTAAAACTCAGTAACTTACAAACTGTCAATATGTTTAGTTTACACATGCTCCAAAACACTACTCACTAAATGACATACTGTAATGTACAACAAGCAGATCTAACTATAAGTCTCCAAAAGAAAGCCCGGTGACCGACCTTTGAGCCATCGCTTCTCTCGCCAATTCACGAGATACGGCTCTACGGTCCGAGGAGCTATCATCATGCTTAGGCCTGAAAAATAAATTGCAATTTTGGATGAGTTTGCGAACTCAATGAGAAACCATCATCGATGGTTCTCCCAATTCATGCATCACATAAGCATGATACAAGACTCATTCAATAATTATACAAAACACACGATTGAAACAATCACAAGTACACTTATACGAGATCTGAGATCACGAGCGATGTATAAAGAACCGGTCAAAACATTTCCAAATATTCATCCAAGATGCAATGCACATGTGACTCTTTTCGATTCATTTCAGATTGTGACCGGCGCATAACAGTGATCAGTATAGACGCGTCTGGGGAGAATTATCTCCCGTCGAGCTCGAGGCTCGGTTCAGTATATCGAGCTCTAGGCTCGGTTCAGTACAGTGGCGTCTCGGTTCACAAATTTCCTTTTAACAGTGGGATGCATTTGTGCATGAATGCACATGTTCCATAGCAGTAAACATGATAATACACAGTCCAAATATTCAGTCCAATTAGACAGTTGCCTCATGTAAAGCACAGTCAGTAATGCCACATATAATCCATGTAATCCCCGTAGGGCAATCAAATCACAGTTATAATCCACGTAATCCCCGTAGGGCAATCAATCACAGTAAACACATAGATTGGAATAACCAACTAGGTTACTCACCTAATAACTTCCACGCTAGCGCCGGGAAGTCTCTGCCAAGTCTGTGGAACGACGGTCCACTTGAGCCTCTATAGCAAGTTAAATGAATAACCATTACCATTGGTATAAATGACTAAACAATGCACATGAAATCAGTAAAATGTGTATAATGCATGTTCATGGCATCCCGGCCCTAATTCAATATTTCCCCATAATAAAATTCTATTAAAAATTAGAAATCCATAGGCACTGACGGTGCGCAATTCGGACCTCTATAGGTCCCCAATTAAATAAAACAGTGATTCACCGTTCCGTTACCCAGGGCTACGTCAAATTCTCGTCTAAAAATCCCGAATCTCTCAGAAAATGAAATTAAATATTCAATGAATCCGATGCCTCAAGAATCAGGTCAATCGGACGTCGGACGGAAAAGTTATTCACGAAAGAACCCAAAACTCAACAATTTATATTTTTATATAAACCCTTATTTCCCCCTTTTATTTTCCGATTTCTAACCAAACTTCCAACACCCATAACTCTTCCTACACATTTCTGAAAAATGCAAACTATACCTTGTTGGAAAGATAATGAAAAGCTCTACAATTCTCAAGAAGACCATAAAAATCAATTCCAACCCTAAGGGTGTCAAATATCCCATCAAACCTTCTGCCTACTCAATTCCCATTAACACAGGGCAGTACATTGACAATTTCATAACTCACTGATTCTTCAGAAATAAATTACCACAAAAATATGGTCAATAATTTCACAATGTCCTCAACAACTTTCATGAACAATCCAAAATCAAATTCTATTTCTAAACAAGTCAATTAATTCATTCAATGTTACTGTCCCTGAAATCCTCCAATTTGGGGAGTAACCTTATAACAAGCATAACTCCCTGTATACAAGTCAGTAAAATCAGAACTTTATATCCCTGAAAAGATAACATCTCAAAATTCAATTTTCATGAAGCACTCATCATCCAATTCGATCTCTATCAATTTCAAAACTGTTATAGAAGCTACTGTTATGATCAGCCATTCATAACCTAATGTAGGGTCAATCTTTGAAAAATCATAACTCACAATTCTGACTTCTAAAAATTACTCACCATATATCATTTTCAAGGTAATCTCTTCCTATGAAACTTTTCAGAAGCTCACTCACACCAATTCAGTCCACACAAAATGTTAAAATTGCCTCCAATCAGTAAACTCACAAAATTACACTTAAGCTAGGTTTCATCCAAAATGCTCAAAACCAGTCATTAGTAATCAATTCATATCTCCCAATATACAACTCTAAAAATAGCAAGATCAGTAGCAATGGAAAGATAATTCAATATTCTACAACTTCCATGAAGAACATTTTCCCTAATTCCATCTCAATTAATTCATAAAAATCAACAAAGTTCATATGTTGTGGTTTCGGTTACTGTTCACAGGCAATGGAACAGTAACTTTCCATTCAAAAATCCACCCTTCTAACATTGAAATTTAACAACACTTATTTCACACTAAATTGAAGCCAACATCCCAAAGTTTCAGTAGCCACTAACCTTACCTCATTTGCATTACTACACAATAAATTATGAATAAATCAGTAACATCAATTTCAACTCTAACTTTCCAGATTTAGTGTTAACCTTAGATCTATCATTTCCAATGCCTTTTTCACATCACTAGACATCCAATTAAATACAAATTAAGTCTTACCACATTCATACATATACTAGGGCTAATACTGAAAATTGGCAGCACCAAATTCCTCAATTCATATACTAAAGTAGTCATCCATATTCTATTTAAAATCAAGCCATATCACTACTTTCAATTCATCAAACACTTAGCCTTATACCCACTTCTTCAAACCATATTAGTCATCACCTTAATGCATACATGAACCTAATAAATGCTCTAAACCTTTTATTAATCACTCCTCACTATTATGGCATTTAATTCTAATAAAAGCATCATCAAACATCATATGAAACTTAAATTCCTTTACTTACCTATTAGCTTCCAATCCTCACTTCTTCTCATCAATTCTTTCCTATGCTTTCAAACTAATCCCACCAAGACCAAGCATGCATCTCCTCATCATCTAACTTTGGTGGAATAAAGGATAAGAGGTATGGAATTTATGGAGAAAGTTGAAAGAAGAGAGCAAAAATTCGATGGTTTTATAAAAAGAGAGTGTGTTTCGGGTGAAGAAGAGCTAAGGCTCTTAAATTCATCCTTTCTTTCTTTTACCACACACCAACACCGAAAGCATTGAGAGGAAGCATTAAATGTGACTTTTTTGGTAGCAAATTTTCATTGGTCCACTTTTTTAAGAAAAGTCAAAATATATTTGTTTAATCCAGTCCAAAATTTTACTCCATTTAACTCCAATGACCCTACTTTCAGTCCCAAAATAATATACCCAATATTACAGTACCAGTAGGTAGCGATTTTTGCTACCGAGAATCGACCCGTTCGCCAATTGGCGATTTTATTCCGGTCCGGGAATTTTCTCCGGAAAAATCCAGAAAAATTCCTAAAAATCCCTAAAAATGTAAAACAATTTATGGTGCAGTCCAAATAATTTTCCAAACTCAATTACTCCATTAATTTCACACAGAAGTTCAATTTAAAACCTAAGCCGGAAAATGTCATGCATGCATGTATACTATGTGCATGTGCAACCAATCAATGTCGGAAAGGCTATATCAGATGCGCATGCCGAGATATAATTTAATATCCCGAACCCGTCCTAATTACCAAAATACCCTTTTCCTATAGGAGAGGGGATGTTACATTTAATCTCTGTTGAATTATCTGAATCTTTTCTTCTGTATCTTTCACAATGTTTGGCCCGATCATCTTGTTTTCACTTAACTCCGTCCAACATGCCGGAGTTTTACACTTCCTACCATACAAAGCTTCATAAGGTGCCATACCGATGCTCGTCTGATAACTGTTGTTATAAGCAAACTCCATCAAAGTCAGATAATTATCGACTCCGGAAACTCTAACACATAACCCTCAACATATCTTCCAAAATCAGATAACTCGTTCGATTGTCTATCATGCAGGGATGAAAAGCGATACTAAACTTAAGTTGAGTACCTAATGCTTCTCAGAACTTTTCCAAAATCTCAAGTAAATCGAGGATCACGATCGAAATAATCGATAATGGTACTCCATGCGGTCTTACAATCTCATTCACATACAAATCTGCAAGCCTATCCAATGAATAGTCAGAATGACGGTAGAAAATGAGCGATTTGGTGAACTTATCCTGATAACCCATACCGCATCATGTTTCCTTTGAGTAAGAGGAAGTCCAGTGACAAAGTCCATGGTAATGTTATCCCATTTCCATTGAGGAATAGGAATAGGATTTAAAAAACCAGATGGAACCTGGTGCTCAGCCTTAACCTGCTGGCATGTAAGACATTTTGCTACATAATCCACAATATCCCGTTTCATACCTAACCACCAGTAATCCTGCTTCAAATCCTGATACATCTTGTTTCCACCCGGATGCATAGTAAAGACTGTATTATGAGTCTCAAACAATATCTTCTTCTTCAGTTCATCATTAGCTGGCACACACAACTGATCCTTATAATACAATTCACCATCACCCTGCACAGAAAAATCAGTCTGTTTACCTTCCTGAGTAGCCAAGATAAGTTATTGTAACTTATCATCAGCTCTTTGAGCATTATTAATCTCCTGTCTCAACGTGGGCCTTGCTATCAATTGAGCCATCAAGGCTCCATCAGATCCCAACTTCCATCCAATCTGCTTCAGTGATAAAGCCGAGATAGTCTTTCGACTTAAGGCATCTGCTACAACATTAGCCTTACCCGGATGGTAGTCTACAATACAATCATAGTCTTTAAATAATTCCAACCAACGCCGTTGTCTCAAATTAAGTTCCTTCGAGTGGCGAGATACTTTGACTCTTATGATCTGTAAATATTCTACACCTTTCACCATACAGATAGTGTCGCCAAACTTTTAAGGCAAACACTACTGCTGCAAGCTCCAGATCATGAGTAGGGTAATTATATTCATGAGTCTTTAGTTGCCGAGAAGCATAAGCAACTACCTTCCCTTCCTGCATCAAAACACAACCTAACCCAATCCCAGATGCATCAGTATACAGAACATACTCCTTAACAGAAGTAGGTTGAACTAATACAGGAGTTTCAGTAAGCATACATTTCAACCGATCAAAGCTACTCTGACATCTATCAGACCATTCATACTTCACTCCTTTCTGTAACAGTTTAGTTAAAGGGGATGCTATCACTGAAAACCCCTTAACAAACCGACGGTAATAACCAGCCAGACCGAGAAAACTTCTCACCTCTGTCACGTTCCTTGGTGGCTTCCAATTAACAACCGCCTCTATCTTACTAGGATCAACTCTAATTCCTTCAGATGAGACAACATGCCCTAGGAATGATACCTCCTGAAGCCAGAAATCACATTTACTCAACTTAGCATACAACTGCCTTTCCTGCAGGGTCTGTAATACAATTCGGAGATGTTCAATATGCTCATGTTCATTCTTGGAATAGACCAGGATATCATCAATAAACACCACAACAAACTGATCCAGATAAGGTCTGAATACTCTATTCATCAAATCCATAAATGCTGCTGGAGCATTAGTTAACCCGAACGACATTACTAGGAATTCGTAATGTCCATAACGGGTCCTAAAAGCAGTCTTCAGTATATCCACATCCTTTACCCGAAGCTGATAATACCCCGATTGCAGATCTATCTTTGAAAACACTCCTGCATCTCTCAACTGATCAAATAGATCGTCAATCCTTGGCAGTGGATACCTATTCTTCATCAGTGACCCTATTTAATCGCCGATAATCGATGCACATGCGCAGTGTACCATCCTTCTTTACGAGCAACACCGGCGCACCCCACGGTGATACACTGGGTCTAATAAATACCTTATCCAGAAGTTCTTGTAACTGTAACTTAAACTCCTTCAACTCAGTAGGAGCCATTCTATACGGTGCTCTAGATATCGGAGCAGTACCAGGCATAACTTCGATCGATAACTCCACTTCTCTCTCTGGAGGAAGCCCAGGTAGTTCCTCAAGAAAAACATCTGGAAACTCATTCACTACAGGAATATCAAGCAGTTTATCCTTACCACCTTCCTTCTGGGAATCAAGTACAAACGCTAGATAAGCTTCACACCCTTTTCTTAGAAGCTTTTGAGCTTGCATAGCAGATACTACATTAGTTAAAGCACTTGTACAACCACCATGAAATACAATCTCAGACTGGTCGGGCCTCCTCAAGAAAACTATCTTAGCCTTACAGTCAATTACTGCCTGATGTTTCGACAGCCAATCCATACCCAGAATCAAATCGAATTCGTGAAACGGCAATCTAATCAGATCTGCTGCATACTCACTGCCTTGAATCATAACTGGACAATTCCTAACCACCTGATTCACCAACACACTACTGCCCAGAGGACTAGTTACATGCATGTCATATTCTAACTGATCTATAAGTATCTCCTTAACAAACATTTCTCCAGCACAGATATATGAATGTGAAGATCTAGGATCAATTAATGCATACAATTCAGAACCAAAGAGAGAAACCATACCAGCAATGACATCTGGTGCATCCTGATCCTCACGAGATTTCAGTGCATAAGCCCGAGCTGAAGCAGAAGGCACAGCTGGTCGATTCACAGTTTCTGAGTGCGAGCTCGGATTAGCCCTGTTCTGATTATATCCGCCTCAACCTCTTCCTCGACCTCTGTTCCCAACTGAAGCATGCGAAACCTCTCCACTAGCTTGTGCCATCCCAGATTGTCTCAGAGGGCAATTTGCAACCATATGTTCTGTACTGCCACAACGAAAACATGCACCTGTAGCTCTCCAGCAGATACCCCAATGGTGAATAGAGCAGTGTGGGCACTCTGGAGCACTAGAACCTCGACCCCCAGAGGAACCCCTACTAGAGGCAGTCAGTGTAGGAAAGTTTTGTTGCTTTCCCCTCATCACAGATCTCTGAGCAACTCTCGGTGCAGATGAACTACTTTCCCGACTTCGTTTCCCCAAAGACTGACCTCCTCTATTAAAGCCTCTTCTCTGACTTCTTTCTTTCCTGATCGTCTCTTGTCTTTATACTTTTATTGCAGCATGTAACAACTGATGGTAAGTAACGTGTTGTAACATAGAAAACGCTGCCAAATGCTTCTTGATCGAATCATGCAATCCCTCCTCGAATTGATGACATCGGAACTCTTCATCAATCTGATTCAGGGCATATTTATGAGCCGATTAAACTCCCGATCATACTCAGCAACAGACAAACTCCTCTGCTTAAGATTCAGGAATTGCTTCCACCGATCCTTTCTGTAAGCTTCCGTCACATACTTAGTTCTAAATTCTTGGGTAAAGAATTCCCAAGTCAGAGGCACCGGTAACTAAGGACTCCGTAAAACAAATTTCCATCATTCATAAGCAGCTCCCTGAAGAAGGGAAACAGCACAGTGAACCATCTGCTATGCTGGACAACTAATCTCATCCAGTACCCTCTTCACCTTCTCAATCCAGAACTCGGCCCCTTCAGATTCCTCCAGAGATGTCCCCGAAAATTCTTCAGCCCCATACTTCCTCAGTTGATCAATCGGAACCTTAGGTGTTGTCATTCGATGCAACAAGGTCATCATATCCTGGGATAGCTTAATCAAAGCTTCTCCTTGAGCTAGAGGAGGAGGTGGAACCTCAGCTTCTCCTCGATTGACCCTTGATGGTCCTGGTGTTTCCGAACGTGTTTACTCCGGCTGATTACTCTCAGCAACTTCGTCAACAATCTCGTGAGATCCTTCCATCGTGCTTACTATAGACAAAACATGGGACACCGCATTAGGCCATAACACAACGTAAACACTCAACAGCAAACAATAGGCAAGTATTGGTTAAACCAAAACTGCCTAAACCAGGCGCTCTGATACCAAAAATTGTAACACCCAAATACCCCATAAGAGGATACATGGATGCCACCCAAGACAGGACAAACAAATCAAAACGTTTCACACATGCATTTTTTTAAAAACTAAACGTAACACACATATAATACATCTCATAATTTCAGAAACAAATCCAAAGAATATTTACAGGCCCAAACAAACCAAACAAAATACATTTTCGCGCGACACAAAACTCAAACTCTTTTGGCCACTGCGGTTGACTTGTCTCAGTCCTTAATCTCTTAGCTCCGAACCTACACGGGGTAAATCCACCGTGCTAAGCATATAGCTTAATGAGTAATAACTAATCTATATTAACCGATTTTAGGAAACAGAAAGAATGCATTTTAGAACAAATTTTTATACTAAACAGAACGACAGAATACAGGAGATCCTTCAGAATCAGAATATATTTTAGTTTATATCATAATCAAACATATATCAGAATACAGAACAAATCAAACTATAAATCCATGAACAGAAGTGGGTAACGGGACTTATACAGGAGATACCATAATTAGTATCAGCAGGAGAGACATATGTCTCGATATCAGGAGACACCAAAGTGTCAAATAACAGGAGCAGCTGCAGACCCTTCTAGGCATGCCTATTTACCCACAACTAGGACTTAACAGTTGTAAAACAGAACAAGGTCATTTCATTCATTTCATGTGCAGGCAAATAGCACTTCCAATAAATCAATCCTAGACATCATCTAGGTGTACCTAAAGTACTTACAATGAGATTTTTTACCTATATTACATACTGAAATTACTGACCTGTATTACTTACCTAAATCGCCCTTAGTGTTTATTGTCCCGATAATATCTAACAGTGGTCTTTCCTCTATCATAGGGAACACGGACACAAATTATTATTGTGCTTAATTACTGTATGATAACTGAGTATGATGCATGTTCATGATAAATTTTCGGGATTAATCAACAACTCATAGTACCAAATGATCCATGAAGTTTCAGGAAATTAGCGATACTGCGAGTATTCAAATGAAAGCAAGTCTTTACCAATTAAAGCTAAAAATGTACAAATTACATTAATTCTCAAATGCTATGCCAAGAAGTAACATAAAGATCATAGGATATGCTAAAAAGAGAAAAAGAGTGCGAGTTGAATCATTTAGCTCTACACTAAGAATGAAACAAAGATACATAATAATAAGAAGTAGACAAAAAAATAAAATAGCGGACAACATTTAAAATTTGGTTTTTCGTCAAGAATCACTTGTGAGGTAAGGGATGAAGTAAATGATGGAGGAGTGGTATCTATTTATAGAGCATTTTGTAAACTAGCCGTTTTTGTACCGTTAACTAGTTGTTATTACCTAGCAGTTATACATTTTAATAAATTATTTTTGGGTGAAAAAAATACGTATGACTACTGTTCACAAACACGTACGATTACTGTTCACAAATACGTACGGTTACTGTTCACAAAATACATATGACTACTGTTCACAAATACGCATACGATTCATCATTCATTGGTCAGAAGCGTTCTTTGTAGCAAGACACTGTTCATCGACACCGTTCATCATCTTCAACCTTCGACTTCAGACTCTGAAACTTCTTCTTTTTTTCTTTTTTTTTTTCACCTTCCTTCTTCAGTTTACAACTAACCTATTTAGCAATTCTAACCTATCATAATTATCCTAATCTTCAAACATGATAAATCTAAACAAAAACAAAAACAAAGATGTAACTCGCGTATGATAAGCGAGCCGTCAAATTCTACTTACCGACTTTCCAAAGAAAACTCCAATAGCAGGTGTTGGTGAGTGAATGACTTCGCTATCTCTACCGATGGATGGGTAAAGGAGACATTCGGTGAGGAATAAACGATAATGTTCGATTTAAATCGTTGCGTGTAGGTTTGGATGCGATCTGACTAATAAAGCACTAATAGGTCCAAATAGTAATAAATAACCAAAACATTGTTATGAATTCTTATGTGTAATAAATACCCAAAAGTTCCAGAAAACTTCCGAAAATTTACGAAAATTCCGTCAGAAAATAATGACTCTCAAAATAAATTGTCAACTCAAAACTAATCCTCCATTAATTTCTAAAAATATTTGAAGTATACAAAAATTACGAAAATTATAATAATACTATCCAAATCAATCCGAAGTTTCATTAAACCAATTGACCCGAAAAATGCCATGAATGCATGCCAAAATACTTATGCACAATTTAAGCAACTAGTGAATAAGCAAAGAACAAACATAATTCGTACTAAATTCCTTTAATATTCTAACCCCTAATGTGGGGCGTTACAAATAATTTGGAAGATATGCCTCAAACATTTTCAGAATGCTCTTATCCAAAATAGTACACTATACTTAAATTCCTCCCATTCATACTCTTCTAACCGATACCCTTACCTTGATTCAATCCATTTTTTTTCAAATCAATATCATGTAACATCCCATCCCCGATGGGAAGGGTAAATTGGTAAATTGGGATAGGCTAGGTTGTTGCATTGCATATTTGAAATGTAATCGTTCATTTGGCCTCTAATTGTAGAGGATTGAGTGCATAATTGACTTGAGATAATATTGATTAGTAAGATGAATCTGTAATAGGGGTTAAATGATCCAAAGCCAAATTAATTATTATCGAGGTTATTAGAATCTCATGAGATTAGTGTGTTAACCCCTAAGAGGTGTAATCTAATAAGCGATAAATGAAATGTTTCGAAGTGCATAATCTCGGCCAAGATACACTTGATGGAGATAAAGGCAAAATTTGGAGAAAACTAAATTCGTTATAAGTGGCCCCAATATGACAGTGTTGTGAACTATAGATTGGGAAGCCAGTTGAGAACTTGGAAGCTAATTCGGATTTACAGAGTGTTGCATGGGCAGAATTAGGAAATATTGTTATGACTTGATATACGTGTTATTAATACCGAAGGTGAAGAATTGCGAGTAATCATGAGGAAACAATGATGATAGTGTAAAATTTGAGAAAGATAAAAAGAGTGATCGATTGTATTAATTTCAGTTAATTGGCAGAATTTGGTCGTGTAGTGAAATAAGCGTGAAACGGTATATAAGTGATCGAAATAATTTTCCCCTGCCTTTCTGATTAATCGTATATGAAATTTTGAGGACGAAATTTTTGTAAGGAGGGGAGAATTATAACATCTCGTCCTTAATGGAAAGGGTAAATTGGTAAATTGGGACAGGCTAGGTTGTTGCATTGCATATTTGAAATGTAATCGTTCATTTGGCCTCTAATTGTAGAGGATTGAGTCTTTTAGCACATGCACATGTAGGTACATGCATTCATGACATTTTCCCGGCTTTTAATTGTGATACTGATATGAATTGTGAAATTTTGAGATAATTAGATTTGACTATGACTTAATGAGAATTGATGAATAATTGAGTTTAAATATTGAGTTGGAACATTATTTGAGTGACTGCCAATTGATAGCGACTCTTCGGAAATTTTCTGAAAGTTCTGGAGAAAATGTCTGGACCGAAAATTTTCCGAGTGGCGGACCGACTGATTGTATAGTACCGAGATGATGGTCTAATGGCCATGGGAAAGTTTGATTTATGATTTTAGAGATTAATATGTTGAGTCATTGAATTTGGAGACAAATTGGACTAAAAATGATTGTGAAAAGAGAAAGAGATCTACATGTCTTGTGAGGAAAAGATCTTTAAATAGGTTAAGTTTCAAATTTGGAAGAATAATGAATGTTTTTCTCTCTAGGGCACGTTTCTTCCTCCTTCGATCAATCCTTCTTCTTCCTCTTAGTGATCATTGATCGTTGCCTCTCATCTTGCTTGCTTGCTTCTCCATATGCAAAGACCAGTCTAAACCATAAGGAAGAGGAAATTTGTGAGATGTGGTGTGTTGGCCGTGGGTGGTCGGAGAAGAGAGGAAGGAGTTGGGGAAAATTTCGGAAATTGCGAAGGAGAGCTTGATTTGGTAAGTGATTTTGTATATGTTGTTTATTAGTGAGTTTGATGCATTTATAATGTTAATTGTGAGAGTTTGGGGTAGTTATGGGTGAGTTATGGAAGTTTTTAGAGTAAGAAATTGCGAAAAAATCGATAGGAGAAGACGAACTAGGGCCGCACGTCGCGACGAAGGAATTATTGGACGTCGCGACGAGCGTACGCCGCGACGTGCGTAGACGCCGCGATGAGCGAGACGTCGCGACGAGTAACCATTTAGACGTCGCGACGAGCAGAAATTGATACGTCGTGACGAGCGTGAAAACCCACGCCGCGGCGAGTGTCCTTACGTCGCGGCGAGGATGGTTTTTCTGAATTGATTGGGTTTAGTTTTTAAGGTATAACTTATGGTGTAGACCTCCAATTGAGGTGATTCTTGATTCATTATGAACTAGGGAAAGAGGTCTACAATTGAGAAAAAAGAAGAAAGTATCGAATAAAATTTGAGAATAGGTTCTATTGCAACCTAGGGGTTGTTTATGGATAATTGTGATATAATTGTGCGATTCTGAATTTAAGGAAATGCTATTGAGAGTTCTGGATACTGAGTATAAAGCGTGAATTTTGATATAAAGAATAGTGACACTGAAATTGAGGTTTTCGTGAGAATATACAAATGAGTATGACTTGGTAAATTAACTGAAAGTTAAAATTGGAATTGGTGGAATTCTGTAATAGGTCATTGAATTGATATGAGTCGTTATTGCTCAATTGAGTGGAAAGGTAGAATTTGACAAAAGAGAGTGGAAATTGGGAAATAGTGCCGAGAGGGTCATGAATAGGCATAGTACATCCTTTATTCAAGGCATGTGCATCATCAAATTATTTTGACTGTGCATTTAATGAATGAGTATTTGATTGTTTTAGAGGCACCGTTGGATCATTATTCCACAGACAGTGCTGGAGCTTCCAGGCAACAGCTAGGAAGTTCAGGTGAGTAACTTAGTTGGTTTCTCAATCTATGTGTTTTTAATATTTCGCATTGATGCCATGTGGAGTTAAGGATGGATATATGTGTTTGGTTTTGATTGATTTCGGACCATGGGTGTCCAAAATATTGGAAACGTGATATTGAAGTGATAATGTGTGTAAATGATTGCGAATGCATCAATGTTTGTATATGATTGAAATATCGGACCTAGGGTCCGAAGAAATGGAAAATAACATTGAAATGTAAATGATTGTGAATGACTGTAAATGGAAAGTGGAACATATGCATTCATGCATAATTACATGATCAGATAATGACAGTTGTGACCGGAGCAGCCACCGTATCAGGGCATATCACGCCCAACGTATATGAGAGCTTTAAGCTCAACGCACAGGACCTCAGGTCCAATGTATTTGAGAGCCACTGGCTCAATGTATCAGGGCATATCACGCCCAACGTTTATCAGAGCCTCAAGCTCAACGCAATGTGCCCGTCACTGGGACAGTTTCAGGCGCACGGTCACAACAACGAAATAAAAATGAAAAGTGTCACATGTGCATTGCATATACAAATGATTGAACATGAATTGTGTTAAAGGCGAAACGTCTTATAAATGTGAAATTTAATGCATGCGATTATCTGAATGTGTTAATATATATGATATGATGTGAATTGTGTGTATATGCATGAGTTGGGTGAACCATCGATGATGATTTCTCACTGAGTTCGCAAACTCACCCAACATTGCAATTATTTTTCAAGAATTGAAGATTACCCCGTTAGTAAAACGGGAGTATGATTGCTACAAGCAAGGCAGAGTTTGGCGTCGGGATCAGTCTCATGTCTGCATTTGAGTCATTTTGGTTATATGTGAAAATTTGTATTTTTGTAGATAAATATTGTTATTATATTGGGCCCAAATTGGCTGTGAATATATGTGTGTATGAATGGTTTTATGACTGAAATTAGATTTTGACTGAAAATGTTTTTGCATCGTGGACCCAAATTGTTTAATGATTTCTGCGCACTCATTTGTTTCAAAAATTACAAAATTGTTTTACGAAATTTCTGAATAGATTTGAGTGCTCTAGTACGCCACCCTCGGGGGGCACGGGCTCGGATATCATCATCGATATTGGGTTCGGGTCTGGCGGGAGTGGGGTGCTACATACCAAATGCCATCAAATTCTATAGAGAGATAGAAAAGTGTGTTAAGAAACTATTGGTTAAGAATCACTTCATTTGGAGGTCGGATAACAAAGTTTTGGCCGAAAGAATCAAACATAATTTTGCCCTCAATCATATTGAACCTGTCGCGGGACAAATAGTATAACTCTCTCTACAAATGTCGGATTAAGATCATTTTAGAACAATTTAAAAGAGGATTTTGAGATCTAAAACTTTCAAGAAGACCTTGAAGACAAATTATATAGTCTAGAGTGTAAAATTTGGACCAGAATATGTTCTAGTCAACGTAAGACGAAGCAAAAAGTCAACCTAAGACAAAGGGTGAGACGAACTGAGAAAAGTAGACGAATCGAAAAGCGGACGAATCGAAAAGTAGACGAATCGAAAAGCGGATGAATTGAAAAGTAAACGAAGCAAAGGGAAGATAAAACAAAGAGTAGACGAAGCGAAAAGCAGACGAAACGAAGAGCAGAGGAAGCGAACAGTAGATGAAGCGAAGAGCAGATGAAGCGAATAGCAGATGAAGCGAATAGCAGACGAAGCAAAAAATAGATGAAGTAAAGAGCAGATGAAGCAAAAAGTAGACAAAGTGAAGAGCAGCCAAAACAAAGTCAACTTCAGACGAAGCAAAGTCAATTTAAGACGATATAATTCTTAAGACGAAGCAGAGTCAACTTAAGACGAAACAAAGTTAACTTAAGACGAAGTGACTCTTAAGACCAAACAGAGTCAATTTAAGACGAAGCAAAGTCAACTTAAGATGAAGTGACTTTTAAGACGAAGCAGAGACAACTTAAGGCGAAGCAAAATCAATTGAAGATGAAGTGACTCTTAAAACGAAGCAGATTACTCTCCTAAGCATCTCTACTCATAAAGACCATAACTTTCGACTCCGATGTTTAAAAGTTTTATATTATATACCGTTGGAAAGCTAGAAAGATAAGCTACAACTTTCCAGAAGACAAATTTGTCTAATTTAGCTTAGATTAAACCATATTTTCTATAAAGTCAAAATACAAAATTTACCCCTAAGGAAGACTTGAAATTTTTTTACATTGTGCAAAAATTGGAAAATCCTGAGTATAACTATTCAGCTACCAATTTGACTTCATTCAACTCTCAAACCTCAACTTAGTAGGGTTTTCAAATAGAAAAATCCCACAACGCCCAATCACTAAAATTGGTTCTAGAACACTTAAATCCATGTATTTCCTAACTCCATAGTCTAAAACTCTTCCAAAAATTTCAAAAAATTCAAATGATCTTACCTTGATTCTTCACTAAATGAAAAGATCTTTGGCTCAATTTGAAACTCTTCTCTCCCTCTTCCTTTTTCTCTTCTTGACCGACTTCAAAATCTATCTCAAGACTAAGAAGTGCTGAAAGCTTAGCTCAACTCTTTTCTTTTCTCTCAACCATCGAAACTCTCTTCTTTTTCTTTCTTAACTTCTCTTTCTCCCTCTTAATTCATGTTTCCCCCTTCTTAAAAAGCAAGACTAAATTTTTTTCTTTCATTTCTACCCTTAATGAGCCCAAAAAGCCTCTTTTACCCTTCTTTATAGGCTTATGTTCTTTTTAACCTTAAATGTCTTGCTAAAAACACCCTTTGAATATTCTTATAACCTTTATACTTTATTCCAATCAGCCTATATCATATAATCTTTCTAACATCAACATCGTAATTACTTTCTACAAAATTTCATAAGAACCTCATAATTAATTCAAATCATACTTATTCATCAAGAAGAAATTCTTGGGGGCTAACATTTCTCAATATACTCACATTTATAAACAATTATACCCGGAAAGTCAACGAATGCATGTATAGTCATTTTCATATGCAATGATTCAATATTCACGTGCATGAGCATATCACATAATGCATGAGCATGAAACACATTTCTAATCTCTCAGTGAATCTCTTACATTTACAATTTTAACCTTAACATGAGTAACGGAATGTTACAGTGAGTATCTTAAGCAATTTCATGTCAATAATCACTAAGTGTTATGGAATAATTTTATAATCAATTAAGCACTTATCACCTATTGACCATTTATCTAATCTTGTATAGTTGTTTTCTTTTTTTCACATTTCTTTTATAAATTTTCTTTTTATAAATTTTATTTATATCTTACTTTATTTTATTTTTTGTTTTTGTTTACTTTGATTTCATGAGTGATTGTGGTGTATGACAAGAAGTTGACATCCCGTATTTCTGAAAAAATATGTAAAACTTGAGAAAACATTACATTGCAATCAAAGAGAATGAATTATATGTCTTTAAATTTGTGATACATTTAATCCATTACACTTAGTGATTAATGTCATAAAATGCTTAAAATATTCACTTTATTTCATATTTGATCCTAGGTACAATTTGAGAGCATAATAGCTAAAGTGAGCTGAAAGCATACTCATTGGGTCATCTTCTCGAGATTCACACTTCTCTTATCTTCATGGAACAAGAGAAAGAAGGATTAGAGCAAGAGAAAGACAAGAACATTAAGAGATGTTGCAAAGATGGCTCATGTCTAAACAAATAAATTGTCACAAGCATGAGCATTCACTCACAGCTGTGGTATGTTTTGCATAGGCGTGGGACACATCTCACACCCATGCAAGGTGTCTCACGACCATGAGACACCACTCACAGTTGTGAACAACAATGCAGGGCCATGAGACACTCTAGCACACTCCTGAGACACCACTCACGGCTGTGAACAACAATGCATGGCCGTGAGAAACTCTAGCACGCCCATGACTCATTTGCCACCTATCCCGAAGACCTACTTTTCACTTTAAATAGAATATTATATGACGAAACAAAGGATGGGCAGATAGAAACATTTTCTTTATTTCTCTCTTTGGTCTTTAACAAGATAGCCAGATTCAATGGCTGATTCTTGGAGATTGACGGAGAAGATAGAGGGTTAAATTCTCGAGACCGGTTCGAAGGTGAAATTGACGCCCAAGTCACAGTTGAGCTTATCTCATCTTTTTAATGTTGAATCTCTCTTTTCGGATTGATATCATTGTTTTATGTTGATTGAATTGGATTTTGTAAAGATGATCATAATGCGCTCATTGGATTGGTTTATTACGAACACATTGCTAGAATGTTGAATATAATTGTTACATTTGATGTTTGTTAGTAGCTACTAATGATTTTGTATTGTTAGGAACAACATAAAACATCTTAAGGATTGTTGTTTCCCGGGAAAATCAATACCTCCCACATTCCATGAACTATGGATATTTAGAGGAGTTTTGTTTATCTTCTAAAATTAATACTTCATTTAGTCAAATCCCTTCCCCTTTTAAGAATTGTCTTCCGAGAAAAAAAATCCAACCAGAGTTGAAATCCAACTTTTAGCTCCTTCCATCATCACATTAAGGGCATGAGACACTATCAAAAGTCCCTTAAAATTAGGAGGACAATAATGCAAAGAAGAGCTTAAGCTCTCTCAAGCAGGGTTTATGGAAGTGGGAGTAGAAGGTAATGACCGTAATGTTTGACAAGCAACAACCTTCTCCCCTCTCCTTGCCAGCTGAGAGACGAAGGAAGTGTGTCCAAATTAGGAATAAATCGTATTTTAGAGGAATAGCGAGAAGGGAGGGGTCAGAAAGTCATAGCTTCCAAGTCAAACCAACCAAATCCAAGCATTTTGCTGACTTTAAACTAAAATACAGCAAAGAATCAAAACACAGTAGAAGGCACATTTGAAAAATCATTCTTAAGAATAACAAATGGATAAGCTAGAAAGATCAAAAGCAAAAAGGACAAAAAAAGCATTTGATTTCAATGAAGCAGTAACAAGAAGACAAAGAAGGGAGTAACACAGTGAAGAAAGTAAGAAAGGAAAAACAAGGGAGGTGTAAAGGTTAAAACCGATAAGGAGAAATCAGGAACATACAGCAGAAGGCAGAAGGCAGGAGAAAAAGTAAAATGTGAATAATTATTGTTACCAACTCATGATTTACAATCTATACCGTCGTAGTATAAACTTTACTAATGCAACAATAGGAAACATAAATCCCCTGTACTGGCTGACTTGTCACTGTACAGTGTGATTAACATGGGACTTCATGTCAAACTTAAAACTTCTCTACAAATCATTTAGAATTCCCGTTAGACTCGCTTTCAGTTTCAGAATCAGAATGCAGTTGTGAATCGGAGTCAGAATACTGTTCCAAATCAAAGCCCACCTTTCTCTCTTGATTGACCAATTCAGCAAGGTCATGCCTGTTGGCGCTTTTGTAAGCTCCTACAATGGCCTTCAGCAACGAATCACTGGGTTTTTTCCCTCCATATTTTAGTTGGGTGTAGATCCTTCTCACGCCTTCAACCATGCCAGCTTTCCCATAACAACGGACCAAATTGATAGAAGTAACAAGGTCTGGTTCAAGGCCTTCATCCTTCATTTTCATGTAGGTGTTGAGGGCCTTGTCAATCTCCCCAGCCAATCCATACGCATATATTGGAACATTGTAGGCAAACGAATCCAGATCAATGTCTGATTTTCTCATGGTATCACACAATTTAAGTGCTAAATCATGTAAACCCACTGTAGAGAAAACAGAAGCAATAACAGCTTGCTTAGCATAAGGCTTCCCTTTCTGGTAAGATGTCTGCAGCTGCCTTACGATTTCAGTTGGAACACCTCCTTTCTTCAGCACACTAAACAACATTCTAAATGTCTGGCGATCAGGTACTATATTCTGGCTAATCATCTCATGTAACAGTTCGCCACATTCGCGCAGCTGGCCATTGATCACATAACATGCCATCACCTTCTTATATGCTGGCCGATTCATCAATAAACCTGACTGCTTCATTTTCTCTGCTACATCAGCAGCTTTATCCAGCATAGCCATATTCTTGTACAGATACATCATACTTTCAAACGAAACCCTATCTGCCTCACCCCTTTCTCTCAAATTATTGAATATTGACTCAGCTTCAGATACCATTCCAAGATGTGCATAAAGATTTATCATACAATTTGATGCACAAGTGTCCGCACCACCTTTCAAATCCTTCATCTTCTGATACAATTTTCTCGCCTCGTCAAGCTTTCCCAGCTTACTATAAAGCTTAATAAGGGAAGTGAGTACTATCTGGTTTCCAGGGATCCCACATCCTTCCATCATTTGGAAATATTGAATCGCTTCTTCGACCTTTTTGTTCTCTGCAAATCCGTTTATTATAGCTCCAAAGACAACTTCGTTAGGTTTTACACCTGTATCCACCATTTCATGAAACAAATCAACTGCATCAGAAAGTTGGCCATGACGTACATAGCATGCTATAATACAAGAGAATGTTTGGCAGGTTGGCTTAAACCCTGCGCCTTTCATTTCAGCCAAGTGTTCCCTTGCGTGGTCAACTAAATCACCAGCAGAGAGCATTTGAATAAGTGAATTATAAGAGCACTCATCAGGCCAAGTACCCTGATTTCTCATGCTTTTAAAGAGAGAAATGGCTTTGTTATAAAGCTTTCCTTTACCATAAGCTTTGATCATCACATTGTACTCCAGAACATCCCTCTTCCATTCCATCAAGTTCTTGTTTCTGTTAAAAACAGCCTCAGCTTCAGCCCAAAGTCCCTTTTCAGCATAAACATCCATCACAGAGGCACGCGTTTTTGACAACATATTACCTTTGAACTGACCTAGAAGATTCCTCGCCTTATCATGAAAACCTTCATTAACATACATCTTGATAATACAAGGAACAGAATGTTCATCAAGACATTCACCAGACTTCTGAATTTCATCAATTACAGCCTCTACTTCTTTTACCATATTCTTTTGACACAATATATGGATAATAGCTCGATATGTCACAATGTCAGGGAAAAGACCCTTCTCAGTGATCTTATGATAGCACTTCAAAGTTGCGTCAATATTGCCAGCTTTGGCATACAGAGATAACAGGATATTGTAAGTTTTCGTATCAGGGGATATTCTCCTTTCTTCCATTTTGTTAAGCAAAGACTCTGCTTCTGAAAGATGCCCTTTACTGCCACAGATAAACATCATGGTATTAAAGGTGATTGTATCCATTGGCACCCCAGATTTCAACATTTCTGCAAAAACATCAGCTGCATCCTTCAGACGCCCTGCCTTACCGTACAAATCAATCAGTGTATTGTATGTGGATGTTAGTTTAGGCTTCCTACTCACATTCTCCGCATCCAATCTACTTGCAACACATGATAAAGAAGTTCGTCCACCTGTCCTGAAAAGCTCAGTTGATAAAAAATGTTTAAAACTAATTGGCACAGATCCTGACCCATTTTCTTTACCAATCATTGTATCCAATTCAATACCATCCAACTCTACTCGTCCAACAGACCAATCCTTATAAAACCTATGAGCCCTCTCAAACTCCCCTACATCCTTCAAGACCCTGACAACAGTACTCATTGTGACCTCGTCAGGAAAAAGTGCTCTTAGTCGCATATGCTTAATCCACATGAGTGCTTCCATGACAAGACCTGCTTTCCCATACACATCAATGAGCATTCCGTACGTGTTATTTGTTGGTAAAATGCCATTTTTTGCCATTTCAATCCAACAAAGTCTTAATTCATCCCACCTTTGAGCCCTACCTAATGCTCGAAGCACAATATTATAGTGGATTACATTAGGGACATAATCTTTCTGCGATTTAAAAAAATCAAAAACCCTGAGAACTCTCTTCCAATTTCTCTGTTCCTTGAGAATAACAGTCTGCTCTTTTGCATTCAAATTCTCATAATACGAATTAAGGGTCTCTTCAATATCATCATCAGAATCCAAAGACCGCAAAATGGAAGGTAAAACACTTCCATACTTCCTTTTCTTACCGTTAACAAAAGAACTCTTGGAGGCCAAAGTAACAGTATTTGATTGACACCGAAGCTTAAACCCTACAGGAACCCCATTTAGTTGAGAGCTCTGATTCAGGGGAGGTGAACATACAATTTTAGTTTGACGGGTCGGCTGAACCGGTTGTGAATTTTTGTTGGGAAAAGAACAGATTCCAGTTTGGGGGAAGTTACGGTGACGAAGTTGATAAAACCCTGGAAAAACCCTACCTTTAAGAGAAGAATGAAAAGTGAAGGGCTTACACAGAGAAAGGGAATGATGGCGGCGTCTTTCCTCCTGCTGTTGTAGGGAACGGTGAGGCTGTCTGTAACAATTATCATAGCAAGAATGGAGCATGTCTGTGGTTTTTGTGGGCGTGGCTTACATCAGCTGAAACTGGCGGTGGTACTGCGACATACAAATTTACACTTCCACTCGCTTGGACTCTGTTACTGCCTTACTGGTTCCCCTCGTAGTGCACTGGTCTTTAACTTATATTTCGTAATAACCTAACCCAACCCTCCCCGCTCCAAGCTTTGGATTTCTCTTTCTGTTTATTTATTTATCTATTTCACAGGGCCTTGATTGTTTTTTTTTTTAATTATTATTACAAAGGAAAGAGAACAAAAAGATCACAAATGATGGGGTACACAGCCCCGCTCGCGTTTTGGTGAAGCAGCTTCAGGATGGCTCCCAAAAGCTCACGAAGAATGAACAGGTCCGAATCTAAGAAACGGGCATGGAACTCGTTGACCGGCACATTCAAAGTGTTTTGACTTGAAGATTTGATAGATCATGCTACTAAAAAGACAGTGAAAACAAAATAACACCCATCTTAGCAACCTCCTCTTCAAAATAAAAATTAAAGTGAAAAGGGTTACATGAAGTAAAAAACAAATGTCAAAAATGATCCTGTAAGTAGCTAAGCTAATGCCTGGCTGAGGCCAAAAAGGGGTTTAACATCCAACTTTAGTTGAGATTCACATGGGATGAGGCTTGGGAGTCAAGGGGATAACATTGCAACTCCTATTTGTAAACATCAAACAAGGTCATAGTGCAGAAATCACAGTCCTGGCTGCAGCCTCCCGCTTTATCTCTGCGGCTTTCCCACTGCCTCGGAAATACATGTAAACTTGCTGCAGATTATCAACCATCAAATTAGCTTAACTGAATTTGCAGAATGATGTTCTTTTTCTTTTGGGCAAATAATGAATTGTCAAACCTGAATAACCCAGATACTGAGCAGCGCTTCAACACTGAAAAATCCAAATCCTATGAAGTAGAAAACCTGAAAGATAATTACACACCGTCAACCCTCCTTTGCATTTTTCTTTAACCCACTATCTATCATTATAACCAGGACGGAGATAGTATAACGTGCATAAAAGTGATCAATAATTAACTGATTTAAACTTACCCCAACTAAACCACTGAGGCCCAGAAGATCAATAGCTGGCAAGATCCCCCTACAAAAACATGATAACAAACATTAGTAAAGCCGAGAAATTCCCAAGTCTTGAAAATTATGGAGATAAAAGTTATTAGTATATGAAAATTATTGTGTATCCAATAAAATAGTTTAAGTATTATCTAAAATTATTATATTTATGGAATATTGAAATAGGTGGGCCAAATTTAGTGAAGTATACGCCTTAGAACCATTCATTAGTCTTTGTGTCCATGGACATAAGCTTGCAAGCCAGACCAAAGTTTATATTCACATAATATCAGAGCTAATTTAAGGAATGGACAAATAACTTGAAATGAAACTTTGCAGAAGTCAGATAAAACTTTCATCATTAAATCAACAAAGGATATGCAACTAGCTGCAAATTAATGTGGCCAAACAATTAATATGCTTTTATGATATACAGTAGAAGTCATACTGAAATTTGAGAATATAAATACCCTCTAAACAAGTACCTAGCATACAAAACCTTTCATCACTGACAGAGGTGAAAAGTAACTTACGCAAGAGATTTTCCCTTGAAAATTATTGGAGGAGCGACAGCAGCTAAAACACAAAAACCAATGTGGACCTGCAAGTGAAAAAGTGGAAAGTGTTAAAACTTACCAACAGATGTTCATTTTGGGAATTAATATCCAAGAGCATTAATGAGATTACCATATATGATAAGAAAAACCACCCAAATTTGAGAGCACTATCAGTCCTGTAAACGTTGTACCAAAATGTTAGCAGAAAAAGGGTTGAGGATAAAATTAAAAGAAAGAGAAGCACATTGCAAACGTAACCTAATTGACAAGTTAATGGAAAACCACTTCTTGCAACCTCAAGTTAACCTCTTCAGAGTTACCACCAGTTCATTTTAGTTGAATTACCCATTTCTCCATAAACATTACCTTTGTTGTCATGTCATTTATTATTTTTCAAAGGAGATCTAAAAATTCCAGATAGATCTTAACTCATAATTCAACAAATCAATTTTTACCAAACCATCAAGCTGCTAACTGTTATAAGGACCAAAAGAATTGTGTATAAGATATGCAGCATAGAATCAATCATGGTTTTTAAACGGAATAGCTAATATACTCTGCACACGTAAAAATTCTCCAGTAAGATCACCAAAGAGCAGACACTGTCATCAGTCCACAGGAAGCATCACTTCCCTAATTCAAAACTGGTTTCTAAATTCTATATATTTTTGGCATGCAAAATGAAACTTTGTTTATTCACTTTTGAACATCAAATTCTGCAAATGATAAGTCACAAAAGTGGCTGTATTTAAGTAGACTATATATTATGGTTATGATTATCACAGGCCCAATTTACAGCCCAAATTCTAGTGACCTAAAATAAAATGGTGAAGACAGGTAACAACAAAAAGCCTACCTCATTGCACGATAAAGAGGACGATACCACGTGACATATGCTCCCGGAACCCCTGATATGAGATAGATGATGGAAAGAAACCAAATTGTTGGACCTAAACAACGAAGAAAAATTCAGATATGGAGGTGGAATATATCAGTTTGGGAAGCAAGCTAAAAGAATGCATGCTGACCTTCACCCTTGATCCAGGCTGTAGTAACAGCCACTACGTTCCACAATAGGCAAATACATAAACCTGCACTTTTGTAAGATTGAGTTACAGTGAGTATACTTTCTTAGAAGTACTAGATCATTCCATTGACCAGTAAATACACTCAAGGAAAGAAAGAGATAGAGACAGGATAATACACTCGAGAATGGTCTACCTGAATCTGGCTAAAGAAAGTATCATCCTAACAACTTTAAAAATAGGGACCTCAAACAGAGGAGACCCAACCAATACTGGATACACAATTGCCCTATGCTCTCCTTGAATATAAAAGGGAAACTTCTAGACCAACCTAATTAAATCAATTAACCAACTATAATAAACTCAAAATCAATGGATAAGGAATAAGTAAAATGACAAGACAGTGCCATTCATTCAACCTGAAATCCATAAAACATACCCAATAATGTTGTGAAAGCAACATATTGTAACTTCTGCAGATGGATTGGTATTTCATTCCCAATATCATGATGGATGACAGGAAAAAATGGTGGCCAATTCTTCTCTTCTATTACAATTCCCGCTGCCAAACAAAGCACACAAGTCAAAGATGGAAAATCTTCCATCCAACCACATTGTCTCATATAATTTCACGAAATCAAACAAACCTCTTGCTATTGCATCTTCCTTCCTTTTCAGTTCCTGATCAACACAAAGAAAGTGATCCAAAATTACAATTGAATCATTTATGTCAAGAAATGGAAAAACTAGTTTGAAGGCATTCCTGAAAAGGCTTGTAGATTTTGAAGCTTCTATAATGACACACTCTGAACAATTATAGTTGCATGCCTATATACTATCTTTTCAAATAAGACCAGAAAGTACTCAATTGGCATCAATATCAAATGATGGTCCAAATGTTGAGATATTTGAATCAGTAGATTATCACTAGAGATTCCAGGCACATTAAGAAGCTACAATAGTATGAGCAGTCATCACCTGTTCCCTCTTCTTCAATTCTGCCTCTTTGGCTTTAAGTTCCTTTTCTTTTGCTTTTAAATCCTAAAATCAGACAACATATTTGAATGAAATACCACTACGAAATAATATTAAGGCAAAAAGTAAATAGGTCAACATTTTCTCCCATGCCTTAGCAGTATCAAGAGGAATATCAACTGTTGCACCACGATCATAGGGTTCAGGAGGAAGAGGTGAAAGCCTTGAAGTTGCAGGTGGAACACTTCCAGGATTCTAGAGATTTCGCATGAACATAACAATTGTAAACATATCAGCAAACCACAAAAAACAGTGCATTAACAAATCAAACAATGAAAGAATTTACATTTTCCTCCTCCACTTAATATTTCTTTCATTTATCTCTACTCAAATCTTGCTTCAAAGTGTTCAGAGTAAGAGTATCACAAGTAGTGATTCATTCCTCATAAATGCATGATTATATGATCATTGTAAATCAATAAACCATATTCATAATCGAAACTAAGAATTACTTGATACCAATTCCAAAAAAAAGTGATGAGTGAATCAACATCACCATTGTATATCACCACTTCGAGAACAGTCAAAATGGATTGCATTCACCCAAATCGACTACACTGTTCCATTCACTTATGTTTATCACCACCAAGAATGCAACATATGAGAGCATTAGCATACAATAGCATAAGCAAACAATATGTAGCATAAGCAAACAATATGTGGCTGCATATACCGGAAACAGAAGAACAAGTCTCCACATTCTTGCCTTTAAATCTTCAATCAAACACAACCACTCTTGTACTCAGATTCTACTAGACATTACCTTATTTACATACAAAATAAGGATCCACTTCAAAAGAACATTTCATTTGGAAAACAGACTTCGCAGTGAGCCAAATTTCTATAACATTTGGTCTTAAAGCACTGACAAAGAATCAAAAGTCCAGAAACTATAACTACTGTCCTTCATTACTTTTCTTGAGACATAGTTACTGATACCAAATCGGCAGTGTAATTAGCAGAAAAAAGAATGAGTAAAAGCAATAAGAGTTTAAGAGAAGAAAAGAAAAATAAACAGATCATCCACAACAATTTTATCTTTTAGAAAAGTTCAGTTCTCATGCTTTCTCACAGAAGTACAGATACTAACTCTACAACAAATTATTGGACTTTGTCCATGTAACATGTATAATAGGCTCATGAAAAGAGATGATGCATAAAGACATGAACCATTTGACAATCGCAGCGGATTCTATAGAACAAAAATGACCAATTTGTAGTATATAGGTGTAAGCCAATTGCAAGCCTCCAAATCATTGCCAGGCTAAAAGAAACTAAAATATCAAAAGCTTTTCTGTAAGTACATTGCAACACTATCTAGTAGATGCAACCCCAGAGTAGCAGCATGTAGAAACTACAATTCCAGCATGCAAGAGCAAGGGCATCCAGAATACTGAAAGTGGATAAGCAAGCTTACCGGCATATAAAAGGCACCTCCACCATAATTTGATTGCGCTGATCCTTTCTTTGACGATTGATCCTGACGCAAATAACATGACATTAAAAAATGTAGGTTGGATATTCTTGTTATCTCTTCCTCAAATAAATCAGTATGGAAGTTGACATAAATCCACATAAATTACAGGTGAAGGTTAGATATTTTAAAGATCTGCATTCGCATATACCAGTGACCAATAAAACGTAAATTACAGGCCCAATACGCAAGTTTAATTGATGAAAATGCAACCCGCATATCTACGTAGTTTCATGCCTATACAGGGGGATTAGAAGGTTCTCCAGAAGACGACCGAATCCAGGAAAAAAAAAAAAGAAAGAATTTGGAGAAGCCGCAGTTCAAATTTATGCCTTTTAAATGTTAGGAAACAGCATAATAATGTATCCAAGGGATCAAAATTGTAGAATTTTCAATCATTTTCCTCCACATATCTTTATCAACGAAGCAGAGGGATTTGTCAAAACTGAAACGCACTAGTAGAAGAACTGCATTAACGTTCATGGACCATCCAGAGTTGATATATGTAAATGCTGAAACCCAATTTGATGTTGTTAATAAATGATGTCTTGCACACGGATCTAACAATGTCTTAAACATAACGCATCATATGCATACATATTTGTTTGTGCACAAAACGTACCGCGAACGGATTAACTTCTTCATCAGCGAAGGGATTGGAATCGTGGCGATTCATGAGACCGAACAGAAGGATCAAAACACAAAGGGGAACAAATGTTTGAGGGAAGGAAAGTAAATTAAAGATCTGCAAAAATGATTTATTTAAAGAAAGAGCCAAGTAATGGCGATTAGAGAGAGAGAGAGAGATGTTTGTGGGTGGATGGTTAGGTGAGAGAATGGCGATAGATTGTGAACAAGAATGACTTTTAAGGAAACTAAATGGACGAATCCAAATTGTTTGCAAAACCAAACAAACCGCAAAGAGAATTCTGTGAGAAAAAGAAAACAACGTATACCTATAGAATCAGAAGAGATGGCCTTATATGGAGTGCATACATACGTTCCTCCAGTATATAAATAGTAACGTGAAATGGATGTTAAGAAATGATGTTACTCGTTTCCTGAGTTCCAACTTCCAACTTCTATGGAATTTATATAATTCATATAAATTAAAACTTATGTTATAAACAAGAGGAAGGGGAAGGCGGCCATGCTTTGGCTGACTGCCTACTTTCTTATCCCATCCAGTGCCCTTCATCTTGAGGAGGAAGCAGATGAAAACCAATTAAGAAATAAATGTGAAATTCGTGGAATTTTCGAATCTTCACGTTGAATACAAAATTGGAAACCAAGCGCAAACAAGTAAAGAGGAGATAAACTAGCTAGGCATCCACTTATTATACATTAGCTTTAAGCTAAGCACGCGGCCGACTACGATACCGTTCAACGTAGCCATCCATATCAGCTCAGTCAGCTGTCCAAAGGGATGTTGGGGGTGTTTGCATGTGTGAGGCGTTAAGGTTTTTGTGTGGCAGCTAAAAAAAAAAAAAGAGATGTTGAAGGAGAGAGAAGAGTGCGTGTGGATGTGAGGAGTTAGTGTGAGAGGTTACAGTTGAAAAAAAAAAAAGAAACGCAGAAGACAGAGAAGGAGAGTGAAGGGTGAAGGAAAGAGTGTGAGTTTAGGATTTGGCATAGGCAAGAGAGAGGACATGAGAAGAGAGGAATTGAAGTGTGAGGTGTTGAGGTTCTGCAGGGGTGGAAAATAACGAAAATGCAGAAGGGGGAGGTAATAGAAAAATCTGAAAATATTTTGCAAAGGAATGTTAGGTAATTGTTTGCTTGTGTATAACGGGGTTTTTGTTAGAAAAGATATAAATAATACGGTGTGCCACTAATTATTAAATTATTTAATTGTTAGTGTACTAAATGCACCACTTAATAGTTAGTGTATCACTTCTATTATCATGATAGTATTTTATTAGAAATTTTGTACTATAAATAGAAGAGTTAACTTGATGTAAGTGATACTAATTTATAAGAAGAATTCTCCTCTCTCAAATATTCTTAAATTTTAGTTTCAGTTTTATAACACGTTATCAGCACGAAACTCTAATGTCTACAATTCGGCTTATCAACTTCAAGCAATCATAAGGTTCTTCCGTTTACGTACATCAAACAAACTTTTGATATGGAATCTAATATGGTAGTGAAAGCAAAACACATTGATCCTTCAATGATATCTATTTTGCATGATCGTCTGGGTCATCCAGGATTAACAATGATGCGAAAAATAATTAAGAATACATATGGACATCCATTGAGTAATAAAATGATTACTCAAATAAATAAGAGTCCATGTACATCTTGTTCTCTTGGAAAACTGATCATATGGCCATCACTAGCTAAAATAAAATAGGAATCACCTGCTTTTATTGAACGTATTCAAGGTGATATATGTGGACCAATTCATCCACCATGTGGACCATTTCGATATTTTATGGTATTGAGAGATGCCTCCAGCAGATGGTCTCACGTTTGTCTACTATCAACTCGTAATATGGCATCTTCAAGATTTCTTGCACAAATTATTAAATTACGAGCACAATTTCTTGACTATATAATAAAGAAAGTCAAACTCAATAATGCTGGTGAATTCACATCCCAAACTTTCAATGACTATTGTATGTCAACTGAGATTATGGTCGAGCATCCTATTGCTCATGTGTATACTCAAAATGGTTTAGCTAAATCTTTGATTAAACGCCTTCAACTTATTGCTAGACCATTGATGATGAGAACAAATATTTCAATTTCCGTATAGGGTCATGCAATTTTACATGCTGAGGCATTAATTCGCATCCCACCAAGTGCATATCATAACTACTCCCCACTACAACTTGCATTTGGTCAAGAACCAAATATCTCCCATTTGAGAATTTTGGTTATGCAAGATATGTGCTTTATTGCACCACCACAACAGTAGTAAAATGAGACCTCAAAGAAGATTGGGGATATATATCATTTATGAAAGTACATCTATTATTAGATATCTTGAGCCTCAAACAGTGATGTGTTTACAACACGCTTTTCTTGATTGTCATATTGATGAAAATAGTTTCCGACATTGGGGAGATAATAAACAATCGATGAAAGAAATTACATAGTGCGAACCATCATTATCAGATCTTGATCAACGACAAAACAATGTGAAACAGAAGTGCAAAGAATTGTGCATTTGCAAAGAATTGCAAATCAATTACCAGATGCTTTTACATATACAAAAAAAGTGACTAAATCATTTATACCAGCTGTAAATACTCCTGTTCGGATTGAAATCCCAAAAGGACAATCTGAGAACATGGTCACTCATGAATCTACGACACGCATGAAGCGTGGTAGACCAATCGGTTCCAAAGATAAAAATTTTCGAAAAAGAAAAGGAGCAAATGTGATTAATAACCCCAAGATAGATAAAAGTATTCATTTAGAAACACAAGATGAGGATAGTGTCCCAGAAGAGACACAAACTGACATTAATCAAGAAATCGCAATTAATTATATTCACACAAAAGAATTATGGAACCGAAATGATATGAAAGAGATTGATGAAATATTTTCTTATGCTATAGCCTGTGATATCATCAATGAAAATGAAGATCCCGAACCAAGATCTATCATTGAATGTCAAAATAGACATGATTGGGTTCAATGGAAAGATGTTATTGAAGCTGAATTAAATTCTCTTAACAAGCGTAATGTGTTTGGACCTATTGTCCTTACACCCCAAAGTGTAAAGCCCAGAGGTTACAAATGGGTTTTGTTCAAAACGAAATGAGAAAAATGAGATTGTGAGATACAAAGCTCGACTTGTTGCACAAGGTTTTTCTCAAAGACCCAGAATTGACTATGAACAAACATACTCTCCTGTTATGGATACAATTACGTTTAGATATTTAATCAGTTTAACGGTTCTTCAGAAACTGAAAATGCGTCTTATGGATGTTGTTACAGCTTACCTGTACGGATCACTTGATAGTGATATTAACATGAAAATCCCTGAAGGATTCAAAATGCCTGCAGCATTAAACTAACAACCAAAGAAAAAGTATTCGATCAAATTGCAAAGATCCTTATATTGACTAAAGCAATCTGGACACATGTGGTACAATTGTCTAAGCGAGTATCTATCAAAGAAAGGATATGTAAATAGTCCTATTTGCCCTTGCGTTTTTATAAAGAAAACAACATCTAGATTTATGATTATCGCTGTCTATGTTGACGATTTGAATATCATTGGTACTGTTAAAGAAATCCAAGAAACAGTGGTATACTTAAAGAAGGAATTTGAAATGAAAGATCTTGGAAAAACTACATATTGTCTTTGTCTGCAAATTGAGCATAGATCAAACGGAATATTTGTGCATCAATCGACATATACAGAAAAGGTATTGAGGCGTTTCAATATGGATAAAGCAACTCCGTTAAGTACACCAATGGTTGGTAGATCGCTTAATGTTGAGAAGGATCCATTTTCGCCTGCGAAGAAAAACGAAGAAGTTCTTGATTTCGAAACGCCATATCGAGTGCGATAGAGCTCTCATGTATCTTGCTAATTGTACTAGACCTGATATAGCTTTTACTGTTAATCTATTAGCAAGATTTAGCTCATCTTCTACGAAAAGGCACTGGAATGGAATTAAACATCTATTTCGTTATCTTCGAAGTACAATTGATTTGGGATTATTTTACGTTAAAAATGCAAAACAAGCTTTGGTTGGTTATGCAGATGCAGGTTACTTATCAGATCCGCATAAAGCCAGATCTCAAACTGGTTATGTATTTACGTATGGAGGCACTGCAATTTCTTGGCGTTCACAGAAACAAACACTTGTTGTTACTTCTTCAAATCATGCTGAAATCATTGTACTTCATGAAGCAAGCCGAGAATATGTATGGTTAAGGTCAATAACGCACCACATTTTAACAACTTGTAGCTTATCGACCAATAAAGAACCAACAATCATATATGAAGACAATGCAGCATGTATCGCTCAAATAAAGAAGGGTTATATCAAAAGTGATAGAACCAAACATATCTCTCCGAATTTTTTTCAATTCACTCAAGATCTCGAAAAAAGCAAAGAAATCAACATCCAAAGATATTCAATCGCTTAAAATATGCGAATCTTTTCACAAAGGCACTTCCTACTACACCTTTCAGGAAGCATGTCCACGAGATTGAAATGCGACATCTAAGAAATTTATGAGGAAGCGCTCATTGTGTTAAATGAGAGGGAGCTTACGCAGTTGCACTCTTTTTTTCTTATCATGGTTTTTATCCTACTAGGTTTTTCTTGATAAGGTTTTTAACGAGGCAACACCAAATGCTTATCAAGGCCAGATAAAAAATAATTATATGGCACACCAAGGGGGAGTGTTAGAAAATATAGAAATAATATGGTGTGCCACTAATTGTTAAACCACTTAATTGTTAATGCACCAAATGCACCACTTAATTATTAGTGCACCAAATGCACCACTTAATTGTTAGTGTACCACTTCTATTATCATGATAGTATTTTACTAGAAATTTTGTACTATAAATAGAAGGGTTAACTTGATGTAAGTGATACCAATTTATAAGAAGAATTCTCCTCTCTCAAATATTCTTAAATTTTAGTTTCGGTTTTATAACAGTTTTTAGTTTTTTTTATGTTTTTCAATTTAATTTTGATTTTTTCCATAAATTTATCTTATATTTGGTAATCAATATTATCTATCAAAATTAATGTTTCATTTGGCAGTGCAGTAGACATATGTATAGGCACGAAGTTAAACGTGGGCATGCGTCAGTTTAATGTATTTTTCATGACAACAATCATCTGATTATCGTGGAAGGATATTAGAAATATAATAATCTTGGGGTTCTTTTTTTTTTCATTGATAATAAATGGATGTAACTTGAAATACATTATTAGGTCAATGGTCCAAGCAATATGTGTAAAATTAAGCATGCATCTTAAAATACAAAATCATTTACTTATAAACAAGATACATGCATGCTATTCACAATGTTTAGAAATGGAAGCATAACAAAAAAAAATGCCTCCAGCTATTGCACCTATGATGTCCTGCAATGTCTTTGAAAATTTTAAAATTTTCTAACCTCTGATCTCCACAACTTGATAGTGTCTAGTTAAAATCATGTGAAATTGAGGATAAGGACTCAAAATAAATAATTTATCGCTTCATCACCTCTGCCCATCATAGAAGATGAAAATGATGAAGTATGGGCATTTGCGTTTGCGTGATTAATGGGTTAAATCATTAAATGGACCAGATTATAAACAGTAGGAAGATTTAGGTAAAATATTACATTCTCCCACTTGGTCCATTTAACCCAACATCAAACATTACAAGAAACCAAATATATGAATCATGTCGATAGGTCATCTTATAGTGATTATTATCTTCCATGTATTACATATATAAAGTTTCTCATTACTAGCCCTCAAACTTAATGAATAAATCATATATTTATTCTAGGTCCAAATTAGATGATATTTCTCAAAACAATCAAATGTATGTATACACAAAACCATATTAGAAAACATCAAATTAAATGAGCGTTCCATTGAAGTAACAAATATACAATAAAAATCACATTATAGAACCAAGTCTAATTCACTCTACGTGATCCTTAAACTGTTTAGGTAGCATGCCTTTAATTAAAGGATCTGCAATCATCAACTCAACGCTAATGTGCTCAAAGACAACTTTCATTTCCTTAACTCATTATCTTATGGCTAAATACTTAATGTCGATATACTTACTTCGACTTCGTTTATTGTTATTTTTAGCCATAAAGAGCATAGTTGAGTTGTCGCAGTACAACCTTAATAGCTTAGAAATTGAATCGATGACTCTAAGTCTAGATATAAACTCTTCAACCATACAGCGTGCGAAGTGGCCTCAAAACATGATACGAACTCAGCCTCCATAGTGGAAGTATCAACCAGGATCTACTTGGCACTTCTTCAAGATATAGCTCTACCAGCTAGCATGAAAATATAACCAAATGTTGATTTCCTTGAATCAAAGTAGCCAACAAAATCTGAATCAGAGTATCTAACTACTTCCAAGTTCTCAGTTTGCCTGTACATAAGCAAGCAGTCTTTTGTGCCCTAAAGATATCTCATAACCTTCTTTGCAGCTTTCCAGTGGTCAACAACTGGGTTACTCTAATATCTACCTAACATTCTAACATCATATGCAATGTCAGGTCTGGTGCAAACCTGAGCAGACATAAGGCTTCCAACAGTTGAAGCATATGGAATGTTCTTTATGTGCTCCCATTCAAAGTCATTTTTGGGGCATTAATTCAAACTGAATCCCTTTACTATGGGTGCTACACTTGATGCACAATCTTTCATTCGAAATCTCTCTAAAACTTTGTTAATATATGTCTCTTGAGACAAACCCAAAATACCTCGATATCTTTCTCTATGGATCTTGATGCCAATGAAATAAGATGCCTTACCTATATCTCTAATATCAAAATTCTTTAAGAGAAATTGTTTCACCTCATATGGCAAACCCTTATCATTAGTTGCAAGTAAAATATCATCCACATATAATACAAGAAAACAAGTCTTACTCCTACTAACCTTCAAGTATAAACATTGATCCATTATATTCTCTTCAAAACCAAATGAAGTAATAACCTCATAAAATTTTAAATACCACTGTTGGGAGGCTTGTTTTAATCCATATATGGATTTATTAAGCTTGTAAACTAAATGTTCACCATCACTAGAGGAGAATCCTTCAGGTTGTTTCATGTATACCTCTTCCTCTAGTTCACCATTGAGGAACTTTGTTTTCACATTCATTTGATGTAACTCAAAATCAAAATGAGCTATCAATGCCATGATTACATGAAGAGAGTATTTCTTAGATATAAGAGAAAACATCTCTGTGTAGTCAATTCCTTTTCTCTAAGCGAACCCTTTGGCAACAAGTCTTGCTGTAATATCCCATTATCCTATATTGAGGGCTAGGATCCTAGAAAAGAGTATAAGAGAGTATATAGAGAAAATTAGAAATGCATTTCATGGTCATGCATAATTGAATATACACATACACGTGAATAATTATTGTTGACACGTTAAAATAATTATACATGCATTCATTGATATTTTACGGGTATAATTGATTTATAAATGCAATTAAAATGTGAATCGTGGACTATTTGTGTTGAAAAATTATTTGGTGATAATAATTATTATTTTGGAATTTTTGGAGAAGTTTAGGAAATTTTAGAAAATTTAGGGTAATTTAGACTAGGAAAAAATATTAAGATAAGAGACAAATGGATCAATTTTAGTGTAACATGTGGCAGCATATATATGTGACAAATGTATTACATGTAAGAGGACACGTAGCAAGTGTTTTTGGAAGGACAATTCATTAGCTCACCCTTGCTTGCTCGATGTAGCATTCTTCCCATTATTCTTCACAGAAAGTACCCAACACCAAAACACTTTTCTTGTTTATCCAATACCGAACATCAAGTTGGTTATTCTGTGCATTTGATTCACTCTCACTGCTGGAAACCTTGTTGAACCAAGTAAGTGATTTTTGCTAATGTTTTATCATTGTAAATGAATACATGCATGATTGGTTTAAGAAGTGTAGTTTCGGTGAATGAATGTGATGAATGAATTAGATGAAAAATTTGTGAAATAGAAACTGGGCAGAAAGTGCAATAAAAATAGAGAATGTACAAAAGATAAAAATGCAGAAAAAGAATGAAAAAGTGAAAAAATCTAAACTGAAATGCAATTTCATGAATAGTGATTTGTTTTTTTATGGTTGTTAGTAATCAAGATTTTAATTTGATTGTCTTGAGTTGGAGTTGAAATAGAAGTAGAAAAGATGATTTATGCATAAGATATGCTCTTTTCTAGACGGCCAGTGCACTATCCCCATTTACTTGAAAAGGGATTGGTGCCACTGAAAGATACTTCTGGGTTATCTTTCTTTTCAAGGTGGATATGAATTTCTGGGTTATCTTCCTTTTCTCTTCACCTGTTTCAATATCCCCTCATTTTCTTATATGCACAATTGATTTAGACATTCCGATAACTAATAATACATTCTTTTTGCCCCTTTGCTAACTCGACTATTAACACTCAATAATCATTCAAATTCGTGAAATATCTCAATCGTTATCGATTTGCATATCCATGGACATCCTCAAAATATTTCTGTACGATTAATGTCTCCAAGCTTTTTAAAACAACACTCAGTATAACAATTTTCAAATCATCAATCACAAAACAGCCCATGGAATTATATTTGTCCCTCGGTACATAAAATCACTTTACACAAGTTCAATATATTACATCATAACCCTTACTAGGACACTTCAATATATATATAGAAAATTCTCCAAAGTCTCCTTTACAATCATCAGTCATAACATTCACACGTTTTCCTCAAACATGCTTGTCAATTTGCCAAAACCAGAAAATCTTTGACGGTTTCAGATCGTATTCAGCATTCAACTAATTTTAATTAACTCCAAATTCCAAATACACATATCCCTTGAAATTCTGTATTGCATTAATACCTATATCTTCATTAAGTCTCTCAATATACCATATTCGTATACTAATTCATCCACCATTCATTCGATCAGATTAAGATTCACTCTTATAAGATTTGCATGATAACCAATTACCTCAACTGTGATAATTTATTTTCTTCACTTTTCATCGATGATCACAGTCACTTTCCAATTTAATTACAATTGAGACACTTTACTCTTCAGTAGTAATACAATAAACTCCTCATACACATAATTGATTCATTTAACTCGTCAAATATCGATCATCTCTAATGAGGAGCAAAAAAAAATTTTAAATAATTTTCTCAGTTTCATCATATCATATTCTGACACATGTTCCTTACCCTAACTTCTCCACATAACCCAATTTATGTACGATGAATCACTCTCTGGTTTGAGTAAACAATCATTATATCGATTTCGTACTTCCAAAACATATACAAGAATATCCGAAATTAATATTTCCTTGATGCTCATTAATTTCCTCTTACAAAATCGGATTCATCTTATCAACGTAATACACACTTTTTCAGTAGCATAACCTATCTCTCACGCTTGAGTCTCCACTAGGATTAGGACTCCCAAAATTTACTTGTACTTCATTCCAAATTTATCTCTTCAATAATTACTCTCACATCAAATTATCAGATCAACTAAACCTTATCAATCATTAACACTGTTCATAGAACTTTATCAATCAAATATGTTTCATCACTGTATATCAGTCACTCTTCAACTATGCATAATCTTCCAATAAGAGCAGTTCATACTATGCCTTACAAAATTAGAACATCCTTTATAATGAGGCTCTGCAGGCCTTTAAACAATTGCGATTACTTTAATATCTTAGCACACATTGCTATAATCATCTCATCTTAGCTGAAAATGTATTCACATCAATATACCCATTAATAGCACATACTATGGAAGACACTTTAATCCTATTTAATTCTAGATAACCTTTCTCTTTGATACAAGCTCTCAATCATCATTAATAGTCTCACTTCTTTCTCAATTAATCGTTACAAGCATTCTCATGCCTTACTCTATCTCCTCTTGAACTTGGGGCTACCGATTACCTCCTATATCATATTTACGCATATTATTCACTTATGCCTAATAATTTCACTCATGATGTGGATGTATGCTTACGATGATGATAATCTGAACTCAACAATTTTCCTTTCGCATCTGTCCTCGCCGTGAGGATTGTATACAATCTCTATTCATTCCCGATAGATCATTATACGCACTTTCATTTCTTATTCTAACTCATACATGATTGTAAACTACAAGAATTCTGGCTAGCGTTATCCATTAACTCATCAATTGTAGCTTAACATTATCACTTGCCATGGGGCTCTCATAATCATGTGTGCATAATCAGGTGTGCATTCACATAGGCAAAACAACTAAACCTTGACAACCATTTTCATCTATCAATTTCATTGTCTTACATTTCAATCTTTTCATTATACCAAACCAACATACCCATGTACGCTCACACTCAAATCAATAGCATAACTATGTAATCATTCTAAAGTTTCCACTTAACATATTTTGACTCTAAAGCATATGTCATTACTCATAACTCTTGTCACAGTAATCAGACCCAATTGGAACTTCTCAAAATCAAAGGACATTTTATGTTCATCCACTTTATACACTTGAAATCTTGCAAGTTCTAACACATCTCTATTTTCCTCTATTAATCCACAATTCTCTATTTATATATATATATTCCCCATTTAAGGATATACCACATTATAACTCCAATATTGCGTTTCACAACAAATCCACCAATACCAATACACTAAATTTTCATTTGTCAGATCGGACCATACACTTTTTTTCGATTCCTCAATATCCACAATTTTCATTTATCACATTCTAACACATTCTCATTTCCTCACTATTTCTAACCGCTTAGACAATTGAGACAGGCTCATATATGTGACTCATATGCTAGACTGGGGATCAGTTGTCACTGTCTGCCGTGACATGATTTAAATGCATGTACTTGACACATTTTTCAGAAAGCCCATGTAAGATTGTACTTCTGGGCTCTAATACCACAAATGTAGCACCCCACTCCGGCCAGACCCGAACCCGATATCTATGGTGATATCAGAGCCCGCGCCCCCCGAGGGTGGCATACTAGAGCACTCAAATCCGTTCAAAAAGCAAACGAGTGCGCAGAAAATAATAAACAATTTGGACCCGCAATATGAAAACATTTTTGATCAAATACTATTTCGGTACTCACATTACAATTATAGCATTTATCAATTAGGCCCATTAAAACAACAGTACAAATCTGCAGAATTTGCAGAGTCACAAATTACATACAAATCAGAAAGACTCAAATGCAGACGTAACACTGATCCCGATCTCAACTCTGACTCTCTTGCCATAATCATACTCCCGTTTGTCTAACGGGGTACTCTTCAATTTCCTGTAAAAATAAATGCAATGTTGGGTGAGTTTGTGAACTCAGTGAGAAACCATCATCGATGGTTCACCCAACTCATGCACTCACAAAGCATATACACATAATCACACAATAACATTTACAGAAATATCACATGCAATTCCATCTTTCACATTTTGCAGTCAATCATATACATATGCAATGCGATGTGACACTTCCATTTTCTTACAGATTGTGACCGAAAGTGCTTTCACAATGAACAGAATTGCGTTTTAGGAAGTAGGAGAGCCTCTGTATGCACTACCTTCCACGCGTCTAGGGAGTAGGAGAGCCCTCGGGTATGATCGACTCCCCTCGAGCTCGAGGCTCGGTTCGAGAATGAAGAAGCCTTAATGTGGTATCCGAGCACTGCGTGGGAGAGCCTTCAGGGTATGCACCACCTCAGGGGGCAAGCGATACCAAGGCATTATTGGCTGCTCCGGTCATAACTATCTTTATCTGATCATGTCATGCCTTTATGCACGAATGCACATGTAACAATTCACATTCACAATCATTTTACATTTCACAAGTCGATTCCCATTCCTTCGGACTTTTAGTCCGGCATTTCAATCATAATCAATTTGCACATTCACACTCTATTTCTTTCAAGTATTCACCGTCAGTATACACAATTGGCACTTCTATATCACATTTCAATGTTTCGGACACACGTGGTTCGAAATCAATCAAATCAAATACACATATATCCATCCATATCTCCGCATGGCATTAATGCATATAATATTAAACACATAAAGGCTGAGGAACCAACTAGGTTACTCACCTGAACTTCCTAGCTGTTGCAAAGCTCCAAAGATCGTCGTGGATTATCGATCCATCGGCTGTATAATCAATTAATTTCATTCATTACCAAATGCACAGTCAAAATAATTAATGATGCACATGCCTTGAATAAAAGATGTACTATGCCTATTCATGACTTTCCCGGTACCGTTTCCCATTTTTTTCACTTTCTTTGACCGCATCTAATTTCCCACTCATTTGCTCAAAAATAACTCACTTCCAATTCCATAGCATGTTATAGAACTCCATCAATTTCAATTCTAATATTCAGTCGATTTATCAAGTCATATTTGTCAGGGTATTACCTCAAAATCAATAGCACTGTTCTCTAGGTCGAATTCAGCCTTTATGCTCAGTTCCTAAATTTTCCAATAACATTGAATTCACTTTCAAAGTCTCACATTATACCCCAATTACTCAAAACAATTCTTAGGATGCAATACCATCATATTTCTTAGCTTTCTTTCACTAATTGAGATCATAAAAAAATCTAAATTCAAACTCTCATTCTTTTCCTCAATTGTAGACTTCTTTCTCTAGATCACAACGAATCAAACCTCACCTCAATTGGAGGTCTACACCATTAGTTATGCCTCAAAAACTACACTATACTCATTCAGGAAAAACAGCCTCGCCGCGACGTGAGGACGTTCGTCTCGGTGACAAGGGGCGCTCACCGCGGCGTGGAAGGCTTGGAGGCTCGCCGCGACGTGCTTCAGTAAGCTCGCCGCGTCGAGCTTACTGAAGGCTCACGAACACAAATTTCTCGCCGCGACGTGCGGCCTTCCAGTTGTCTTCTCCGACGAGTTTTCGCCATTTTCTCTCTTTAAAAACCTCTATAACTCACCCATAACTACCCCAATCTTCACACTTAAACCCATGTATGCATTTAACACAATAGTAAACAACATATAACCAATTACTTACCAAATCGAGCTCAAATCGTCAGATTTCCGTAAATCTTCCAACTCCCTCCACCTTCTTCTACCATCCACGATAAACCTTTAAACTCTCCCAAAACATTATTTTCCAAGGTTCCAAGTTGATCTTCAACCAAAGAGAAGAAACAGCAAGAATCTCGGAGGAAGAATCGAAGATCACCTAAGAAGAGGGAGGAGAAAATCGCAAGCCCTAAAATGGAGGAGGAAACAATTTTCTTTTTCCTTTTCCCCTTTTCAAAACGTAAAACATATATATATATATAGAACCAATAAGCCTCTTTTCATTTTCCTCCCAAACATTTAAATCTCTTTCTCTAATCATTTTTATTTCCAGTCCATCTCCACATCTCAATAACTCAACATATTAATTTCTAAAATCAAAATTCTAGATTTCCATTGCCAATGGACAATTATTTTGGTCCAATTTATTCAATTATTCCGCCACTCGGAAGATTTCCGGTCCGGACATTTTCTCCTAATTATTTCAGAAACTTTTCCTAAAGTTCACTGTCACTTTGTGATCACTCTAGTACAGTTCCAATTCCGCTATTCACACCCAATTATTCCATAATTTCCAATATATCATAATCCAGTCTAATATCTCACAAATTCACAATTCAAATCATTTACATAATCAAATGCCGGAAAAAAGTCATGAATGCATGTACCTACATGTGCATGTGCCAAATGACTCAATCCTCTACAATTAGAGGCCAAATGCAGGTTCATATCAGACTATGCAATGCAAGAAACTAACCTGTACCAATTGACCCATATACCCTTCCCATCAGGGTCGGGATGTTACAGACAAACACTCAGCAGATTTTTGTTTATTGTAAGAACATATAAAACATCAGAAATTAACTTCAAACATGAATGGCTTTTAATTGCTATAGTCCCCTTTCCTTTTGCTTCAATGTAGTCTCCATTTCTAATTTGGACTTTGGATATAAAGCTTGAATCAATTTCTCTGAACATCCTTTTATCAAAGGTTATGTGAATTATGCAACCGCTATCAATAAGCCAGCTTTCATTTGAATTGTAGTTGGCTAGGCATGATGTTGCAAATAACTCCTCTTCATGTTGATCGTTTACAGCTTGCTTGACTTGTCCCACATGTTGTTGCGTTTTACATATCTTTTCAACATGTTCTAGTTGTCCACACTTGTTGTATCTTACATATGGTCTCCACCAGCACTTGTATTTTGGATTATTTGTTTTCTTGCAATACAAACATAGTGGAAAACTTTGAGCATTGTTGTTATTAATCATCTTTTTGTTTTATGACTTTACTAGAAAAGTGCCTTCCATGATTCCTTCTTGCCTCATGAGTCTCCTTTGCTCTTGTGCTTGTAATGCACTTAACAATTCTGCCAAATTGATTTTTGCCAAATCCTTTGAGTTTTTGAGTGATGAAATTGTAGCCTCAAATCTTTCTTGGATGGTTACTAGACTTTTTTGAACTATTATAGAATCATCAAAATTAAAACCAAGAAATCTTACGATATTGGCAATGGCAATGAGTTTGTTGGAGTAATCCTTGATTGTTTCTGACTCCTTCATTTTTTGTATCTCAAATTCTCTGATCAAGTTGAGCACTTATACTCCTTTGATTCTTTCGTTCCTCGCATATTCCTCCTTTAAGAAATCTCAAATTTTTTTGCTTGTCTTGAGCGTCATGATTCTGGAAAAATTGTTGGTGTGACTGTTGAAACAAGGCAAGCTTTTGTTTTAGACTTTCTCTGTTTCTTTTCTTTGCGGATTTTGATTTGAGCCATCGTTGGATTTGCAGGCAAGTTCGAAATGTTGCAGTCTTCATCTATAGTTTCCCACAAGTCATTCGTTTCAAGAAAGACCTCCATTCGAATAACTCAACTTAGATAATTTCTATCATCAAATACTGGCAGAGTAATAGCAGTGAACGATGATTATGAATCTATTAATGTGTGATTTTTTATTTGTAGTGTGGGAAGGCGTAGAATGAGTTATGAATTATAGGTTTGTAGGTTTAGAATTCTTTTAAGATCAAGAGAGCTATGATACCAATTTGTTAGTTTTTGTATGAAGAAGATATATACAGGGAGGACTCTATATTTTTAGTTAGCAAAGCTTGTTAATTTATATAGTTTCTCTCTAACCAAAATTCAAAAATCGGATAACATTGAAACTAAATCAGCATAGAATAAGCATAAAATCTGGACTTAAAGAAAATATTCTGATAACAAATTTGATTGTTTTAAAGTCACTTGTTCAATAATAATAAACAATATCTTTTTTTTTTTTTTACTTTACATCCTAAAATAAGTATTATGTTTTAAAATAAATTCATAATATTAATGATCACAATGAAGATCAAGGAATGTTAATATTATACTTAATGTTAAATCACAACTGTTTTCTTCTCAGAGACTAGAGCCTATCAATTTAGACTAAATCTGTTCTGTATTGTTATGAAATTTCAACTTTTGTACTTAATGCTTTCTTTGCTTCTTCCATCGATCGGTGCTGTAAATCATATCGTAGTGCCTTTTCACACCAATCAACGCCTTTTCACACCAATCAACGTTGTCTTTATTTCTTATGACCCTTTAAAATTCTAACTTCAAGCATCAAATTTTATGCATCGTCATTTTAATTTTTACCTGAATCGTTGTTTATTTGATAATCATAGAAAAACTTCGGTCTTTAAATGATTATCAAATAAAAATATGAAAAGTGTGACCGAAGTTTTTCTAATTATGGATTAAATGGAAAAAGTAATGTTGCTTATAACAAAGACACGCGCCAACACCTCTAATTCAATCCACTTTTGACTAAAAGTTTACATGAACAACACATACAGAAAAGTAATGTTGCCTTCCTTTTGAATGATTATATTGACTATTCATTAAAAGCAACGAACACCGGTTATATTTTATTATTTTAATTTGTATCATTTTTTTATTGCCTCATTTATATGTAGGTCTATCGAAAATAACATCTTTATTATATAAAGATAAGACTACGTATTATCATACCTCTTCAAACTCCACTTTATTACGAAACTTCAAATTGAATATGACGATGATAATGAACACATCATCACGTATTATATAATCACTTTTATTATTAGATATTCTCTTCTTTTATTTCGCTTTGGTATAATCATGTTTGCTTATTGAAGTGAGCGTTAAAAATATCTTAAAATATGCAAATTTAGTATTAATTGTCTATGTGAATATTATAGATATTGAAGTTCTACCATTTTGACACTACGTCTCATCGCCTGTGTAGATAAGGACATCCGGACAAATAAGGACCTATTATGTTCTTTTCCACTCATCCTATTCTCCTTGTTGCTTTGATGCTTCCTCTTTAGAATCCTCACCTCTCCCCTCCCGCCAGTTGTAATGTAGTGTCACATTTATGATGTATCAAAGATTAAATCGGCTTTTCATGCACAAATTATGGCAATATCATAACAATAACAAAGACACGGGTGAATCAGAAGGCTCGGTCTCAGCGCAGGTTAAGTATAAGAATCACTAGGTAATAATAAGGTTCATTGCAACAAAATTTCATTATCAAGATCACGAAGACATTGCAACAAGTGGGAAGCAGAAACCAATTGGGTTAGGTAATTTATCGCAATCACAAGGATATCATAATTTTAATGGACAATATTCATCAAATAATTGACACAAGAAATGGATTTTTTCCACAGAACTGGCTGCAACAAAGCTGGTCACCTTGGAAAGTGCTCAGGCGAAATGACATGGAATGCAAACGCTCGGGATGTTAGCAGAGGTATGACATTTGTTTACAGTAGAACAAATCTTCTCCTGTTGGCATTCTAGCCGGTCCAGTCTTCCCACTGCTATTCATAGGTCAAGATCAACAGGTTCTATCTTCTACATTTTCAGATTTTCAGTCCCCAATAGACTCGTTGCTTGGGCGCTCTCTCCTTATCATGACCATCAGATCTTGAACTACTGCAGACATTGGTGGCCTGAACTCTGGCTCCGACTGCCAAATACAATTGAGGTTATATGATCAGTGTTGTGCAGCATACGAAGCTCGTTGGCAGTCATATTGCTTTTCCATTTTATTTCAATTTCTATGAAAATCAGTCTCCCCATATGAAAATACAAATCATACATAGTTTATCAAAAAGTAAAGAAATTTTATCAGTGGCCATAAAATATGTACTCAGTTACCAGACAATTAAAGTTGGCTGATCATAAAGAGAGGATGAATAATCATGCGACTACTTTACCATTCTGTTTAGCCTATACTCGCAACTAATAGAAAAGCTATATTATATCCTCTATCCTTGCATTCAATTCTATACTCTTTTCTTGATGAATTCTGCATACTTTCAACCAGTGTAGAAGACATAAAAGTGTGCCCTTCTAATAGTCTTATTTCAATTATCTTAGCTGGATACTAAATCCATTTAACTAGTGATACCCTGTTTTATTGCATCCTAAAACAGGTATAGGCCTCTTGTTCTACAATTTAAAGGCTCAGTGTTGAAAAGTAACATTTGAAAGCAAAAAAGATCATGTCCCAGGATAAAGAAGAAATAGATTGTACAAAGGAAATTAACGATCCCCGCCGTTAACCTCAGACTTTGAGAATGAAATATCCATAAGTTATCCTATTCCCGAGATATTATAGAACTTGGTCACATGGAGTTAACCAACACATGAAAGATATGGTAATGCACACAAGTGAAAATCCCACCTGCACACACCGAGATATTATATCGGCAAAGTGTGATAATGATTTGGCAGGGTACTCTCGATTCAGAGTAGGGTCAACCATCCTCAACAGAGCATCAATGTCATGAAGCTGGGGGATTGCCCACCTCACCAGAAATTGCTCTCCTCGATTTCGTGTCCTAAACAAATTCATGGAATGATGTTTATCAGTACAGACTACAGAAACAAAATTATTATGCAGGTATGAAATACTTTCACTTATCTACCTATCATGAGATTTGCGGCCTGTTAAGAGTTCTAGCATAACCACCCCAAAGCTGTAAACATCACTCTGGGCCATATAGATCCCTGATTCAAATTCTGGAGCCCCATAACCATATGCTGCTAACAGATGTCCTGACAACTGAAAGTAAATAGAATCAGAATAGATGCAAATGACAAAGAATCTTTGCTAGTCACCTGCTGAGGTGAAGCATCTCCATAAATGTTGAAACTAGTTCATCGCTCTAACACCGGCACAAGAAAAATGCTATTACTCTCATGTCCAACTCAAAAGCTGAAATGAGAGGATAGTAAGTAATCTTTTATGCTGTACCTAGTTCGGTTAGATTTTTCATTGCAGCAGAACACGATAAAATAGTAGGTTCATATAAAAGCACTTAATAAAACTACTACTTATCATAGGGCAGATCTAACCTACTAGTGGAAAAATTTACCACACCCATGGCCATAAAAACATTTTGTGAAGAGATGCCATCAGCAGTAATCCTATAGCTTAAATTGAAAATAGAACACTTTAGAATAATAGCTTAATTGATTCATCATGAACATAATATTATCCTGCCATCATTGTGGATCACTTGAATGTGAGATTTTGCGGTAATAGATACACATGCCTGCACTATACCAGAAATTATGCAACAGAAGTTGCTCCTCCTAAAGACAGTAATGCAGCGTAGCTAATTTGCTTTCAAAAACCCTGTACATATCTTCTAAATGACAGGTGACACATCTAACATCTTATTCCGGGAGAGGTGCACCTCCGAATCTCTGAGCACTGTTATCAACAAATCCAATCTTGTTTTAGCTGTTTATCCATCCGTTTTCATTTCTGTTTAAGGTGTCTATGGGATCCATTATCAAGTCAAGTATAATCCGATTTCCAGTAAGCACAATACATTGTTTGAATCCCAGTGGATGAGGAGGCACTCCTGCCTTCTTATCACTCATGCTAACCCCTACCAAAACCATGGAACAAAGGAACAGTGGAAGTCTGTTTAACAACTACAAGACCGGATCTCTTAGACTCTTACCACTAATCAAGATCTTCAAAGACAACATAAGAGGGTTCTAAACACAATATAGACAATCTTTAACCCAAAAACTTGACATGATAGCTTGCCAGCACAGAAATTGATCAGTTTGCTTACTCGCGGAACACAATAAGAGAAGAGACATTTAAGTCCCAAAATATCACAATGCAAAGTTCATAATTACTGGGAATGAATTCCCCATGAACTTCTAATTTCAACCCTGGAGATAGTTATTGAAAAGCAGAAGAAACAAACTTAAAGATATTACAAGGATGGCTTACCTGACTCACAGAGCTGGAGGATATTATTGGAGCTAAACCACAATCTGAGACATATGCTGCAAAATCATCATCAAGGAGAACATTCACAGACTTGAAATTCCTGTGGACAATGGGTGGCTGACAAATCTCATGCAAATACCTGGATCAAAAAGCAACAAAAGATCATTCCACAAAGAAAAAGAGAGCAAATAGGAAGTGGCATATTTCCCCTCGAACCCCCCTAGAGAGAGAATAGGTTTTATGAACTCTTTTAGGCTTAAATCTACTTATGATCATAATTATTCTATGACTAGTGCCTTTTTCCTAGAATGCGATAGCAGCATATGATAAAGAAATGCTTTTCCACATATTAACAAATGGATCAAGTCATACAAGGCTTTCCCTCTCCCTCAATTGTCAGTCAGTATGCATGCACATACAGAATAATTCAAGCAAGTGTGCATACATGCACATATCCAACAACAGGTATCGATTTGATAGTTAGGAAATGAGAGCTGCAAAAGCACAATTCATCTGACATGAGTTATCTTCAGGAATCGTATAACTTTGTCAATATTATAATGCACTGAGTCTTAGGCATGAAGGAACAGAGAAAAGGTTATCCGTATCCATAAAAGAATTATTGATATGATTTTCTTATTAGCGTTTTGATTTCATGTCTTAGTTATACTTCTCAACGTCCGATTTATAAGTGATGCGAAGATAATTTTCACACTAAATAAGCCTCATAACCACTATGGTTCACTGTCTGAAATGTGTGATTCTAAATGCAGGTAAAGAACACTATCCAAGAATAAACAGGATAAAAAACAAAACCTATATAAGCAACTTATACAAAGGAAACAAGTAGGACTATTAGAAGGTCTATCTCAAACATCACTTACTCCAAGGCTCTAGCTGCTCCTAGTGCTATTTGGACACGAGCATTCCAGGAAAGCTTCTTTTTGAATTCATCATCTGAGTGTAGTGCATCCTGAAGTGTACCATTATTGCAATACTCATATATCAGAAGCCTTTGACCATGCTCTGCACAATATCCCATGAGCTCAACAACATTAGCATGTCGGATACGATCAATATTGTCAACGAGCCCAATAAATTCATCATCCTTCTGTTGGCTTGATGCCTTTTGTTCCAGTTTCTTGACTGCAAGAAGCTACAAAGGTAACAAAAAAAAGAAATCAAAAGGTCAAAGCAAACTATTTATGCGCATCAACAATAACGTTTATTCACCAACATGAGGAAACCCACTATTAGTTTCTGGCCTTAAGAGCTATAAACATCAAAACCTGAGCAAGGGTATTCTGGTATCTTAAGCCAGGCTATACCTATATTCAATTATGTAACAACAAACAGAACTCTAAATTAAACCTTCAGCTACTAATTGTGGCAGCTCAATTCCAAAACACACTTCATATGTTCCAATCTAAATCAACAATGTACCTTTCCATCAGGTAGCTGTGCTTTATAAACATTTCCTAGCATGCCTCCACCAATAAGATTTTCTGGAGAGAAGCTATTTGTGTATTGCTGAAGTGATGCAATAGTGAAACATTTAGCAGATGTGAGGCGCTTCCCTGTTTTTGCAGATGTCACTGCGCTTACTTCAGTAGGCATGTTAGGGTTAACAATCACTTTATCGGCAAGAGGTGGAGGTGGAGGTGGAGGTGGAGGTGGAGGTGGAGGAGGAGGAGGAGGAGGTGGTGGTGGAGGTGGAGGAGGAGGAGGAGGCATATATATCATATCTAATCTGCTCAAATCTATTTCATGATGATCCAGCTCCATTCTGGGTTTATTTCTTTCCTGCATGATTTTTGGCATTCCATGACCCTCCTTTGGCTGTACTGCTGTATCCTTTGGAACTGTTGAAATTATTTTTCCTTACTTTTATGAAGAATTAAAATCTTGCCAGGAAAGAGATTATCTAAAAACAAAATTTGTTACCTTTTTCTATTTGATTGGTAGGCTGACTCAAGGAGTCATTATCCCTTACGTTTTCTCTGTTTCCTCTATATGCACCCACTTGATGTCGCTTGAAAACTCCACCAGCCTCCTCCCTTCTCCTAATGCACTTTGGCATAAAAAGCAGACAAGCTAATGCCAAAATAACAAACACCAATATCCCTGCAATTGATATCCAAATTATTTTTTTAGAAGTTAGAGATTTTTTCTGGCCAGAATCTGGTTGCACTGATGAAGAGGGACTGCCAATCTGTTTCCCAGGTGTTTTCCCAGATGATGGTGTCCCTGAAAGTTGTGGTGCCGGAGGCGGTGTTAATGGAGACTCAGGTGCAGGTAATGGAGCAGAGACGGTATTAAATGGGTTCCCATCTTTTCTGCATAAGTATTGATATACACAAAAAAATAAGCATATATGACCGGCATTAGAACTTTATGATAGACACATCTCAAGATCCTATATGCACTGTGCCCCCTACATGGTTTTGTAGAACAATATCCTCGTACATCACTTTATTCCAGTTTACTATATTCTATCCTCAAAAAGGAAAAGGAAGACACAAATTAAACAGAAGATCATTCCACAATATTCCATTTTACCTAGAATAAAAAAAAAGAACCAATCAGGAATTATGAATGTAGATAAACACACTTTGACTACGAGGTCTGTGTTTGCGTGGCATTGCAAGTGCAAAGTTGGAAAAGGTTGTAGAGGTAAGAACATAAAAATCGTCAGATTCTGGGGTAATTGGTTATTAACTTCAGAGTTTACATTTGTTCATACAACAAAATTCTCATTTATTTGGAAACATAGAAATGATATGTGATTTTCATTCAACTGGAGTCACAAAACAGCATGAGACATATATACATATGAATACTTCCATATTGCTTATACATATTCCACACAACAATCAAACTCTTTATTTCTAACCTGAAGTTTGGAATAGCCAATAACTTGTCAGGTATGGGACCCGCAAACAGATTATTTTGTATGTTCCTGTCCAACACGTGGAGTAAAGGGTGAGCAATAAGGTCATCGGGCAAACTTGTACAGACTACAAAACAACAGTGGTTAAATGAGTTGATAGTTCATTGAAATTGAAATGGAAACAAATTGGAGAATTTTACAAATCTTTCAGCTGAAGATCTTGAAGAACATCTAAGGTTCCAGACAGTCGATTTTCCTGCAAATGGCTGCCAACCAGGGCATTAAGATTCTATCATGGAAATGAAACAATCACGGCTGATATGGAGAATCTTTGAAAGCTTACAGAGTTGTAAGACTAATCAACTTTTTGAAAGAAGAAGGAAGCTGCCCACTCAAATTGTTGCTGGATAAATCCCTGGATGAACACAATCAGTCCCCACAGAATAAAAAATTTTTAGAGAGAACTCAGAACGAGTAGGGCACCAACTACAAAGTAAGAACCTACAGATTGATTAACCCTGAAAGAGAATCAAAGGAATCTGGTATCTCTCCACTTAGATAATTGTTGTTCAGAGACCTACAACACAACCAAAGCCGAGAAGTAAAATCAATTATGGAAAAACAAAAGCAGTACAAACAACAATGGTTAAATATTTACATGGCTGTCAATAGAGTTAAGGAGGAAAGTGAATCAGGGATGCTTCCACTGAAGTTATTATCTGCAAGGAAACTGCCAAAGGTAAAGACTATCATAGCTGTTGTACAAGAAGAGAAATAGAAAATGAATAATGAATGAAAAATGAGAAAAATATATGGAAATTGATTGCATATCTGTGAATAGAATTGAAGTGAAGAGGCGACATACAAATTTTGCATAGTAATAGGCAAATTGGTTGGGATACTGCCACCAATACGGTTGTTGCTCAGGTCTCTGAAACAGAATGTAGTAAAATAATGAATCACAGAATGTACATGCATCTAACATCATCATCATCACACCCAGTCCGAAGTCTCGCAATAAAGCAGGATCTGAGGAGGTCTGATAGTACACAGCCTTATCCCTACATAGTAGAGAGGCTGTTTCGGGTATACATGCATCTAACAATCAAGCTAAATTATCCAAACAATATAACTTTTATGCTGTAGGAATCAATGTCTTAGTTTATGCCCATTTTATATTGTAATGAGCAGTGCTGAGACATTCAGAGAGTGCTACTTATTGAATCAATAAGATAACAAAAATAGAAATGATTGCAGCTGCAGTCTACTGACAACGAATATTTTCACAGGTTTTCGAAGATTGATAAGCGTCTTCAATAATGCAACGAATATGATTCACTTCCTAACAGGCCATAAGGACCTAAAGGAACCAATTTTTCCTAGTGGTTGACCACAGAACAATCTGCATAGGATTCCAGTTTCTTAGTTACCAGCTGAAACCCAAACCACAAACATGGGATTCTTATAGAAGTGAAAGATAGATAAATCAGTTTTGATTGGAGAAAGGCCCGTTCAACTAGCGGACAGCATGCAGTCACCATTTGGATGCCTACGCACTTCTACATTTGCACACTCCCGAGCGCATAGCACATGCACAAACATAGGAAAGTGAGAATACCACTTACATTGCCTTGATAGAAGCAAACATTCCCAAGTCATTGCCCAGTTCTCCTCCCAAATTAGCACCATTTAGAACACTATAAACAACAAAGAAAGAAAAATGAAAGAAAATGATAATTTGACACCTAAATCAACAAATAATAAGCTACATATAAGGTCCAAAGTACGATTCTCACATGGCATTGATGTCTGAAACATTACATTGAACACCTTGCCACTTATCAGCACAGGGGTCTCCTCCAGAAGCAACCCACCCAGGCAGAGTAGGAGAGCCCAGTGAAGCATATAAGCTATTAATTGCAGCAACTAATTCAATCAAAGCAATACAGAAGATAAGAATTCCAAATTGTAATAAACAAAAGAAAAGGTACTAAGAATTCAACTGCACACCACGTAAAATGCTGAAATAGATGAACCACAGAATTATAAACGGAACAAGTGAAGATTTTTGTGACTCCATATTATGTTTCTTTTTGTTCTTGAGACAAGTGAAGTGCAGTAAACTAAAAATCGAGCAACAGCATTTAGAGCGGTGACAGTACTTATCAGCATTGGTTGAGAAAGAAAAAGCTAGAGTGAGGCAAAATTACCATCAGCAGGATTAGTAACTCCAAGTGAAAATCCGGCGGAGTAGATCAAAACTAAACCCACAAAGACCTTGGTATAGATCTCATAATTCCACCGTTCTCTACCAGATCTCTTCACTGCCATTGATTCCAAATCAAGTTAGCTGTTTTTCTCCAGCAGCAGGCAAAAACAATCCCCTCTCCGAGCTAAAAACCAAACTCCACAACTGAAACAACAAACAAATAAAGTCAAGTGGCATTCTCAAAGCTCCACAGTTCAAATACCGCAAAACTACAACACCCCTCATAAACAAAATACACGTACAGAATGAAAACCGTAAAAGCATCGAGAGCTAGAGAGAGAGAGAGAGCCACTTAGAGGGAGGATAAGTTAAATCAAGCTTTTGGGCCAGTGTTGAAAAGAAGTGTGAGTGAATTCAGCCGCCAGAGACAATGAGAAAAGTGTAATGAGCTTTTCGGTACTAAAGCACAGGTAGAAGCTTAGAGGCTAAGGTTGAAGAAAAGAAAATTATAGGAAAATATGGAAAGAAAATGAGCAAATAAAGCGTCAGAATTCTTAGTATTTCCAAGACCAAGAGACGCCAAAGGGGTCAGAAAGAGAGAATCAGAAAATGTAGAAAGGAAGGAGCAGAAGAGGAGAGAGAGACAGAGACTCTGAGCCGGTGCAAATAAAAATTTTCTTTTGAAACATAAAAGAAAAGGAAAAAGAATAACCTTTTCACTGGTACTACTTACTCACAAGTCACAAGTACTGCTTCGCTTGTCTGGCCCTCTCTCTCTCTCTCTCTAAAACAAACACGCCAAGAGAAGCAGAAAAAGTAAAGACAACAACCAATAATGCTAGTTTATTTGAGTTTGAGTGCAACGCACAGATAAGGATAGTCTCTCTTTCCGACGTTGTTTTGTTTACTTTTCTTACGCTCCCAACGGTGGCGCGTGTCGAAAAAGCGAAAAAATACAACGTAGTCGGTGTACATACAACTTTAAAAAACAATTGCGGTGAGAGTGTTACTATTTATATAAATAGATAAAGAGACAAAGCCTCCGGAACTCGCCGCGCGTAGCGTGAAGGCTCAAAAAACACATCCTTTTGTCTGTTCCTTCTTCCTGTAACCATCTTATTATCGCCCAAGTCTCAACGGATGGCAAACTACTTTACTGTACACGGTAAAAGGAAGAATTAAAAGTTAGGCGTCGAGGGAGAGGAACAAGAAGTCCAACTTGGAACCGCAAGGGGGAGTTGGTGTAAAACATTTAAGAAAGGAAAGCAGACATTTTGATTTCTTTCCTGCCGATGGGGAAAGTCTTCATCTCATCTTTAATCTAATCCATATCCACCCCATTGCCTTACTAGTTCTTCACGCCTCCTTTACACTGTAGTAATAATATTATTATTAGTATTATCCTACCCTCCCTTTTTCTGCTTGTTTCTACTCTCTGGGATAATGAGGAGCTTCCACTATCCACCTATTTTTCTGTTAAATCTTCTCTTGGTTTCAATATCAAGTCTTTTGGATTTAAGTGAGGCACAGAAGAGCATCTTAACTTGGATTTACAAATACGGATGAAAATGACTGATTCATGAGCTTAGACTAAGATGTTTTTAATGGACTGATTTATGAGTCAAACCTAGGTTTAGATCGACTCGAGTTCTAATTTTTTTATCGTTTTGTTTAGAATTGTTGGTAAGTTAGTAAGGGGTTCTTTTAACTTAAGTGAGGTCGTGGATTCAAATCGTCCTCATATATGTAGCCATTTAAAATTTGGAGTTAGAGTTTTGCCTCCTACAAAAGACCTATCCTGTTTGAGCTAAAATTAGTCTAAAAATAGATGACTTAAATATACCTTTTTATAATTAGGACCATTTTAGGATATCTTATAGGTAAAAAAAAAATTATTTTAGACTTTTAATTTTGAAAATTATTTTAAAAACTGCTGTCAAAATTATAAGATATAATTGGATAATGTTTAATCAAACGAATAGTCAATTCTTCCTTATATATTAGCTAGCGTGATTGACACGAAATATCTCATCATCTATGTGGTTGACTAAAAAGGAAAAGATCGTTATCATCAAATCAAATATAGTTAAATTAAATGGGATGAAATTAATAGATCACAGGCAAAGATTCAACCAACCATTTATAAGTTAACATCAACAAGGTTTATAGGTTGAGTCGCTCTCCAATTCATTTCGATAAAAAGGAACATGTTAGTAGTTAGTTAGTCGGGTACACGTGTTCTTACTCCCAGCTTTTATATCATCAGCTACTTATCGCTATTTGATGCTTGCTGCTTCGACGTAAATAGGACCACCGAACTAACCAATAGGACTTGTTCTTAGAAACGCACCTGCGTCAGTCCGGGTTCTCCGTTCTTTTAAAGTTTATTCTATTCCTTTTTTTTTCTTTTTAACTTAAAAGGTTCGATCTTAATTTTATATAAAGTTTGCGGTTTCAGGATATCAATTGATATCTGTAGCATGTAACATGTTATTGATGTTGCTTTTCAAATTGTTTAATTGTTTTTTATACAAAGTTTCAATTTAAGGGTTTTAATTTTCAAATTGTTGTTAAAAAACAATATCCACATTTATTATTAGATATCAAAAAAAACAATTAGATATTGATCACATTTATTATTAACAATAAGATGAAGATGGAAAATTAATGAAGCTAGCAAGTGGAAAAAGAAACACAAGAGGACTGAACCCGTGACCCTGTGTAATGAAACCAATAGACTATTTATATTCATTATTAATGAGTCAGTGGTGGCCAATAAATATTGATCACATTTATTATTAGCAATAAGATGAAGATGGAAAATTAATGAAGGTGGCATGTGGAAAATGGAACACAATAGGAGGATTAGACCCGTGACCTTGTATAAGGAAACATAGTATAAAACTAATAAACCAATTGATTTTTAACAAACATTTATGCTAAGCATATTTATTTATTATAACTTTATTACAAAAAGTTCTTCAAAAGTTAAATTTTATTGCTTAGAAGCTTTTATGACCCCAATACACATATTTTTACACCAAAGGTTTTAAATAATTCATCAAGAATCTGATCATCTAGATATGAAAAGTTATTGGTAGATCCAAAATCATAAAATTTTTTATTGAAAAAAAATAATTTTTTAGCCCGAAAAATGGTCAAACCATGGTTGGTAGTTTATCACTGTGTTCGTCTAAAATAGTTACATGGAATAAAAAAAAATCAACCTAATCAAACCTTTGGATCAAAAGTTATGACCTACTTTTGCTACGTCATTAAATAGTTGGTCAATGTAAATTTTATCTGTATTTTAAATTCAATATTATGGTATGAATTAGTTAAAGTATAACTAATTTGATAAGTAATTGAACAAGCGTATTGTCCTATAGTTATTAAATTTTCTCTATAGAACTTATAAACAATAGTAATAATTTCATCTAAATTATGTGATTGTAAAGGAATTCTAACTTTAAACGAGTATTAAATTTATACCTAAATATTCGATATTTTGTTGTGTTAATTTAATTTTCTTTTAACTCAAAATTAATCTTTTATGTTGACATCGAGATAGGACATATTTTACTTTTGTAAATGATCTTCTTTATCTTCATTGGAAAAGTAATAATATCATCTATATTGTTGGACCACAAACTTTTGGTATAAATTAGAAATATTAAAATGAATTTAAATGAGTGTTGTTGTATATGTATTGTGTTATAGATGAATTATGCTTTAAGAAAATTAATGAGAAAAGAATTTATTAGTTTTGATGAATTTGATATTTAAGTAAATTTGTATGGGTTATTAGAGTAGAGTGAATAAGTTGATGGAAATAAAAGTTGAAATTGAGAAATAAAGAGAGAAAGTGTGAAAAGTTGTTAAATTAGAAAAGTTTGACTTTTTGGATTAAGAAAGTTGACTTTTGATCTAAGCATAATTTGAGAAAATAATCTTAATCAAAATTGTAGCTTCAGTCGAGAGTTTTTTGTCGCCATAAAGTATGATATTTTTCGATGTCGGAATTGAGAATTATGATTTTTCGAAATTAAGTATTATTTAGCTTTGTTTTGTAAAAATGACCATAAGTGTACATGTGCGAGTACTCGGCTTTGAGGCCACTCGTCGTATGGATTTAGTCTGAATTGGAGAAAGTGGTCTCCATGAAAGTGGTAGCTTGTCTATCCATCTTTCCGACGCTATAAGGTACGAAATTTTTAGATGTGGGAATTGGGAGATATGAAATTTTAAAGTTTGGAGTTGGTATAAGATGACCACAGCAGGGCAGAATCTTTGACTGGAAAATTGACCTAATTAGAGATTGAATTTGTTTTTAAGTTCTTCGTGAAAGTTGTAGATGATATTTTTATATTTCCAGTGGTGTAAAGTATGAAATTTGTCAATATCAGTACTAGGAGTTATGATCGACTGAATTTGGAAGTTGTTTAGGAAGAATTGATAAGGACATAAACTTTGAGTGGATTTTTGACTCCCTTAGAGGACAAATTGATTTTTCTGTTCTTCAGGAAAGTTGTAGAGCTTCCTTTGATCTTTTTATTGATATCAAATTTTTCAAATTCGGAGTTCGGGATCAAGAGTTATGATTTTTGGTAATTTTGGTTAGATATGTATATGAAAAATCCTTTTGCTTTTGTCATTCTCCTCCCCTAATTCGACCCTTGTTCAATATTTTGTTTATAACTATCCCGTCCGACATCCAATTGATTCAATTTTTGAAGCGTTGGATTCCTAAGATTTTTTGTGTGTAATTATGATTTTTAAGAGATTAAATGGAAAGAGATTGATCGAACCAAAGGGAGAGGTTTGGTTAAAGGTTATGAGTTGGATAATTTTCTAAACGTGGTTCAGTATTTTGAGAAATTCGGGAGCTGTGGAGCTCCGATTGAGTTAATTCTTAAGGCAACATAAAATTGAGATATGGGGCTACAAATCATATGAAGGGATCGAATTCCAATTTAGTCCCTAAGATTGCCAATTTCTGGATTGAAACTAGGTTAATGTTCAGTCTCGGATTAGAATGAATTGAACGAGTATTTTGGCCATAACTCCTTCGTTTCTGAACCGATTTGAGCGTTCTTGGTTTCATTATAAATATGAGACATATAGGAACATTTTTCAAGAAGCACGTTTTGCCAAATTATGTCATTTAGCTGCTTAAAAATTGGAAGCAAGATGACAATTTTTAAAGGCTAAGTGCAGGGGCAATTTTGAAAGTCCACTTAAAAGGGTTAAGTTGTAGGCTTATAAGGAGGGGCATGTTGGTCATTTACCATTCATTTAATGAAAGACAAAAAGGCTGTCATTTTAAGAGAAAGGGAGCACGACAATGAGCAGAAAATAGAAAGAAAGAAACGTTAGAGAGAAGGGAGAAGAGAAGAGTCGGCAATGGAGAGGAAGAAGAAGATGAAGACAGCAGCATAGGGGTCGAATTCCATGGGGTTTTAAAAGGGTTTTTGATGCTTTTCAAGAGGAAAGAAAGGGAAGAGCATGAAAGCTTGTCTATGAATCCAAGAAATCCGAAAAGGGAGAAGAAAAAGGTAAGAGAGAGAAGTTGTTGGTTTTGAAATTTTTTTGTGAGATGTTGGTTGATTTGGCTTAAGATTGACATAGATTTGGATTTTCTAAGGTTTATTGAAGTGATTTTGCTAAGATGAGGCTTAATTTTGGATGATTGATTAATTAGGGATTTTGTTGTCTTGAATTAGGAATTTTTGATTTAAGTGAGGATTGAAGGAATTGAGGCTTAAATCAAGTTTCAAGCATGGATTAGAGGTAGGTACCATATTTATTTTTGAAATTATAAGCTTTGTGTATATTCTTGAAAAATAAAGAAAGTGAAAGAGGTTATTAAATTATTGTTTTCGAATAGTAAAATTTTTGTTCTGAACATTTTGATAAAATTGAATAATTGTTTGTTCAATTTTGGAAAAAAAAATCACGAAGAGAAATGCTCTTGTAAATTGATTTGAGAAATTGTTATTTTATTATGTTATCCACTGATCTGTCAAGCTCACCCCACCTTTCATTCCCATCTCCAGGTTTTCGAGCAGGAGATCGGATGTAGATGGTCAAGACATCAGTTTTGCATGTTTATGTAATAGGGTTAGTTGAGATTTTTTGGCGTCTGGTTTTGTATCGTGGCTGAGAATGCCACTTTGGTTTGATGATGTATATAAATCATGAATTTATGTATGAACTTGAGTTCTAAGGTTATATATAATTATGGGATATACGTCGTGTTTGTATATGAAAATGATTGGATTAGTTTACGTTTTAGATTGACTTATGAAGTTGCATTCCAATTTGAAATTTGAATGTGGATGATGGGTTTTGCGTTTGGAATTAGACTTGTGAATGGTTTTAGTATATAAATGGATATGCATGGGGTTTGTTTATATATGGAGATATGAATATGACTATGAATTGAGATATGAATAATGAGATTGTTGTGTTGGTTGATTTGAGAATGATTGAAGTGTCTTAGGTTTAGAATTGGTTGCTTATGTTGGATTCCGGACGGGAGGTCCGATGAGTAATACGGTTGGATATGATTATATAGAAGTGCGTTTTGAACCTTTGCAGATTTTTGGGTTTTGCAAAACACAGCCGTTGTGCTGCCGAATTTTCGTTAGAATAAGTTTTATTAAAGATGAAATTGCGAAATTGCATGATTAAGAAGAATTATAGGAATTGACGTTTGATTGAGAATAAAGTTCCAAGTGGGAAAGTGTTTTTGCTTGTATAAGCGTGTATTGAGGAATAAAAAAAAAATATACTGGATTTTTCGGATAGGCTTGTAGGAAAATCCCGGGAGGAACATCACATGTTTCAGCAGCGGAAAACAAAAATTTTGTTCCCGGGACCTTCCCGAAAACCCAGGATCCCGGTGTCGGTATGAAAACTCAAACCTGAATAGCCAATAGAGACTATCTCTAAAGATATCCACGCAGAGATTAGAAAACCTAACCGGATCAAACACCTTTGACCCGGGAATAGCTAGAACAGAATAAAGCCTGCTAGAGCCTACCTCTATCCTGTGGAGAGCTTGATTCACGTTGGAACTTTGCCTTGGAGAAGAGAAAATTCGATGGTGCCTTTTGGAAGAAGAAGAAAAATGAAACTCTTTCAAAGCTTAACACTTAAGCTTTTCTTTTCTCTTCTAACCCTATGCAAAACATACGCCACCACACTCCTAAAAGCCATCTTATATTGATTTTAACAATTAAAATCAATCCATAAGAAAAGGTGCCAAGTGTAGGATTAATGGCCATTAGTTTCTTTAATGAATTAAATAATAACCTTTGAAAAGTCAAAGGTCATCGTCCCTTCTCCTCATTCCAACGACACATGGCATATAAATATAATAATTAATTTACTTAATTAATTAATTAGAATATAAATGCTAAGGTCCATCCAACTGGAATTGGTCCTACTTACCCTCTAGGGCCCAAATCTTTGAAACAGCTCTAAACCTTTCTTAGCAATATTGATGTCGCGATCTCATCGGGACATATCTCGATCTCATCGGGATCCATTTAATCCAGTTGCTCTCCATATATTGGAACTCGGTCCAAAACTATTTTACTTAATTCTGAAACACTCTTATCGTGTGACCCTTTAGGTTTTAGGTTATGTTGGCCACTTAGATTAACACTTAATCTGAAGCAAGTCATGAGCGGCGTCTAGCAACACATTATGACCCCAATTGACCGGAAAGTAATTGGTTTGATGAATTCATCACGAACCGGATCACGAACCCTTCCATGAGACAATTCTTGTGCAATTAGTCCTTTCATCATCCTATACCCCACTTGGTTATGAGTATGACTAATATGTTAACTCTTACTAGACTAAGTCTAGCCTAGTGAAATCGGTTCTGTCGAGGACTCATTACTTTATATATCCATGAAGACACTCTTCATGACATAGTCATGCTCGCTAAAGACTTAAAGTAATGATCCCGACAAGAGGCAGTATCTCTTCATTCTCACGTAGTGATGAATCCTTTATTGGCTACTCAATTACCTTGAATACCTCAAAGCTGTACCCAAGCACCATCCTATGAGTAACCTCGGAAGGCCACAAGGAATGGAGTCAAAATGCAGGATCAAGATCAAGATATCCTCGAGTACCTCAAGTCTAAGGATACTTGCACCATTCTTATGATGAGATTATCAACGACATTAAATCCATGTGATAATCTCATGACAGTCATCCAATGAACTTACTACCACTAGTAAGCATCCATATGTCAACTCTAAATATCTCATATTTACGGTTTACGAGATCCACCGCTTGATCCAATCAAGGAGTATGACATATCTTATCATGGGATTAATGATGTCGGTCTCATTAATCCTATGACTAGAAAAATTTAGATCTTGACATAATTGCACATGATAGGAATCTCAGGATTATGATCACATCATAATTTCCTTCATGCTATGTCATATATCATGGACATCATTAATTTGATTAAAGATCAATATCAATTCATAAAGAACATCAAATAAATGAAACATGCCTTTCTTTATTTATTCATAAAGTCTGTACATGACTGTGAACAAAAAGCGCTAAAGGGGATTGCCTTTAGGGCACTACTCTAACAATCTCCCACTTGACCTAAAGCCAATCGCCTTGGCATCTAATACCATAAACGAGTACATGAGAATCAAAATTCTTTTGTGACAATGGCTTCGTCAACGGATCAACAATGTTCTGCTCTGTGGGAATCCTCTCGATCGCGACATCACCTCTAGCAATGATCTCTCGAATCAGATGATATCTGCGGAGTACGTGTTTAGATCGTTGGTGAGACCTCGGTTCTTTTGCCTGAGCAATAGCCCCATTGTTGTCACAATACAACTGTATGGGTCCATCACAGCTAGGAACCACACCAAGTTCAGAAATGAACTTCTTGATCCAAACGACTTCCTTGCCGCCTCGATGCAAAGAATGTACTCGCCTCGATCGTCGAATCGTGATCGTCTCTTGTTTGAAACTCTTCCAACCGACCGCTCCGCCGTTTAGCGTGAAAACATAACTGACGGGATCAGAGTCATCCTTGTCGATTAAATCGCATCCGTATGCCGCTCACTGGAGATTTCCATCTCCATATATCAAGAAAACATCCTTAGTCCTTCGCAAGTACTTGAGGATATTCTTGATGACTACCCGATGACCCTCACCAGGATCCGATTGGTATCGCTTTCGTGACACTCGAGCATACGATACATCGGGTCTCGTACATAACATAGCATACATGATCGATCCTACTGCAGATGCATACGGGATCTGATCCATGCGAATCCTCTCATCTTGTGTCTTAGGACACATAGATTTCGAGAGTGTTATCTCATGAGTAATGGGAAGAAACCCTCTCTTGGATTGCTCCATGCTAAACCTCTTTAGCATCTTGTCTATGTACGATGATTGTGAAAGACCAAGCAACCTCTTTGATCTATCTCTATAGATCTTTATCCCAAGGATATAAGTTGCTTCACCAAGGTCTTTCATCGCATATTGCTTGGACAACCAAATTTTAACTGATTGCATCAATGAGACATCGTTTCCGAGTAACAGTATGTCATCTACATACAACACAAGGAAAACGATTGCATTCCCATTAACCTTCTTGTACATACAGTGTTCATCCGGATTTTGTGAGAAACCAAACTCTTTGATTGACTCATCAAAACGGATGTTCCAACTCTGGATGCTTGCTTCAATCCATAGATGGATTTACGAAGCTTGCATACCTTTTCGCCATCCTTTGGAAGTGAAGCCCTCTGGTTGTGTCATGTACACATCCTCGGCGATTCCGTTAAGGAAAGGCGTCTTCACATTCATTTGTCATATCTCATAATCATAATGGCGGCAATGGCTAGGAGTATCCGAATGGATTTAAGCATTATTACGGGTGAAGGTCTCGTCATAGTCAACTCCTTGTCTTTGACGAAATCCTTTCGCCACAAGCCTTGCTTTGTAGGTAATCACATTACCATCCATGTCGATTTTCTTCTTGAAACCCTTTTGCACCCTATAGGTTTTATCCTTGGTGCATCAACCAAAGTCCATACTTGGTTTATGTACATGGAATCCATTTCGCTTTCATGGCACAAAACCATTTTTCGGACTCGAACTTTCAAAACCTCTTCATAGGTAGCAGGCTCATCATCTTCTATGAGCAATACGTCATTCTGTTCACTTAGAAATCCATATCTCTCGAACAGTCGCATCCTACTTGACCTCTGAACTTCGTGTGTCACGGAAGGTTGAGCTGTTACTTCATCCGAATGAGTGGCGATCTCGAGTTGAGCGATTGATCTGTGCTTGTTTGAGCATCTTGAACTTCTTCAAGTTCGACTTTGCTCCCCTTGCCTTCTTGGAGAAGAAATTATTTCTCTAAAAAAAGCATGCTTCAAACAAACACCTTTTGTTCCTCAAAGAAGGTAGAATTGATATCCCATGGTCTCTTTAGGATATCCTACAAACAAACACTTGTCGACTTTGCTTCAAGCTTATCTCGATCAATCCGCTTCACGAAGGGGACAACCTCATACTTTCGGATGAGTAAGATAAGGTTTTCTGCTAGTCCACATCTCATATGGAGTAACATCAATCGTCTTAGAGGGAACTCTGTTTAACAAGTAAGCAAATTGTCTCTAGCGCATACCCCCAAAACGATTTTGGTAACTGCGAAACCCATCATTGATCGTACCATGTCCAACAGGTTCGATTTCTCCTTTCACCACACCATTGTCTTTGCGGCGTGTAAGGAGGAGTCCATCGAGATAATATCCCATTATCTACGAGATAATCTGGCTGATTGGTCTAAGTATTCTCCACCACGATCGGATCGTAATGCTTGATACTTTTACCAAGTGGTTTTCTACTTCATTTCAATTGTTTGAACTTTTCAAACGCTTGATTTGTATCTCATCGATACAAGTACCCATATCGTGAATAATCATCGATAAAGGTAATGAAGTAACGACAACCACTTCGCATGGATGGACATCGGACCGCATACATCCGAATGTATTAGGTCTAATACTCCAATCGCTTCGTTCACCCTTTCCTTGAAGGGTAACTTAGTCATTTTGCCTAATAAACAAGATTCGCATGTGTCATATGATTCATAATCAAATGACCTAAACCGCCACTCTTATGGAGTTTAGCGATGCATGTCTCATTTATATGGCCGCCGACAATGCCATAAGTAAGTTGACTTTAGATTATCTCTTTTATACCGTTTGGTGTCATTGACATTTAAAATTGGATTAGACATATCTAATATGTAAATACCATTGCACAATGTACCAGTTCCATAAAGCATTCCATTAGAATTGATAGAACAACCATTGCTATTAAAATTCATATGGAATCCACTCTATTCGACAAAGAAAGCATAATATATTCTTTGTCAAAGCGGGTACAAAATAACAATCATCCAATTCGATACAAGAGTGAGGAGATACAAAACATAGGTTCCTACGGCTAATGCAAAGAACTCTTGCTCCATTTCCAACACGTGAGGTCTACTTCTCCTTCATGAGTTGCCTCTCATCCTCGAGGCCCCATATCATTACATATGTGTGAGCCACAACCAGTATCAAATACCCAAATGTTGTGATCGATATGATTAACTTCAATGACATACAAACTCAAGTAGTCGAGGCATCGATGCCTTCTTTTGCTTCAATGACTCGAGATAGACTTTGCAATTGCGCCTCCAATGGCCATCCTTACCATGATGGAAGCAAGTTCCTTTCGGGCGACTTCTTTGGTCTTCTTCTTAATGGCGCTTCCCTTTGGTTTCTTTGCCTTCTTCTTCTTTGGGTTCTTTTCTTCTTGGAACTGAAGAAGAAGAAGCTACTACCAAAGACTTGCTTCCTATCACTCTTGATAGTCTCGTCATTTGTCTTGAAAGTGATTGATCATTCAGTATTGTAGTGGATATTTGGTTCATCCGATAGTTTAACACGAATGCATAATCGTCGGACAATCCAACCGAATTAAGTCTATACTTAACTCATGATCCATTGCAAAACCTAAGATGGCCAATCTCTCAATATAGTCATTCATCTTCAGGGCGTACTGCACAGCAGATGTCCTTGGAGCCATCTTTGTGGTGAAGAGAAGCCTTGAGGTCTTGAACCTTTCGGACCGGGCTTGCTCGTCAAACAGTTCCCTAAGATGAAATACTATAGTGTGAGCATCCATGGACTCATCTTTCGCGACTCTGGTGACATCGAGGCAAGCATGATGCAAGTAGCCATGTCACTGTCCTTTAGATGCTTACTATATGCCTTCTGATCATCATCAGAAGCATCGACAGCAGGTGCATCTGGAAGCGGAAAATCTAGGATGTATCCCAGTTCCTCAGATCTGAGAACAATTCTCATATTCCTTAACCAGTCAAGAAAATTCGGTCCAGTTAACTTGTTGGAATCCATAAGCGAACGAAGATTCACACTTGACGACATTTTCAAACAACCTACACGGATAGAGAGGAAGAATGTTAGAATAGGAATAGCTGCATAATCATAAGGACTTGAATGATGAATCCATAACCCTCTTTACGAATCCAAAGAAACAAGATGACATAATGTCCTAGTGGGTTGATATCCGATATTGCTAAGAATGACCTTGGGTTTACCCAACAAGCCACAACTTAGGTCAATCGGTAGGTATCGAACATACCAATTGCATCATCGATAACCGACATTGAGAATGACCTTGGGTTTACCCAACAAGCCACCTTATGTCTCGGAGGTATCGGATATACCAATTACATCTTAGACATAACTATCGATCGTCTGCTATCAACTTGTTAATGTATGCACTTACATTGGGTATCAACTCTTTGATCGCATACATCCGATGTATGCTACCCAATTTCACCTCGTCACGTTGACCTTGAGTTTACTCAACAAACCAACGCGCTTCGGTGAAAACCAACCCATTAATCGAAAATCATATTTTCATGGTTCGAACATATCCAGTATAGAGTGAGCTTGGGTTTACCTAACAACCCATCCTATAAGAACTCGGTTCTTACCATATTAATGGAAGGCGTTAGTTTTCATATACCGAGGAGGATTTAGAAACTCTAGACTCAAGTTAAAGGATCATAGTCACTAGGACTATATGGCATGATTTAGGTTTCATCAATCAAATTGAATCAATCCTTATAATCATCCATCATCCAACCTGAACATGTCACAAGTCGACTTTCATCGAATGCAAGTCACCTTATGCTTCTGCCCACACACAAGTCGACTTGTATAATACAAGTCGACTTATGAAACCTGCCCATGTATAAGTCGCCTTATACAGAGACCTTGAACAAGTCGACTTATGTCATGCACAAGTCGCCTTATCCAGGGAGAAATGCTATAATCGCTAATCGGCTAATTCCTCAATCTATGCAATTCCAATTCACAATACCATCATACCTAGGGTAATATCTGTAAATTGATGTATCAATGAACAATTCATTGATCCATGAATGCCTTATATGGTCAAACCATACATGAAAAGCTTAAAATGAGTCAAAACTCATAAATATCCAAACAATTTAAGAACACCCAAATTCTCACCCTAAGCATCTCTAGCTAGTCTATACTTTCTCAAAATTACTTCGGCACAAGCCACAAAATTTATGACGGCCAAAACAAACAAGATAATGATATATACTAACGAGACACTAATGTGACCTTTTAGGCATCCGAAAATTCTTGGAAAAGCAACTTTAAGCAATTCAATTTGGCAATCATACTACATCAAGATAACACATTTTTAATCACATTAAAAATGGTGAAAGACATTGGAACTGAAAAAACACACTCAATCAAGCCAAGCAAAACAGTCTCAACAATTTCCACAAAACTGTCCAGTTCTGTACATTGCTCGAAATGATCAATGAAACAATTTCAATAAATTCTGAGAAAATTAAATAGGTTACTAAATGTTCAAAAATGCTACCTGATTTTTTTCAGGATTTTAAGCCATCAAAAACTCAGTCAACCAAAATAACAAATCCGATTCAAAAACTGTGTTCATCAGCACAACAATTCCCAACAGCATAGAATAAATTCGTGAATAAATATCCAATCACCTTGAAATTCAATTTCCATGCTCATAGACATTCACCAACATCTTAGAGATATGTAGGTGAAGGAAAATCCAGAAAAAGATTTTTCTAGAATTTATTCTCGATTTTATACTCATACCTGTCCACAGAGTGTTTCACAAAACAACATCTGGAACCTTAGGGAATTAATTAGCAAAACTATATCAAATCAAATCGATAAATTCTGAAAATTCATAGACATATTCTCTAACATGTTATGAACAATTCTGGGTAGAAAAATTTTGAAAATCCTATCTCTATAGCAATACGAAATCTGGACAGAATGCATGCTACAACATCAAATTCACATAGGGCTTCCGATCTAGCTTCAGTTAAAGCTTCATACACGACACCAGACGCTCTGATACCACTGTAGGAAAATCCCGGGAGGAACATCACATGTTCCAGCAGCGGAAAACAAAAATTTTGTTCCCGGGACCTTCCCGAAAATCCAGGATCCCGGTGTCGGTATGAAAACTCAAACCTGAATAGCCAATAGAGACTATCTCTAAAGGTATCCACGCAGAGATCAGAAAACCTAACCGGATCAAACACCTTTGACCCGGGAATAGCTAGAACAAAATAAAGCCTGCTAGAGCCTACCTCTGTCCTGTGGAGAGCTTGATTCACGTTGGAACTTTGACTTGGAGAAGAGAAAATTCGATGGTGCCTTTTGGAAGAAGAAGAAAAATGAAACTCTTTCAAAGCTTAACACTTAAGCTTTTCTTTTCTCTTCTAACCCTATGCAAAACATACGGCCACCACACTCCCAAAAGCCATCTTATATTGATTTTTAACAATTAAAAATCAATCCATAAGAAGGTGCCAAGTGTAGGGATTAATGGCCATTAGTTTCTTTAATGAATTAAATAATAACCTTTGAAAAGTCAAAGGTCATTGTCCCTTCTCCTCATTCCAACGACACACATGGCATATAAATATAATTAATTAATTAATTTACTTAATTAATTAATTAGAATATAAATGCTAAGGTCCAGTCCAATTGGAATTGGTCCTACTAACCTCTAGGCCCCGAATCTTTCAAACGATTACTAAACCTTTCTTAGCAATATTGATATCGCGATCTCATCGGGACATATCTCGATCTCATCGGGATCCTTTTAATCCAGTTGCTCTCCATATATTGGAACTCAGTCTAAAACTATTTTACGAATTCTTTGAAACACTCTTATGCGTGTGACCCTTTAGGTTCCGGTTATGTTGGTACTTAGATTAACACTTAATCTGAGCAAGTCATGAGCGACGTCTGCAACACATCATGACCCCAATTGACCGAAAAGTAATTGGTTTGATGAATTCATTACTGAACCGGATCACGAACCCTTCCATGTACAATTCTTGTGCAATTAGTCCTTTCATCATCCTATACCCCACTTGGTTATGAGTATGGCTAATATGTCAACTCTTACTAGACTAAGTCTAGCCAAGTGAAATCAGTTCTGTCGATGACTCATTACTTTATATGTCCATGAAGACACTCTTCATGACATAGTCATGCTCGCCGAGACTTAAAGTAATGATCTGATAAGAGGCGAGTATCTCTTACATTCTCACGAAGTGATGAATCCTTTATTGGCTACTCAATTACCTTGAATACCTCAAACTGTACTCCAAGCACCACCCTATGAGTAACCTCCGGAAGGCCACAAAGAATGGAGTCAAAGTACGGGATCAATATCAAGATATCCTTGAGTACCTCAAGTCAAGGATACTTGCACCATTGCTATGATGAGATTATCACTGACATTAAATCCATGTGATAATCTCATGGCAGGTCATCCAATGAACTTACTACCACTAGTAAGCATCCATATGTCAACTCTAAATATCTCATATTTACAGTTTCTGAGATCCACTGCTTGATCCAATCAAGGAGTATGACATATGTTAGTCCGTGGGATTAATGATGTCCGGTCTCATTAATCCTATGACTAGAGAAAATTTGAATCTTGACATAATTGCACATGATAGGAATCTCAGGATTATGATCACATCATAATTTCCTTCATGCTATGTCATATATCATGGACATCATTAATTTGATTAAAGATCAATATCAATTCATAAAGAACATCAAATAAATGAAACATGCCTTTCTTTATTTATTCATAAAGTCTGTACATGACTGTGAACAAAAGGCGCTAAAGGGGATTGCCTTTAGGGCACTACTCTAACAAGGCTTAGTCTAAGGATTTTCAACGCGACCGTTTTCTATGTTCGCTTTGGATGTCGGATCCGCTTGTTTACAATTCGTTTTTGTTTCCGTTTGCCTTTCATTGTTTCCACGCACGTTTGCTACCTCCGTTTTTGATTGCATCCGTTCTCTCGCCGTCGTTCTTTGTGCTTCTGTTTTTCGTTTTCGAAAGTTTCCATTCGTTTTTATTTTTGTTTCCGCTTTTCTAGTTGGGATCCGGTTTCAAGATCGGATTCTAACAGTTATGGTATCAGAGCTCAGTAATAGAATCTTACTTGGGCAATATGTTTGTTAAGATTGAATTAGAGAAAATGTGATAGAGATGTAAATGGATTGTTTGATTAAGATGGTAAGTTATGATTGATTATAAGAAAGTGTTAATGGAAATTGAGAGGAGAATTTCATGATAAAATTTGATGAATGGATTTCAGATATACACGTGTGAGATGAAATTAGAAATACTTAAAGGGTAGGATTAAATGATGTGAAGTTATGTCATGAAATATTTGAAGAGTTAAATTGATTGTTTGATCAAAGTTACGAGAATTATGATTGTTTTTAAGAATGTGTATGATATTGAGATTAGAATGATTTTGATGAATTGGGGACAAATGAAATTGATTATGCTTTTGAGAGATGAAAATTTTGAAAGATGAGATGAATGATAGAGAGGTATGTATAGAAATTCAAAAGATTGAATGAAATGGTGTTGGTCCATATTAAGGTACATTAAGATTAAGAAATAGTGATTTGATAGGAAGTATGTGTATTTGATGTGACTAAGTTAAGAAAGTGTGTGATGAGAAATAAGATAAGAAAGTAATTTGACTATTATTAAGAGGATGTATTACTTGATAACTAAGTATGAATTTCGAGGACGAAATTCTTTTAAGAGGGAGAGAAATGTTGGATCCCGAACTTTTGGTGAATTAGAAATATTAAAATGAATTTAAATGAGTGTTGTTGTATATGTATTGTGTTATAGATGAATTGTGCTTTAAGAAAATTAATGAGAAAAGAATTTATTAGTTTTGATGAATTTGATATTTAAGTAGATTTGTATGGGTTATTAGAGTAGAGTGAATAAGTTGATGGAAATAAAAGTTGAAATTGAGAAATAAAGAGAGAAAGTGTGAAAAGTTGTTAAATTAGAAAAGTTTGACTTTTTTGAGTAAGAAAATTGACTTTTGATCTAGGCATAATTTGAAAAAATAATCTTAATCAAAATTGTAGCTTCAATCGAGAGCTTTCTGTCACCATAAAGTATGATATTTTTCGATATCGGGATTGAGAGTTACGATTTTTCAAAGTTAAGTGTTATTTAGCTTTGTTTTATAAAAATGACCATAAGTGTACATGTGCGAGTACTCGGCTTTGAGACCACTCGTCGTATGGATTTAGTCTGAATTGGAGAAAGTGGTCTACATGAAAGTGGTAGCTTGTCTGTCTATCTTTCCGACGCTATAAGGTACGAAATTTTTAGATGTGAGAATTGGGAGATATGAAATTTTAAAGTTTGGAGTTGGCATAAGATGACCACAGCAGGGCAGAATCTTTGACTGGAAAATTGACCTAGTTAGAGATTGAATTTGCTTTTAAGTTCTTCGTGAAAGTTATAGATGATGTTTTTATCTTTCCATTGGTGTAAAGTATGAAATTTGTCGATATCAGTACTAGGAGTTATGATCTACTGAAATTTGGAAGTTGTTTAGGAAGAATTGATAAGGACATAAACTTTGAGTGGATTTTTGACTCCCTTAGAGGACAAATTGATTTTTCTGTTTTTCAGGAAAGTTGTAGAACTTCCTTTGATCTTTTTATTGATATCAAATTTGTCAAATTCGGAGTCCGGGATCAAGAGTTATGATTTTTGGCAATTTCAGTTAGATATGTATATGAAAAATCATTTTGCTTTTGTCATTCTCCTCCCCTAATCAGACCCTTGTTCAATCTTTTGTTTATAACTGTCCTGTCCGACATCCGATTGATTCAATTTTTGAAGCGTTGGATTGCTCAGATTTTTCGTGTGGAACTATGATTTTTAGGAGATTAAATGGAAAGAGATTGATCGAACCAAAGTAAGAGGTTTGCTTAAAGGTTATGAGTTGGATAATTTTCTGAATGTGGTTCAGTATTTTGAGAAATTTGGGAGTTGTGGAGCTCCGATTGAGTTGATTCTTAAGGCAACATAAAATTGAGATATGGGGTTACAAATCATGTGAGGGATCGAATTCCAATTTTGTCCCTAAGATTGTCAAGTTCTGGATTGAAGCTAGGTTAATGTTTAGTCTCGGATTAGAATGAACTGAACGAGTATTTTGGCCATAACTCCTTCGTTTTTGAACCGATTTGAGCGTTCTTAGTTTCATTGTAAATATGAGACATAGAGGAACATTTTTCAAGAAGAACGTTTTGCCAAATTATGTCATTTAGCTGCTCAAACTTTGGAAGCAAGATGACAATTTTTAAAGGCTAAGTGCAGGGGCAGTTTTGGAAGTCCACTTAAAAGGGTTAAGTTGTAGGCTTATAAGGAGGGGCATGTTGGTCATTTACCATTCATTTAATGAAAGACAAGAAGACTATCATTTTAAGGGAAAGGGAGCACGACAATGAGCAGAAAATAGAAAGAAAGAAACGTTAGAGAGAAGGGAGAAGAGAAGAGTCGGCAATGGAGAGGAAGAAGAAGATGAAGACAGCAGCATAGGGGTCGAATTCCATGGGGTTTTAAAAGGGTTTTTGATGCTTTTCAAGAGGAAAGAAAGGGAAGAGCATGAAAGCTTATTTATGAATCCAAGAAATCCGAAAAGGAAGGAAAAAAAGGTAAGAGAGAGAAGTTGTTGGTTTTGAATTTTTTTGTAAGATGTTGATTGATTTGGCTTAAGATTGACATAGATTTGGATTTTCTAAGGTTTATTGAAGCGATTTTGCTAAGATGAGGCATAATTTTGGATGATTGATTAATTAGGGATTTTGTTGTCTTGAATTAGGGATTTTTGATTTAAGTGAGGATTGAAGGAATTGAGGCTTAAATCAAGTTCCAAGCATGGATTAGAGGTGGGTACCATATTTATTTTTGAAATTATAAGCTTTGTGTATATTCTTGAAAAATAAAGAAAGTGAAAGAGGTTGTTAAATTATTGTTTTCGAATAGTGAAGTTTTTGTTCTGAACATTTTGATGAAATTGAATAATTGTTTGTTCAATTTTGAAAAAAAATCACGAAGAGAAATGCTCTTGTAAATTGATTTGAGAAATTGTTATTTTATTATGTTATCTACTGAGCTGTCAAGCTCACCCCACCTTTCATCCCCATCTCTAGGTTTTCGAGCAGGAGATCGGATGAAGATGGTCAAGACATCAGTTTTGCATGTTTATATAATAGGGTTAGTTGAGATTTTTTGGCGTATGGTTTTGTATCGTGGCTGAGAATGTCACTTTGGTTTGATGATGTATATAAATCATGAATTTATGTATGAACTTGTGTTCTAAGGTTATATATGATTATAGGATATACGCCGTGTTTGTATATGAAAATGATTGGATTAGTTTACGTTTTAGATTGACTTATGAAGTTGTATTCCAAATTGAAATTTGAATGTGGATGATGGGTTTTGCGTTTGGAATTAGACTTGTGAATGGTTTTAGTATGTAAATGGATATGCATGGGGTTTGTTTATATATGGAGATATGAATATGACTATGAATTGAGATATGAATAATGAGATTGTTGTGTTGGTTGATTTGAGAATGATTGAAGTGTCTTAGGTTTAGAATTGGTTGCTTATGTTAGATTCCAGATGGGAGGTCCGATGAGTAGTACGGTTGGATGTGATTATATAGAAGTGCGTTTTGAACCTTTGCAGATTTTTGAGTTTTGCAAAACACAGCCGTTGTGCTGCCGAATTTTCGTTAGAATAAGTTTTATTAAAGATGAAATTGCGAAATTGCATGATTAAGAAGAATGATAGGAATTGAGGTTTGATTGAGAATAAAGTTTCAAGTGGGAAAGTGTTTTTGCTTGTATAAGCGTGTATTAAGGAATAAAAAAAATTTTATACCAGATTTTTCGGATAGGCTTAGTCTAAGGATTTTCAACGCAACTGTTTTCTATGTTCGCTTTAGATGTCGAATCCGCTTGTTTACAATTCGTTTTTGTGTCCGTTTGCCTTTCATTGTTTCCACGCATGTTTGCTACCTCCGCTTTTGATTGCATCCGTTCTCTCGCTGTCGTTCTTTGTGCTTCTGTTTTTCGTTTTCGGAAGTTTCTGTTCATTTTAGTTTTTGTTTCCGCTTTTTCGGTTGAGATCCGGTTTCGAGATCGGGTTCCAACATATATAGGCTAATGAAAATTCTTCTAATCTTTCTAAGTAATTATCCATAAATCTTTGATAAATTCCTATGGCTTGTTTTAATCCAAAGGGTAATACATTCAATTGGTAATGTTTTTGTGGAGAACAAGTAAAGGTTGTTAATAATTTTCTTTCTACTTTTAATTAATCCTTTATGCTGACATCGAGATAGGACATATTTTACTTTTTGTAAATGATCTTCTTTATCTTTATTGGAAAAAATAACAATATCATCTATATAGGCTAATGAAAATTCTTCTAATCCTTCTAAGTTATTATACATAAATCTTTGATAAATTTCAGAGGCTTGTTTTAATCCAAAGGGTAATACATTCCATTGGCAATATTTTTGTGGTGGACAAGTGAAGGTTGTTAATGGTTTTATATTTTCGAGTAATCTTAATTGCCAATATCCTGATTTTGCATCTGATATAGTAAACCAATGATGTCCTTTTAATCGACTAATAATATAATCTTTGCGAGATAATTTAAATGCATCTCCTATAGTAGCTTTATTTAATTATTTATAATTAATTACCATTCTTCTTTTTCCACTTTTTTGTTCAGAATAGTTGCTTACATAAAAGGCTGAAGCTGAATGTTTAGTGGAGCCCTTTTCTGTAAAATCATTTCCTTATATTATCTTATCTTATCTTTCACCATTCATTAGCCATCTCCACCATCTGCAAGTTTAATTTCTCCATGCCACGTTTAACCTTTGGAGACGTACCGCACCATCAGATAATGACCAAAGATTTGCATTTGATAGAATAAGTTTTATTGATCTTTCGTCCTAACAGTTTAGGTCATTTTAGTAGTTGTAATACTACTACTATTACTATTACTAATAATAATAATAATAATAATAATAATAATAATAATAATATGTATTACTACTAAGGCTAACTATAAAATGCAAGAGTTGAAAGATATAAGAGAACTATGTACAAAGATCTCTTTATGAGAGATCTTTTACCTGAATCCTATCATGATGACGTTTTTTATTGTGGGTCATGTCCTCGGTAAGCTCTAAAATTGTCAAATCTTTTTTGATCACCTCCCCTTAATTTTTCTTAGGCCTCCTTACGTTTCTCTTACAATATCTAAATACGATATTCTAGCATCATCTCACCGATTAAGAAAAAAGACAAGTCAAATTCCACAAGCATCGCCTGTGTTGAATATGTCACAATTTATTTAATATAGACCGGAAAATAATGTATTACTAATATAAGAAAGGGTGACCAGCATTGCCATATAATCAATAAAAATGAGATTGATTTTAAATCATATTATTTATTAATAAACTCAAGCATTCTCACCCCCTTTCTAAGGCTTAATGTTATCGTTGAGTGACAATCTCTCTCCCCCTCGCCTTAACTTGCATCCATTAGGGTTTCATACAGCTTAACTTAACCTCTATCCATTTCACCTTCACAAAAGTTGGTAAAGAAATCATATTGTTAAGTTTAAGGCATTCCAATAATCAACGTGTGCTTAGGTTCATTCCTTAAACTCAAGATGAGGGCCTATTGATGTTTCACCCAATGGAACGGATTTCGTACCGTTCCGGCCGATACCGGCCGGAAGGTACCGTACCGGCCGGAAACCGATACGAAATCCGTTACGTCGGTACCGGGGAAAAATTCCGCTCGGTACCGGCGTTTACCGGATGGTACCGGCCGGAACCTTAAATTCCGGAAATTGCAAGGACCAATTTGCAATTTCCGGAAAATTTAACCTAAAAAAACCCACCCCACCCGAGGACCCATTCTTCTTCTTCGGCCTCCTCTCTTCGCAGCCGCACGCCTCCTCTCTTCGCAGCCGCACGCCTCCTCCGTGTCTCGCGACGCTCGCCTGGTCATCGCCGTCTCCTCCTCGCCGACGCCTCATCCAGTTCTCCACCTACTCCTCTTCCTCTCTTCTTCTCTCTTCTCGCCACGCTCCGTCCATCTCCGCCTCCTCCGCCAGATCCCTGCCATTCGTCGCTCTCCCGACGCGTTGCTGCCCTCCCTGGTCTGAATCTGGACTCCGGTGGTCTTCTCATCCGTCTGTCGAGTCTTGACTCTTCGTTCTTCTCCTCTCGTCGTCGCCTCGTCGGTCCTCCACTTGACTTCATCGGTTCTCCCTCGCGTCGTCGGTCCTCCACCGTGAGCAAGAACCTTGCGGCCTTGTCCATCGTCCTCCGACGTCAACCCCAATAGGCGACATCGACCTAGATCTGTGAAGACCAATGTATTGCTTTATTTTCATTGATTTTGACATTAATTGCTTCGCATCATTGTGTTGGTTGTTGGATGTTGGTAGATTTGTGGTAAACAATTGGATGACGATGGATTTGTGGTTGTTGGAAATTGCTTCATTTTTGCGTTGGATACCGATGATGAATTGATGATGGATTTGGGTGAAGTGTTGAACCGATTGAAGTGAAGTTGTGTAAAATGTAAATGGTGAAGGTGATTTTGGTTGAAATGTTGAATGGCATTCTTCAAGTGAACTTGGCATTTTGTATTTTAGTTTTGGCATTTTGGATTATAGAAGTTGATTTTGGATTTTGGCATTGAATTGATCCGAATGTCCCATTAGAAAATAAATTTAGAATGGTAATTGTGATTGAATTGTTGAATTGTGGATGAATGATATTTAATTTTAATTTGTGCAATTGAATTTGAGATTGAGTTTGATAATTTGATAATCAAAATCAAATTAACATTTAAACCTAATTTTAATTGTAAAATTGATAATTAAATGTGAAATAAATAATTGAATGTAAGTTTGTACAATTAATAATCAAAATCAAGAAATTGAAAAAACTTAAATCATTAATTGACATATTGTTAATATTTGTTATATGGTAATTCATTTTTATATTTAGGTATTGAATTTTGATAAATAATTAGTTAAGTATAAATTTGGGTATTTGAGAATTGGAATTGAATTGAATTAAAATGGATTTGAATTGAATTGGAATTGAATTGAATTAAATTGGAATGTAAATTATGAATTGGATTTGAATTGAATTGTAATGGAATGGATTTGAATTGAATTGTCAATAGAATGAATGGAAATGAAATTATGAATATTTTGTAATTGTTATGATTAGAAATTGTTGGGAATGGATTGAATGAAAATGGAATTATGAATGTTTTGCAATTGTTAGGATTGAAAATTGTTGGGAATGGATTGTTTGGAAATGGAATTATGAATGTTTTGAAATTGTTAGAATTGAGAATTGTTGGAATTGAATTGAATGGATTGGATTGGATTGAATTGGATTGAATTGAATTAAGTTGAGTTGAATTGAATTGGATTGGATTGGATTGAATTGTTTTGAATTGAATTGAATTGGATTTGAATTGAATTGAATTGGAATGGAATTGCATTGAATTGAATTGGAATTGAATGGAATGAATGGAATTGGAATTGGATTGGATTGAATTGAATTGGATTGAATTGGATTAGATTAGATTGGATTGGATTGAATTTGATTGAATTGAATTGAATTGGATTGGATTGGATTGGATTGGATTGAATTGAATTGAATTGGATTGGAATTGAATTGAATTGAATTGGATTATTTTGAATTGAATTGAATTGTTTTGAATTGAATTGGATTGAATTGAATTGAATTGGATTGGATTGGATTGAATTGAATTTGATTGAATTGAATTGGATTGGATTGGATTGAATTGGATTGGATTGGATTGGATTGGATTGAATTGAATTTGATTGAATTGAATTGGATTGGATTGGATTGGATTGAATTGGATTGGATTGGAATTGAATTGAATTGGATTGTTTTGAATTGAATTGAATTGTTTTGAATTGAATTGGATTGAATTGGATTGAATTGGATTAGATTGGATTGGATTGAATTGAATTGGATTGAATTGGATTGGATTGGATTGGATTGGATTGAATTGAATTGTTTTGAATTGAATTGAATTTGATTTGATTTGAATTGAATTGAATTGAATTGGAATGGAATTGCATTGAATTGAATTGGAATTGAATGGAATGAATTGAATTGGAATTGGATTGGATTGAATTGGATTGGATTAGATTGGATTGGATTGAATTGAATTGAATTGGATTAGATTGGATTGGATTGGATTGGATTGGATTGAATTGAATTGAATTGAATTGGATTGTTTTGAATTGAATTGTTTTGAATTGAATTGAATTGGATTTGAATTGAATTGAATTGAATTGGAATGGAATTGCATTGAATTGAATTGGAATTGAATGGAATGAATTGAATTGGAATTGGATTGGATTGGATTGAATTGGATTAGATTGGATTGGATATAATTGGATTGAATTGGATTAGATTGGACTGGACTGGATTGGATTGAATTTGATTGGATTGAATTGGATTGGATTGGATTAGATTGGAATGGATTGGATTGAATTTAATTGAATTGGAATGGATTGGAATTGAATTGGATTGAATTTAATTGAATTGGATTGGATTGGATTGAATTGAATTGGATTAGATTGAATTGAATTGAATTGAATTTGATTGGATTGGGTTGGATTGAATTGAATTGAATTGAATTGAATTGGATTAGAATTGAATTGAATTGAATTGAATGTTTTGAATTGTTAGCTTTATGCATATTGTCATTATGTACTGAAATTATGTGTTATTTATTTTTGTGTACAGATAAATGGAAGGAAGTTCAAATACTCCCGATCAACCTAGTTCAGGAAGATATAATGATCCAGCTTGGGCTCATACTAGTGTGGTTCCTGGTCAAAAGAATCATACAATTTGCTTGTTTTGTAACAAGCATTTGAAAGGTGGAGGAATCACCCGATTGAAGAGGCATTTAGCTGGAGTTAAAGGAGATGTGGAACCATGTAAAAAAGTAAGTCATGATGTGAAGTGGCAGATGAAAACATTGCTTGAGGAACAACAATTTGAGAAAGATAGAAGGGGAAGATTGAATCTTGAAATTGGTAGTGGAAGTTCATTTCCCGATTTCCGTGGTGATTATGGAGATGTTAGAGGTGGAAGTGGTAGTGGTATGGCGTTAGTCTGGTAGTGTTCAATTTCAATCTCAAACCTCGGGATCTTGCGTAATCTGAAATGAGGAAGAGAAGAAGGCACCATCTGGTTTCTTTGCACCATTTAACAACTGTGAGCCCAACCTTCAATTCAGTAGTGCAATGCGATAAGAGATGCGCTCACAATGTGGATATGGCGTAGCTAGATGGTGGTATGATACCGGTTCGTCATTTAATGCTTCTCAATCATATTATTATCAACCTATGATAGATGCCATAGCCTCTTATGGTCCAGGATACAAAGGGCCATCGGTTGATGACTTAAGAGGTAAACTTTTGAGTTGTCTTTGTATGCGAAATGAGAGCTTATTTGGTGAAAGAAGAGCGAATTGGGGTATTAATGGATGCTCAATTATGTGTGATGGTTGGACGAATAGGAGACAAGAGCCTATCATAATTTTTTTGGTTTATTGTTTTAATGGCTCTATGTTTTTAAAATCGATTGATGTATCTGGCCTTATTAGAAATGCTGATAATTTGTTTGGGATATTTGATCAAGTTGTGAATGAAGTAGGGTGGAAAACATTGTTCGGTTTATTATCGACAATGATTCCGCTTATAATGGCGAGGATGAGGTTGCAGAATACCTATAAGTCATTTTATTCGACTCCTTGTGTTGCACATTGCATTGACTTAATCTTGGAGGATATAGGAAATCTAGGTATTTTCTGTTTTGATGAGACCATGCAGAAGGCAAAAAAGGTGACAAAATTTATTTATAATCGCATGGGTTTTAAATTTGATGAGAAGGAATTTACCAATGGTAGGAATTTGTCACTCGCCTAACTTTGTGACAAGATTTGCAACAAATTTCTTATCACTTCAATCTTTTCTTTTGTTGAGGAAGGAGTTAAGGCAAATGTTCACAAGTGATAAGTGGGTAACCTCTCAGCATGCTAGGTCTAATGCTGGAATGGAGGTTTGTAGTATCATACTGGAAGATAGGGAATTTTGGTCGGCATCTCAATTCGTTATCCGGGTTTGTGAGCCTTTGGTGAGGGTGCTTCGGTTGGCTGATAGTGAAGAAAAGCCAACAATGGGTTATATTTTTGATGCTATGGAGAGAGCAACGAAATCAATCAAGGCCAATCTGAAACATAAGCCTTCTTTATACGAGCCATATATCTCAATCATTAATGAGAGAAGGAGAAGACAACTTTCTTCTCCATTGTTTATAGCTGGGGCATTTTTGAATCCCAGTGTGTATTTTAAATTGGATGTTGAAAAGCAAGCTGAAGTTAGTAGAGGAATGCTTTTGACAATTACAACAATTGTTCCTCATGACTCAATGCAAATTGCTTTAACCACACAAATGGAGGCTTATAAGTACTCTTATGGAGATTTTGGAATGTCGGTCGCTATTCAACAAAGAGGACTTCTTTCTCCAGGTATTACTTATTTCCTATTTCTTATTTGTTGAAATTTATTTATCACTTTATTTTGTTTATAACACTACTTTTGTTTTCTTATAACTTGTAGTTGCTTGGTGGGATCTTTTCGGATGTGGTGTTCCAGATTTGAGAAAGTTTGCGATTCGAATTTTAAGTCAATGTGTGAGTGCAACTGGGTGTGAACGAAACTGGAGCACATTTGAATTTATCCATTCCAAGAAAAGGAATAGATTGGAGCATAAGAGGTTGAATGACTTGGTTTTTGTTCGTTACAATTTAAAGCTTCGAGAAAGGTATGTTATTTTCATTATTAATTTTTATATAATTTCTTATATTTGTTTAATAATTAAATGTAATTGTTTACTAGGACTCTTAGTAGCACAAGTTCTTCAAATGATCCAATTGCGATTGATAATATGGATATTTTGGCGGATTGGGTTTCTGAAGAACCCAATTTGATTGATGTGAGTGATTTGAATGTGGAAGATGATCTTGGATGGGAAAGCATTGACATGTCATTTGGTGCATTAAATTTAAATGATGATGGTGATGAAGCTCCTCTCAATGATGAGGATTTTGTACCAAATGATCGATTAGAATCGGTCACGATTCATTCAATGGTATCGCCATTTGACGATTGAACTTGTGTTTTATTTTCCTCTTCTTTTAATTTTACTTGTATTTGATCATTGATGTTTATGTTAAATTATATGTATGTAATGTAAATGTAATATTTTGTTTTGAGTTCAACTTCTACTTGATTGCTTATTCGTCATCAACCTTTTGTAATGAGTTATTGTTCTTTTTATCGGATGTTTTGAATCTTTTGATGTAAATATGTAATATTATTTATTATAATGATGAAATTGTATGATTGTAATATTTTAAATGCTTTGTATTATTCTTAGTTTTATAATTGTATGATGATGATTGTCTTTATTTATATTAATTGTGGTTATTATTTATATGTAAAATATTTAAAATTATTGTTATTTCAAATTAATTGTCATTATTATTTATTATTAAGATTTTTAAAGTATGATTGATGTAAGCGAAGGCGGTAAAGTATACTGATCAGATTGTATAATATATCAATATGGACTATTTTGCAATTTTAAAAGTTTAGGACTATTTTATAAATTTAAAAATATCCAAAGCAATCCAGATCTAAGATCGATTCGATCTTGCATTCGTTGCTCCGTAATCCAATCCGCATCAAATCGATACGGTATTCATAACATTAGTTTCACCACCGAAAGAGGTTCTCCAAGTTAGAGTTTCAATAAAAGATGGACCCATGACTCTCCTACAATAAAGTGGCACAGGTTGGTACGTAATACAAACTTAGTTCTCAAGTCTCCTTTTTTCTTCTATAGTTAATTGTTAAGCAGACATTGTCTACAATAGGTCAACTCAAATTTCTTAATCTAATAGGCATATGCTGATTATGTAATCTAGCCCTAGAAACCATTGTTCAAATATTCTTTGAATATTGATTTTCAACATAAAATTGGAATTATGTCTATGTACTTTTCCATTTCAATAAAATAAATTTGAATTATGAAAGTCTCTTGAAGTGATTACAAGTTCTTAAATGGTGTGCCTTGATGGTTGAGAGCGAGGCTTGACTTTAGTTAGATCCCAGGTTCGATTTCATGCTGGCCCCTCTTGTAAGAGCCTGGGGCAGTCGGAATTTTACCTGTAGATGGAGAACTAGTTGGGCCTTCAATGATGAGGTGCTTGCATTGAATCTCGAGAGAGGTGCTTGCATTACCACCTACTTAAATTTTCTCAAATTAAAAAAAAAAAGAGTTACAAGAAGATAAAGTGAGGTCAAAAAGGTAATTAGACTATACCCCTCATCATTTTTGGTACTTGTATATACAAAATATGGAAGAAAATAAATAATAGATGCTTCAAGAGAGTTTAAAACCTAAGCAAAAGATACAGGAGGAATGCATCCACTTGAGTACGGAAAAGTTACTCCGTAATGAAACTGCTGGAAGTGCCAACCTAGAATTGCTCCATTATGAAGAATTTAGGGAATGACTTAAGCTTCCTACCTTAACTAATGTAATTATAACTTGGGTAGTTAGTGGCCAAGCTAGTTATCTGTAATGGTACGTGGGAGCTTTATGCTTTGAAGTTTGGATCCTAAAACGTGGTTGTAATTATTCTTTTTTATAATTTCATGTAACATTTCAAAATTTTCTTATAAACAATTATTATTTCATAAATTACATCTGGTTTGGGCCGGGAGTTTTATCGGTCAGGTATTGTCCCTTTTGGTCACACCCACATCTCGTAGGGGGGAGCTGCGCATCCCGTTCTAAGACAAATTAGTATTGTCCTCTTTGGTCTGCCAGGGTGAGGTTGCGACTCGAAGGTAGTCCAGGTGGTATGAATAGGCGTCTCAACGCAAAGAAATGGCTGAGTCGAGGGATTCGAGTCGCAACCTCACCCTGGCAGACCAAAGAGGACAATAATAATTTATCTTGAGACGGACTCTGAATCACAACCACGTAAGCTGATTAACCCACCCAAACCAACATCTAATAAATTTATACAAAAGGAACTAGAGTTCTCCCTATATAAACATACCGAAGTGTTTAGCCATGAATCATGGTCAAAATAATAAAAGCAATAGACAGAAGTCAAGGAAATCGTCGTAAAAATTAATTGTTGATATTAATTGATTTGATGACCAGCCAGTAGTCCCTCTGCTAAAGTCCACAAGAAACGCTGGGCTGCTCGGAGAGGTCGACAAGAGCATATTTATGTGTGCAAAAACTTGGCACCATCTCCGAGGAAAAGTAAAAGCAAACGCTGCGTCCCCATTGTAACCACATATCCCCATGCCCACTCTACATTTCGACTCTTTTTTGAATAAGAAGTAAAGAACACAGAGGAGGACGACGTCTGTTTTGGAAATTTCTTTTCACAAGGCAGAACAAAATGGACAAGAACTAATTAGCATTAACCATGTACTACTCCTACAAGGTTTCATACAAGAAAAGCTTAACAATTTCTTCCATAATAAATATTTTTTATCTATAGAAAGATGAAACATTCCAAAGCAACAAGAGGATTCTCAAGAGATTCATTTCCTTGCTGCCGCTGATGTTGTTCCTTTAAAACGCTGTCGCTTCCATCCTCCGTTTTCGTCCCACTAGCAGTCGATCCGGCGCCGATTGATCTGCTGGCAGCTCTACCGCTCAGCTTCCGCGGGCTTCCTCCTACACGTCCCCTTCCCAACCCACCTGCAGACCGAGTCGCCGTTAACCTTGGCCGCGTCCCCGCATTACGCTGATTCGTCCGTGTCGTCGTTTGGCTGGAAAACTCCCTCCTCACCACCGGCTTTTCTCGTTTCGCTGGAGACCTTGAAACCTTCTCTCTTTCCTCCGTGTAAAGACGCTTTCTTGGTGCTTTTAAGGGTGATCTCATGAGTCTCTTCTTGCTCATTGCCTCATCTTCTCTTATCTCTGTCACAGTGGTGGTGGTCGTCGTAGCTGTTGTTGCTGTCGAAAGAGTATCAGTGGCATTGCTGCATATCTCGGAGGCCTGAGTGATTTCTGGAGTTTCCTCTGTTACTTGTACATCTTCTTTACGCTTTTGGATGGTTAAACCTGGAACTTCAGCTTTAGGCTGTAGGACATTGGGGATTTGGGTATCGTTGTGAAGTGTTGATGGTTTGGAAATGGGAGTTTCAGAGAGGACTTCCTTAACAGTTTCTTCTTCAAGAGATGCTGGTGGTTGTGAGGTAACAGTAACATGAGGTTTCGGGTGATGAGAGTTTTTCTTGATGGTGGTGGTCGAGCTCAAACAGCAACCCATTAGAGTGTAGAGAGTCTAAAAAGTTGTGTCACTGTTTACGGTCTTGCTTACCTCCTCTTTTGAAATTACTTGCAACAGCTAAGGTACTGGGTAGTTGGGATTTTACGTGGAGAAAGTTACAGGGCCTGAAAGTTAAGAAAATGAGCTAGGGAGTGTTTCTCAAGCTCTTCTGGGCTTCAGGGAGGACGCTGGGTTTATGCTGGGACTGACTGTGGGAGGAGGATAAAAGACTCCCTCTCATTTTCTGAGAAGTCTTGCACTGTTGGCGGAAGCTTTTTTTCAGGTGCACAGCTAAATCACAATAGACTATTAAGAATTAAGAAATTACAGGTTGGCACGGCAGCTGAACCGCATCCCGTGAAAGTGATGTATTCGATCTGATTTAATTGAGTATCGAATTAAAAATATATATATTTTCAGACCCTTGTATTTAAATTGACTTCAGATTTCGCCGTTCGACTCGTCTTTATCCTTGATGTCAAGTTCAATTCAATCGACACATCATTTATTATGTGTAAAACGGGGTCGTTTCTGCCAAGTTATAATGGTCTTGTCTATCCGTCTAGGAATGATACGTCGTCGTTTATGGAAGTCACTCCTCCTCTACTGCTCTTCGTAGCCTACTCACCGCCCGCCTCCTACGTATCTCCTCCTCCGTCGCCTGGAAACTGGGAAGTCCTCCCTCCTTTTATAAGTTCATGTATGTTGCTCTTTTTGCTCTTCCATTCTTCTCATCTCAGATTCTCTTCTTCATTTTCATTTGCTCCTCATCTGGTCTTTGCTTTTCTCTGCAAGTGTTGTGTTGCAATGATGTCATGATGACTGCTTGTTATTGTTTTCGACGATTTTCCAGGAGAAGAAAGGTCGCGTGGATGCTCCATTTGCGGTTTATCAGTATCAGTGCCGAAGAACTTCATTGTTTACTACTCCATTCGCTCCATTGTTCAGTATTTATATATCCATAAGGTAAATTTTATCATATCATTTCTGGGTTGCCCAAGTATTAGACTAATATTATTATTGGGTTGAATTTGGATACGAAAGAGATTTCTTGCATGTTCATAGTTTATAATTATTGCCGGCTTAACTTGGGTAGCTTTAATTGCTTGAAAATGAAATTTACAATTTATGTTACTAGTTTGGCCTTTAAAGAATTTCTGCTTCCCCTGTTTGAATATGGATGCACGAAGAATGATTTTTACCTATGGAGTCTAGTCTTCAAATTGCAGGAATTTAAGGGTTAATATTTCTAGTCGTTCTTTTGAACTGAGGTTAATAAGTTTTGTAGGAAGTACAATAATTGTATTTCTGTCTTATTATTCCTTAGGCTTGATATACTATATAAGGAGTAGGCTTCATCCCAGCCTTATATGATAACTAGCAGATTATAAATACCGTGCAAATGCGCAATAATAATGCTTTGTTAGTTTAATTTGTTATATTATTATATATTTTTATGTATAAATAAATATGAAAATTTTAAAATTTGTAATCAAATTATAAGTAAAATTTTAGAATTTGTTATTAAATTATAAATATTTTAAATTTCTAATTTGTTATATTATTATATAATTTTAATGTATAAATAAATATGAAAAATTTTAAAATTATTAATTAAATTATAAATATTATAAATTTTAATGGATATTTTATTAGGAAGGGTTAAATATGTTATATTAAAATATATAAGTTAGAATATAATAAATGAATAAGTAAAATTAGTAAGTAAAAATTTGGGATGGAAAATTTAAGCATTAAGGAAATGTATAGCATAATGTGTCTTATAAATGTAAAAATATATAAACTAAATAAAACCTCAAATAAAATAAATAAATATTATGTAATTTAAAATTTTGTAATAAGATTTTTAATATTTAAAATTTAAAATTTATAATAATAAAAGAATAGAATTTAAGAGAAGATAAGTTAGAGAAGTTGGCTTAGAATAAAATAAATAAAAGCGAAAAAAAGGGTAAAAAACGATATGTATTAAATATCAACAATAACATTTAATAGAAGAGTTATTAATGAGTAGAGGAAAAGAAACAGGAGCTGTCATCCCGTTCATCCATTTCATCTAACGGTTCTCTTAACTTGTGTCTTTTGCTTTTGAATTAAGATTTAATTAATTACTTTACGTAAAACCTTCTAAGTCACTATCGTGCATTTGTATGATAATAACTTTCACTTTTAAGCCTTCAAAATCTCTATCGTGCAACTTTCATGTAAAATTTTGAATTTAATTTTTCATAACTTTTGATCCAGAGCTCTAAAATTGCAAACTTTATATCAATAAAAAGTTAAAAGAAAGATCTACAACTTTTATAAAGACAAATTTGCCAAATTCTAATGCACAACAGCGACATTGGCAATCATAACTATAATCGCTATTGTGCAAATGCATGGTAGCAATTTTTGATATAACTAAAATATTATTTAATATAAAAAATATACATATATATAACATCATCAAAAATATATATATATTACAAAAAGGAGAAAGGTGACTTTTCAACTTGCCATTCTCTATTTGTTATATATATATATAATGCATAAGTGTCTTAATTTGATAATTATAACGTAATTAGGGAATTAATTATACATAAGTTAAAATTAATTATAAATGGCGTAAAAGATATGAGGTAATTAGTAAATAATGTTAATTATATTAATTTTTAAATAAATAGTAGATTAATGAATTAATGAATTAATCATATTATGATTAATGTCAATATGTTGATAATAATGTAATAAGGAAATTAATTATACATAAGTTAAATTAATTGAAAATGGCGAGAAAATATATGAGGTTATTAGTAAATAATAGTTATTATGTTAATTTTAAATAAATTCTAGATTAATGAACTAATCACTAATCATATTATAATTGTGAGCAAGAAATGAAAATGTAAAATATTTTGTTATTCATTAAGTTTGTTATCAATTAAGGGTTAGAAGAATATAAGGTAATAATAATTAATATTAAGGGAGAATAAAAGTTAATTAGTTAATTAATTAAATCTTAAGGGAAAATAAATATTTGTATATATATATATATATATATATAATTAGAAATTGATTTCGCTCTCGTGCAACTGTAGGATGTTGGACCAATGGTGGTTGACAAATTAAATCCTACTTATATTTTTTATAATAATAAAATGTATAGAATTGGTTAAGAAATTATTTCAGGTGTTTTTGGATAATCCTCTAAGGGCAAGATATAAATCATTATGAAATCTAGATGAAAATAATCTTCAAACGTGCTAGAGACTTAAACATGAAGATTATGCGAAGATCTGATTAAATATATCCGTTAGAGTTAGCACAAGTCGACTATCATATCATAAGTCGACTAATAACTTAAGATTTATCAGATGAGACTTGAAACAAGTCGACTAAAATATTATAAGTAAACTACAAATCAGTCAGATAGATGCACTAGTCGACTATCATGACACTAGTCGACTGATCGATGAGCGAAGACGAAATCTGCAGTGAAAAATGTTAGTACTAGTCAACTATAACAGCTCGACTAGTCGATTATCAGATAGAGCTAAACAAAAATTTATTCGGGTCAATCACAAATGAAAATGAGAAAATCAAGTAACGGCTATAAGGAGGTCCACAACAGTTACAATCATCGTAGAGCTTGCAAATAAATAGAGGAAGATAATATGATCAAGGAGTGTAGTCCAAAAAGCAAAAGCATATGACGGATAGTGAGAAGGCAAAAAAGATTCTTCGTTCACTATCGAAAGAATGAGACTCTCAAGTTATCGCTATTATGTTAAGTCCAAATGACTTTACTTAGATATGATTTTGATGTATAACAAAAAGAGAATCAATAAAAAGAAAAGCAAAAGGCGAAGTCGAGACGACGAAGCACATGTATATACTGACGAAGTCATACAAAGTAAGTAAAGCAGACGCAGACGAAAAAGAATAGCAGACGCAGATGCTAAGTAAAGCAGACGCAGACACATATGCGAATAATAAAGCAGATGAAGACGCGAAATGGTAAAAGCAGATGCAGACGCAGAAACACAGGCGATAAAATACAGACGAAGAAAAGAAGATGCGTTATTCAAAAAGAAGATGAAGGAGTCAGTTCGAGTTAGTTACAGAACTCAACTGAATAACCGTTTCTTTAAAGATTCAAGAAACAAGAATCAAGAAGCAGTTGGAGACGAAGACTATAAATATAAGTCGAAGTCGAAGATTACAAAGTTAAACAAAGTTAGACAAAGCTAGACAAAGTGAGAAAAAGTTAGCAAAGCTAGTCGAGTTGAAAAATTAGCTGAATTACATCTACGAGCTTATTGTGCGAATTAGCTTAGAACTATTTTACTGTAACAAGTGTTCAAACACTTTTCTGAGAAAAAGTAGTACAGATAGCTTGCAAAGGCTAAGTGTGAAAGAATACTGGTTGTAGAGACTTGAAGAGGCTCACAAAGAATACTTGTAAAATTAAAGAGATAGTGAAATCTCAGAAGGAACTCTGAGGACTGGACGTAGCCCACGGTTTGGGGTGAACCAGGATAAATCTCTATGCCAACTACTCTCACTCTATATCTCTATATTTTAGGATCAAGTTTTATCAGTTCTGGTTTGGGTGGGCTCGCACCATTGGGTTTGGAGTTCTAGATTTAGCCCCTCCCTCGTGGGGAGTCGAACCTGTGTCTTCAGGGTTTTGTTGGGTGCATGACCCACGCCTCACACCACTGAGCTACGTATGTTATGTTAAGCGAACAGTTAGGCTAAAGTACCATCAAAACTAACGGCGTTAGAAACAGTAAGGTACAACTAATAACTTCTCTCACAAGGAATTTTTGGAGAGAAAAATTTTGATTATCTCGAGGATCTTAATGATTCTAGAATACACCGGACTATACTCCTACAAGTAGCCTAAAGCTGAAATCATTGCGGTTACTCTCATCTCTAGTCGGTTCATCTTGCTTTCAAAATTTCTTCCAATCATCTTACCTTAGACGAAGAGTTTTTCAGAAACAGTTTTCATTCTGAGACAATGGAGGCAGCTATGATATTCGGAAGGCATGTGGATTTCGAGTCATTGAGGAATGATGGAATGGACGTAGAACCAGAGATTTGAAAGAGTTGGTTGGAGAAATTTCTTTCAGGTACGAGAACCAGTGTATAACAATGAGGTATTCGAGTTCTGGAAGAACGCTCAACTTGTAGATAACACTATCGTATCTTCAGTAGACGATATATCTGTTGTCGTGACTAAGGAGTTGATAAGGAAGGTTACTGATTGTCCATCGGTTGGTGAAACTCTGTCTACCAAGGTCGGTTGGATGTCCAAAGTTAATATGAGAGAAGAAGATGTCAGAAGACAATTATATGGAGCCAATGACCCATGGGAGAGGAAGACCTCTAGTTTGGTTCCAAAGAATAGGGTTCTTTATGCGATTTTGTTTAATTGCATTTTACCCAGAGCAGGTTCAAGATATTTGGTGACTACCCTAGATGAATAATGCTTGTTTTACCTGCTGAATCGCAACCCTATTGATTTACCCTTCTTAATATTTTACTACATGATTAAGGGGATGAAGGATACAAATAGCTATCCTTACGGTATGCTTCTTACAAGTATTTTTAAGGAATCCAAAATCTTTCTACACAAAGAAAATAGAAGGATTGTACTAGTGAAAAGTAAGATTGATTCAATCACAATACGACGAATGGGTCTGAGGACAGTGATTAAAGAAGAAGCTGACTCTTCAAGGAAAACAAGAACTGAGGGGAAGCGTGTTTCGAAGAAGACTCCTGCTTCAAGTTCTCGAATTCAACAAAGTTTGAGATTGCCTGCGGATGAAATAAGAAGAACAACATGAAGACCGCTGATAAAACAGGCGAGTCTTAAAATCGAAGTAAGTCAACCTCGGAGGACAGAAGAAGGTGCGCCAAAAAGATAAGGAGAAAGTCTTTTAAGTGAAGTTACGAAGAAGGCGAAGAGATCACCGAAGATTCGGACTCTAAGGTAATAAGAAGAAAAGATTGCCAGAGAACAGAGTCAGGAACAATCCTCTCAATGTCGTGCACCTAGAGCAACAAGATCCTTAGTCTCTATTCTGGAAGAGGATACAACCAGAAAAGCCAAAGAGACTGAGAAGAAGAGAAAATCAGAATTTGAGAGAGAAAAATCTTAAGTGCAGAAATCTTTAAGACTGACTGATGCAGAAGACAAGACTATGAAGATTAGTCGGAAGACGACCGTGTCAACTACTGGGGAAGATAGTCGAAAGAAAGAAACCTTTAAAGCTGCTAAAAAAGAAAAAGAAATTGAACAGAGCACAGTTCAGGAAATCCCCATTGCTCAACAGGAGGAACCAGTGGAACAAAGCCCGATTCAGGAAAATCCTATTGAAGCACAACCAGAGGCAACAACATAATCAAACTCGGATAATGATGAACCTTGTCTAATGGTATTTAACTATCATAAGTTTTTGAGAAAACATAAGCTGAAGATCAGAATAATTGAAGTTGTTACCAGAAGGAGAACTGTTATTGCAATCTGTAGTCAACCAATAAAGAAGACAGTGGTTGTTGTACGACCTATGTCGATAAATAGTGACACTTGGGACTTACTAAAATAAGATGAAAAGATTTTCTACAATGCTTTGAGGGATGCTGCTACCAAGCCATACCCTACAAAAATTCCTTGTAAGCCGTGTACTATTTTTTCGATCACAGAGGAGACCGAAATAAAGGTTGCACCAGACATTCAGCCAAGATATCCGTTGGATTTGACTAAGGGGAAGTCGAAGCTATTTCCTGAAGAAGGTTGTGATGATCTGTCCGCAGATTAAATAGCAGAAGAAATGCGTAAAATTGATAAAGCATGCACTTCTACACAGAATAAAGATGAAGCGAGCTACAGTTATACTGACAATCGAGAAGACTGTCCAGTAGGGGGAAGAGTAATAACAAGGACGTTTATTGAGTTCCTTGTTCAGACAGTTCTGCGTATTAGACCTTTGTCTAATATACTGTCTATTCAAGCAGAATCATTACCCCTGCAAGGAAGACAGTTGTTGATTCTGCCTGCTCCGTTTGACTTAGATCTTCCTAAAGTTGATACGTTTATTTGTCCACCAACTATTGAGATCAATGATGAATACATTCCGACATCTGATGCTTATATTACGACAATACCTTTCACTCCTCCCTCAGCAAATGTTGATCAAGCCTCCTCATCGATTGACTCACCAGATGAACTCAGTAGATTACGCGGAGAAGTCAACGAGATCAAGGAGACGATGAATGATCTGAAGAAGATGATGACAGAACTGCTAAAGAGCTTCTTCCTTTCTTCGTCAACTTCAGTCACACCTTTTTTTTTTTTTTCTGATCATCCTCTTCTATTCTGCTCTTCTGTTTTCCCTTCGTTCATTCTCTTCTTTTCTGCTCTTCTCCCCCTATTTGTTATAATAAAAAATGATTAACGATGATAGCTCTTTAGCAGTTCTGTCATCATCTTCTTCAGATCATTCATCGTTTCCTTGATCTCATTGACTTCTCCTCGTAATCTTCTGAGTTCATCTGGTGAGTCAATCGATGAGGAGGCTTGATCAACATTTGCTGAGGGAGGAGTGAACGGTATTGTAGTAGTATAAGCATCAGAGGTCGGAATGTATTCATCATTGATCTCAATTGTTGGTGGACGAATAAACGTATCAGCTTCAGGAAGATCTAAGTCAAATGGAGTAAGAAGATCAAGAATCGCCTTCCTTGCAGGGGTAATGCTTCTGCTTGAATAGACAGTGTATTAGACAAAGGTCTAATACGCAGAACTGTCTGAACAAGAAACTCAATAAACGTCCTTGTTATTACTCTTCCCCCTACTGGACAGTCTTCTCGCTTGTCAGTATAACTGTAGCTCGCTTCATCTTTATTCTGTGTAGAAGTGCATGCTTCATCAATTTTACGCACTTCTTCTGCTATTTGATCTGCGGGCAGATCATCACAACCTTCTTCAGGAAATAGCTTCGACTTTCCCTTAGTCAAATCCAAAGGATATCTTGGCTGAATGTCTGGTGCAACCTTTATTTCGGTCTCCTCTGTGATCGAAAAAATAGTACACGGCTTACAAGGAATTTTTGTAGGGTATGGCTTGGTAGCAGCATCCCTCAAAGCATTGTAGAAAATCTTTTCATCTTATTTTAGTAAGTCCCAAGTGTCACTATTTATCGACATAGGTCGTACAACAACCACTGTCTTCTTTATTGGTTGACTACAGATTGCAATAGCAGTTCTCCTTCTGGTAACAACTTCAATTATTCTGATCTTCAGCTTATGTTTTCTCAAAAACTTATGATAGTTGTATACCATCAGACAAGGTTCATCATTATCCGAGTCTGATTCTGTTGTTGCCTCTGGTTGTGCTTCAATAGGATTCTCCTGAACCGGGCTTTGCTTCACTGGTTCCTCCTTTTGAGCAATGGGATTTCTGAATCGTGCTGCTTTCGCTTTTTTTTTTTGAAAGCGACTTCAAAGGTTTCTTTCTTTCGACTAACTTCCCCAGTAGTTGTGATAGTTTTCTTCCGACTAATCTTGTTAGTCTTTTCTTCTGCTTCAGTCAGTCTTAAAGATTTCTGCCCTTGAGATTTTTTTCTCTCAGATTCTGATTTTCTCTTCTTCTAAGTCTTTTTGGCTGTATCCTTTTCCAGAATAGAGACTAAAGATCTTGTTGCTTTATGTGCACGAGATTGAGATGATTGTTCCTGACTTTGTTCTCTGGCAATCTTTTCTTCTTGTTGCCTTAGAGTTTGAATCCTCGGTGATCTCTTCGCCTTCTTTGTAACTTCACTTAAAAGACTTTCTCCTTGTCTTTTTGGCGGACCTTCTTCTGTCCTCCGAGGTTGACTTACTTATATTTTAGGACTTGCCTGTTTTATCAGCGGTCTTCCTGTTTTTCTTCTTATTTCATCTGCAGGCGATCTCATACTTTGTTCAGTTCGAGAACTTGAAGCAGGAGTCTTCTTCGAAACACGCTCCCCTCAGTTCTTGTTTTCCTCGAAGAGTCGGCTTCTCCTTTAATAACTGTACTCAAACTCATTCGTCGTATTGTAATCGAATCAATCTTACCTTTTGCTGGTACAATCCTTCTATTTCCCTTGTGTAGAGGGATTCTGGATTCCTAAAAAATCCTTGTTAGAAGCATACCGTAAGGATAACTATTTGTATACTTCATCCCCTTAATCATGTAGTGAAAGATTAAGAATAGTCAATCAATGGGGTTGCAATTTAACAAGTAAAATAAGCATTGTTCATCCAGAGTAGTCACCAAATGTCTTGATCCTGCTTTGTATAAGATGCAATTAAACAGAATTGCATGAAGAACCCTAGCCTTCGGAATCAAACTAGAGGTCTTCCTCTCCCATGGATCATTGACTCCATATAATTGTCTTCTGACATCTTCTTCTTTTATACCAACCTGGGACATCCAACCGGCCTTGGTAGACAGAGTCTTACCAATCGATGGACAATCAGTCACCTTCCTTATCAGCTCCTTAGTCACGACAATGTATATACTATCTCATCAAGATATGATAGTGTTGTCTACAAGTCGAGCGTTCTTCCGTAAATCGAATACCTCGTTGGTGTATATTGGTTCTCGCACGGAAGAAATTTCTCCAACCACTCTTACAATCTCCGGTTCTACGTCCATACCATCATTCCTCAATGACTCGAAATTCACATGCCTTCCGAAAATCATAGCTGCCTCCATTATCTCAGAATGAAAACTGTTTCTGGAAAGCTCTTCGTCTGGGGTAGGATGATTGGGAGAAATTTTGAAAACAAGATAAACCGTCTAGAGATGAATGTAACCGCATTAATTTCAACTTCAGGCTACTTGAAAGGTCTAGTTTGTTGTGTTCTAAAATCATTAAGATCCTCGAGATTATCAGATTTTTTCCCTCCAAAACTTCCTTGACAGAGAAGTTACCAGCTGTAACTTACTGTATCTAACGTCGTTAGTTTTGACGTTACTTTAGCTCGACCGCCCACTTAACATAACCATGTTAAGGTTAAGGCTCGATCTTCCGGAACCGTTCTTCACTCGGTGGTTTGGTGAAGATGTCCGCCCATTGATGCTCGCTTCGATGAATCAGACGCACCACCTTCCTCTGAACATAGTCTCTCGTGAAGTGATGTCTAACTTCGATGTGCTTCACTCTAGAATGTCAATCGATTTTTGATGATTAATTCTTATTTGGTGTTGTCGCAGAGATTGGAATATCCTCTTCTTGAATCGAATAGTCTTCAAGTTGATATTTGATCCATAACGTCTCGTGAACAAAGAACTTGCGGCGGATATATACTGCTGTTTGGCGGTTGATAAGCGATTGAGCTTTGTCTTTGCTTGACCAGAAACTAGGTTTGCGCCAAGAAAGTGACATCCTCCACTTGTGCTCTTTCTTTCGATTCTATCTCCAGATAGTCCGCATTGCAATATCCGATTAACTCGAAATCTTTACTTTTCTCAAACATTAAGCAAAGATCAAGAATACCGCGAGATATCTCATAATTCTTTTAACAAAGAATAAAAGAGACTCTCAGATCGGCTGAAATCTTGCACACAAGCATATACTGAACAAAATATCAGGTCTACTTGCTGTAAGATACAGTAAAGAACCGATCATCCCTCTATATAGGGTTTGATCCACCTTCCTACCAAGTTCATCTTTGGACAAAAGATTTGAAGGGTGCATCGTAGTCGCCATTGGCTTCATAATATTCATATCAAATTTGGACAACAGTTCTATCACTTTTGTTGATGAATGAAAATTTTCTCTTCGGTTTGTTTAACTTGCAACCCAAGAAAGAACTTTAATTCACCCATCATGCTCATTTCAAACTCTTTCTTCATTAGACTCTCAAACTTCATGCATAACTTGTTTGAAGTAGCACAAAAAATGATATCATCAACGTAAATCTGAACTAAAATAAAATCATTCTGAAAGTTTTTCGTAAAGAACGTCTTATCGACTTGACTTCTACTGAAATCATTTTCTAAAAGAAAAGTACTCAGATGATCATACCAAGCTCTAGGAGCTTGTTTCAGGCTATATAAGGCTTTATGAAGTCTATAGACATGGTATGGATTCTTAACATCCTCAAAACCAGGTGGTTGCTTAACATACACCTCTTCGTCTATAAAACCATTCAGAAAGGCACTCTTCACATCCATCTGAAACAGTTTTATATCATGATAGACTGCATATGCCAGTAATAACTTAATGGCTTCAAGTCTTGCTACTGGAGCATATGTCTCATTGTAGTCTATTCCTTCTTGCTGATTATAGCCTTGTGCTACTAATCTAGTCTTATTTCGACTCACTCTTCCTGATTCGTCTAACTTATTCTTAAAGACCCATCTGGTTCCTATTGTAAAGATTGTTTCTTCTCTTGGCAGAGAAAAATATAGACTCATCTTTGTTTCTGACTTCGCAAAGATTTTGATTGAATGTGACTGTGAAATCAGAATAACACAATTGACTACATTATTTATGCATGCAAATGAATCTTTACCTATTTTACTGATTCCAATAATCTTGCCCTGTTGGTTGTCTCCGAAAGTTACTGATCCTCCTTTCTTATACTGAAGGTCTAGAAACATAGACCTTCTTCCCGTCATATGTCGCGAGCATCCACTGTTTAAATACCAATGGTGCTTGCCGTATTTTCCAAGGAAGGATATCTGCAGGAGAAACTATCTTATTTTTTGGTACCCAAATTTTCTTGGGTCCTCCATGGTTAGTAGTATGCATATGATGAGTTTTTTTTATGCATATAACTAGAACTTTGATTAAAACGAGATTTATTATGATTTCTCTTTTGAAATAGAGGTTTTTTATGAGACTGAGTCTTGTTACTAGTAAACCTTAATTCGGTTTTATTACTCGAATGTCTACATTTTCCAAGCATCTCATTCATTTTCTTAGTGCTCTCTGTGAAAGTAGCTAAATCAGCTGATAAATTCTTAATTCTTAGTTTAAGCTAATTGATCTCTTCTGATCTATCTACAACTTTATTCTTCTTTTCTAATTGCTTTTTCAGACAGATATTTTCTCTCTCTATTTGTTCCATATGTCTAATATTTTCTGCATACTTTTTCTTTAACAGTTTATACTGTTTCAGAATAGCATGAGAATCTTCTAATAGTTCTGAGTAGGCATCATGCAAATTATCGTAGTCAGATTTTACCTCCTCATCACTATCTTCCTCGGCTATCAAGCAGATGTTTGCATGTTCAGACGATTCGAAACCTGTATTTGATTCTGATGAATCTAGGTCCTCCCACGTTGCCATCATGCTTTTCTTGCCTTCTACTCTTATTTGGTTTCTTCTTTAGAGTCGGACATTCGGACTTGTAGTGTCCAGGCTGATTGCACTCGTAGCATATGACATATGACTTTTCTAGTTTGGCTTCATCTTTGCCATTCTTCTTGAAAGTCTGATTCTCTTTGGACTTCTTCTTCCACATACGTCTTATCTTTCTAGAGATGAAAGATAATTCGTCATCTTCATCACTTGACTCTGGTTCTGATTGGCTGGAGTCGTTATACTTTGATTCTTCAATCTTTGCTTTTGATGACTTCCTCCTTCTTTGAGTCTTCTGATTCTTATGTTCGGCCTTCAGTGCTATTGACTTGTCCCGTTTGGGCTTGTCTTCAGCATCGAGTTTAACTTCATGAATCTTCAAGGATTCAAGCAACTCGTCAAGCTTTAATGTGGATACTAAAGTACATTTTTAGATTTGGATATTTTGAGACATGAGGGAGGAGATACGGATGAGGAGGCTGAAGAGAATTATGGGTATACTGAAGCTAAAGGAGATGATTTACTTGCTAAATTGTGTTCTGACCATTCACCACCTTATGAGGCAATGGACTTGCCTTTGAATTATAGACTGTTACATTATGCTATAAATCGGGTGATTTATCCTAAGAAAGCTAGCAATAATCATATCACAACTTTGGATAAAGAGATTCTGTGACACTTAGAAGATGGGAGAAAAATAAATTTTCCAAGCTTGATTATACAGATGATGAGAAAGAAGACCAATTTACTAAGGGTGAGCTGAAAGGAACAACGGCCAAACATAAAGGTATGTCATATGGAGCCTTAATAACTCACATCGCCAAGCTACAAAAATGTAATCTGAATGCTTATGATTATTATCCCTATCCTCATAGTTGACGATTTACCCCTTATAATCTCCAAAGTATGAAATTGATCAAAACAGTTGAGAAAGGATGTGTTTATTCATATCATGTGGAGAAGTTGTGTTTGATATTGGAAAGTGAACAAGTGCCTAGGAGGCAACATTCTAAGAGAGCAGGTGATCGCCCTGGCAGCTCCCGACCGAGCAGTGTACGTCGGAGTGAGGTTTCTCAAGACGAACTTCGGGAGATTAGAGACTAATTGGAAGAATTAAACGATCGGGTTGATAAACAACAGAGCATGCTTATACGCTTGGAGAAGAGTATTAAGAAAATTTTTTATAAGCTCGGTTGTAGACATGATGATTCCTCCTCTTGATTTTGGTTGTTGCAATTGCCTTAGACCAACATTTCATACTATTTTCTTCATATTGTTGTGTTTTTCACTTTGTTTTGATTGTTATTTGAAACTTTGGACATGTGTATTTTGATGGGTTATTCCTTTATTAATGGGATTGCGGTTCTTTTTAGTTTGTATTGATTATTTTGACAATGACAAAAAGGGGGAGTAAATTGGAGATTGAAAATTGTTCTTTACAATAATTTTTAATTACTTGATTAAAGGGGAGTATGTTTGTTAAATTGTCTTTGATTTGAGTCTATCTTGATTTGAAATTAAATTTATGAATTATACAACTCTTATGAATTTGATCTTACAAGGTTATTAAATTCAATGATTAAGAGGGAGACAATCTAACCAAAAAGACAAGGCATAAAACATTGATCAACGTTTCTTTGTTTTCATTTCTTAAAAAATTTCTAAATGTTTTGTCATTATCAAAAAGGGGGAGATTGTTGGACCAGTGATGGTTGACAAATTAAATCCTAATTATGTTTTTGATAATAATAAAATGTATAGAATTGGTTAAGAAATTATTTCTGGTACTTTTTATTTCAGGTGTTTTTGGATAATCCTCTAAAGGCAAGATATAAATCATTATGAAATCTAGATGGAAATAAATTTCAAACGTGTTAGGGACTTAAACATGAAGATTATGGAAAGATCTGATTAAATATATCCGTTGGAGTCAGCACAAGTCGACTATCATATCATAAGTTGACTAATAAATTAAGATTCATTAGATATGACTTGAAACAAGTCGACTAAAATATTACAAGTCTATTACAAATCAGTCAGATAGATGCACTAGTCGACTGATTGATGAGCGGAGACGAAATCTGCAGTGAAAAACGTTAGTACTAGTCGACTATAACAACTCGACTAGTCGACTATCAGATAGAGCTGAACAAAAATTTATCCGTATAAGGAGGTCCACAATGGCTACAATCATCGTAGAGCTTGCAAATAAATAGAGGAAGATAATATGATCAAGCAGTGCAGTCCAAAAAAAAAAGCAAAAACATACTACTATCGTTCTCAATTTGCTCTCATTCCACTCTTAGCTTGGTCTTAATTCCATTCATCTGTATTGAGAGTTATTATTTTCAATATTCTATCATTGTTACTGTGAGTTAAGTGATTAGAGAAAAATCACTTGTGAGGTAGGATTTGTGCTGGAAGACAAATCAATTATAAAGGTAGCTTGAGCCAGAAATCAAGAGGTGTTATAAAAGTTCACACTGAACTAAAAAGTATGCAGTAAAGTGATTTGTCAAATCCTAAGTGAGAGCTTAGGTAGATGACGTAGGTCTTAGCACCGAACCTCTATAAAAACAGTGTTTGCTATTCTTCCCTACTCCTTGCATTTAAATTTGTTTAAATTGTTTTATATGAATTAATTTCTGATTTTTTGTAGAACTTTACGAAAATTTTTAAAGATCTATTCAACCCCCCTTCTAGATCATTTACACAGGATAGTGATATTGGTGGTTGGATTGCGAAGATCGCTATGGCGCAAATGCACCGCCTCGAGTTTGGAATTAAGCGGAAATGTTGCGGTCGATTATATATGTATATATATATATACATATATATAATAGCAGTAATAATTTTTTTCATAAATATGTTAATTAATATGAATTAGTAATATATATATTTGTTATTATATATATATGTGTGTGTGTGTATATAAAATAATAATAATAATAGTAACTATTGTTTGTAGAAATCGTGGTTTTCATATAGTGTTACAGTAACTGCGAAACTTTTTTAGACGCATGGAGGTTATGTAAGCTTAAAACTTCATAAATTGAAGAACGCAAAATCAGATTTGAAAGCTGAATTAGAACCCATTCATCATACACTAGTGTAACATGCTAATGGACATTAAGCCCATTAAATTGGAGAAGTCAATAAAGAAGCTGAAACTTACCCTTGTACAACACCTAGATCTTGAGTGTCAACAGAAGTCGAAAGTCTTTCAAAGCTGGGCACTGCGAATTTCAAAACACGTTACATTGCAATAGGTTTTTGAAATCCAGAAGGTAGGAAAGTTTCTGATGGAGCATCTAGAATCTTGTCACAACAAACTTTAATCTCCAATTCTAGCCTCTCAATTATGCTGTTTATTTGAAATGCAAGATCTTTGCATTAGAATTCTCCATGCATTTACACAATTTTTATTCATGCTCCGATGGAGTTTTGTACATTTAGAGTCAAAAATAGAACTTGTTTACAAGGAGAAAGCCAAGCTACAGAACCAAACCGAAACCAATAGAATACGACTATTGTACATGCAACTTAAGCAAGCATGTTAAACAATTTGAAGTATGTCAATATCTATTTTAGCTAATACAGTAACGCAATTATTCAGAACTAGTTGATCAATAGCTTTAGAAGCCAGTTACGCACATAAGTCACCACCTTGCTGCGTTTTAAAAATTCGACACTCACTATAGTTAACCAAGAACTTATATTAGTAGTCTAATTGTGACTAAAACGTTGATTATAAAAATATGTGAGGAAGTTGAATAAACGAATACCTAAGGAAACAATTAATCCATATTTCAAGACAATGGATGGTAAATTTTAACCATGACAAGCTCGCTACTTTTTCAAGTCAATCTTATCTCATAATACGACAATCATAGCTTATGTAACCCAAAAACAATTCAAACTGAACAATTCAAATTCAAACTTCAAACCACATTTGAACAGTTAGATTAATTTCTATACCATTTGAAGTCATTCAAAACATACCAGAATATCCAAGTTTAAGATGATATGAAGTAAAACGACAAAAGATAAAGTAGTCATTTTATCTGCTTGGTCTGACATGAAAAGTTCATGAGAATTTAGGTTTTTTTGCTATTACGATGAGTGTCTGCATTTGATTGTTCATCTGATTGCGGTGTACATTCGTTATTGTTGATTGGCTTATCCGTTTATGATGGTGAATTGTTTTCAGCATAGTTGAATCTTTTATCAAGGCATTGTCTAACTGATGAAGAAGATTCAGGAATATGTTCTGAAAATATAAGAAATCAAAGTATATTAGGTAGGTGATATAAAGCGAGATTACTGAAAAGAAAATGGTAGGTACAAAAATAATAAACGATCATGTTAAAGATGAAATAAAAATTAAGGAGGATTAAAAAAGACCTGAGATAGTTAGAGGTGTAATTTCAGCATTGTTATACTGATCATCAGTTGAAGGTTGGTCATTTTTTGCGACCGAAAGCGAAGGCTGTTCAAGTTCATGAGCATCAATTTTTCTATAGTAAACAACAGTAAATTGTTGCACTGCATCTTATGATTGAATGTTTGATGGTTTGATATGAAGAAGAAACGTATTGGTTTTCAATCCTGTATGTAGGTTCTCTAACGGGAGATGGATGTTCTTATAATGCAAATAAAAAATGTCTATTATCAGTGAAATAACTACATAAAGATAATTAGGGGCGTATTAAATTGGAAATGTAGATGAAAGATGGAAGGAAAAATATAACCTCATTGGAATATTGCATAGCTTCAAGGGCAGTGAAATTTAAAAGTTTTTTAGCTAGGTTATCGAAAATCGCAGTCATGGTAGTCCCTGTTTCGTCGGTTAAATCTATGTCATATCAGCACCTATACAATAAAGTTAGAACAGAAAAAAAGATTTTATATGTACAATAAAATAGATGTCCGCGAAAAGGTGATGAATGTGAGTGAAAAAATCACACAAGCGACATGTAAGTAAAAAGTAATGTCAAAATTACAAAATACAGACGAAAGGAAAAAGCATCAAATTGAAGATTAAAAATAGAAGGGACAAACCTTAGTTCAGCTGTTAGTTTTTCTTTGCAAGAATTACAAGTGAAAAGAACTCTATATGCAGCAACCGTAGAGCGACAACATTTCTTGCATGTTATATACCAGTATTTTTGTAAAATGTGTTGAAAGGAAATTTTACCTTGAATCCGTGATATCTGGGAAAAAAACCGATAACAAGATTTAGAGAAACAAGTTTTAAATAAAATATTGAATAGGAATATGTAAATGTGATTACCTTAAGGGTAGAATTTAAAAACATAATTTTGGTGATTTTTTTGGTGAGATTCAAAAGATATATTAGGATTATATTTGAAGTAAGATCGTTCGTCAATGAGGTTTTTAATTTCCTTATTACTTTGTCGTGCCTTGTAATATAATAATTATATAGATGAAAATATAAGAAATTGAAAAATTTTCTATATAATTTGTATCGTAATATTTGAAATATTGTAGGTAAGATAATGGATTACTAATTTTTAAGATTTGTAACTTCGTGTATTGGTGGATCAACGAGGATTGTTGAGTCGAACCATGTTGATAATGCAACACCTAATATTTAAAATTGTAAGTTTAAGATAGAATAAAAAGGTAAATAATAATATGTAATACCATGAGGAAGGAAAAAAAAACTATTATAGAAGTTGACTTTGAGCCTTCTACAGACAATAATTGGATAAGAGTGAAGGGATTCCATAATGCGTTGGCCTTCGTTGTCAACAAAAGAATTCCACAGTGATAATATAACTGTTTGGTGCCTAATAAAAAACAAGAGATGTTAGAAAAATGTAAAATTTTTCTTACTTTCATGAAAAATATTAAGAAAGATAGAGAATTAAAATTACTCTTTGTTGGTGATAACAAATTTCTGTACAATTGAAGCTCTTCCGTCTTTGATGATTTCTTTTTTATCTAACACTTCAATAACGACGGCTAAAATATCTATCATGTGTTAAAGATAAATATAATTAGTTTTAAGAAAATTTTGTGAACATTGTATGAAGAAATATATTAAGCATCTAACCAACTGATTTTTGCTTGTCATTAACACAGTCCATGAGATTCTTGAAACGTGTGAACTTGAATTTGACAGGAATGATTGTTTCGTTTTCTGTCACAAGCTCGATGACAATGTGGCTTGTAATAATCCACTGTATTTTCAAATTTTCGGTTTGGTATTGAGGTAGAATCGATTTCACAATCGCATTAGAAATGATATATTTCTTACATGGCTGTAAGATGTTGCCAATTCTTTGGATATCATTGTTGAATGTGATACTCTCAACTTGTGATCCCTGTTAGTAATAAGGAAATTATTAATAGGTAAGTTTAAAAAATGTACAAGGAAGAAAGTGTAATTAATATATCTCAGAATCACAGAAGATAAACTTTTGTTTTTTAGATGGTGTAGTAGGCGAAGTGATAATATGTTATTTTTCTTACACTATTATTTCACAAGACCACCATTGTGCTCTCGGGAAAATGTCCTTCATCAATAAACGGTTTTCCATACTGAAAGAATGTGTTAAATGGTTAAGTGAAGAAAAAGAATTATTCACTTGAAATTAAATTATATGAAGTGATTAAAGAAACAAGTAATATACCTATGAGGAAATATGATGTTTTATAATTTGACCAATTGAAAATTTTCACAGAAAACAGTATTTCTTGTTTTTTTATTGAAGCCTGAAGATTCAAAAGTTTCAGGAATAATAAGAACTTTAACTGATTCAGGAGTTCGAGCTCTTGGTAGAGCCATATATAGTTGTCCGTGTGAGAATACAAGTTGACGAAGATAAATTCCACATGATCCAATTCGTCTGTGTTTTGCAATGACCATAAACAAATCTCAAGATCAAACCTTTGATCATGTAGGAATTTATTTTCGTCAACCTGTATTCTCACATGGACAACTATATGTGGCTCTGTGAATACTATTTTCTGTGAAAACTTTTGTAATATATATTGTTTTTGACGATGTTATATATATGTATATTTTTTTATATTAAATAATATTTTAGTTATATCAAAAATCGCTACCATGCATTTACACAATAGCGATTATAGCTATTGATCGCCAATGTCGCTTTCGTGCATTTGAACGACAGCGACATTGCCTCTTAAATCCAAAGTCGCTACGATGCATTTGCGCCACAATGACCTTCGTTATTCATCCACCAATATTGCTATCGTGTATTTTCACGACAACGACATCCATTTCTTATTAATTCGTATATGTACGTAAACATTATTATTGCTATTATATATATGTATTATATATTGCTACCAATAAAAAAATTATATTATTTATTTCCTACTTACATTATAATTAATAAATTGACATAAATATATATTTTCTATTCAAAATTTTTCGATTAAAATTTAATTAATTAATTAACTAATTTTCATTTTACTATTAATTATTATCTCATATATCTTTTGTCATTTTTCTTATTATTTTAATTTAATTACATTATAACTAACAAATTATCTACATATTTTTAACATTAAAATATATATTTTTTACATCTTTGCTCCAGACATTTTATAAATCCAACTAAATCAAACTTATACTCCAAATCTTGACAAATCCAAAATTCATATACACATCATACAATTAATCCTTTTTTAGTTATGCTTAAATAACAATTAATTAATATTTTCCCGACTCATTATAAAGAGTTAATCTTCTTAACTATATAATCAATTAACTTTTTTCACCGCTCATATTAATTATTATTACCTTATGTTCTTTTAACCCTTAATTAATAACCAACTTAATCAATAACAAAATATTTTATAAATTTTATATTCTACCTTTCATATTTTCAATATAATATATTTAAATCTTTTTATAAAATTTGCCTTACATATTCAATTTTCTATTATTCCGTTACTATTCTTTCCTTACATTATAACCCACCAAATCAACTGGGCACAATCTGTATAACTAATTATTATTATTACTTTTAATTTTTTATTATATAAAAAATAAAAGAAATAATAACAAATATATATATATATTAATAATTAGTATTAATTTATATATTTACGTAAATATTATTTTGTTATTATACATATATTAAATATTATTCTATTTGATTTATATTTAAAAATATTTTATTTTTATTTTATTTAATATATTTATAATATTATAATATAAAACATCTAAAACAATAACTAAAATTTGAAATAGTACTAAGGCATGAGTATTTTGTATCCATTGAGCAAAGATGAGTTGTAATTATATAGCAGTGTTTGAAAACATATCTTGAGGGCACCCTAAAGCGCTCATGGTATTATTATGAATATACAAATCAAAATTGTGAAAACCTAAAAACATACATACCCAGTTAAGATGTGATATGATTGCATCACGATGCCTAAGAATACGATCTAATAGATCGTTGTATCGAGTAGTTGGATCATAGTCTCTTACCATAAAAATGGTTGTATGTGCATCAACATGCATATAAATATATATAATAAAATTTAAAGTCACGGTGTCAAAAAAGAATAATTACATAAATATATAAATATATATAATATAATTCAAATCAATCTATTAATTATAATGTAATTAGTAAATTAATTATATATAAATTAAAATTAATTAAAATGGCAAAAATATATGGGCTAATTAGTCAATAATACTAAATGTTAATTAATCTGTTAATTATATTAATTTTAATAAATTAATTATATTATATTATATTATAATTATAATTATCAACGGTTAAATCAAAATTAACTAATTAGTTAATTAATTTATTATATTATAATGACCAAAAACAACTAAACAATATCTTATGCAAATAAATAGAACTTTTGGATTTTAGAAGTTTTGGACAATGTTTCACGTCCTAATTGCTAAACTTTGATCACTTGTATAAATTAAGAACCTTCATTATTTAACATTTTTTTTATCCCAAACCTATTGAGACGGAATAATGAAATGATAATCATAAGTTATGGCAATAGCAAATCACAATTTTTACTAAGATGATCATTGATCATGAACATCCACTCTTTATTGTTGATAAACTTTAGGATGTTGCTAATCTCTCTCTAATTGAATTTAAAGATATTAACTTAGGGGGTGTTTGGAAAGATGTGAATTGAATTCAATTCACATGTTTGGAAATACAAAAAAGAGATGGGTTCAATTCATGCATGTCATTGAAACTCATCTCCTTTATAAATTAAATTCACTTCTCCAAGTATAGGAATTCAATTACATTAAAGCTTGAGGAAGACACCTTTGAATAAAAAATTGTTGTTTGCTGTAAGTTTATAGATATTCATCAAAGTTTATATATTTATTGTGTGTTTTTATTGAATATAATTCTTTCCCCTGTATTTCTTATCAAGAATCACTCTGTATCATTCAAAGGTAGCATCTTGCTCTTTTGTTCTTTTATTCTTTAGATTACTTCACTTCTCACTCTCTTGTACTTCACTTGATTGGATTTCAAAGACTATTAATTAAAATATTATTAATAATTAATTAACTACAATATAATTAATTAAAATATAATTCATTTATTAATTAAAATATTGTAATTAATTAAAATATTATAATTAATTAATTAATTACAATATAATTAATTAAATTAATTAGAATATTTTAATTAAATAATATATTGTAATTGATTAATTACTATATAACTAATTAAAATATGATTAATTAATTAATTAAAATATAATAAAATTTTATTTCTCAATATTTTTACAAATCAACCTTTATTAATGATAATAGTAATTACTCCTTCCTCTTAACTAATCATCATAATTATAATAATAACATTTATTCTTATTCCTCACTATATTAATTCTCATTCTAAACATTATAATTGAATTCATTTATAATATTACCGAGTTTGTTCCAAATAATTGTAAATTGAATTCAATTCAATCTCATTAATGTAATTGAATCCAATTCATTAATGAATTCAATTCAAAGATTTTCAAACAACCTGTTAGAATATCATGAAGAAAAATATTTTAATGAAGGGATAACTAAATTTCAAATAAGTATTTAAGCTTTTAAAATTTTTAATTAGTGACCAACATTTTAAAACTTTAACAATTTAGTTCAAAATGTTAGTTCTGTTAATAATTTGTTAATTTGACTAATGAAAATTTTTATTCATGATATGTAAATGTCCAATTGAAAATATAGTGGTCATAGTTAGAATATAGTTTCAAAGGAATACTTATATATCATGAATAACAAAGATTTTGTTAATTAAATCAGCAAAATACTAATAGAACTAACCTTTTAAACTGAACTGTTAAGGTTTTAAAATTATAGTCACTTAATTGAAAATTTAAGAGCTTAGGCACTACAATAAAAATATCATAAACAAATTGGACACTGTAGGATTACTTATCCATTTTAAGATTTATGATGACCAAAAGAAAGAAATATTGAAGATATTGAGCATTCATGGACAAATAACTATCTACTCGGATATATATACTACTAACAATTAAAAGAAGGGTTATATAACTATAATGATACACTATATTGACAATGATTGGATTTTATGTAGTTGAGTAAAAGGTAAAATATATTCTTTAATATTGTTATCATTTATTTATTGATTATGTTATAACTAATATTTGTTTATATTTTTACATGGTAGATTTATTTATGTATAAATACCATATACAAGTAAAAAGTTGACTAATATAATGGTGAAGTACTTAGCTCTCAACCGTAACTTTGGACAACTATAGCATAAATGATGTGATGATAGAAAAACTGAAGAACAAATTGCAGGTTGACGAGAAATAAACTTTTTGCTCTTACCTCTCTATACTTGCTTTTACTAAAGTACCCTCACTTCTTTCCATTTTTGGAAAAAAAATCTTCCCGCATCTAGTTTGCTTCTTCTGCCTAAATAATTGCTTCACGGTGACTGAGGCTTTAGCCTCGATGGCCTTCCCCAGGCCTTGTATGTAGTTATGGAAAAAGGAGAACCTTCATTCTCTAAGGATGAATGTTGTATTTGATCTATCTTTTCTTTAGCTATATCCACTACTGAATATGTTATTACATTTATACTAATAAAAAAGCTTTAATTTCTCTTTAATTCTCTTCAACTTTTTATCATGATTGTAGGATGGTGATCCTTAGATGTGACTATGTAAACCATAGATGGTTCCTCCCTTAAACCCCTTATCATTTGCCGAATAGTTATTGAATCTAAAAAGGAAATGAAGTTTCACACTTGGGAAAATGTTGCAAATAAATATGAGGGTATGACCTGAGAAGAAAGGATTATGAAAATTTCTTGACTATATAGGAATGTAGTCAACCACTTTGAATTAACCTTTGCCCTATCTAACATCCTTTTTATAAAAAATTTGTTATGTTGCTAATTGGACCAATGTAAAGAAATGTCCTTCCATCTTAAGGATGGATACTTTAATTCTTGAAACACATCTAGCTAAATCATATGTACATCTTATCTACCAATCAACCTATAATATTAATGATATAAGATTCGAATACTTTGTTGGAAATGTAAGTGTTAGAAGTAAGTTCCAATCTAATGAAATACAAAACATACCATAATGTATATGGGTAGTTGATTTATTTGTTGTATTAAAGGTTTCTAGCAAAGGGGAGGGAGAGAGGGTGGGGAAGGATGTGAACAGGCTATTTTAAAATTTAAAGACAATTAAAATAACTTGATGCAAGAGTAAAAAGCGTGCATACATGACTTTGTTAAACTAATAAAATAGAAAATAGCAATATCAAGAAGTACTCTTTATCTTTTTGTATGAATAGCCAAAAGTTGTTCATTTTATATACCTTGCATTACCTTCAAATTAGAATATATGCTCTTATAAGTTGAATGAAAAACTATTCTCCAAACTTTATAACAATCAGTTTTGCATCTAATCTTTAACCATTTACTCCTAATGGATAGAGGGAAAAAGGAGAGGAGCATAAATTTCAATTCATTTGGATATTAAATAATTAATTGAATCTTTGTGAAATATTGCATGCTTATTCTTTAATCTTTAATCTTTCATATTGAGCTTTGAATTGATTACTTGATAAACAATTTAAGAATTCTAGTTGTATTTGAGAATCACCACAAGAAATTGAATTCAATTATAAATTCTTAAATTACATGTTCATCTAAGAGAAGGTAAACACCTGTAGAGCTTCACGAACTTTCCCAAAACTTTGTACAAAATTTTTTTTTCACCCAATAAAGGAAGTTTATAGTGGATTAGAATTCCTAAAAAGAGATTAGAAGGTGTGATATGAATCGAGCATCTATGCAACCCACACAAGTTTTTACGTGAAGGAGACATGAAGAGTTGCTTGGATAAGTTGCAAATAGTTCAATTCAAGCGCCAAAAGTTGCTATAAAGATTGAATAACAATAGAGAAGTAGGCAACACAACACTATATTGATTGTATTTCTTTCTAAAATAAGTTTAAGAAGCAAACTGATGTCGAATGTAAGGTGAGACTAGCACCAGACATATCTGTATTTCACACTCGTAAAGTTACAACAAGTATTGATGTTATTACGAAGCTGGAAAAATGTTGGTCACGTTGTTTAGTTATTTAGAATTTTGTTATTTCCTTTTTGGACTTTAGTTCTTAAGATTTTATGCTTATAAAAAGTTTTCTTATCACTACGATTGACAACTTATCAGTGTTAATAATAAATCAAATACCTTGGAGAGATTTTTCCTCAATCTTTTAGAGTAATTCTTATTTTAAGTTCTCTAAAAATTTACGCTCTTATTTAGATTCCTATTAGCAATTAAACATTATAATCTTATTACTACTAATCCTTTCTTTTTATGAGTGTGATGATTCATATCATTCTTTCTATTTTGTGTTTTGTTCTCTAATCAAACTTATTTTAATACATCCATCCTTGATCTTATTCATATTCATAGCAAATCTCACTAGTTATATTAGTGAGGGTCATATCATAGTTTGATATCAAAGTTATCTTCTATAATAATGTCTATTCTTGTAATCGTTTGTTCATGTTTTATTTTTTTTAATCTTTGTACAGTATATCCAATTTCTTTTGGGTGTTCTTGACATTTTTTAACAAAACTCTTTAAAACAAATTGTTCTTATTTCTCGTTCCTTAATTTTGCAATTTAATAAAAAAGAAAAAATTGACCAAAAGGTTTTGGAAAAGTTTGGTCCCATCTAAATCATACAAAAGGGGCTAGCAATTGCAATATTGTTTGCAAGTAAGGATTCTAATCCCAGAAGGATAAGGTATTCTATATATTACAACATTATGTTTACTAGTTTCTATAACTTTGGTGATGTTATAATTCTTTCTTTTCTTTTAGGTAAATCAATTAAAAAAATTTATACACATAAGAAAATGGTATGTGTACAACTAGAGATTTCCTATATAGTAATCTCTTACCTACGAAAAGGAATAACCTAATTTGAATTCGTAAGGAACCTACAAAAAATTCCTTACAAACAAAACTCCACAACCTTAAGCCTATACAAACTTCCTACCAAGATGGCCTTATAATTCTTTCTTGTAATGTTCTTATTATTCTTCTCATTTGATATAATTGGGTTCTGAATAGCTTAAGACCTATTTGTTTCCATTTTTATTTTCAGTTTTTTTCAAATTTAGTAAAAAAAAGTCTGTTTGCTTGAATTTTTAGTTTCTATTTTTAGTTTCGGTTTTTTCAATTTTCAAAATTTTGAAAACTTAAAAGTGATTTTCTTTTCTAGTTCTATTTTTATAATATGATTTACTATCAACTAAATACATATTATTAAATTATTTAATATATTAATTTTAATATGAACTATGAATAATTTATGAAGTATGAATAATTTAATTTAATATTATATAATTCATTAAATAAAATTAATCATTAATGATAACTAAGAATATTATTATTTTAGTTAAAATTTTAAATAAATAAAATATAATAATTATTAATAAATATAATTAAATTTAAAATATCTTCAATATATATATATTTCAAGTCAAAATTGATTTAATAGTTAAAATATATTTGAAATAAATAATAAATTTATAAATAAAATAATTTTATTAATAATTTGTTAATAGATATTATATAAGAGAGTAAACTAAATTTATTTAATTAAAAATTTATTTTTAAGTTTTATCTAATGTGTAATTATTATCAATGATCAAAATATAACTATATTAATATTAAAACCAAACATGTTTTTATTAAAAAACAAAACAAAAACAAATTCTAAAATCACAATAAAAAACAAAAGTAGAATCAAATGACTCCTTAATTTTTTGCTCTTAAGTTTTCCTATTTGCTTCGCCTTTAGTTGTATTATCTTTATTTGCTTCTATCCAATTTACTTTTCTAAGAGTTACTTATAAAAGGGTAAAGTCAAAAATAGCCTTTTTAATCGATTAATAAGTTTGCAAATAACCTTTACTCAAGAGCTTAATTAGGTGTGAATAGAGTGAATTTTGAGAGAAAAATATAAGGGAATGCTTTTGGTACTAACAATTTCTTACAGGTTCATTACAACTCAAAACTAAGAAACAAAAAATTATCCAAGGACGAGGAGTAAATAAGGATGAAAAAGTAATGATGGACTATGAGTTTATCTTGAACTCAATACAAGCAACTCATTAGACAACTTAGAGAAGTTAAGGATATGATGAGAAACACGAAGCTTCCATAAGTAGTTTACAATATAACTCACCTGTACGTACTAGGATGGATGACTTTGAAATTTATAATAAGGTTGATGATGTTGATAACTGCTTGGGGGTGTTGAACAAAGGAGTGATTGAGAAGAAAGAGGTGGAAAAGGAGATAGAACTGGGAGACAAGGAGGGAACACATTCAATTTAGGCTATGAAATATAATATAAGGAAAGGGGTGGACAACAATATAGATAACATTAAGATCACAATACCACCTTTTAAAGGAAAGATGGACCCAAATGTCTATTTAAAGTGATAAATTTGTAGAACTAGTTTTCGGTTGTTACAAATTTTCAAAAGAGGAAAAGGTTAAATTGTTATTCGCAGAGTTTAGAGTTATAAAATGGAATGGCATTGATCAAAAAATTCTCACTAAGAGAAGGAATCGAGCGTCATTATTAGAATGTGATAGGAGATAAAGATGGTGATGAGAAAAAAAATTGTACTAAGTTCCTATTATAGGGATCTTTATCAATAGCTACAAACGTCAGCTCAAGCATCCAAGAGTATGGAGGAATATCAGAAGGAGATGGAGGTTTTATGGTTAGAGTGTGGATAGAGATACGAAAGCAACAATGACTCATTTTTTTATAGAATAAATATAGAAATTGCCAATATTGTCAAGCTACACTATTTTGGGGAGTTGGACGATACAGTTCACATGGCTATAAAGATTAAAAAAGACAATCTAAAAAAGAGGCCTTTCAATCGTTTCAGTATCTTTATTACGTGTTCTTCATCATGGAACAAATCATAGAGTAAAGAGAAAGACAAGGCTCCAAAGCCAAAATATAAAGTAATCGCAACAAAAGTGCACACCAAGTGAAGAGAAAGTTAAAACCGATTCTTCTTCAAAAACTATAATTCAAGATGTCAAGATCTTTTATGGCATGTTTGGTTCACAGGAGTAGGAATTCTATTCTTGGTCTATTCCTAAAACTTTCCTATTCCTTTATTTGGTTAGACAAAAATGTCAGAATACTTAATCTTAAGATTAGGTATTCCTCAACTTTTAAGAATAGCTAAAGATCATCAAAGGGTGTCTTTAGCTATTCCAAGAATAGAGTTATTTTTTGAAGACTCTTTTATCCTTGTAATAATAATAATAATAATAATAATAATAATAATAAATAACAATAATAAGATAATAATAATAATAATAATAATAAGGAATTAATTAATTAAAATAATAAAATTAATAATAATAAGAATGATAATAAGTAGAAAATTAATAATAACAATAATTAATAAGAATAGGAATAATAAAATTAATATTAACAAGGAATTTAATAATTAATTATAATAAATATTATTAATAAAATTAATATTAATATGAATAATAGTAGAAAATTAATAATAATAACAATTAATAATAATAAGAATAATAAAATTAATAATAATAAGAAGAAAATTAATAATAATAAGGAATTTAATAATAATAATAATAATTTTAACAGTTAGTACAAAAATAAAATAATAATAATAATAATAAATAAATAAATAAATAAATAAAATAACAAATAATAATATTAGTAATAATAATAAATAAATAAATAAAATAACAAATAATAATATTAGTAATAATAATAATAAATAAATAAAATAACAAATAATAATAATAGTAATAATAATAATAATAATTAATAAAATAACAAATAATAATAGTAATAATAATAATAACAAATTAATAAATAAGTAATAAAATAAGTAGTAATAATAATAATAATAATAATAATAATAATGAGGTTAATAATAATAATAATAATAAATATAATATATAATATATAACTAATAATAATAAAATAAATAATAATAACAACAAATAAATAAATAATAAATAAATAAACAAATAATAATAATAATAATAATAATAATAATAATAATAATAATAATAATAATAATAATAATAATAATAATAATAATAATAATAATAATAATAATAATAATAATAATAATAATAATAATAAGGACCTTTTGGTCTTTTTGTTACTTATTCCTTTTCTTATTCCAAGTTTATATTTTCAAACCAAACATTGGAATAGAAATTCTTTATCTATTTTATTCTTTAAACCAAACAAAGTAATACTCATTCTATCATATTTCTCATCTATTCTATTCCTAAGAATAACTATTCTATTCCCTGTCTATTCTATTCCTTGAACCAAACAGGCCATTAGTGTTTAGGAAAATGACATGTAGCTTAATAATGTCTCAGTAAGAGGGTGATGATGTTGAGGGAGGAGGAATAATATGTGTCTAAGAGTGAAGAAGAGGTGAATGAGAATATGGCTAGCATGGAAGATGCTAGTCAAAGAGGGAAGGATGTTAGTGATGATGGGTGCATTGAGAGACACAAAAGGGAAGGATGCTAGTGAGTAAGAGGGAATTAAGTAGGTCTATGAGAGAGGATGAAGTGAATTAACAACAAGACGATCTCCTCCATACAAGGAATTCTATCAAGGATCCCCCAAGTTTGTAGTAAGATGGAATTGCACAAACATAGTGTGAAGTTAAAAGAGAAGTTAGGATTGCCTAACTACAAAACATTATAAACCATAATGTTTAAAGATGAGTGAAAATGTCAAGGATGAGATATAATATGATATATTTCCAATGCAAGTATGTCACATTCTTTTGGGATATCATTAGTAATTTGATATAAGAGTTAAGCATGATGGGTATAAGAATCACTATTTCTTTACTATAAATAGCAAACTGATCACCCTTAATTCGTTAATGACTAAAGTAAGTTTGAAGATACCAATTTGAGGACAAATCCTTTTTAAGAGATGAGAAATAACGGTAAATAAGCATTTACTCAACCTATTCAAGCTTTTAAGGTGGGAAGATTTGAAAAATGTCTTAAAAAAGCAATGAATGGTTAACATTAATCGCTAAAGTTGCTAGATATTGGAGAATATTGGAGAATTAGGTTACACAATACCTAGATAGTAGTTTGTTGGACCTATGTTTCAAAATAAGGTACCGTTATAGTGTTGTGTTGATTGTGATTAAGTCAACAAAAATAGAATGAGACCAGCGTTTATACTCATAAAGTTACAAAATGTACCCAAGCTTAGGATTTTGTTATTTTAGAATGTTATTTCTTTTAGGGCTTTATTTCTTAAAGTTCTTTACCTATATAAATCTTTTTATATTATTATAATTGATCGTTTATCATTATTATTAATAAACCAAAAACCTTTGGATGATTTTTCTTTAAACTTTTAGAATAATTGTTACTTTAGGTTTTTTTTAAAAGCTTAAGATCTTATCTAACTTGCTGATGACAATCAAATTCTAAAATTTTATTATTTTCATTTTTATGAGCATAATATTTCATATCATTCTTTTAATTTTGTGCTCGTATTCTTAAATTAAAGAATTGTTTTTCTATATTGATATTGAATCTCACCAATCCTATTAATAAGGCCACACTAAAGTAAACAATTGTAAGTCAAATAACGAGCAAACCACAACAAAATTTGTTTGTATCTCATATAGGTTCATATAATATCCGTAAAAGAAATCCCCAAAGGCCATTCATTTATGAACCCCTAATTCATTCTCTCATAGTTCAAGAGATTTAAGTGCTCCATTATTACTGAACCTTTAACGAAAAAGTGTAAAGGAAGTCTCCTCATTTACAGGAGAGGTTAATGAATTTAAAAGAAATTTCAAGAAAATCTTAACAAAATGATTGCTAAAGATAACTAACTTCTTTTACTTTTGTACAGCATTTTGAATTCCATTCTGTACCGGTTGGTACATACCGCATTGATCTAAAACTAGTACAAAATTTTAAATTTTAGTATCGATTTTAAATACCAGTCGATACCGGCCAATTTTAGTTATACCGGTCAGATATTGAGGTGTTAAAAAATAGAGATCAACTAGTTTTGACAATCTCTAAAATTATGAATTAAAAGATCTTTTCCTAAATTAAATAAGACAAGCCAATAACTTTAACAAATTAAATCAAAACGACCTGTTTTTTTCCTAATACAAAAGCAGGAACCTAAATTTATTCATATAATTTACAATCAAAATGAATATAATGACCAATGATATGCTGAACAAAATTACAGGGCTTTCTATTCATTAGAAGTTTAGACCGAAAATTAAGGAGATAGTATCATTTAGATCTTTTCCTAAACATTTGGATTATTTGACTGAAATATATAATAATTACGATGACGACTACAAATCATGAATGAAGGGCTTTATATAGAGAGGGGAAAAAAAAAGAGCAGAAGTTTTTTAGTTAGTCACATGAAAGACATGGTGCTTCAACCTAAGAAATACACCAAACCATCGGTTAAGTCTCCAGTTAATGACTAAAAAATTTGTTTTTCTTTTAATTTATAGTTAGAAAAGGAATATTATCCAAGCAATGTCACGTAGGGAAGGCTGATTGGTAGAATAGTTTTTTTTCACCAGCAAACAAGCAACCAGTTTGTAGAGCATGAAATCCAGAATACATCTATAGATGGTGTCCCAGTAATCACAGACACATGGTTCTTAATTTAAGACTACCGCAAGGTTTTTAACTACCTCGGTAAGTAGTGAATGAAAAAGGTGAGAGCAACAATGGAACATGAAAATGTTCCCTGTTCTGTGACTCTTTGATTTCAAACACAATTGAAACGTAGGGAAAGAAGCCAGACGGACAGTATTTACCTGTATTGAAACTTATTCTGTATATTCCTGGATTTACCACATCAGTAATGCCCATTAATGGACCACTCCGACCATCAGTATTTGTAGTTGACGAACCTTGCAATATCCAGCTGCCTCTATCTGGTTCACCAAACAATGGACAGGACTGGTTACCATTCCACATCTCTAAATGTACTTCAATACCAGCAGCCGGACAGCCACGAGAAACATCCAAGATATGGGTTGTAATTGGAGGTCTTGTCCGAGTTGGAGTTGGAGAAGCCTTCTCAGACAAAGAATCAGAGATAGCACTTAAATGTCTTCCAATAATACTTGTTCGACCTTCTAGAGTTCAGAAAAGAATAATCAGTGTTCAAACAATTGCAACATATACAAGAGGGAATAAGTGAAGAATTCTAGGAAAAGGAAACTCTTGATAGCATCAAATGAAATAGCTGCAAGTTGCACAATGTTTACTATCAGGAATCAGAGACACGAGTTATGTTTCCTTCCTCAGGTATCCTAAAAACAGTCAACATTGATCAATTAAGATTCTGTATTATGATTAAAACAAATATAATAGCTTAAATTTGCAATATTCTCAAGAGGACTTGATAGCCGACAAGTATAATGCAATTTATCCCATGACAATTTAGTATCAAGAAAATAACAAATTAATGGATCCATATGTTAAATTGGAGACCAACACCAGCTGGATGAATCCAAAAGATCCTCTTATGAGGGTATATAAAAATAATTTTGAAATCATTGCAGAGGCTCTCTTTAAAGTTTTATGTGAACAATTTTTACAAAGATGAGGGCACCATGGTCCATGGTGGTCTTTTTGGCTCAACTCACGACCATTATAAGTCCAGATCAACTCAAAAATTTCATGACTGATAAGCACAAATAAATGGGATGACAAATGAATTACAGGATACTACCATCCAAAAAGGAAATGAAAGAAAATGGGATGACATAAGCACCCCAAAAAATACAGGAATACTACCTTCTACTTTCTTTGCAGAAACTGTAGGAGAAGCAGCTTTTGTTTTAGTTGAGAAGAGCTTTGCAATGCGTAGTTCTGTTACTTTCATTTGCTCCTGTGCTGCAATCTCAAACTCAACAATTGGCCTGTTTGCATACCTTTTCTGTGTAGGGAGAAAAACAGATGTCATCAAGAAAAATGCATTCGAGTATTAACAGTACATCGTATTTTTTTTAAAATCCTGCCCAACAGCCAGAACCGAGAAGGTTAGAGCACTGTTTGCAAGAAATTTTAAGTGTTTTGGAACTATCCACAAGGGTAAGTAACACAAGTCATACATGAATGGCATGTCTTATGGTATAACTGCTGACATTTGCCTAATAAAAGGCAGCCTCAACTTATGGTACTAAAACATTCTCCTGGCAATATGTTGCTTAAACAATTCCTTTTAAATGGAAATTGCACAATTAACCTGCTCAGATATCCAAAACCTCAAGAAGAAAAGAATCAACCATTTCTTTCGAGAGTGAACTAAATTCAGGCACTACTTGTAGCCCTTTCACTTGTGATATTGCTTAATTTTGATATTCCTAGCAATTACAGCTAAACTCCTGTGATTCTCAAAACAAATGTTTACCTTCAATTCCGCAAGAATTTCATCAGTACTCCTTCCAGATGCACATATGAGAAAAATAAATCCAAATTTTTCCCTGTATTGGGCATTCCACTTGTGTAGTTCCTGAAACAGGTAGGCGGATCAAAATTATAATTAGCACTAGGAATACTTCTCTATCATTTTGATGATAAAATGAATTACATCAATCTATTTTCATCAACCCTTGGCATGGGATTGATAGACTTCGATGGTAGCTTTGTACTAACCTCTAAGCTGAAAGTAGTAGCAGTTGCTAAAGCAGTTGACTGCTCCACTTTACTCCACCTAAATAATAGAAAAAAACATCACAATCATCAAAAACCTAGAAGCCAAGGAAAAAATGAGGCCAACAACAAAGATTTCTACATATATGGCGAAGACAACAATAAACAAAATCAATCAGAAATATAGAGTAAAAATCAGGTCTTGGAATTCATTTTGACGTTAATTAACTTCAAACTAAGAAAAATAGGAAAAAGCATACTAAACTGAGCAGATGGGCTGGAGGGAGCAGAAGAAGAAATGTGGGATTGACCAATCTGGGGATGAGCAGAGAAAGCCTGAAGCCAGCCATTGACATTTACCTGTAGCAGATATAAATTTGATCGCTTGATGCAGTTTGATCCACTCTTAATTTTATGTTAAGAAGAAGAAAAGATAGAAGCAAGGACCTTATTGAACCAAATGTCTCTTGCAGCAGCAACGGCCAGGTCAAGAGAAGCAAAAGGGGAGGCCATCGCCATTTGCTTGGCGAATTCGGAGCTCCCACAGCATGCTAACCACTCTTTCTCATCTATAATTTCCATTGATGATTCAGATGACCCGGATTTCGCTTTTCTTCGATGATTCAGATTATCGCAGACTCCCCTCGGTCACTCAAGTGGCTCCTTTCTTCATAACAGATGTTTGACGGATCAATATGGTATTTGTTTTTTTTTTTTTTAAAGAGAAAAATCTCATTGTCAAGGTTATAGATTAATGCTCTCACCCTCTGCGCTCCTTATAGCTATTTTTGGTCAGGCAAATTAATACTATTCCATCGCTTCCGAAGACAAATTATAATAAAATTGAGTAGAAATTTTTTTTTTTTAAGATTCGATGAAATCCCGGAGCAAGCGGACACACCTTTTTGAAGGTCCAATTGGCGCACCACTTTACAGACGAGTCAAGCAGACGCACCTCATCATTGAGGCTCAACTAGCTTCTCCAAATACAGTAGAAACTCCTACGCTTCCACGCTTCTTACAAAATTGCAAATTAAATCAAACTCCTGACCTAACCAAAGTCAAGCTCCGCTTTCAACCATCGAGCCACACTCCTTGAGATTGAGGGCGAATAGAATATGATAAAAGAAGACAGTTGTATATTATATCTTATTTTATCTTAAATAATAAAAATGAGTTATTTTTAATTTAAAATTTAAGATGAAATTTAAAATAATAAATATATACTATTTAATATATCTTCAATAATTTTTATAATATCAATTATACCTTTGACTCTAATAATAAGCTTAAGACAATATGTGCTTTGATTTATAAACATATGTTTTGTTCTATCAATATAAGTAGCTGCCATAGATCCCAAATTATGAATTTAAAATTTACGATTTCAGAAAAAGTTAGATTTCTTGTTTTATTTCTAAAAATGTGAAACATAAAAATTTCTTATGTTGAGTTATCAACCCATGATTGATTGTCACTTGATGGTTGTTTTCATGTTTTAATCCAATCCAAAATTTTATTGTGGTTAGAAAATAAGTATTATGTGTTAACTTAAGATTTATTATTAACGATTTTGATGATAATATTTTAAAATTTAAATTAGATTTATTTCTTTATACAAGGAATGATATAATTCTTAAAAAATAAAATCATATAATTAAACCTCCTTTTTATAAAAACCTTCTTAATAATATTACCTAGAATAATACTTCCTTTCTTACGGTAACCATTTTAATGATCTTACCTTCCTTATTTTAAGTGCAACTACACATTTAGGCTAGAACTCAACACGCGTTGAATCTTTTTTTTCTCTGAGACAAATTGGGATACCATATTAGGGTGGGCTGAAGATGACTATCACGCGTTGGGAAAAGATTACAAATGTCTTAGCCTCAGCTTGAATTGTTCAGTCTATCCAATATGTTTCGTCTGATGTAGTTAATTCGGATCATCTTAGTAACTTAGCGGGATTGCCTCTCCAAACTCAACCGTTCAGATATCTAGGAGTTCCGATCACACCGGATAAACCGAAGTATTCGGTCTTTCTTCCACTGTTATATAGATTGAGGAAGCACATTAACGCCTGGCAGAATAGATTTCTTTCGTTTGCTGCGAGGGTTACTTTAATTGTTGCAGTTTTGAACAGCATGCATATCCATTGGGCGGATCGGATTTTGAAAGCTTTCCTATGGACGGGTAAGCATGGTGTTTGTAAAGGGGCTAAAGTCCGATGGAATGACATTGTGGTGCCTAAAAATCAAGAGGGATTGGGAATCATATCAGTCACACAGATGCAGAGGGTGTTGATGATGAAGCGTATTTGGAGGCTTTTTGCGGATAGGGAAGCATTGTGGGTAAAATGGGTCCAAACTTTTCGCCTCAACGGACAAAGCTTTTGGCAACTTCCCTCGAGGTTGGAGTATTCATGGATCTTTAAGAGTTTGTTGCAAACCTGTGAGTTGATTTACCCTTGCATACAATGGCAGCTAGGGCATGGTGAAAGTGTTAGATTCTGGTTTGATAATTGGCATGGTCTTAGCCCGCTTTGGCTGAGACCTAAATTGTCTAGTTTTAGGACTCGGTTCGCTAAGGAAGCTTCGGTAGCATGTGTTGTTCGGTGGAGGGCTCGAATGCCTAATTGTAGATTCGGTCATATCCTTGATCAATATATCGGTGGAGTTGTCTTGGGTCAGAACAGGATAAACTTGTGTGGTCTATCACCAGTGATGGGTTTTTCACTACAAAATCTGCACATACTATCGGTAAGGGTGGGTCGGAGGAGGCGAGTTGGGCTGATGCGGTGTGGAATCAAGTTGTTTGTCCTAGAGCGGCGTTTATGGTGTGGCTGGTGGTTAAAAACAGGCTGCGAATGAATGATAGATGGTTTGGAAGATTTGACCCTATTTGTGTGCTTTGTAATCAGGTTGATGAATGTCGGAATCATTTGTTTTTTGAATGTGTGTATTCCAAATCAGTTTGGTGCCGCATTGTGCATTTGATTGATCTTTTTCCACGCTCATATGAGTGGAATGACGTTTTAGCGACCATTATCAGGGAAACTAGTGCTGGGAGGCCTAAAGGCCTCATAATTCGGACATCTTTTCAAATGGTGATCTACCATTTATGGAGGGAGCGGAATCGGCGGATTTATAAACAGCAAGCTAGACTGAAATATGAACTAGCGGACTCTATTGTGAACATGATTAGGGAGGCTATTATTGCTTCTGGTAGGTATTTAGGATTGAGTTTGAATATGCGTAGGCGCTGGCATCTGTAGAGGTTGGAGTTGCTGTTGGGCTGTCCAAGGGTAGAGGCCATTATGTTTAGCCTCCTTTGTTTTTGTGTTTCGGTTTCTCTCCTGTATAAGGATTGTACAGTGTAACTTTTACTGCTTTGAGTAATTTATTTTCTTTAAAAATTAAAAAAAAGAAGAAGATCAAAACCGACAAGCATGCTCTAGCTCACATGATCTTTTGTTGGATTAGAGAAGCCTTGGTAGCTCACCAAGTTGCTGAAAAACTGAGCACTCGAAGGCCTAGATTCTCTAATACTTCAATTTATACCCAAGGACTTTAGAAAAGGTAGTGTTCTATATTTACTATATATACTACCTTGACACTACTTTGTAATGTTCGCTTTTGATGCCTTTTATGGCTTATGGATGATTTTAGTATTTTAATTTTCAAAAAAAAGTTTACACAAATAAAACATTTAAAACTTTCCAAAAACTGAACAATATACTTTGGATGTGTACAAAATCTATTGTGACCTTCAACTTTTGTTATACTACTACTTTGTATGTGTATAAAATCTATGTAATATACCATATACTATCAAAATATATGTAATGTAATTGATTGTAACTTATAAAGCTAAGGTACATATCTTCTATTAATTCAAATCACGTTTGCCTCTATTTGATCAACCAACCTTAACGAAGATATTTGGAAAGAGTCAGCTCTTTAATATAAGGTTGACGTCATGTAATTTTTCCCTTTTCTGGAATTTGGAGTTGGTTTAATATTGCTCCACAAATGTCGTTCAGGGTTCTTGTCTAACAACACAACAATGACTGCAAAGTTCTTTTTCCCCTTCCTCTTCCAACGGCTCAAGGCTTCTCCAGCCACCTTTCTTTGCAGAAGTGTCAAAAATGTGAACAATCGAAACTGATCTCGAAATATCACTTGTCATTCGATAACCTGATAGGAGATACATATAGGTCCCTATTGGCGCCATGGTCAGATACAGTCGTTGGATTTGTGGGCAACTTGCCTGTGTGGCGTCGGACCTAGAAATTGGTGAAGGGATGGTTTGCATGTGAGAGCCATCAACCACATTCCATATGTTGAGTTTTGCATCGTAGGCCTCAATATGACCCTTCCAAGCATATAAACAATCTCCTGAACTAAATATTTTGCCATCCACAGCTACAATTTGATTAGGCGGCACATCCAATTGCCACATTCCCTTTACGAGATCCCACCTGTCATGCTTAAAGTCATACATGTCAGCGGAACTTCTTTCCAAGGTGTAGCAAGGCACTCTCTTATCACAGTCCCTCCTCTGCGCAAACCCTCCAACAATATAGATGTTGCCTTGCCATGTCACACCTACACACTTGTACCTTAATATGTTCATGTCAGGCAATGCTTTCCACTGGTCCGACACTGGATCGTACACCTCAGCTGATGACATACCATGAGTAGAATCCAACGTACGTTTCCCACCGGCCACGTAGATTTTGTTGTTGCTCACAGAGCAAGCAAAATCATACCTAGGTGTGCCTAAAGATGAACATTTGAACCATGTATTGGTACGTATATTGTAACGCAGAACTGATGATAATACGTCGTTGTCTACTTCACTGATATGATCTTGATGCTCATAGCCTGGTGTCTTCCGGCAAAGCCGACCACCAATAATGTAAACAGACTCGCCTATGGAAGCCATAGAAAAACCCTTTCGACGATGGCTGTCACTGAGTTCTGGAATGGTGCTAACACGGTTCCATGTATTGTTTGAAGGGTTGTAACATTCTATCCAAGTGGGCAACCTGGTGCTCATTTCCAACTGATCTCTAGGACAAAATGAAGCATAAATGCGATAATTCTCTGATGAGTCCTCTTTTGATAAGAGATGAGGTGATTGTGTTGACAGGGAAGCCATTTTTAGATTAAAGAGCTTCGAACAATCACCAGTGGTCTTATCGGTCTACAAATGTACGGGAAGTTGAGTTGATACGGATTAAACGAAGAGAATATATCAGAACATGTATCCGGAAAAACCTAAGGATCTAAATTTTGATAGCATCGAAAGAGAAATGTACAGAGAGAATTAGGGATAATATTTTGGATTCATGGAGGAGTTCTCCAGGGATTTTCTTGTTTCATGAGGACATGTTTAGTTTCCGTACCTAGTCTTACTGTCCTCGATTCATAACTAAAGACAATTAAACTACGAGGAATACAAGGGCAGAAAGCTCAAATGGTGCAATAAAACCTGATTCTGTCCTTCGTTTTGTCCCTTCCTTTCTTATACATTGTACATTCTAGCTTAGCTGGTTCATGGACATAGATGTTGATTCTTTCTTGATGTTTCTTCATTATGCTCTTATTATATATATCCGCATGTACTCAACCAGAATATTGAAGAGATGGAGTTCGTTAATTAAATTCTCATCTAATTAAAAGTTCAGCCATAATTGTAATTATCTTCAAATGATCAGATTCTCTCACTTGTTTTGCCTATTCAAGTGATGATAACTACTAATAGATCACTTTGAAGAAGTTAATATCTAGATAGTGTTACTTTGTATTGTACGTCTTCATTGGAATTTAGTGCTACCAAAGATGGTTGCTGCCGCTTTAAGTAAATAGTGCTCAAAAGTCGTTGCCTTTTGTACATTATCGATTATACCAATGTCAAAGTACATAGGTTTCTGAAACAATACGACAGCACGCCAACTTCAGTTTATATTCTTCAATTTTTACAACAACCACATGATCTTGGTTGGGTATCTTTATTCCCAGGATACTCTTAATCTCTAATCTTTATTCGTTCTAATTGGTTACGTCGTAAACATGCCTGCATCTATGATTGGAAAAGAAACTAGGGCAGTCTATTACCTAAGATTGCTAATCCAAGTAGACATGCTGATACTGTTGGAAAATTAACGCAAGATCGAATCTAAGCGCAACGGAATAAATTTAAAAATTTTCATAGAATCAACTTTAACAGATTTAAATTCGAAACATAAAACAAGAAATTGATAAAGTTAAACTAACATTTTCCCTGATTTCCGATACAAAATCTTGCTGCTCCAAAATCGTCAATCCTACGAGCCGTTCAATCGTCCGGCCTCTAAAGGTATCCACAGATCTTTTCGAAGAAAAACTCAAATCGAATTTAAGAGGAAAAGTCGTTTAGAAGTGCTAGCCTTAATATGTTCTAATTTTTCCTTTTTATATGAAAAATCTTATTTTTCACATCCTTGATTTTATTAAAATTACAACTAAAGCCAAACTTTAATTATAATTATTAATAAATCCTTATAAGATCAAATATCATATATTGACCTTAAAGTTTCAAAAACTTCTCAATTAAGACCAACTTAATTCTAATTTCATTTTTTCCTTAATAGATCTTTTATGTATGACCCATTAGGTTCCTAATATGTTGGCAATGATTATAAATTATAATTCTAATTCATAATTCGAATCAGATAAATTAAAACTCCTTTTAATTTATCTTTAATTCCCTAATTAAATAATTTATAATCATAGATTATGATTGACGTCTAGCAACATGTAATGACCACCCAAATATTAGGAATGTCAAAGTGGTTTGACTTAACCTGTCTATGCATGGTTATCTTGTATAAATTAATCCTTTCGTCATCTAATGTTCCAATTGGAATTAGAGTATGGAATTCGTGTCTACTCTAAATAATCCAATTATATTTGTTCTTGCCAATTAGTAAATGATTTATAATTGATATTTGAAAACAACTTTTCCAAATTTCAATTCACTCTGGCCAGAGATTCCCAAAATCATTACTAATCAAGAACAACAGAACATTCTTCCTAATTACTTTAGGATGACGAATCCTTTATTGATTTACTAAACTATCTCCATATAGTTCATACTATATCCAATAACTACCGAATTGAACTATTCAAATAATAGAACATAAGTAGCATCAAAACATAGTAATTCCTACATGAGATAACTTTGGTAATCTCAAGTCTAAGGATCAATTATACAACCATCATAATGAGATAATTCACAGACACACAAGTAATGTTCTATTTGAGATTCTCATAATTGGGTCTGTTCAGTGAACTTATTCTCTAATAAGCACCCACAAGTTTGTTTAAGTATCTCCATACTTTAATCTATGAGATCGATTACTTTCTTCATAAGAAAGAAACAAATATGTGCTAGTCTAACCATTTCATCAATACCCCGTCTTGATGAAACTATGACTAGGAACATTTTAAGAATAATACAAAATGCAATTTGAATATCATAATTATAATCACATTATAATTTCTAATTGCATAACAATTATTCCAGGAATTTTATCTTTATGATTAATAATTAAATAATTAAAATGCACAAAGATAAAGAATGCCTTTTATCGAATAAAACAAATTTTATACAATTAAAAATACAACCAAAATTGACTGCAATGGCATAAACCAACAATCTCCCACTTGCACTAAAGCCAATCACCAATGTATCTAATACCATAGTCATCCATATGTCTATCATGTTTCTTTTGAGATAATGGCTTAGTGAGAGGATCAGCTAGATTCTCTTCAGTGGGAACTCGTTCTATCTGGATATCCTTCCGTTCCACCATCTCCCGGATCGATGAAACTTCCCGAGTACATGTTTGGATCGTGATGAGATCTCGGTTCCTTCATTGCAGGTAATAGCACCATTGTTGTCGCAGTAAACTACTATATGATCAACAATGCTAGGAACCACTCCAAGTTCAGTAATGAACTTCTTAATCCAAACTGCTTCCTTTCACGCTTGTAAACCGCAATATACTCAGCTTCAGTTGTTGAATCTGCAATGGTTGGTTGTTTGGAACTCTTCCAACTAACCACTCCACCACAAAGAGTAAAAATATACCCTGACGGTGATCTACTATTATCTTAATCAGACTGGAAACTAGCATCTGAATAACCCTGAACTCTCAACTCAGTTCCTCCATAGACCAGAAAAATATCTTTAGTCCTTCTTAAGTACTTTAAGATATTTTTCACTGCTGTCCAATGACCCTCACTGTGATTAGCTTGATATCTGCTTGTTATGCTCAAAGCATAAGCAACATCTGGTCTTGTACATAGCATCGCATATATGATGAATCCAATAGCCGAAGCATATGGAACATCATTCATCCTATCTCTTTCCTCTTGTGTCTTAGGATAGATGTTATTGGAAAGAGAAATCCCATGTGATGTAGGTAAAAATCCCCTTTTGGAATTTTCCATGCTAAACCGTTTTAACACTTTGTCTATGTAAGAGGATTGGGATAAATCAAGCAACCTTTTTGATCTATCTCTATAGATCTTTATACCTAGTATATAAGCTGCTTTTCCCATATCCTTCATAGAAAAATTCTTAGATAACCATATCTTAACAGACTGGAGCATTGAAATATCATTTCCAATGAGCAATATGTCATCCACATAAAACACTAAGAAAACGACTCCACTCCCACTTACCTTCTTGTAAACACAAGGTTCATCTACATTTGTGATAAAATCAAACTCTTTGATTGAAATTAAAGAGGTTAAATGCATGTGCAAATTCAAATTATGCATGCACCCAATCCTAATCTATCCGAATTACTGATATGCCCATCAAATCGGTAACGGGATGTTACATTCTGCCCTCGTGAGACTTATGCTCGACGTCCTAAGTGACATCTGAACACACATCCTACAAGGGAGAGCCCACACCAACCAGACAGTGGAAACTCAAAAAGGCTTCTTCAGAACAATTGTAGACTTATGTCTCTAATTTATTTTAAAACAAGAATCATCTCATTCGGAGCTCTATAACTCAAGAGATGATTAAAAAGCCAAATTATGTTCATGACCAATTCATGCTCTTCCAATCGATGCCCTTACTTTTTTTTCTATCAATCTTTTTCAAATCAACTCCAAAGGCTAGCAATTTTTATCGAGAGAAAGAGAAATGTGTTAGGAATCTATTGGTTTAATAATCAAGCCATTTGGAGGTTGGATGACAAAGTTATGGCCAAACATTTTAAGTGCGATCGCACCAGTGTGATGTTGTTCTTCCTTCAATCCATAGCTTTTGTCGCGCTCGCACCATTGTTTCTCACGATCGCACTAGATATATATTTAGGCATAACTTTCACTAGATAGATCGGATTAAGGTTATTCTTAGACCGTTTCGAAGAAGACTTCTAGACCTACAATTTTCATAATTATGATCTCATCATAATTTCAATTACACAGTAATTATTTCAAGGATTTTAACTTCAGTATTAAAACATAAAATATTAATTAAATTAATACATAAAGATAAATAAAGCCTTTTTTGTTAATTAAAACAATGTTATACATTAATTTGCATCCAATTTATTGGCTACAAGGGCATAAACTAACACTGCACACTCGAATACGTGAAATTAGAAAATACTTTGGTAGAATTTCTTAACGAGCTTAACAATCATTTTCACTAAGAATTTTGGAGTACTATTTGAAGAGAAATGAGGCTATATGACCTATCTATGAGAAAGTACTCTTATTAGATTCTCTATCCTTAAATATTTATATAAATATAGAGCAATCATTTGGTGACTCTTACTAGCACTTTCTATTTATGGTGTTTAGTCGAGCATGTACATTTTGACATTGTGTTTTCCATTGTACACCATAGCTTTATTTTAGTTTGGTTATATTTATTTGTGTGCATTATTTTATTTTGGTTTAATTTAATGTTATTTTTACATTTTTTTAGTTGTATTTGTTTGTCAACTATAAATAAATTAGAGATAATGATCACGAATACCTTGGATGGTGGATAACAAAATAAGAACAGGAAAAGTTTCTTATACCTATTTATTCCCTTTCAATTTATTGTTCTTAATGCTTAATTTTCATTCTTTATATTTGGTGCATTGATGATAATGTACAAATTAAGTGTAGTGAGGCATCAATTGATTATACATAGGCCTAGTTTATTTTGTTTATCAATTTCATTTCAGTTAACTTAAAATAGAGCAATTTTGATAGAATTTTTGTCAAATGACACATTATAAATTTATATTTTATAAGTTAATTAGTTTAGTTCAATAATTATAAGCATTGATAACTAATTTGATTTTAATTTGTTTCGATAATCATAAAATGACACTTCATTTATTTTATAATTTTGTATATAATTTAGGGATATCATTAAGTTAGAGTGATTTAAAATAATGACCTAATCGAATAACTGAGGATACTTATCACAAGGTGTTTATTTTTGCAACCATAGGTTAGATGACTTTCCTAATAAGACTTTAAATGCTCCTTAGTTAATTCAAAGTTTAGTAATTATTTTCTATTAATTTGGATTATTGAAATATTTAAAAGTTTAAGCATCTTGCTCACGTATACCTACTTTATGCATTAGGTTAAATTTTATAAATTAAGTTGATGTTTGAGGGATTATTAAAGTAAATTAAATTGATTAATTCAACAATTAATGATAATTAGCATTCGATTCCGTGGATTCTCAAATTTGAAAGACATTTATGGCTTAATAAATGCAACTATCTAAAAGTCTAACTAATTGATGAACAATATAACCAAATGCATGACACATAATCTTAATCTTCTCTTTACTGAAATATGTCCTCAATCATCTACGATTCTAAATGTACAGATTGTTCAAGGAAAAGTAAGCTGCGTTTAAACCATTTCAGAACTGCTTGAATAAGACCATACAATCTATTATTAAAGCATACATGTGATAAATGATGTGGACATCAACCAGGAATCTAATGCAACTAAGTTCTCGTGAAATGATTTTAGTCTTGTAAATCACGTTGGTTAGGAAGTCTCCTTTCTCAAAAGATGACATTCACCCTCTGTTTCTTCAACAATCCTTCAGGGTCTTAGGAGAAACAAGAAATAAATAGTGCCCGTCATGTTACCGTAACTGCAAATGCTACAACCAGTGCAATATTTCGTGAAGAATCAACTTTCAATAAGCATCCGAAACTGCACTCGCTTCTTAACGCTGCCCATTCTATCATATCCAATACCAATCTTGGAGTGCATCAATTTCAAAGCAAGATTTGCATGCCCTGCTTTTCTCAAGGCATTTAGTAGAACACTACGAATTCTTCCTGGTATTTCCCTGCCCCTATCAACAATCCCATCAGCCAATTTACATGCCTCCTTAATGCGCCCTGCTTTACACAACACGTTAAGCATGTCTTCAAAGGCCGTCTCAGGAATCACACCCATCGGTGCCAAGTCATCTAAAATCTTACAAGCTCTAGCAACCTTGCCCGAAAGACAGAGCCCTATTGATAGGGCCCTAAAAGCTGCAGCAGTTGGGGTAATGCCCTTATCAATCATCATATCCCACAGCTTTATTGCCTCTTCATTCTTACGCTCTCTAAACAATCCACTTATCAGTATGGTGTATGTGTAAACTGTCTGATCACATCCCTCATCCTCCATTCTCCTAAACAGTGCTAATGCTTCATCTAATTTACCAGACTTAGTAAAGGCGTCAATAAGGGCATTATAGCAATATGCATCAGGCATACATCCTTCATTAACCATTTCATCAAAAAGTTTTTCAGCATCATCCACTTTCCCAGCCTTGCCTAGACCATCAATTAAACCACAATAAATCACAGCATTGATGGCCACTCCATTACTCCGACAAAAATTGAAACAATCCAATGCCTCATCTACTCTACCACTCTTACATAACCAATTGACAATAACCCCATAGGTAACCTCATCCGGTTGCAGCCCTTCCTTTTTCATCCTCTCATAAAGCAGCATTCCCTCTCCCATGTTACCGCATTTTGCATTTGCATCAATCAAAGCTGTGCATATTGCCAGATTAGGTGTACATCCCTTCATAATCATATTCTCAAAAATAGCATATGCTTCCACACATTTCCCCTCTTTACAAAGCCCTCCAATAACCAAACTATATGCATGAGATGGTATTTCCAGTCCTTTCTCCTCCATTTCATGATACAGACTCAGACACGAATCAAAATTCCCCTCTGCATAGCACGCTTGAATTATAGTCACATATGTGATTTTATCTGGTGTCACATTTCTCAACTCCATATCCTTGAATTTTTCCATCGCTTTCTGTGTTTTCCCCACCTTACAATACCCTTTAATCATAGTATTATAAGTAACAATATCAGGTCCAATTCTTCCTTTCTCCATAACCTCAAAAACCCTCTCAGCAGATTCCATAAACGCAGAATTTACCAAACCATTGACCAAAAAGTTATACGTAAACAAACTCGGTTCAATCCCATTCTCCTTCATACCACGCCACACCCATAAAAGCTCCTCTACCAGCCCCAAACTTCCAAAGCTCTTAATCAAAGAATTAGCCGCTGAGTGAGTCATCAAAAACCCCATATCTCTAAGCTCACTAAACACAAACTTAACTCTATCTATATCACCATTAGTACCAAGAACATCAATCAAAGAGACATAGCAGTCAGGGCTGTGAATATATTTCTTTTGCTTACCAGCCCAGGTGAAAAACCTTAAAGCAAGAAGCGGACTTTTCTTTATCTCTGGAGATCTCAAAACAAACGAGACAAAATTTGGAGAAAGCTTGATCAAGAACTTGTGGCAAAAAGAGTCGAGATTTGACTCCATGCTCGAAGACCCGTCAAGGAGACTAAGAATGCGGTGGACCCATGGAGAGGGTTGGAGGTTTTGATGGGGCTTTAAGGCTAAATCAGAGAGGTTGAGAAAGGGCTCAACCCATTCCGGAGGAGGAACAGAATGGGCGGTGAAAACATATCTGGTATTCGATGTGAAAATTGACTTACGGTAGGCTTTCGGTGGAGTACCTCCATAGCCATACGTGATCGGACGTAAAGATGAGAAAAGGCTTGCAGAGAATAGGGAGTGAGGTCTCAGCCAGCGGAGTCCTCTCATCAGGGTTTTGGGCTCTGAAAACAAGCAGTCTAGTCGTGGGGTGGAGATACATAGATTTGTTTATTGTTTAAATTCTATTGAACAAGCGGCAGAAACAGAGGGAGGTCCCATGGTCTAGTGGTCAGGACATTGGACTCTGAATCCAGTAACCCGAGTTCAAATCTCGGTGGGACCTAAATTTTTCCTTCGCCATTCTATATTGTATTAATAAATTGAAATCTTATTTTTAAATTGTAAAAACTATATGGTCGGGTCAGCCATTTCATTTGACCCAATCAAGATTTAATTCATACCGACCTACCTGCTCATCAAGACGTTCTACGCCAAAGTTCACTTTACTCCCTCAAATTTATTAGCAGGTATGAGATCTCCCACGCAGACACGTAATAAAGACCTAAACTCGACATTACTTCAGATATAAGATATTATTCTCCCATAATTCGTGATGCGATCATAACCTAAGTCGCTTTCTCCAATTCATCAATCACATCTTCACCGTGTTTTACTGAGCGTCGGAGCTTAATCGACATCACCCCCCAACTAGCCTTCCTTGTTTCTGTGTATACTCACGCCATATTCGTCATGTAAGGAAGAAGACGATGGATTTCAATGGAAACGCACTGCTCAAATTTAAATCCGCAGAGCTAATCAGCGCCCACCGGGCCCGACTTCCGCACCACGTCTAAAACCACACGATTAGCCAAAGCGGCATGACGAATCCCGATGTAGTCATTGTCGTGGTCTCGCAACGCACGTTTAGGTTTAGCAATAAATGCAATTATGCCACCAGACCGCATGCCTCCCCGACGAAATCATCTCGATCCTAACGATCAACAACAACCTCAAACCTCGAACAGGAAGAACAGAGCGTGGCATGGAGGATAACATCGCACTCCAAGACACACCAATCTTCAACACCGTCGGGCATGAACCTATTCCTACCGTGCACTCCGTCCCAAACGTAAAGCAGATTGAGGAAGCAACCGATTTGTTGATTCACAAATACTACTACCACAACCTAAGACAATACCGCCGTCTGCTGGCCAACCATTCGACAAATCGGTTTGACAACCGATCATCGCTCAGATGAAGCCCTAGAAAACTCGCGGATGATCGGACTCACATGGCTACGAAGCTCATTCAGACGCCTCGACGCACAAGAAGATACTCTCCTTCACTCTGCACATCTTCGATAGCCTCCCAAAGACCCCAAGACAAAGATACCGAATTTGAGAAATACACCGGAAGACCAATTTTTGACTACATGCAAGACTTCCAATCGATGATGAGCCTACACTGTGTTCCAGACGCTATCCAGGTGTAAGGCTTTCTACACTACTTTCCAAGAGGGAGCTGGCGATGGTTCAACAAATTACCCCGGTCAGATCACATGCTTCGAGGATTTGTGTCGCTCTTCCTAATCAATTCGCCACTAGTAAGCTTAATCGCAGAAGACGGCTTTAGAGGTGATGCACTCACCCAAGGAAGGAGTGAGAGTTTGCGGAGTTCATCACTCGATTCAACAACGAGGCTGGCCGAGGTACCGATCTCACCTCTTCGTTTACGCTGGGCCGCACTTACGAGCAATACGAGGACGAGGAGTTCAAGAAGTCGCTAGTCTCGACCAAATTTCCGATCTATTCAGAGATCGATGTCAGCATAAATACATTCATTCAAGAAGTGTTAAAGAATACAAAACGCCGAAAGCGATGATCACGGGCCGAGTGGTAGAACCGATGAGTCTCACAAAAGATGAGGGATCAACGACTCGAGAAAGCCGAGCGGTAAGATTGGAATCAACAAGACTTCACCCCGCTTAACAAACGATACGCTAAGTCTTCATGGCATGATAGCGGATGGAGAAACTATCCGAGAACCTGAAAAATGAAGACCCCTACAAGGACAGAACACTAATGTGTATTGCTGCTTCCACAAAGAGGTCGGCCATGACACTAAGATTGTCGGCGCTTGAAAAAGAGATTGAATTACTCATACAAAGGGAAGGTTAGGCTGGTTTGTGAAGCAAAAGGAACGCCGACCGGACAATCACAGTAACAAGTCGGTCAAACAATAAGCGACCGCCCTGGAGGCGAAATGACAGAAATGATGGGGAAAGGCAAAACACGAATACAGATAATCAACGAGAAGAGAGAGGGCAATCAAGGGAAAGAAACGATGGAAACACCGGGCAACAAGAGGAACGACCGGCTGGGGTCATTAATACGATATTCGGTGGAAATGCAGCCGGGGGATCCACCACTAAGACAAGGAAAAGATATGCTAAACAGGTCGACAAGGACTCATCCAAGGACTCATCCACCAAAAAGCCGAGGGAGAGCGACGGGATGATATCATTTGATGAGTCCGACCTCAATGGAATAAGTTGCCCTCATGACGATGCCCTCGTGGTAAATCTGAACATGGACGGATACGAGGTCAAGCGGGTAATGATCGACACTGGCAGCTCGGTCGACTTGTTATACTATGAAGCCTTCAAGCAAATGAGGGTACCGAAGAGCTGCTATTACCTATGACGGCCCATCAAAGGAGTGACCAAGGCCACCACCCGTCGCCGTAAATTTGAAAGTGAAGTTCGCGAAGCCATGTCAAGTAGAAAGGACGCTGAGTTCTCGGTCGAAATTCCACGGGCGATAACGCGATAATCGGCCGGGCTACTCAAAATGCCCTCAGACGGTCGTCTCCACCTATTACCAAGTCATGAAGTTTCCGACACCCCATGGAGTTGGTGTTGTGGGTCGCAGAAAATTGCTAGGAATGCTACTGGCGTAGACGAAGACATTAGATGGGCGGTAGATCGACGAGCTCTCTGGATGTGAGAGCCGACGAAGAGACGGAAAGGATGAACCCGGTGAAAAAATATGAGAGTCGTGGCCGGACGGTCAACCCTTCTAAGTTTACAAACCTAGCTCCGAAATGCAGGGGACTCGTTAAAGAAATCACAGATTGTCCGTTGAAAATAAGTCGGTCTTCTTTGGGTACCGAGCGATATGCCCGAATTTCTCGATCAACACATCTCACTCCCTCGGCATTCGCACGACTATAAGCCGATCGATAAAAGAAGCGATGCCACAAAGAAAGAGCGGCGTGGGGTGATCGAGAAGGAAGTAGCAAAGTTCGCCGGAGGCCGGTTCATCCGAGAAGTCAAGTACCGAGTGGCTCGCTAATGTGGTGTTAGTAAAAAGAAGAACGGAAGTGGAGAATGTGCATAGATTTCACCGACCTAAACAAAGCGTGTCCAAAGGATGCTTCCCATTGCCTAAGATCGATCAATTAGTAGACTTCACTTTGGGCATGAACGCGCCACTTCCGGATGCTTTCTGCTATCATCGATCCAAATGAGCCCGAAGACGAAGAAAAGACCACCTTCAGAATCGCACCAAGGCACTTTTGCTACTAAGTAATGCCTTTCTACCTGAAAACGCCGGCGATCTATCAACGACTCGTCATGTAAGTCTTTAAAGAACAGATTGGCGGACTGTGGAAGCTTATGTGGATGATATGGTGGTCAAGAGTAAGACTACCGCCGAACATGTATAAGATCTCAAGGAAGTCTTCCGCACTTGAATAAATTCCAGATGAAGCTAAACCCGAAAAATGCGTGTTTGGGGTCGCCCGAAAATTCCCGGGTTTATGATCACTCAGCGGGGAATCGAAGCTAACCTAGAGAAGATTGAGGCCATCATACAGATGCCTTCTCCGCAATGCCTGAAAGATGTTCAGATACTGACCGGTCGGATAGTTTCGCTGAGCAGGTTCATCTCCAGACTAGGAGACAAGTGCCTTCCATTTTTCAAAGTCCTGAGGAAAGCGAACATGACCCAGTTCCAATGGCCGGATGAGTGCGAGAAAGCTCTCCAACAGTTAAAGCAATACTTGTCCAGCCCGCCTATACTGCAAAGCCCGGTAGAAGGGGAGAATCTGATCTTATACTTGGCGGCTACGGAGGGGTCGATCAGCGCGGTACTCATTCGATCGGAAGGAAGCGAACAACATCCCGTCTACTATGTCAGCAAAGTGTTGACCGGGCCAGAAACGCGATATACGCCCATAGAGAAGCTCGCCCTCTCCTTGATAATGACAAATGTAAAGTCGAGGCCTTACTTCCAAAGTCATACTATTGAGGTATGGACCCACCAACCACTCGACATAGCAGATTCAAAAGCCCAAACTTGGCCTACTGATAAAGTGGGCGGTAGAACTGGGAGAGTTCGATTTACAATACAAGCCCCGGACGACCATTAAAGTGCAGGTGTTGGCAGATTTCATCGCAGAGATGAGCCAGCCGAGCTCGAAGGACGAGCAATTCCCCGCCTGGAATTTGTTTGTTGACGGATCGTCCAATGTCGAGGGGTGCGGAGCGGGAGTGGTGCTGATCAGCCCGCATTTGGAAGAAAAGGTGGAGTACGCCCTTCGGCTAGAATTCAAAGCCTCCAACAACGAGGCAGAATATGAGGCTCGATAGCCTACTCCAACTCGCCAAGGAGATGGAGGTAAAGCACTCAAGATATATAGCGACAACCAAGTAGTGATCGCCAAGTCACCGGCAAGATGAGGCCAAGGGGACCAACATGGTCAAGTATCTAGAGTTAGTAAAACAGGAGTTGAGCAAGTTCGAGCAGTACTCAATCAGCAGAATAGAACGAGCTCAAAATGCTAAAGCGGATGCGCTCTCAAAAATGGCTTCCGATCGTGATGCCATAAATAATGTTCTGGTCGAACGACTAGATCGGCCCAGCATTCAGAAAACCGAGGAAATTCTTAACGTAAGTACTGGTCGGTCGAATTGGACAGAAGCAATTACACAGTACCTTTTAGAAGGGAAACAACCAGAAGACGCATCGGAAGCCAAGAAACTAAGGATAAAGGCCGCCGAGTACACAGTAGTTAATGGCGCTCTGTATAAGCGGTCTTACGACTGGCCGCTGCTTCGATGTTTGAATGAGGAAGAAGCCGAGCAGGCAATGGCTGAAGTCCATGAAGGGATGTGCGGAAATCACGTAGGGGGCAGAATGTTGGCTCACCGATTGATCAGACAGGGGTACTACTGGCCAAAAATGAGAAGAGATTGTCAGGAAAAGGTCAACCGATGTGAGGCCTGCCAGAGAAAAAGAATTGTCTCACCACCGACCGAAGCGATGCAAATCGTGAGCCATCCTATCCCTTCGCCCAAATGGGGAATGGACATATCGGGGCCTTTCCTCTCGATCCCGGACAAAAGAAATTCTGATTGTGGCAAAGGAGTATTTCACTAAGTGGGTTGAGTCGGAGTGCTGCTACAATCACCGAGGGAAGATGGAAAGCTTCATAAAGAAGAATATACTATGCCGCCGGATGCCTATGGTGTTGGTTATCGACAACGGCCGGCAGTTCGACAACCGCAAGTTTAGAGATTTTGCGACCGACTAAAGATCGAGCTACGGTTGACTTTGTAGCCCATCCCCAAAGTAAGGGTCTCATGAGAACACCAACAAGAAGATAATGAACGCCTCAAGAAGCTACCGGACGGCCGAAAGACACGGGTAGAAGAAATAGATGAAGTATTGTGGGCATATAGAACCACACCGAATCTGAGCCACAGGGAGACCCTGCTCGTAATGACCTTCAGGCGTAAGTCCCGTTCCAGTAGGGCAACATTGCACAATCAGAGGGTGTCTGCCACGCAGAAGAGCGGAATGATGAAGCCCGCAGAGCAGAGCTCGCTCTCCTAGCGAAGATAGAGAAAGGGCACCGCCGATCGAAGCCATCGTGCAAAAGGCTTACTAAGTTCTATAATGTAAGGGTCAAGCCGAGCGATGTAAAGGTAGGTGGGTACGCCCCACTAAAAGTCGAGGAGGTTGGAAAACATCCAGAAAGCTCTGACAGATGTGGGAAGGACCCTATCGAGTGGTTAAGCAAGTCGGGCATGGTTCTTACATCCTCGATGAGAAAGAGAAGATTCTACCGAGGCCTTGGAACTCCTGTAATTTGAAGGCTTTCTACCAATAGATAAGTTTTATTTTCGTCAATCTTCCTTATTATCCTTTTGTACACATGTGGGTACCTTTTTCCCGTCCCCGCCAGCATGTGTTTTTAACGCCCACCCTCGCTATCATTAATAAAGGGTTACGATTTCGCAAAAAGAGTTATATCGCATGTGGCAAGAGTAGAAAGTCCAATCAATCATCGCCTAAGATTTTACATAGATCGACGACGATCGGTCGGGTCACCGAGACAAGATCCTGACCTCGCCATCGCCATCGCCCCGCATTTTACATAGATCGACTACGGTTGGTCGGGTCGTCGAGACAAGATCCTCGACCTCGCCATCGCCATCGCCCTAAGATTTTACGTAGATCGACTACGGTCGGTTGGGTCGCCGAGACAAGATCCTCGGGACCTCGCCATCGCCATTGCCCGACATTTTACATAGATCGATTACGGCCGGTCGGGTCGCCGAGATAAGATCCTCAGACCTCGCCATCGCCATCGCCATCGCCTAAGCATTTTACGTAGATCGACTACGGTCGGTCGGTCGCCGAGACAAGATCCTGGGACCTCGCCATCGCCATCGCCCCGCATTTTACATAGATCGATATACGGTCGGGTCGCCGAGATAAGATCCGGGACCTCGCCATCGCCATCGCCTCGACATTTTACATAGATCGACTACGGTCGGTCGGGTCGCCGAGACAAGATCCTCGGGACCTCGCCATCGCCATCGCCGCAGATTTTACATCGATCAACTACGATCGGTGGGTCGCCAAGTCTAGTGTTCGGGACCTCGCTCAGATCGATATAATCGATCGCGGTCGATCGGTTCAAACCGGCCGACTATGAGCTACTCCACCAAAACTCAACATACATAGAAAGTAAAGAGCATAAACATGGAAAAAGACAACGAACGAAGCAAAGGTAAAGTTCATTGATTTTTCTTGCCTCGTCACAAGCCCGACCAGTGAGCTCTACAATTAGGGAGAAGGGGGTCAGAACAGAGGAGGAGAAGGAGAATACCCGGGAATACATGGGAAGCCCGGAATCAAAGCGGAAGAGTCAAGGGACAAGCATCATCATGAGGAAGCTCGTCCTCCTCGACCGAGCTAAGGTCCAGCTCCTCAATCGACGGATCCCGGCCTTCCGCGACCTTCTCCTTCACTTCCTCCAAAGAAAGGTCAAGAGCGGCAGAAGCAACGGCTCGTGAACGATCAAACGAAGGACCGTCCACCCTCAGAATGCAGTGTCATAACAATTCTTCAAGATCACGAGGGCCAGGTCGCAGAATACTCCAAGCACTCGCCCCGCAAGAACCGCCCGCCATCGCAGGATCGCCGACCTTTGTTCCTTCACCGAGGCTTGTACCTCCTTAGCGATCCTCGGTCTGGCATGATCTCGAGGGCCTTGCATGATCTCGAGGGCTTTTCCTTTAGCACTCTCTCCGACTCCCACCGCCTCAAGAAATCGTGATACTCCTCGATAGCTTCGCCTCTCCGCCATCGCTTTTACCTTCGAGCTCCTCCTCAGGAGTCGAGCACGCAAGGCGCGATCTCTTCCTCCCCGTGTCAACTTGGGCCTTCAAAATACTGGCCGCCCTCCCGAATCTTCTTCTCCTCCTCTAAAGAAGAATTTTGAGCTTTTAAGGTCCTCTCCTCTTCTACCTTCAAAGCTCGCCTTCAGGCTCAGATCCGCTCTCGAAAGTCCCCGAACCTCACGGTCCAAAACGCCCAAACGCCGTGACCGCCTCGAATGACATCATCGAGCTCCTCAGCAAGTACGCAGGAGTAGGGACCCCATTTCCTTATTGCCCCTCTCGTCAAATTTCTCCCGTCCGCGGAGGAGTAATCCTTTCCAAGATGTGACGACAACGTCGATATCAAGAGTTGTGGAATCTTCGGCGCTTGATCGAGACTCCCACAACCCGACGCCACCCGCTATCTCCTTTCCTTTGAGTTGGCTTGAAGGACGGGGAGATTGTTTGACCATCGAAGGACAATTAGCCGCCAAAGGGCAAAGAGATCGGTCGGCTACCGGGGAACTGGGAGATTGGTCGTCGACTCTGACGGTCCTCCTCCTCTTCAGAGGTCGTTCGACCTCCTCCTCCTCTTCGACTACAACAACGCTCTGATCAGGCGGGGCGACTACAGCATGCGCCGCCGATGGTTCGGAGACGGCCAGAGAAATACGCCATGTCCGAAAGCGATTGGCTGCGACCATCGAATCGCTCTCGTCTGTCTCCCGACCAAGATTTTTCGATCAAAGTGGGCGACTACATCATGCGCCGCCGATGGTTCGGAGACGGCCAGAGAAATACTCCGCAGCCCGGAAGCGATTGGCCGAGCGACCATCGAACTGGCCTCTCGTCTGTCTCCCCGACCTCGGCCTCCCGAAGGCCCTGCGACCTGACGCTTAACCTTGATGGACTTGGGGCGCGGGAATGTGTTAACCTTGGCCATAATCGCACAAACAAGGAAACACAGTTAGAAATCAATCCAAAACCTACGAACAAAGAAGATAAATCAACCACGAGAGGTCAACCAGGCGGGGCAGTTCCCTCTCCTAGCCCACCAACTCGCGGCGGGGGGTCAATCAGAAGAGAGTTGGCAGAGGCCCCCCCGCCATACCCCGAGATGAGCCGAGCAAAGTTATACGGGCCGAGCTCCTTTATACGGCCCACTACCTCTCGCTCTTTCCTAGAAAGCGATAGGCTTGCCGAGTCATTCCACCGCTCGGCTTGGGGATACCTCCACTACTGGGACACGGAAGAAGACCCCGGGGGCTTCACAAAGAAGTATTTTGTCCGCCAGCCGGTAATTTTACCGGACGTCCCGGCTGGGCGATACCGGGCATCCTTGTACATCAGGGAAGGGATGCCACCCCCAGAGCTCGGACTCTGACTCATCCTTAAAAAATGGCGCAGGATGTTAACCGAGGGCGGACAGCCAAATTGGTGGCATAACAGCACGAGTCCATTAATGAAACGCCACCCATTCGGAGGGATCTGACTAGGCCGCAATTGAAAATCAGTACACACTTCATCCACGATCGGCACGTACGGCAGTCTCAAGCCTCCGATCGAAAAGAAATATTCAGAGACGACAATCCACCCACCTCTGCTGCTTGCAATTCCTTCATCCTCAGAAGCCAACCTGGGCTCCCAACCCTGAGGGATACTGTTCCTAAGGATGGACCGGTGCAACTCCGCCGCAGACATCTTTGATTTACCCTTGGGCAGCTCCTTCACCATCAGCCCGTCCTTCCGTTCCTTGTTGTAATCTCTTCAACATCCTTAACTCGACACCACCGCCACCTCACCATAACCTCCGACGACGACCTCCGCCACAGAACCACTGGAGAAACCTCACCCGAGAACCGCTAGATGACATGTTTTTAAGAGGAATCTAGATGATAAGAATGAGGGAAGGGACGACCTATTCAATGGTAGGAAATCGAAACTCGAAAGCAACGCCTAAAACAACTTTCGAAATGAGAATAAGAAAGAATGAAGCAAGAACAGGAGAAAACAGAGGAAAGCAAGAAGACGGCAAGAATGAAATAAGCGTGAAGAAAGCAAACCGTCTGTCGACTCTGATATTTATAGAGACAACGTTCGAACTACGATCCAGCCAAAGCCCGACGTGTGGAGAACATCCGAGCTACCCCAGGACACGTGGCACGATCTGAACGGAGGCAAATCAGGGTTACTCGAAATCCGAAAGGGCTCGAACAGTTGAAAGGACGTACGGGACAGCTGGGTAGCGGTTACAAAGACGATACGTTTGATTCTCGAAGTCGCCGACAAAGACGCGCCATTCACTAATAAATGCTTCAATTGCCTTCACGCCTCGCCGATGACGACGCATCGGCTTGCTTTTAGCCCGAGTGGGCTCGCAATAATAGTCGAAGACGACCATTTGGAACGATCACCACCAACCCCAAAGACGAAAAAGAACGCAGAACCGGCCGGCATCCGACCAATCGAAATCACCCGGCCGCTAAATGACCGCCTAAACGACATTGCCCGACCAATCAATTATTCCATTCACCGATCAATGACGAAGCTATATCTCAAGGCTCAACCGATCGACCCAACCCCGAGTCGCCCTATGACCGAGCTATAAAGTTTCACGCATTCTCCGACCCTTCTCTTCGCCGCACTCGAGGAGTAGGGGAGCTTATGGTCGGTCACCATTCCGGGCTCGGACCCAATCAAGACGATCCGTGAGCCGATCGGCCCGTTCATCGAAGATCAGCTCTAAGGTCAAAGCCCACTTTACTCCCCGGCCCATTAGCAGAAGGAGATCTCCCATGCAGATACGTAACAAGACCTAAACTCGACATTACTTCAGATATAAGGTATTATTCTCTCATAATTCAGGTATGCGATCATAACCTAAGTCGTTTTCTCTGAATTCATGAATCCCATCTTCACCAGAAGCTTACTTGAGCGTCGGAGGGGCTAATTGGGACATCACCCCCGACTAGCCTTCCTTGTTTTACAGGTATACTCACGCCATATTCGTCACAGAAGGAAGAAGACGATGGATTTCAATAGAACGCACTGCTCAAATTCTAAATCCGCAGTAACCACTATAAAAAAAAACTATTCAAAATAAATATATATTTTATTGTTTTAATTACTTTAAAAAGTATGTGATTAATTTAATAACATCTAAGAAGGTAGATAAGTTAAATTATTTAAACATTTCAAAACCTCCTTTTTTAGAAAGGTACGTTGATAGCCTATTTATAGTATAATGTCCAATATTGTGTATATATATATATATATGTACGATGAAAGGAAAAACGTTGTATATATTTAATTATTTTATTATGGAAATTATAATTAGTTCCATAATAAAATATGTGATAAATTAGTCTAACACACACGTCTTCACATTACGTCAAAGCAGTTCTAATTGTTAACCTCTTTTTCTTTTTCCCTTTGTGTCGATCTCTTGTACTATGTAAACTCCAACATCAACAAAATGGTGTATCAATTTCTTAAAATGATTTTTTATTAGCGGAAGCTTTGTTTAATCTCATGTCATCGAAATCTTGTGAGTATCATAGTTGACTATATAGATAATGATCAATTAAATTTTTATGATAATCTTTTTAAAAACCCAAAAAAAATCTTTGTAGAATTCCTTTAAGCACTAGAATAACTATCAAATCCTAGTAAGTAATTTAATTAATTAATGGGGCATATGAATTCAAAAGTCCTGTAAATCTCGTGTTAAAATTTTCATATAATTGATACGAGAGTATGTTATTTATGTTTATGAATCATGTTATTAAATTAAATTGTATAGGTTACACTATCTTTCCCGTAAATGATTTACCTAGGTAACTTATCTTATGCTTTCTCAAAATCAATAAAAATCATGTGTAGGTTACACTATCTTTCCCTATAATATTCTATTAATTTTATATGCATAAGGCCAAACTGGTTTTTGAGATAGAAGAATATTCACGTCATTTTCCCTAAACTCATTTCAATATTCAGGCAATATTCACGCCATTTTCCCTAAATTCATTTTAGTTTTGGATTAAAACACAAGAATTTGTAACCAAAATAAAGATATGAATGCAAGAAAAATCAATAGAAATTAGATACAACACATCCTTACTCTAATTATTACATCTTCATACATATCCTTAATAACCTGTGTATAAGTCATAAGAATTCCCTTCATTCTAAACACCTCCACATGATTTAACTAGGTAACTTATCATATTCTTTCTCTAAATCAATAAAAACCATGTGTAAGTTACACTATGTTTCCCTATAATATTCCATTCATTTTATATGAATGAAGCCAAACTAGTTTTTCGAGATAGAAGAATCCTTTTTCACTCTTTTTTCAATTACCTTCTCCCATAACTTCGTGGTGTGTCATGGGTGTAGTTCATCCTATGTTTTGATAGGTATTTTAGTTTGTTTATAGGTATTTATTAGTAGATTATTGCACGTATGGGCTTATAATTATGTTAATGTGATTGTTTGTTTATGTTTTAAGTGTTATGTGGTTAGAGCATCATTTTGGATCTTAATCTTTTATTTCTTGAGGAATTTGATATGTTTGTTGGTGATGGAAACTAGATAAGTGAAGAAGATAAAGGATGCATGGGGTGTATGATAGTGTCACGATTGTGACACCTTTGTCACAGTTATGATAGAAGGTCAACCTACAATGTCAAGATCGTGACACCTATGTCACGATCGTGATAGACACCTCTTAGTCGCTAGATTTTTCATCTATTTTGAGTTTCAGGGATAATTTTGGAACCGATTAAAGGGTAAAAACCCTAGTTACACTCCCAAGACCTTAGAAACTATTTAAGAACGTAAAACACTAAAAAGAAGGACAAACAAGGAGGATCAAGAAGAACATTGGTGATTTCCAGAACAAGATCCAAATCAAGTTTTTCTTTCTTTCCATTTGACATTTTCATTAAACTTGATGTGTAAACTAGATTCTAAGATGTTATTTACATTTATAATGTTCTAAATTTTTAGATTGTGGTTTGTTCTTAAGTTGTTTTGTTTCTTTAATATTTATTGATTGAATACAATTTCAGTGTTATGTTAATGGTGCATGCATATACTTTAGCAATAAATCGAGAGAGTCAGTCAAAAGTTATCTAATTAATTTGTGCAATGAGATTTGGTGAATTAATATGTCATACAATTAATAAATCAATTATCATTCAAAGAGAGATCTTGTGTGAGAACTAGGTTATTCGATAGATTTCTTTAGAACTAATTGAAAATGTTAAGGAAAAAGTTGTGAATTAAGAGATTGCAATTTTGAAATTCTCAAATTCAGTTAGGGTTAATTGGTTAGGTCTTGAGAGAGAGTAATTAAACCCTTCAAAAATTTAAAATCAACACATAATTGAATTAGTAATCATTAGGGAAGCAAAATAACAAAAGAATAAATCATATGCATTCATCATTGATCATCCTTAATTAATTATGGCAGCTGAACTATTATTTGATTAATTGCTTAATTTTATTTATTTGCTTTAGTTTTTGTTATTTATTTTCATTCAATTCATATCTCACTACCTTGGACAAAGTTAGGTTCACTTGGTTTTCACTATTTCCTCGTGGTATCAACACCTTCAATACTATAAGTTTACAATTACTTACAGATATTGAGAGTTTTATTAGAGGTAAAACTTGCTCAATAAATTTTTGGTGTTGTTATCGGGGAACTAGTTTAAGATTATTTGAATTCCATTTTTATAAGGAAATTTTTTCCTTTCTTGTGTCCGTGAAATTGCATGAACATAAGAATTACTCAGAGTTCAAGAAAGGTCGAAGACACTCCAACTTTTGGTATCATAAGACAAGAATAGGACATTCGAAGAGTGAGACACCAAGAAGAGATCAAAAGAATGATGAAGTAAGAGTATAATCAAGGACACCAGTAGCAAACTTTAATGGATTTCATGAGACTAGGGTTCAATGCTGCACATCAATGCATCACTCGACCATCGATGCAATTATCATCATTTGAGATGAAGTCAACTTTTTTGAACATGTGGCAAACCAATGTCTAGTTTTATGGGTTAGTTAATAAGGATCCTAATCCCATTTGGTAAAATTTCTAGAAATATGTGATACTTTCCAATATAATAGAATATCAAAAGATGTCATTAGGATGAGGCTATTTCCTTTTACACTAAGGGATAGTGCTAAGGCATGATATCACTCTCTAAACCCTACAAATATTACAACATGGGAGCAGTTGGTGTGTGCATTTTTAGATAAGTACTTCCCTCTGTCAAAGACAATGCGATTGATAAAAGAGATTATGAATTTGCAATAAAATGATGGGGAGTCACTAGACGAAGCATTTAAGTGTTACAATGACTTGTAAAGGAGATGTCCTCACCATAATCTACTAAAGGAATTTCTATTGTAAACATTCTATCATGGAGTTAATCCACTCATGAAGGGCAAATAGATGCAGCTTTTAGATGATATCTTATGCGGAAGAAAGTTAAGGAAGTGGAGGACTTGCCAGAAGAGATGGCAAATAACAACTGTCTTTGGATGTTAGATAGAAGTAGATAGAAGTAGACTTTTCGAGATCATAAGGGAGTCATTGCTATGGAAACAATGACAACAATGTAGGCTAAGATAGATAACTTAACAAGACAATTGAACAACTTGCAAGCCACTTGATCCGCTCCAGTTAGAGAAATTAAACATGGATACGAGTTATGCAGACAAGTTAATCATATTAATGTTTATTATTTTTATCCAAAATAACAATACGAAGCAACTCAACTACATAGACACATAATTTGATCGAGAAGGAGGAAGCAACCATTATTCTAACACTTAAAACCCTATGTGGAGGAACCACCCAAAAAATTCCTGGTTAAACAATGTAGGTAACAAATTGCAAAAATCAATAGCCGCCTAGATTTCAACAAAATAATTCCAATGCTAATGACTCTAAATTGGACAAAATCATGGGCAAGCTTATGAGCATAGATGAAGCTCATAAGAGGATGGAAGGGAAGATCATAAGCATGGATGAAGCCCATAAAAGGCTAGAAGGGAAGTTCAAGCAAGTAACTAAAAAACATGTCTCATCCATTCATAACTTAGAGGTCCAAACGAGTCAACTGGTGAATGCATTGTCGACAAGAAGTGTGGGGTCTCCCAAGCAATATTGAAGCAAACCCAAGTGAGTAACTCAAGGCAATCACTGAAAATAGCGTGTCTTAACACTATGCTAAAATAAACTTGACCTACTACTATGGCAGTGTTGAGTCTAGGTCAATCTTACAAAGAGTGTGTGTAAGCCTTTTGAAATGAAATTAAAAAGTGTTTAGGTTATGAAGGAGTTAGTTTATCAAATAAGAAAATAAAATGAAACTAAACTAGTAAAGACAAATTAAAGAAAACATGCAAAAATAATGAAAAATATAAAAGTTTTAGGGACACGATTCTTTAGTTCAATTTTGGCCTACACTCAATTAAACATATTTCATTGAATCGTTATCTTCACATCTCTCTTTGAACTATTATTCGTAGATTAACAATGAGCTATGTTAATATCGGCTTTTCCTTAGGTCATAGTTAATTGAGAGGATATCGTTAATTAACCCTAACTATCAGATAACCTAAGAGACAATCTCTAAGCTTAATCAAATAGCTACTTTATAAATGAGAAAAATAGACCAATCTAAGCAATAATCACACAAGCTCAGACTATTTAACCTAAGTTATGTTATCCCTAAAGATTTAATAATGTTAGTTGCCACATACGACTTCAAACACAACTATTACATATCGTATTCAAATTCTAGCAATGGGTTTTTCATGAAAAATGATTTAATAAAGCATCAAAATCATTCTTATACAATACCCAATCAATACACACAAGATAATGTAATCAATCCGAAAAGAGAGTAAGAATAACAAATGTAATGAAAAATATGCTTTACCTAGTTCATCGATGTTGATGTCACCTTTGAATTAGTGTCAGGATGTCTAGCCCTCCATATGTCTCCAAAGGAATGGAGCTTTGCCCCTCTTTTTCATTGAAATTGAGAGTTATCCTCTCTAAAATGCTTTAACCCAACCTTGCCTAAACAAAACCCCATATTTTTCTTCTAGTCTAACAAAACTTATTTTGAAAAACTTTTGTTGTTTTCTTCTTGCTCTAATTTTATTCTTCTTCCTCCATGAAGATGAGTGCACTTTTTTAGAAAATGGCTCAATTATAGTTCTTTCGATTCAATTTCGAATTATATCTAAAACCAAATATGAGTCAAAATGAGTATCTTAAAGCAATTTTATGTCATTAATTGCTAAGAGTTATGGAATAATTATACAATCAATTAAGCACATATCACTTTCCCCTATTCTTGGCTTTTAACCATCCTTGGGCAAAACATCATTTTCAAAATCATAGGCCCAAAAAATGTACTCAATTTCCATATTTTCCAAGAATTCATAATCATAAACAAAGATACATAACTTTCAAAAATCATAGTAAGAAATTAATATTTCAAGTTTTTACTTATGATCAATCAACATTCAATACCTTTAAAAACTGAGCAATCTCATGGTAGACTTGAAAAATGTGTTTAACTAAAATATATTCAAGGGTACACTCAACACCATTTATGATCATGTCATTCCATAATTTTGCATATCATTTCATTTCTCCGCCACTAAGGTTCACATGCAAAATCATGTACCAAAGGACCTTTTAGGGTTGTTATGTGGGCAAAGGTAAGGTGAGATGTATTTGAGTCAAGTAGCATGAAAATCATAAAAGCTAATGAAACAAAAGTAACATTTAATGTAACATTAAGTATAAAAACTAAAATTCACACACAATTGTTTACATCAATTATAATGAATGCAAAACAAGTTTCACAGCTCAAACTCGAGCTCTCATGCACAAACCACCTAAAGCATAAATCACTCACAAAAATTGATCATAAATAAGATTTTGTAACCATAAGGAGTGACCCTTGAAAGCAACATCCATCTTATATTTAACATATTGAAATAACCCATTCATTACAACTTTATGTAGGAAAGACTTATTATAAACAACTTTTCAACACGTATGCTTGATAATTTTATTTAAACATGTCTTTTTCTTTTTCTTTTTTCTTTTTGCTTTTTTTTTCTTATCTCTTTCTCTTTTGCTCTCTTTTCTTATATATTGAAAGAAACTACATCAACATGAGAATTTCAATGATAAGACATAAAATAACATCGCAATCATTATAACCAATCCATACATGTTACGTCAAAATGACTTTACGATTAATAATTTTGATGAAGACCAAATAATAATGTAGATACAATATGAGATGGAAGTTGAATATGAGACAGAAGCTAAATATGAGACGGAAGAAAATAAGACGAAAGAATATGAGACGGAAGAATATGAGACGGAAGAAAATGAGATGCAAGAAAATGAGATGGAAGAAATGAGATGAAAGTGAAAGTTGAAAATGAGACGAAAGCAGAAGCAGAAAATGAGACGATAGAAATGAGACAAAAGCGGAAGTTAAAAATGAGACGGAAGCAAAGTTGATAATGAGATGGAAGAAAATGAGATGATAGAAATGAGACGAAAGCAGAAGCTGAAAATGAGACGATAGAAATGAGACGAAAGCGGAAGCTGAAAATGAGACGATAGAAATGAGACGAAAGCAGAAGCTAAAAATGAGACGAAAGAAAAGCTAAAAATGAGACTGAAGAAAATGAGACGATAGAAATAAAACGTGGCGAAGCAAAATGAGAAGGAAGAAATGAGACAAAAGAATCGAAGACGAAGACGAAGACCCGATACCACGTCTGTTGGGACCCGATCCGGGAACCGGATCCCAACCGAATAAACTTAACACTTTCACTCTATGCTCTGATACCATAAATGTTGGGACCCGATCCGAGAACCGGATCCCAACCGAATAAACGTAACAAATAGAACGAATGACGGAATCAATGGAAACGGAAGCGAAAGGAGACAGAAATTTCGGATCGAAATTGCGAAATGCGGAAGCGAACAAATCCGAAAGTAGCGAAGCGGAAGCAAATGCAAGCGGAAGCAAGAACTAATCGAAACAAATGAACAGATTCAATCGAATATAGCGAAGCGAAATGATCGAATACGGATCACAAAGCGGAACGAATAAGCGAAAGCGGAATCGAATCGAATGCAAATCGAATTCGGATAGAAAACAAAGTAAGCAAACAAATCAATGTAAACTGAAACACTTTCCGACATCCGTGCATAAGCAAAGAACAGGAAACAGAAACGCGTTGGGGATCCTAAGACGTTCCAAAATCCGTTATGAATTTTTTTTTCTTTCTTATTCTCATTTCTTTTCTCGTTACTCAATCATATCCAAATCATCTTCAATCCATACAGTCATACATAATCTTATATAAATCCATACCAATCTCAAATTACATTTTATCCCGATTTTATCAAAATTTCTAAAAGATAACTACCGCCTTTATCCTAACCCAAACCTGCAAAGTGTTCAAAACAACACTTCTAAATGCCAATCAATCACACAAATATCAGAATCCACCGGACCCTCCGTCCGGGATATCAGCAGATAGACACAAACCTAATTCTAAAACAATCTCATACTTGTCATTCAATCTACCATTCTCATAGTTCAATCTCATTCCCAAATCAATCATACATATAGATTCCCAAACTATTCATAATTTCATATACAAATTTCTCATTCATTTACAATACTCAACTTTATACACAAATACATTTTTCCCAAACTTATCTAAAGTCATAAACATATTCATACACAAGATCCAAATTTCTCAAAACCAACGATTCAAATGTCGAACCGACGTCTTGACATACGTCTTCACATTCTTTCATCCGATCTCCGTCGAAACACGGAGATGGGGATGAAAGGGAAGTAGCTCGAAAGCTCGTGGATAACACATTTATAAACCGATAAATAAGTCAAATCATTTTAATACTCTTTTTGCCAAAAGGGCTTAATTTTTTCAAACTTTATAATTTTTCAAACAATTTCCTCAAACCCATTTTTTCATATTTTCAAACTTTTCATAATAATCTCCTTTTTTCTCATTTTTCAAAACTTCTTGAATTTTTCATAAATATGAATGCAGAACACATAAACAAATCAAAACATATAACACATCGTAATGGTGCTGCTCGGTCCAAATAGAGCGTCTTGCACATTCTCACAGAGCGATCATATGCGATCGAATAGAACGATTACACTTTTCCAAGATAGCGGTCCATTAGTAGCCGTGAGGGAGTCCGAATCGAGTCCGTGCCACTAGCGGGCAGCCGGAGAAGGCTTAACAAGTAGAGACAACAATGACTCACCAAAGGACCTAACCGACCCACATAACACATAATCGAAACGAGATTTCGAATGCCCAAGGCACTTTTCAAATTCTTGATTTTCCACACATTCACATAATGCATACTATTAAATCACTCAATCAATCAATCAATAACTTCAAAGACTTTACATAATTTAGCAATGCATACATAACAAAATGAACTTTCGAAATTTCTATTTTTCTTTTCAAACATAATTCACTTGTAATAATTTTTCCAAATCCTTTCGAAATCACAATTTCAAACATTAACCAACCTTTCTTTTCAAACACTTACTAAAACAATAATGTATCAAAATCCAAAATTTTGCTTTCTTCAATTTTTGAAAATTGCTTTCTTTAATTTTTCAAAATTGCATAATGCTCACAAATCAAAATATAAATATGCTACCCAATTCAATTATTGCTTAAACTTGATTTCAAGCTCCAATTGATCCTCGCTTCTTTCCTCCTTTCCAAAATACCAAAACCTAAACCATAATCATCCAAATTTCACATCAGAAAATACTTAATTTTCACAATCAATTTAGGAATTCACCAATTCCATTTACATTCAAGCTATTTCAATCTCCAATTTTGAAAATCCCCAATTTTCAAAATTGGCCTAAACCAATACACCCAAATTCAATCTCATAAAACATAATTTCTTCAAAATTAATCTTACAATTCATCAATTCACATTAATTCCAAACTATTTAAATCCTCAATTTCAAAAATCCCCAAATCCTAAAATTGGCCTAAACCAATTTATCCAAATTCAATACCATAAAATACCAATTCTTAAAATTTGATTTCATATATCATCAATTCATCATATTTCCTATAATTCTACACCAAAATATCTCAAAATTCTCAATCATAAAATTTAGCCTAAACTTTACTCAATTTTCCATCCAAAATTAAACACAACCTAAAGCATATACTTCAAAATTAACTTCATATAACACATACCCAAGTCCTTTTTCACAATTCTAAACCAAAAATTCACCAAAAACTCAAAGTAGAAAAATTTCTCTTACCTCTTTCTCATCCAAATTCGAATTTTCTTGGTTCCTTAGGAAGCTCTCATCATTCTCCACTCTTTTCCTTCTTGGAATCTACTCAAAAATCTCTAAGAAACAAGTAGAAAAATCGAAAATAAGCTTTCTCTCTCTTTTCTCCATAATCCGAAACTTCTCCATTCTTCTTCTCCTTCTAATTTTCTTTCCTTTCTTCTGAAATTCCAGACCATTTTCGTGGCTTTATTAAGCCAAAAACGACACTCCTTCTTGTGTTTCATTAATTGATGGTCAAATGACCAAATTGCCCTCCATTCAAAACTTAAAATTACACTTACTTGCGGTTTGATTCGCACTATCGATTTGAAGGAATTTGTCAAAACTTCCTTCTTGAGAAATGTTCCTCTCACTCATACGAATCCAACGCCACTGACCGCGCTCAATTCCGAGCACCACATCAAAAGTTACGTGCGAAACAGTGCGGAAAAATCCATATTCTAACACATTTTCAAGGTACGATTATTTCCGTCCAAAATTTCACATTCTTAATCCCAGAATTGAAACTTGATGTCTTCATAACAATTGTAGCCTTATGTCTCTAGTTTAATTCAAAACAAGAATCGTCTCATTTCGATTCCCAGATCAAAAGTTATACTCAAATTACTCTCAGGTGTTCCCAATCCAAAAATTAAACCCTAATCCGAACTTAAATTCAAAAATTAAAAGTCCTAAGGGCAAAATTGACATTTCATGTCTTCATATGATTTGTAGCCCTTGTCTTATCTTTATTTCGCCTCAAGAATCGCTTCAATCGGATCTCTACAGATCCCGAATTTCACAAAACACTGAATCATGCTCGGAAAATTTCGACTCACTTTGATTAAATTAATCACCATTAATTTAATCTAAAAGTTCACAAATTTCTTATAAACTGAAATTCAATGTCTTAGGAATCCAACGCAAAAGAATCAACTCAATCGGATGTCGGACGGAAAAGATATAGGCAAAATAGTGAGCAAAGGTCAATTAAAACAAAGAAATCAAAAATTTCAAACAAACGGCGTCAGATGCGACGGACGCCTAACTCATGAGGCGAGGCGCCGTCATGAGGGCGAGACGCCCGCTCGCTAGGCGAGGCGTCGCTCTAGCGAGCGCAAGACAACATGAGGGCGAGCCTGCCTCGCGAGGGCGAAGCGAACGCCCGCCGCCAGGCGAGGCGTCGCCTATGAAGGCCAGATGCGTCGCCGCTAGGCGAGCCGTCGCCCTGGAGGCGCTTAAAACTTTTCCTTTTTTTTTTTTTTTCTTCTAAACTTCCAAAATTCATAACTTTTACTCCCGAACTCCGATTTTGACAAACTTAATCTCTATAGAAAGCTTGAGAGAAGCTCTAAATCTTCCAAGAAGAACATAAAACTCAATTCGACTCCTACGGGAGTCCATTTTCCGGTCAAAGATACTATCCTCTATCCAAACTTGTCAAAAAATCATAACTTAATATTCCGAGATCGAAAAATTGCATACTTTATATCGAAATAAAGATCAAAACAAATCCTTCAATTTTCATGAAGAACATCAAAGCTCAATGAACCTCTAACTAGGTTAATTTCTCAGTCAAAGTTTCAATCATAATAAAAGTCAAACCCGATCAAACATAAACTTTGACTGATCATAACTTTCACTCCCGATATCGAAAAATTACAAACTTTATGTCCACAAAAATCTCTCAACATAATCTACAAGTTTCCAGAAGATCATTTTATCAAATTTTGCCTCAAACAAAAGTCAACTCTCAAAGTCAAACATTCTCTCTCCAAAAAGTCAAACTTTCTAAATCCTTCAAATTTTCACACTTTTTTTTTTCTAATTCTTGCTATTTAGCTTCATTTCAATCAACTCATCCACTTGATCATAGTCAAATTGTCACTCAAGGTTCGGGGTCCAACAACGTCAGCTGATAAATCAGTTTGAGTTAGTGACAGAACTCAACTGAATAACCATTTCTTTAAAGATCAAGAAAAAAAAAGAAAAAAAAAGTTATCAAGAAGTAGTTGAAGACGAAGGCTATAAATACGAGTCGGAGTCGAAGACTGAAAAAGTTAGTGATTTTCAAGAAAAGCTAGAAATTTTACTCATTATATTAAACTTAGAGCTATCATTGTTTGAAACAAAGCTCGAAACATCTTTCAGTAGAAGGAAGAAAAGCTAATAGCCTAAAGAGGCTAAGTTAGAAAACAATATTTTTTGTAAGAGACCTGAAGAGGCTCGGTAAAGAATACTTATATCTTTAAGAAGTATAGTGAAATCTTAGAAAGAATTCTGAGGACTGGATGTAGCTCACGGTCTGGGGTGAACCAATCTAAAACTGCTATGTCGATTCTTACTCTCAACTCTCAACTTTTTATTTCTATTGTTGATACAAATACTTCATAATACTGTTTTTCAATCGTTTGAGAAAGCAAGTTTTGTTTCAAAAGAAGTTTGTTCAAAAAGGGGATTGTTTTTAAAAATAGATACACAATTCAACCCCCCTTCTTGTGCGTTTTGTATATTGAATATTAAGTCTATACTAATGCGTGATTCACTTCAATTGGTATCAAAGTTCGGAATCCAAAAATCGTCGTAACAAAGTGTGGATAAAGATTCATGGTAGAGTCACACATATAATAGCTGAAGGTTCCTCCATCACTAGATCTCCTGCATTCAATGGAGAAGACTACCATTAATGGAAAGACAGGATGCGACTCTTCATTGAATCTACTCGTATCGACCTTTGGGAGATAATAGAAAATGGACCGTATACACCGGTAGATGAAGAGGGAAATGTTGTTCCACGAATCAGATGGTCTGCAGAACAAAAAGTGAGATTCTAGCTAAATTCGAAGGCCAAGTTGTTGGACCCCACACCCTACCCGTAGGTGTTTGGGGGTTATACCCCGGCGTGTGTTTGCAGGTTATACCGCGGCATCCAACCTTAATCAGTATTGTCCTTTTTGGGAATCGAACTCGCGAACCCTCAAGGTTTTGCTGTTTCTAAGAACACGCCTCTTACCATTGAGCCACATGGTGAGAGGCGTCCGCGTAAGCGGAAAAAAACCGTGAGGTCGCGTGTTCGATTCTCAGCTAAAGCGGAAAATACTGATTAAGGTTAGATGCCGCGGTATAACCCGCAAACATACGCCGAGGTATAACCCCCAAACACCTACGGGTGGGGTTTGGGGTCCAACAATTGAACCATTAAAAATAATTGAAAAAATATTAAAATATGGGAACAAAAAAGAACTTAAAACTTTTAATAGATCAACGAATACTAAAAACTAGAATCCTAACACCTAAAGTGTTAGATCCCGCATTCGGAACCCAACTACTCATACAGATTCCCTCCTATGGACGCATGATTCCTTATAAACTCGTCTTGCTCTGATACCCTAAATGTTGGGACCCGATCTGGGAACCAACTACATAAGCAGAACGGAAACCGAAGCACACGGAAACGAAGGGAAGCGGAAATTTCGGATCGAAATTTCGAATCAGAAAACAAAGCACATCGCAAACAGAACGGAAATGTCGCATCGAAAACAAAATGCGAGCGAACAAACCAAAGTAATAAGCGGAAGCAAATGCAAGCGGAAGCAACATCGATCGAATCAAACGAGCAGATTGCAAAGCTTAAACGAAATCAAAGCATACATCCGACATCCTAAACAATAATCAAAGAAAACTTATCGAATGAACATAATCGCGTTGGGAATCCTAAGACGCGTTCCAAAATCCGTTATGAATTTTTTTTTCTTTTCTTATTCTCATTTCTTTTCTCGTTACTCAATCATATACCAATCATCTTAAATCCATACAATCGTATATAATCGATATAAATCCATACCAATCTCAAATTTCTCAAACTCTTATATACACTTATACATAACCAAAATTTCACTTTTATCCAAATTTTTACCAAAATTTCTAAGAAGATAACTACTGCCTTTATCCTAACCCAAAATTTCCTGCAAAGGCAAAATACACTTCTATAATCCCTAATCGTAATATCGTAACCATCGGACTCTCCCGTCCGAATCCTAACACCAGAGAAACACAAACCTAAAACTAATACTTCCATATTTCTCAAATCAATATACCAATCTCATAATTCAAGATCAATATATATCTCAAATTTATACAAATTCCCAAATCAACCATACAATATGTTCTCAAATTCTCCATAATTTCCTATACAAATTTCACAATCATTCACAATACTTAACTTTATACACAAATACATTTTCTTTCAAACCTTTCTTAAACCACAAACAGATCCATACTCAAAATCCAAAATACACAAAATCTAAGCGACACATATGTCAAACCGATGTCTTCACATTCTTTCATCCGATCTCCGTCAAACACGGAGATGGGGATGAAAGAGAGGTGAGCTCAAGCTCGTGGATAACACATTTATAAACCGATAAATAAGCGTAAAACATTTCTTTATAAACTTTTGCCAAAAGGGCTAATATTTTAAACTTTTAACTTTGGAATATTTCTCTCAAACTCTTTCCAATTTTCCCAAACTTCTCATAAAATCTCATTTTTCTTTTTTTTAAATTCTCAATTCTTCATAAATATGAATGCAACATAATTTCAATTTTCATTTCTCACTTTATAAACATGAATGCCGAACATAGAAACAAATCAAAACACATAACATATCGAATGGTCAGCTAGGTCCAAGCAGAGCGTCTTGCCGATCCGTAAGCGGTCCTGCATGGTCGTGAACAAACGTGATTACACTTTCCGCATCATGTCCATTATAGCCGTGAAGGAGTCCGAATCGAGACTCCGTGCCACTAATGGGCAGCCCGAGAAGGCTATACACATAGAGACAATAATGACTCACCAAGGGCCTACCAAACCCACATAACACATAATCGAAAACGAAGAGTTTGATTGCTCAAGGCACTTTTCAATTTCTTAATTTTCCACACATTCACATAAAGCATACAATTTGATCAATTCATCATTCAATTCTAATTTCAGAAATCAAATCATTCAATGCATACACAACAAATGCATTTTCGTAATTTCTATCGTTTATCAAAACATTTAAAGCAATGAATTTACGCTTGTAATAATAATTTTCCAAAATCATTCGAAATAAACAAAGTACGAAAATCTTTTCTTTCATTTTCTCAAATTTTCAAAAGTAATATTTAACTTATAAATCAAAATATAAATATGCTACCCACCTTTAAATGACGCTAAGCTTGTCCAAATAGTCAATTCTTCAAATTCCTTCTTCTTTCTTCAATTTAAAAATTCCTAAGCCAATAACATCCAAATTCATCATCATAATTTGCATAATTCTCAAACTCAACCATAGGAAAACATAACTATCATAACTCCAAGTTATTTCAATCTCCAATTTTGAAAATCCCCAATTTTCAAAATTGGCCTAAACCAATACACCCAAATGAAATCTCATAAAACATAATTTCTTCAAAATTAATTTCACAATTCATCAATTCACATTAATTCCAAACTATTTAAATCCTCAATTTCAAAAATCCCCAAATCTTAAAATTGGCCTAAACCAATTTATCCCAATTCAATACCATAAAATACAAATTCTTCGAAATTAATTTCATATATCATCAATTCATCATATTTCCTATAATTCTACACCAAAATATCTCAAAATCCTTAACCATAAAATTTAGCCTAAACTTTAAACACATTTCCATCCAAAATTAAACACAACCTAAAGCATATACTTCAAAATTAACTTCATATAACACATACCCAAGTCCTTTTTCACAATTCTAAACCAAAAATTCACCAAAAACTCAAAGTTTAAAATTTTCTCTTACCTCTTTTCTTCTCCAAATTCGAATTTTTTTGGCTTGGAAGGAAGCTCTTATGCTCCTCTACCTTTTTCTCTCTTGGAACCATCCCAAAATCCTTAAGAAACAAGTAGAAAATTTGGAACTTTGTTTTCTCTCTCTTCTTTTCTCCATAACCGAATCTCCACTCTTCTTTCTTCTTCTTCTTCTTTCATTTTCTTCTAATTTTCCAGCCACTTTCGTGGCTTTAATAGACTGAAAACGACATCACCTTATGTGTGTCATTAAATGAAGGTTAATTGACCATTTTGCCCTCCATTCAAAGCTTAAAGTCACGCTTACTTACGGTTTGATTCGCACTATCGATTTGAAGGAATTTGTCAAAACTTCCTTCTCGAGAAATGTTCCTCTCACTCATACGAATCCAACGCCACTGACCGCGCTCAATTCCAAGCACTACATCAAAAGTTATGTGTAAATAAAGTCGGGAAAATCCATATTCTAACACATTTCTTATGTACGATTATTTCAGTCCCAAAATTCACATTCTTAATCCCAGAATTGAAACTCAATGTCTTCATAACAATTGTATCCTTATGTCTCTAGTTTAATTCAAAACAAGAATCGTCTCATTTCGATTCCCAGATCAAAAGTTATACTCAAATTACTCACAGTGTTCCTAATCCAAAATTACACCCCAATCCGAACTTAAATTCAAAATTAAAAGTCCTAAGGGCAAAATTGACATTTCATGTTGTCATATGATTTGTAGCCCTTGTCTTATCTTTATTTCGCCTCAAGAATCGCTTCAATCGGATCTCTACAGATCCCGAATTTCACAAAACATCGAATCTCGCTCGGAAAATTTCCCGACTCACTTTGATTAAATTAATCACCATTAATTTAATCTCAAAAGTTCACAAATTTCTTATAAAATGAAATTCATTGTCTTAGGAATCCAACGCAAAAGAATCAACTCAATCGGATGTCGGACGGAAAAGATATAAGCAAAATAGTGAACAAAGGTCGGATTGGAGGAGGAAGCAAGCGAGCAAAACGACGTCGTTTGGGCAAGGAAAACGCTTGCATCACTGTGGTGACGCGTCGCCCTGGTGATGCGAAGCTGAAAGTCAGATCGCCACGGCGATCGTCGCCGTAGTGACGGCGGTTGAGCGCTTCGCCGTCGCTACGGCGATGCGTCGCCGTAGTGACGAGGATGCTTAATTATTATTATTATTTTTTTAAATTTAAAACTTCCGAAATTCATAACTTTTACTCCCGAACTCCGATTTTGACAAACTTAGTCTCTATAGAAAGCTTGAGAGAAGCTCTAAATCTTCCAAGAAGAACATAAAACTCAATTCAACTCCTACGAGAGTCCATTTTCCGTTCAAAGATACTATCCTCTATACAAACTTGTAAAAATCATACTTAATATTTCGAGATCGAAAAATTTCATACTTTATATCGAAATAAAGATCAAAACAAATCCTTCAATTTTCATGAAAAACATCAAAGCTCAATTAACCTCTAACTAGGTTAATTTCTCAGTCAAAGTTCCAACCAATATAAAAGTCAAACCCGATCAAACATAAACTTTGCCTGATCATAACTTTCACTCTCGATATCGCAACATTACAAACTTTATGTCCACAAAAATCTCTTCACATAACCTACAAGTTTCCAGAAGACCATTTTATCAAATTTTGCCTAAATCATAAGTCAACTCTCAAAGTCAAACATTCTCTCTCCCAAAAAGTCAAACTTTCTAAATCCTTCAAATTTTCACACTTTTTCTTTCTAATTCTTGCTATTTAGCTTCATTTCAGTCAACTCATCCACTTTCCTCTCATAATCCATATAAATTCATTCAAATATCAAAGTCCTCTAAAATAAACAATTCTTTTCTCATAAATTTTTCTTAATTTCAGCAAATTTTCTTAAATTCATAAATTGTCTCACCAATTTTTTTATCATTAATATTCATTGTTATATTTCTAATTATCATCAAAAGTTCGGGGTCCAACATAAAGAGCAATACATCAACCAATAATAAACACATTCTGAAACCAATCACAAGTACATTTAATATAAAAGAAAATTTATGGGATAATAATTAGAAAAAAAAAAGAAATAGCAAACCTATCTGATATATTTAAGAAGCCACACACCAACTTTGTATTTTTTTATGGTAATTAGCACCGTTAATCAAAAGATGCCTCTATTAGAGGACTCACTCTGATTCAGCCTTTATAGAAGCCAGGTTAAAAGCTCCTCTTTTTACTTCGTGTTCAGATAAGAAATACTCCAAATATAACTCACTTATGTGCCACGTGTCATTAAGTTGGTCACGATCGTGGCTTGCTTAATTGACAGTCATGCATACTATGTTTTTTCATCCAATCTTTTATGCGTGTGACCCTTAGGTTTCTAGTTATTTTGGTCACTTGAATTAACTCTTAATCCGAGAAAATCATAAAGGGTTTTATGATGTCAATTTACCATAATGTAAGTGGATTAATACTTGAATTCTTCGATAGTTAATTATCATATTTACGAACCTTTTCATAGTCAATTATCATGTAATTCATCCCTTCACCATCCTATACCCCACTTGGTTCGGAGTATGGGCTATATGTCAAACCCCCTAGACTGACTATGTTAGATCTAATTCAAGTGATATTAGTTCTTATCATGGGATCTCATTACTTTATGTGTCATTGAAGACTCTCTTCATGACACATTATTGCTTTAGCCAGATACCCCCTAGTAATGAATAAGAGGCCTGGGTATCATCTCCTTCTATTAGGAGTGGTGAATTCTTTATTGACTACCTAATTACCTTTGAATGCCAATAGCTATACCCAATTACTACCCTATGAGTGATCTCATCTTAAGGCAACAAGAAATGGTGTCAAAATACAGGATCAATATCCAAGATATCCTCAAGTCTAAGGATATTTGCCCCATTAATATGATGAGATTAATGGTGTCAAAGTGCAGGATCAGTATCCAAGATGTCCTTAAGTACCTCAAGTCTAAGGATATTTGCACCATTGCTATGATAAAATTAATCACTGGCATTTGATAGATCATCCATATGATAATCTCATAGTGGGTCATCCGATGTACTTACTACTCTTAGTAAGCATCCACATGTTAACTCTAAACATCTCATGTTTATAGTTTATAAGATTTATTGCTTGATCAAATCAAGGAGTATAATATGTGCTAGTCTATCTGGATTAACAATGTCCTGTCTGATTAATCCTATGAATAGGGATAATTTAGATATTATTATAATTGCACATGATAGGAATCTCATTATCATAATCTCATCATCATTTCCTTCATGCTATTTTTTGTATCATGGACTTCATTAATTTGATTTAAGAACAACATCAATTCATAAATAACTTAGCATCAAATTAATGAAAATTGCCTTTTGTTTTATTAATCAAAATAAAGTTTGTACAAAAGTGATAAAGGTGATTTCCTTTAGAGCACTACTCTAACAAAAGAAGCAATACTTTGGGCATGGGGTAATTGGTTATAACTCTAGCTGATTACTATGGTGTTGATTGCAATGGACTAACTATCCATCATCTTGAGTTTCTAAACACTCGTCACTTAATGAGAGTTAAAATCTTAAAGTCCCACAATATGAAACTTTAAGATATCAGCGCAAAATCTTATATTAAAACTAGTCTAGGTCAGGTTAGTTCAAGCTCAATGTCATAGAAATAGAGGAGGACTCAACCAGTAAGGAGTTAGGAGAGGAAAAAGCAGCAGGATGGGAGAAAGTACTGAACAAGCTCACAAAGACTAATAAGGTGTTAAAGGAGATTATGAAGGATCAGTGGAGACAACGATGAGACATCCGAAATATTCAAAAATACTTTGCTGCTCAAGGTGTAGAGATTTCACCTCCAACACCATCACCATCACCACCTCTATCACCATGACGGTTTTATGTTCTAACCCTTTCTCTTTTCAATTTTGTCTTTATGTTGTTCATATAGTTTTATTCTATTTTATTCCCATCTTTTTTTTGTTTGTTCTTCTCACATTAACAATGTGTTGTCCAAGTATAGGGAGGGTTGGGTGCATTATATGTTTTTATTTGAATGCGAGTTTTGTATGCTATATGATAGTTTTACTTAGGATTGCATGACGTGATTTGTGTGAATGCCAATGGCTAGGGCTAAACGTAATCGATCTAGCATTGAACATAGTCTTTTAAGTTGTTAAACTTTATTAACTTAAGAAATTAGTGTTCTAGGTTGCTTCGGTTGAATATGCATGTTAATTGAGATACGATGTCAGTTCATTCACTTTAGGAATTTACCACATTCATTTATAATTTTAGGCCAATCAAATAAGTAGCATCATTAGTATCTTTTCATGAGAATGATTAGCTTAAGAAATGAGGTAGGCAAGAATAAAATGTTGTGTAAATCTTAAACGAATAACTATTTCGCTGGCACTTTTTGAAACAAATTGGGTTATGAATAAAGCTAGTGACCAGTTGAGAATGTGAGGTACTTGAGTAACCATGGGACATCCATCAAAAATTTTTACCTTCATGTCAAAAGGCTATAATGATACTCCAACCAAGCTACTTAATAAAAACATGGCATAGTTAAGTAACTAGGGGACATTCATCACAAATGTTTGCCTTTGTATCAAAAAGCTATGTTTATGTTAATAAAATTAACAAAAATAGTGTGTTGTTTAATAAATCCTACTAATTTTTTGAATAGCTTGATTTCTTATAAAAAGCCACTTGAGGATAGTTACAATATTGATTGACCAAATAATATTTCGTCTGAAGTACTTAAACACATTTTTCACTTATTAATAAGTTAGAAACACTTGAAGGATTGTGTTTATAGTTAAATTTGTTTCATGAAGTTCAACGTTATTGTACCATTGTTGCATATGTGTGTTTTGTTGTTGTGAGTGTTTTTTGTTTTTTGTTTTGCTTGTTTTGTCTTTTCTTAAGGACAAGAAAAAGTTTAAATGTGGGGATGTTGATAGTGGTAGGTTGCATAATGTTTTAGTAGGTAGTTTAGTATGTGTTTAGTTCTTAAATTGAATGATTAGTACATGTTTAGGAGAGGATTGTGTTATTTAGTTAAATGTTTGTGTTTTGAGTGTTATATGGGTTAGAGCATGCTTTTATGCTTAATTTTTTTTGTATTTAAGGTGCTTTGATGTATTTGTTAGTGCTTAAGAATAGATATGGAAGAACAGAGAAGAATTAGAGGAAGCTTGGGGCTAGACATAGGCCACAATTGTGGCAGAAGTAGTTGGGGGAGCCACGATCGTGACAGAGAGTAACAACCCATTATCTCATATTGGGGTCTAGAAACCCATGATAGTGTATATGTGAACATACAGAGACTTTAGAAATGCATTTCATGCTCATGCATTATTGAATGTATACATATACGTGAATAATTATTTTTGACATATTGAAATAATAGTACATGCATTCATTGACATTTTTTAGGTATAATTGATTTATAAATGCGATTAAAATGTGAATCGTGGATTATTTGTGTTGCAAATTTAGTTGGTGATAACAATTATTATTTCAAAATTTTTGGTGAAATTTAGGAAATTTTTAGGTATTTTAGACTAGGAAAAATGTTGAAATAATGGACCAATTATATTGTGACATGTGGTAGCTTTAAATGTTTGACCAATGGCCCATGTGCATGGATGACAGGTGTCAATGTGATACTAACCCACGTAGTTAGGTGTTGAGTAGAAAATTTTTGCAGCTCTTTCTCTCATAGGTTCACCGAAATAACTCTATACCAAAACTATTTGTCCTTGTCCATCACTAAATATTGAATTTCCATTCTTTTTGTGTGTCATTGAATCAGTCTTACTGCTGGGAAGGATAGCTGAATCAAGTAAATGATTTTTAATGATATTTTACTGTGTAAATGAATACATGCATGAGAGGTTTAAGAAGTGTAGTTTCGGTGAATGAATGGGATGAATAAATTAGATGAAGAATTTGTGAAGTTAGGAAAATAGTAAAAAGTGTATCTAGAATTGTGCAAATTTGAGTTAAATGGAGAAGTGAAATAGAGAATTGCTGAAAATAGCAATTGTTTACACGATGCTTATCTTGTTTTTACTATAGCTATGCGTGAATGTGTTTGAGTGTTTAGAAATGAATCAAATGAATTTAGAGTTATGGGAAAAGTACTAAGATGAAAAGTTTACGATGAAATAAAAGTGTTGGCAAAAAAAAAGTGAAGGAAATGAAATAAGTGCAGAAAATGGTGAGCAATCCATATGTGAGTTTTGTTTTTTTATGTTTATGTTCAATTTTGAATTTTAAGTTGATTTTAGGGTAAGTTGACTTGGAATGGGAGTAGAAATGTAGAGAATGTAAGCTAGAAATGGTGTAGAGAGAATGTGGATTAAGTAGTAGAAGAGAGGAAGAAGAAGAGAAGAAGTGCTGCAAAATCTGGAAAATAATGGAGTGTAAGATTGTGCATCGAAAGGTTTCCTGAAACTAAATAGGTTTGAGTCTTTTGGCTATAACTTTTTCATCTGACCTCCAAATGACTTGAAACTTGAACCAATAGATTTCTAATATATTTTTCTTTCCCTCCATGAAAATTAGAGCCATATGAATTCATTCAAAAATATTTGATTAATGGATTTAGGATGAAAATGGGGGAATGTGCTAAAATGTTATGAACTAGAGATCTTTCACTGAACATGCTTTGGTATTTTGATTATATCTTGATCATTAGATCTACAAATGAGATTATTCTTGATTTAAACTAAACTAAAGCCATTTAGTTACAATTTTTAAGAGAAATTAAATTTTAATTTTTTCCTTAAGGGTCTTGAAATTTAGTTTGAAATTAAGTCTTAGCCTAGGCCGTAGCACTTCCCATGACTAAAAACATATCCTATTTTCTTCAAATAAACTGTATTGATGTAGGATGAATCAAACAAAGTTGTCTTCACAAATTTTTTAGCTTATTCTCTTATCTTTCAATTGGTATAAAGTTGGTAATTTTTGAATATTGAAATTGACAGATATGGTTGTACAACTTCGAGTGTATGATCATGCACTAGCCAAAATTTCAAATGTACTCAGTCTGCAGTATTTTAAGCTTAACTCCTAGAATACTGAACCAAATTGTATGATCTTGGTGTCATTAAAAATTTAATACATAGAGGAAAATACTCTATTTTCCTTGTCATAATACATGGAAGCTTATTTCCCGTTTTGAGAACAAAGCTAGAATGGTTAATAACTGTTTGAATTCTGGAAACTTTGGAGTAAAATTAATATTTGTATTAGTTTATTAAAGAATATACCTAAGAATTTGTCATTGAACATGCATCATACATGATGCATTTATAAATGTATGTATTCAGTTAAATGAGCAATGAAGTAATATGAAAATTTATGTGATTGAATATAGAAGAGCACGTTGAGCGACTGCTTCTAGACATTGCCAAGACTTTAAGGCAATAAGCTAAAGGGAGAAATTGTAAGTAACCTAAGATGGTCTCACCTTGATTTCTTATGTTTGATACTACATTGAATTGTTATATGTGACATTTTTGTACTGAATTTCGGGCATGAAATGTCTGAGGAATTTGATGTATGCATAAAACATTGGAAGTGTTACTTGAATGTGAATGCGACTGACTATTTATTTCTCAACTTGAATGTTGAATTCCGAACTAAAAGTTCGATGGAAAAAGCAAATGAAAAAGAATATGAATGTGATTGAATGTGCATAATTGATCGAATTTGAGGAATGCATTTCATTCCAATGTATGAAATATAAGGCAGTTGTGACTGATGTTGCCAGTGAAAAAGAGCTAACAATGTATACATATGAATGATGGATCTAATGCTACAATGTAAATTATGGTTTATGAAATGAAATGAGGAAATTTTTGGACTTTAGATAATGTGTTATTTCTGATCTTACTTTTGATGCCATGTAGTAAAGTGAAAGTGAGATAGATAATACACCACTTCTGTCGAACATGTGCACAAGTGATCATAGGGCCCACGTATGTTTCTGATGGGAGTGAGGTGTTACATAGAGAGCTAGATGAAGTGCCACAATTATGGCACTATAGGCTACGATCATGGCCTGTGTGACAAATAGTATGGACAGCCTCCTAAATGTGACTTATTGAGGGATATTTGACTTTTTGGACCTAGAAAAACCCTACGGTTTACCAAAAATAGAAAAGACTATATAAAGAAAGAGAACCCTAGGAGGAGCTCCAACTTTTACCACTTTAGGAAAACTCTAAGAAGAAGAAGAAGAAAATAAAAAGGAGGAAGAAGAGGAAAGAGGAGAGAGGAGAGGACTTCTGCTACTCCTGCTTTCCTGAGCCATCCTGATCCATCCAATTGACATTTCCTTTTCATTTTTTTTCATTTTTTTCTTTGAATGTGCAAGATGGATATGATGATGTTAATGGATTTGGGATTGATGATGATGTTCTAACTTTTCTTTAGGGATTTAAACTTAATTCAATGTTAATCTAGTTATTTTTGTGTTAACTCATTTGGGTGTTATGATTATTTATTGTAAGTTCATGCTTCGATAATAAATCGAGAGAGTAAGCCAAATGCAAAATGATTGGGTTTGTTAATGAGAGTTAAATGACTCAATAGACCATGCAAATAATCAAATCAGTAATTATACGGAGAGAGATCTTATGTGAGACCCAGTTGTTTAATGGAATGCTTAAGATCTGATTAGGTTGTTGGTTGATTGTTAATCGAGAGATTACAAGTTCAGTAATTCGACTTAATTAGGGTTTATCAATTAAGGCTTAGTGATTATAACTCAAGAAAGAGTAATCCACCCTTCGATAGTCTAGAACTGACACCCCATTAACACAAAAGTGATTAGGTTAACATTAATGATATGATAAATCCCTTTATCATAATTTGGTTTTTTTTCTTGTGTGATTTCCTATAGTGAATTTGGTGGTGCTCAATATTCAATTTCTTTTGTGTTAATTTTTCAAATTAACTTTCTGTCAATTATCTTCACCTGTTTACTTTTTTGTTCAATTTTATTTTTATTTTAATAATTTTTAGGCCTTAGATAACTTAGAATTAGATTAGTTCGGCAATTTTTTGAGGGATTGACACCTCACATACTACACCCACGACCTGTGCGCTTGCAGTATATTGAGGGTTTTAAATAGATTAAAACTTGTTCAACACGATTCACATTAGGATTTCTCAATCTCTATGTATGAAATCAGATTATGATTTAATATTCTTGAGTTATTAGAACATAGATAAAACCCGTAATCAAATCACAATATATCAAACAATAAATTGCATTAATAAAAGAATCAAATCAAAGCAAAGTATTAACATAAGGTTCATCTAACCTAAATACTAACTTGATGTTTAGTAACACATTATCAAACACAAAATCAAATATAAATAAATAGAATTGCGAATCGAAAACAACGGGGTTTATACTTCTAAATCTCCCTGATTATCTTCTATCGAATATTTTTACAATGTAGAGGCTTGATCTTATGTTTTGATGGATCTTTAATGATTTCTTCATGTTTCCCACTTCTCTAGATTAAAATCATCCCTTCTTGATGCTTTCCACGTTTGGAAATTGCCTCCAAAAGTCACCCTATGACACCCTACAGAGTGCCTCCTCAATCTTCCCTAAAACGTCTTTTTATCACGAATTTTAGGGTTTTGGGAGATGTATAGTCCCTCGCACAGTCGTATATATAGGACCACACATAATCAAAATTTTTTGAGTATCATGAAAATGCATGACCGTGTGAAAGTGCACGGCCTTGCACTCCTTCCAAATTGTTATTCACTATTTTACACCGAGTTTTCATCTGAATTCTTCTCCTTTAAGTCTATGAATGCAATTATAACTTATAAACACACTTGAAACCAATTAAGTACCAAATATAGGATAAAAGTATGAAATATCAAGAAAAATAAATCAAACATGGGTGTAACAATATAGTTAAATATCTATCTATCAAACATCCTTACACTTAAGCTTTTGCTTGTCCTCAAGCAAACTATAATTAAATCATAAATTTTACAACATCAATCCATCGCCAATCTCAACCTGTCCATTTATACTATACATCATCACATACTATTAAATCAAATTAAAATACAATTAGATTCAAGTTGTCCTAAAATTAATTTCCTAAGCAATATTAATAGTAATCACATCAACAGTCGCATTGAAATCAAAATCATATCTCTTTACATCCTCACCAAGATTTCACTCAATACACTCAAATGTTTAAGGTGAGAAGCAACAAACTCTCAATTAATGCATAGTAGAACTCTTGCCATAGGCTTGTAATAAAATCACATCTCCACCACTTATTTACAAACTAGAAACAGAAATCAAAAAGGTTTTTATAAGGTTGTAATGGGAATTAGGTAAGGCATGATTAGGTTAATAAAAGGGGGATTAAATTAAAGGAAATTTACTACAAAATATATTTCAAGAATCGTTACAAATACACATAGGTCTTTTTATTGCACTCTATTGGTACCACAAATTCATTCTCTTTTTTCTTTTCCTTCTTTCTTTCTTTCTTTTTTCTCTCTTTTTATGCTTTTTTTTTCTTTTCTTCTCTTTTATGCTATTCAGTTAGTACCAAAATTTAAGAAATATTAAACCTTTCATGAATTTCATGTTTTAATAAGTAAATAATATAAATAACCTTTAAGGTTCAAAACAATAAACAGGTCTTCAAAGAAAAATAGGATTAAGATTTATAATTAAACAATGAAAAAGCCTAGTGCTCAACTTGGTTATTCCTAAAGGTAAATTTTTTGGTATGGTGATTTCAAAGAAATAGGCTAAGCAAGTTGGTGAACTAAGTGCCTTTATCATATTAATTCTTCTAATTTAACAAATATAGTCTCAATATGTATAATAAAAGCAAGTTTTAGAATTATCCTACTATGCAATGATAACACACACATGAAAGAATATCAAAGTTTTTAAAAATTTTGAAAATTTGCTTTTTAGGCTTAAAAACTCATGAAAAAAGATTGGATATATGTGTGTAACTAATATGCAATTTCATTCAACTTGAATATTTCAATGAGAACGAAAAATATGACTTAGAAAACTAGTTTCATTCTAACCATCATCCTTTTGCACACCAATTCAAATCAATATTCAACAAGAACATATAGTACACATGGACATATTCAACCAATTCAAGATATTAGTTAATAAAATTTATTGTCAAGATTATAATAAGCTTAAAGAATTCGTAAAACCCATCCCCACACTTAAAGTTGTACATTGTCCCCAATGTACACAATATAGGCATTTATGAAAAAGTGAGAGGGTTGTTGGTATTTTCCTGATTGTGTTGATTTTCTAATGTGTATCCATCCAATGTTAAAATAACATTCTTACAAAATATAAAAGAAAAGGATAAAAAGAAATAACATAATAGAAAATAAAATCTTATACTAAAATGAAAACAAAAATAAAATAATATCAAAATAAAATTAAAACAAACTCATGACTTGCCTCCCATGCAACACTTCTTTAATGTCAGTAGCTCAATGTAACCTTTACGTTGAAGTCATCTGGATCAATAATCAGCGACTTGCTTCTACCTTTTTCTCCATAAAGCGGCTTTATAACCTGTAAACAAGCCACATGTTGCAAGATAATAACAAGGACATAATTTATCAAACTAATAAATCCAATTTCAAGTAATAATGCCCTTTTTAATGATAAATTGTTAATAAAATAAGGGATAATGGAACTCCCTACATCATCAACTAACTCGAACAGTCTATCTTCGAGGAAGTGGGAACCTTTCGTACTTAAGGTGTTGGATCGGAAAAACAAAGCATGTTATGTTGGATAGCTTTCACTCTTGCAGACCTAGTCCTCACACCAAACATATCATGTAGGTGATGGACCATTGCACTAGAAGTTTTCATACAAGCAATTTGCTTTTGCAACATGCCGTTGACAGAAGCCATAATATAACACTTAGTAGTCTTGTCAGCATTTTGCCAATGCTCATATTGCTGGACTTGCTCAGGAGTTGAAGCTTCACCCGGAGGTGTAGACTCACTTTCATTTAACACCTATGAAATACGTTCATATTGAAGAACAATGTCAAGGTTACGTCTCCATTCATTAAAATTATCTCCATTTTCCAATTTGTTATTAGTCAAGAGCAAGGTGCGAGGATTCGTTTTATGGATGATTATGTCTGAAAATATAAATTATTAAAAATGAGCATACTAGTCAACAATTAATGGAACTTTGTATAAAATCATGATGCATATATGCATGATGATAGATTTAGCAAAACTTAAAAAAATTAAAACCTTATACGACGGTTATTTTTCTTATCTATAATAGACTAAATGACGGTGGGTCATCTTATCCATTAAAAGAAAAACTGGGACCCTCCCACTCAAAAAACTACCAAGCATCTCATGCTCAATTTTTTAAGAAGCATCTTAATTTAGTCCATACTTTAACCATACGGTAGGTAGTTTATTGATAAAAAATGTTGAGTGTTTAACCATTTGATTCATACACTAAAGATACCTGCAAACCATGCCTCAGTGGGAGGTCACATTTGCTATCAATAAGTGGACTTATCCCTAAGGAGACCCACACCATGCAAGATCTAGGATTCATGCCCTCCGATGGGGAGTAACAATTCACCACATGCAAATGGGCCATCATTTAGAGACCGTGGACTCTCACATGAGCATCCTCTCCCACTCAATCTTTTTGGACTTTAAGTTTTTAATTACCATCTTGTCTAGATGCAATTTATTATCCATTCTATATTGTTTCATTATATATCTCATACATAATGAATGCATGGCAAGGCCTAGGGTTGGCAATTTTCTAAATGACATGCAATCACATAATATCACATATTATAAGCATTCATATCTCTATTCATCACATGAACTAATAAAGCCACTTTTAATTGTCCATCCTAGAAATTAAAAAAAATACAAGCCTTTTAGGCCTAAAAGTATTCTTCTTGGACTTGGATCTTCCGCTTCGAACTCTTCACTCACATGATCCGGCCCATTCAGTAAACAAAATGTAATGACATATATTAAAACCGAAATTTGTCACTTTGAAAAACAAAATTCCAGCACTAGATTTTTAGAAAACCGATTCTTTGTTATGACAAAAAATTCCAGCACTAGTTTTTATTAAAACCGAAACTTATTTAATGAAAATAAAAAACCAGCACTTAGTATTTTATCAAAACCGAAATTGGATTCTATGAAAAAAAAAATCCAGCACTTATTTTTACAATAAAAACCGAAATGTGATCCATTGAAACAAAATTCCAACATCTTTGTTTTCACAAAACTTATGCCAATACACAAAAGGATACACCGGAAAAATTTTACCTTTCCATTTCTTCAACCCATGGCTGCTCCATCTTCATCATTACATCAAATTGTACATTACAAAATCAAAGAAAATAGAAAAATGAAGCCTAGGAGGAAACATGGTGATGATAGATCACCCTCCTTGTTACAACCAAATGAAGAAATCTTACAAGGCAAATTTAACTTCTATGGACAACCAAAAGAGCAACATATACACCATATATATTTCTATCACATAAAATTATGCAGCATACACATAAAAATTTCCAACCCATGCATCAAATATATAGGAACCGAATTCATGCATTAGAAACCGACTTTGATACAAATTGTTGGATTGGAAAAACAAAGCATGTTATATTTGGAGAAACGGTAGATTTCAAAACTTTTAAGAAATCATTACTTGCAGCGGAAGCAACAAATCCAAATCATCATGATAATCCATACATGATATAGTATAAGGATAATAAAACATAAACAAGATCAGGAGTATTACCGACTCCTTTGCTACAGCTTTAAATTCTCGCTGCGCTATCCTCTCCTTCTTCTAGTATCGAAATCCTTTGCTTTTGAATCTTTTCCTTTAACAATCTACTTTCTCCTTGTTGTTATATCCTCAACCAATTAAATTTACCACTTGTTCTTCAAGGACAATTAGGTTAACAAAATCCTTTGGTGGGAAAGGAGAAGAAATGTTTGGAGGAGATTTTCTTAGAAGAAGAAGAACCAAAAATGAAACTCTTTCAATTAGTATTTTCGATTCTACCTTGCATGAAAGGAGAGAAGGTCTCAAGAACATGCAAGATGTCTTTCTTACACTCCAATTTTGGTTACGCATGAATGGAAGAAGAGAGAGGCATCCAATGCATCACTTCTTGCATTAATCAATCATAAAATTGCCAATAAATGATACTCTCTTCATTTATCTTTAAAATGGCTATATGAAAAGACTATAACCTAAAATTGAATAACCAATTTCGGTTTTGGCAAGAAGAAAGAAGGAAGATGGTCCATCTAATGTACATCTTTCATATTTAATCTAATGAATGCAAATAGGTTACATGCTAACATTAAAAGACAACCATTAAACCATTTAATGGTAAGTTCATAACTCCATTTAATGATGATAAACCATAATAAAGACCATCTTTATTTTATCATTTTAATGTCAAATGTGTAGCTTCACATTTCACCTAACAAAACTGAAATTGCTACTTCTCCTTTAAAAAAATTGTTTTAATATAATTAATTTAATTAATTACATTATACCAAAATCTAACCCATTTTTAAATGTACATTTGGGCTTCTAATTAACCATTAATTAGACCAAGCCCAACATTCAATTATGGGCTTCTAAAACCTCCATTTATATTTCTTACTTAGCTTGATAACCTTCCTTAAAGCCAAGTAGGGAATCTTATTAGAATTTGATAATTCAAGCTCCAATAAGCCCAGAATTAATTCAATCTCATTAGAATTAATTCTAGCTTATTAACTAAATGTCATTCCACTAAAGACAATTATTTGGACTCTTGAATTATTAAATATTATGAGAATACATACACTACAAGGAAAACACCCATTTTGCGACGTTTATAAAACGTCGCAAATGATTAAAAAACGTCGGGGAAACGTTTTTTTGACGTTTTAAAAAACGTCGCATCAAACGTCGTAGAAGGGGAGTAAGCAAAGGTTTTTATCGACGTCGTATAGAAAACGTCGAGGAATCCTGGGATTTTTTCCGACGTTGACGGAAACGTCGAGAAAACTTAAGAGAATGAGCGACGGTTGAGGTAAACGTCGTTGAACGACATAACTTTCTCGACGACGTACTAGACGTCGTAGAAAGCATGACAATCTTCGACGCCTTCTAGACGTCATAGAAAATCGACATTTTTCGACGCCTCGTGAGCGGCGTAGAAAGTTTGGATATCTGCGACGTGTTATAGACGTCGTTGATAGGTTGCCGTTCTTCGACGTCTTATAGACGTCGGAGAAAGCATTACTATCTGCGACGTTTGCTAACAAACGTCGCAGATGATTATTTTTTAAAATTTATTTTACATATATTGAAATAATTTAAATTTAATAAATTATAATTTTGTATATTTAAATTTAAATGACATATAATTAAATAAATTATTAAGAATAGTGAGAATTATATTCCATTAAAATCAAAATTTTAATGGAATGATTATTGTAATTGAATAATTAATTGTTGGTTATTTAATAAGTATTTAATATTATATATTTAATTTTGTATTTAGTCATTTATCAATTTGTTGAGTACATCATGGATTTGCGAATGATCAATAATATATAACAAGAATTTAATAGATGTAGACAATAAATTATATAATTTAAAATCCCAAACATGTCATAATATAGTAATTAATATGAACAATATGTCATAAGTGTCTAATATATCAGTATGAATACTTATCTAATCAACGCGAATATTATGTGTAGAACATATTATGTTTAATTTATCCTGCATTGCTTCAAATTTTTTGGTCAAGTCATCGACTTTAGACTATAAGCCCTCATTAACCTTCTTGGACTCCGCTAATTCGTCTCGAAGTCTCTTTCTGACTGAAGTCTTCCCTTGTGGTCGAGGCCCCATTCCCATACCAACAATGTAATATGTTCTGGTGCCTAGGACTTTGTCGCATACTTCATCCACTGTCATCGGATGACCTTGTTCAGCTGAATGTGTCAATTCATGACACATTAAGTCTTGAAAAAGTAAAGAGTTAATAACATATACAATGTGATTTAAGAAATATTTATAAATAAGCTATGTACTCACCCATTTTTCTTTGCATTCAGGAGTTGTCCATTGATCTTTTCTTTCATCATAATGAGTGTGATACCATAACTTCATCCGGTCACACTCTTCTAAAATCTCTGTCACTCTGTTGCATAGAAATATATAAATAGTAATATTTATTATAAAATTTGAAATTTCAATAAAAGAAAATATAATTAAAAGATAATAACTCACAATCTCATGCCAGATAGCAACAAAGGCCTCAGAGCGGAGTTTGGTCGACATTTGACCTGACTCCTAGCAACTTTTGCTTTTTGACTTTTTTCCTAATCGCACACGTTAAGAAAATGTATTATAAAATCTATAAATCATAATTCATAAATACTAAAATATAATAAGTTGTAAAAATAGTAGTGATCAAATAAACTAACCTTTGTAGCTGATTGCTCCCAATATTCGCATAAGTCCATCCACTCTGCCACTGTGACACTATCCGGCTTGACATCCTTTCCGTACTTGGTAAAATACTTTTTTAAACTATATCTTTGATCTTTGGACCTTAACGCAAGAAACTTCTTCACAGTAGCATGTACTTCGTTGTCAGTCCTCATTCCCTTGATTTCCAACTTTGCTGATAAAATTATAAATTCTTGGTCAATGTTCTAAGCATATGAAAACACATACAAATTAGATTGGTTTAGAATACTTACGCCTAACTTGTCAAATGCAATATCCAATTCCTCGGTTGTAATTTTGAAAATTTTGTTTTAACAGTAAGGAAGTTCGGGATACCAAACCAGTCTCACTGGAGAATTTGGCAGATTGTAAGGAGTTGGTTGGTCGTCCTTCAGTTGGGGAGATCTCGATCTCCAATCTCTTACCTATGGCCTTGTTAATCTTTGCCAATCCCTGTCCTTTTGTAAGACCCCTTTTTTTTCTTACATCAGTTGTTGATCCTAAAATAGCAAAGAAAAAAGCATATAACATACTCTTAATTTGTTAGATAAGCAAAATAAGTAAAGTTAATAAATTTCACCAATGTATTGAGTAACATAAAACCTGCAGTGCTTGCAGAAGAAGAACCCACAGTGGATGTAATTGTTTGATTTACTGGTGTCTGATAAGCCAAAGTTGGAGGCATCTCTTGAGTCGTGGATGGAGAACTAATGTTGCGACGCTGATTCATAATTTCTTCATATTTATCTCTAGGATGAATAGGCTGAGAAGGTGCACGTGTGACTTCTCTCGGTGTTGGAGTAGGCTGAGAACAAGCATGTGTGACTTCGTTCGGTGTTGGAGTAGGCAGACAAGGTGCAGCTGTCTGGTTTTGTGGTTGTGTACAAGAAGATGACGCAATAGGTGTGTTCCCAAGAAGTTGACGGTAACGCGACTGCAAATTTGTCGGTACGATGCTACTTGGTGCAGCCTTATTATTCTTCTTGGGTTGACCTGGTGCCATGTGAATTACCTGCATCATAATTGAGATTAGATTTCAAAGTTCAAAACCAAATGCATTTCCAGTGTTCACTTGAAAGGCAACAAGAAAATGTTGCTGAAGATAAATGTTGCAGAAGATAAAGTTTGACCCAAAATGACTCCAACTAGTTAAGCATTGTTGTATAATGAAATAATAACTATCCTAATTAACATGAAAATAAACTAATAACTTAGATGATTCACAGTTAGAAGATAAAAGTTTGACAAAACTGAATTGGCAGATTGGCAGATTGTGCAATGTGCTTTTTTGCATTGTGCATAATGCATGCATTGTGAATTGGCAACATGCATTAGAGTTTTCAATGAATATATTAAACTTGATATTGACAAAAAGATTAGAGTTTGATTGATGAAAGGTAGAACTTTTTATCCGTAACTATGAATACAAGTGAATGCAAGGGCTGCTGTAATGAGGAAAACATTTTCTAATTCCATCTATAACTATAGATTTATGATATTCATGAAGCATTTATATAGGTATCTTCTTGGAGGCTTTAAACTAATGAATTTGCTGCCAATGGCATGAGGAAATTGTTAAGTTAGATACCATGATTCTGTATAGTAATGGACACTACTAGCATTGGCATAGATGAAAGGAAAACAAAAACAGAAAAAATTTATATAGTAATGCAAATTGTTCCTAAGAAAATTTACCAGACATGTAATATTATGTTAGTGTATTAACTTGGTAGAGTTTAGGTCCTGTTGCAATTGTAAGATAAGCATTATAATCAGTAATATGGTAACACTTGCTTCCCATGATAAATTTCAGTTCAAGGACACCATTTGTGGAGGTAGATTCTTGGTTCCGCATGAAAGATACCTACCAAGCAAGTGATTGTTTTTGAAATTACATCGTCATGCCTAATATCTATAAATCTTCTGATGGCATATCTCAAATGATGGGGAATATGTAATGCAGATTGCCTTCTTCTCAGACAATTAAGAGCTTATTGTCTAGTTTTTGATATACATGCTAAATTTGTTTTTAAGCTGCATTTCGATGTTGACATTTAGGTTAACATCAAGAGTATATACTGAACCATGCATGCACAATTTGCTATTTCTACACAACTATCTTGTTACTTTACAGAAAAGTCCAACGGAAATCAAGGAGGACCAACTCAAAGGGCCTCTGCATTAGCCGCTTTATCTTCCGCTTTTAATCCATCTAGTGACAAGTCAGCCCATTCAAGAATGTCCCGCAAATCTACTCTTCAAAGACATTTGAAACATGATCAAATGTTTCTTATATCCTTGAAATTCCCATTTCATGAGTCTTTCTTATATCCCTTCTTTTAGAGTATGTAATATAGTGTAAAGCTAGTGATTTGTTAATGACACAAAGATAGTTATTGCTTATTTTCTAAAAGATTAAATGCATTAAAAGCTACCTAATTTCCTCAAATGCAACTGCCTAATGCCTAAAAGCAGTAATTGTCGATAATCTTTTCAATGCCCGAACTATGTTATCACATTTTAACTATGTTATTGGGACAGTTTGAGAAGAGGTGCAGACACTAAAAATGAAGAAAATAATATCAAGAATTATGATTATAAGCAATATACTAGGACTAACCTTGTTGCTAATGACACAAAGAACATAATTACCTGTACAAAGGCACAAATGCAGCTACTTTTAGACATTTACATCAAGAAGTACGGCTATATTAACATAAGGATTATGAAGTGCTCTACATGGTTGATGCTATTGATGAGTATGCAGTTGGTCAGTTCAAGGAACATAAGGATTAGTGTGCATTATATATCTCAAACACCAAGCTGCTAATGTTTACATGCATTGGTTTCAAATTGATGTGGAGAGTAGATCACAAACGGTTGTCCATAATACCTTGTCCTATAAGCTTTGTACTTTTAGGTTAATTAATTAACTATTTAGTAGCTTAGAGGGGTAACTCTCCCTCTCGACCCTTCTAACAAGAATGCTTAAGAACAACATGAAAACTTGAAGCATGAAATGTTGAAGAACCATTAAAAACCGATAGATATGAACTATGCTGAAAACTTCAGAGCTATAACTGTTTAAAGATGGTTTTTTGTGACATTATCATTTCTGGAATGCATGCATGTTCATGTTATTATGTTCAACAATTGTGCAGGGATATGTTGGTTTTGGTCAACTTGAGAGGTTCAACTACATCAATATAGGTTCGCAAATGCTTGAAGACATTTAAAGTGAGCAAATTCATGATTAAACAAAACTCTTTGAACCGAGCAATCATAAGCACAATAAGTATTGGCATTGCAGCCCTAGTCAAGATGGATTCACAGAGAAACATGGATGCTGCATATAAAGAAATGGTGGACTAAGGTGATTGCCTTATAGGTGACTAAGTTAATCCTAGATGCAAAAAGAATATGGAGAGTGACAAAGTGACGGTGTACTCTTCAAAGTATTGGCATTGCAGCCTATTCAAGATGGATTCACAGAGAAACATGGATGTGCGATATAAAGAAATGGTGGACTAAGGTGATTGCCTTATAGGTGACTAAGTTAATCTTAGATGCAAAAAGAATATGGAGAGTGATTAGTGATAAAAAGGCATGCACCTAAACATCTGCTTCTGGCAAGTAAAAACGCATGCACCTAAGCATATGCTAAAGGCTACATAATTACCTGTAAAAAGGCACAACTGCAGGATCTTTTGAATTCTCAGTCCAAGAAATCTGAAATGTAATAGTAAAATTTACATCAACAAGTGCAGCTACTTTTAGACAGTTAAATCAAGAAGTACAACTATATTAACATAAGGATTATGAAGTGCTCTACATGGTTGATGCTATTGATGAGTATGCAGTTGGTTAGTTCAAGGAATTGCAAGGTAATCATACTCATACCCACATTGACAAGTATTGTTAAACACGGTCGGTAATGTTTACATGCATTGGTTTCAAATTGAAAAATGTTCAGAAGCAATATTAATCATAAGCAACTGAATCATCTTTTCAAAGGATTCTTATAAACAATCCAACTTCTTTCATAGCAAAACAATAGCAAACCAAAAAGTGTTAACTGAATTATAAGAAATTATTCATCGTCGTCGCTTATCGTATCTTGGAATACAATATCACATTCATTGTCACTACTACTTATCTCTAAGTCATCTAATTCGTCATCTAAATGTTGCTCGGTATTCAATACAACATTATTTATTACATCAAATGCAATATCAGTTCTATCTAAAAACTCTAAGCAACATTCCTCGACTTCGACGGGAACTTCATGTGACTCTTTAACGTCATCTGAACCTTCTTCATTACCATGCGAAGGGATATCATACGCACGTCTAACTTCACATTCTTGCACAATCCGCCAATTTGAACCGAGTACCAAATCTTCCACCAAAAAAACTTGCTTCGCTTGGTTTGCCAAAATAAATGGGTCATCCTTGAACCAAAACTTACTAACGTTGATGCTTTTTACAATGCCATTGACCCTCATATTTGAACTTCCAAGATCGTACCATTTGCATTTGAAAAGCACAACACTTTTACCCCTAATATATTCGAGCTTTATAATATCTCAAGATCCCATAAAATGTTATATTGTCTTCCCATAATTTCCTAACACCGCAACACCACAATTTTGTGTAATCCTTCGCAGATCACGGCCTTCAAGCATGTAAATCGCATTCCATTAGTATTGCAAATCAGATATCGCCTCGCACCAAACTATGAGGTCCACATGCTAATGCATACAAAGACTCAAAGTTTTGCCCTTCATCAAAGCTAGATAATGTCGTCATCTATAAAAAGAAAGGAACATTAGTTTATAAAAAATAATCAGTAATGAACACCACGTTCAAACCTTCTTCTTACCCGATGCCTAAACCACGAAGGAAATTGTTCTTTATGTCTCCTGTCAACATATAATGGACTTTGTCGCCTCAACTCATCCATGTGCTCACTATGGATCATTGAAAAAACCACTATATTAATTTCCATGAATTATCTCAATTCATTCCATATCTTAGTTTAACAGTTTCTTAGCAAAACTTACTCGGTAAACGAACGTATCTCATGACAATTCATAAGCACATACCAATGTGCAATCTCTAGCTCTTTTGTAGGAAGCGCAATTATTTTGCCAGACCCAATTGGCTTACATTGTTGGCAGAACACTGAAATATCACTATCATCAACCATATCATTGAAACGGTCTGGCACGTTGAAGTTGGTTTCAATTCCTTTCAGATACATTGAATGTAATGTCGCACTCTTTAACAACATATGCTTCAAAGAATTGACCCTTCCGACGTGCTTTATTTCGACAAATCCTTCAAAGGTACCTAGGAATCTTCACAAATGATTCAACATAATTAGATAGGCCACTATTTAGTTCACTTTTAAGAGTAATACGATAAATTTAAAGAATACCTCTCAATTGGATACATCCATCTATACGAATCGTCCACTAGTAAGGCTTCATTTGGCAAATGAATAGCCAAATGTACCATAACATCAAAGAATGCGGGTGGGTATATCATTTCAAGTTTGCACAAGATTAAAATAATCTCCTCACACATAGTTTGAACGTCATCCTTGTTCAAACTTCGTCTACAAATTCTGCGAAAGAAGTTCCCCAACTCCAGTAAAACTCCCGTCACATCTTTATTCAAAATGCCACGCGTCCCTAAAGGAAGAATGCTTTGTAACAATATATGACAATCATGCGACTTAAGCCCACTAATCTTCCTTTCCTCCACATTAACACATCTAGATATATTCGATGCGTACCCATCTGGAAACTTTACCTGCTTGACAAACTCACAAAACTTCTTCTTCTCATCCAAAGACATTGTATAGCATGCTGGAGGTTTTCCCACAAAAGTTCCATCAGCAGCCCTTATCAAGTGTAATTCTTTCCGAATATTCATATCTTCCAAATCAAGCCGAGCCTTGATTGTATCCTTGGTTTTACCTTCAACATTCATCAACGTACCAAGAATATTGTCACAAATATTCTTTTCTATATGCATGACATCAAGGTTATGTCTTAATCTTAACTTATGCCAATATGGTAGATAAAAGAATGCTTTTTTATTCCAATTCAACTCTCCTTCCGATCTCCTTCTCCTCTTATTCTTGGGTGCTTTCCATAACATATATTCTCCACATGACATAATTGCTCAACCACAAGATTCCATCCGGTAAGTTAGGTATAGTTTGATGATCACTCGCCATCAAACTTCGCTTCTTCTCCATGGATGATTGTACGGAAGAAAACGACGATGTCCTAAGTAACCAATCTTACTTCTTAACTTACAAGAAGGAGTGTGCGTGTTACAAACAGGGCATGCCTTATAGCCTTTGTGCTCCACCCGTAAATAGTACCATAGTCGGAAAGTCATTGATAGTCCACAATAAAGCGCATGCATTGAACTTTTCGCCCTTCGAGGCATCAAAACATCAAAACCATCTTCCCATAACTCACTTAACTCATCCACTAGTGGTCTCATATAGACATCAATGTCTTGACCAACGACTTTCGGACCGAATAACCAACGATAACATAAAAATGACTCATCCATACACATCCATGGGGGTAAATTGTATGCTAAAGAACAACAGGCCACACGCTATATGAAAGTGACATATTGCCATGTGGATTGAATCCATCTGTTGCTAAGCCTAGTCTGACATTACGTGGTTCTCTAGCAAAGTCGATATAGCTCATCAAAGCTCTTCCAAGCTTCTCCATCGGAAGGATGAACCATGGTATTTCCGCCACCTTTAGTCCTATCATTATGCCAAGTCATTTGTTTAGCGGTCTTACTTGACATGAATAATCGTTGCGATGCCTGATCGTAATATCCCATTTGTCGCAAGGGTAAAATGGTAATATCGGACCGATCGATCGGTTTATTGTATTTATCGTTGTGTATGCTATCGGCCTCTAATTATAGAGGAACTGGTTTATCGTGATATGCATATATTCATAGGTACATGCATTCATGATTTTTCGGTATTTAATTGTGAATTGAAATTGATCAAGTGACTGGTTTGTGAATGATCAAATTGTGAATCGATCGAATCGATCGTAATATGATTAATTGAGAAATTTGAGTTTTTGGGTTCAAATGATTGATTTAATATTGGTTACAAGTGACTGGTATTTGATAGTGGATTATAGGAAATTTCTGGGAAATTCGGGAGAAATCGCCCGGACCGGAAATATTTGGGCGATCGACTTATCGATCAGATAAGATCGAAAGAACTGTCCAATGGTGATGGAAAAATTAGGATTTATACTGTTAAGAAATAAATATGATGAGTTATTGAAATTTAGAGACTGAAATTTGGATTGAGTTGGAGACCTATGCCTATAAATAGCTAGGTTTGGAAAAATTGGGATTATTTTCCTAAGGCATTTCGTTTCTTCTTCTCTCCCTCTACGGTGATTCGATTCTTCTCCCAACGGTGAGATCCTTCGATCTCTTCTTATGGCTTCTTCCTTATTGTGTTAATCTAACTTATCTATGGTGATTGGTGGAGGTTAGAGGCTTTGAGATTGTTGGATCGTTGATTTCAAAGGATTTTAGGGTTTACGGTGGTTGAGGATCGATCGACGATTTGGTAAGATTTTAATGGCATTAATGTTGTTTTAATGGTTTTTATTGCATTTATGACAGTTATTAGGGTTGATTTGAGATAGTTGAGGGTATTAATGGTGGTCTGAGAGTGAGAAACGATTGGAGAAGATGGCGGAATTCGCCGCACGCCGCGGCCTGCGCGCGCGCCAGACGGCGACGAATATTTATTCGTTCGCCGCGGCGAGTGTGCATGGACGCCGCGGCGAGCGTCATTTATTCATGAAGCCGCGGCGTGCTGCCCTCGCTTCGCGGCGTGCCAGGACGCGTCGTTCGCCGTGGCGAGCGAGCTTTTCCGCGCCGCAGCGAGAGACGCGATGCCGCGGCGAGAGGGACTGTTCCATTGGATTAAAATTGATTTATTGGGCATAACTTTTAGTGTAGACCTCCGATTGAGGCGATTCTAGATTTGTTATGAACTAGGGAAAGAGGACTACAATTGAGGATAAGTGTAGGAATTTGAATTGATCTAAATGAAATTGAATTATAAGGAATTGGGTCGATTATGGTGCATAGTATGACCTAAATGTCAAATTGAGTCTATTGGAGTTTTGATTGGGATTTGTAATTGAGGTTTTGACCCGATATATAGGAAATGGCTATAGGGGATTCGAATTGAGGAAAATTGACTGGATTTTATGAATGGATCAAATAATTGTTGACCCATTGAACAAAGAGTTAGGATTGAGCTTAAAGTACCGAAATTGGGATTTAGCACCGGAAAATCGTGAACATGCATCGTACATCATTTCACTGAGACATATGCATTATTGAACTGTTTAATTGGGCAATTAGTAATGATTTATATTTTACTGTTATAGAGGCACCGTTGGACCGTCGTTCCACGGATATTGCTGGGACTTCCAGGCAATAGCTCGGAAGTTACAGGTGAGTAACCTAGTTGGTTTCTCAAATTCCTGATTGTTTATATGCTCTGTATGAATTACTTGTAAAGGTGAACTGTATGATTACTGACGTGATTAGGATCGAACTGCATGCTACTACTGAATTGGACTAGACTATTTCATGATTACTGAAATTTATTGGATTGAATTGCATGCTCTCATCAGAATCGAATCGATCATCGCATGATATTGGGAATCGATATATCGGGCTTTATAGCCATATACTGTAAATTGACCAATCATCAATCTTGAATTACTAAACATTGCACTGCATGCATAAATGCATGATCAGATAATGGACGTGTCCCAAGTTGCTATTATCACTGAAAAAGAGCCTCGAGCTTGAACATCGATCGATCGTGGGCTTAGGCAGGGAGAAAATCGACGCCGCCCCCATCGAACACCGATCGAGCACTTGGGCACAATATTGAATAACTGGAAAGAGTCTCATATGCATTATATACATGACTGATTGAACTGTTAAATTGTGCGATGATTACTGAACTGTGTGATGCCATGATTTATCAGATATTGTGATGTGATATCGTGAATCGCATTTAAGCTCTCGTAATATTGTTATCGACATCGCATAATCGATATGACTCATCGCATTCGTTATATAATACTGTTAATTGATATTACTGTGTCGTGCTGTACGTAGTTTGCGTAATGCATGATTTGAGTGAACCATCGATGATGGTTTCTCACTGAGTTCGCAAACTCACCCAAAATTGCAACCTATTTTTCAGATCGATAGAGTAGACTCCTAGTTCAAGATTTTCCTTTCGCCGCTTGAAAGCCGCTAGCGAGCGGACGCGATGGCACATGTGTCGGTCATTTGGGTTAGCTTTTGAGGATGGCTTAGATAGATGCTTGTATCGCTTCCTTTTGGTTTTGTTAGGAGACTGATAGACTTGTCTATTATGACATTGGATGACTGTACCAGATGATTATTATTTTGGGATTCAAATTTACTGATTTCTGCTATTGTGATATTTTATGATTTTATTTATTGCGATGCCATTTGGATATTATTGGATAATGTTCTGGTAGTGCACCCTTATTGTGGGATACGTGTCGGAGCGACCTTCGGGTTTCCCGATATGTACCCCTACGGTGAGGGGGTGCTACATTTAGTGGTATCAGAGTATGGTTTGGCATCTTTTGGGATTAGTAAAATTTAAGCTGGAATTTCGGAAAGGATAGTAGAACTGATCGAAATTTCTTGTCTGTTTTAGGTCATCCGTACTGGGAGATCGAGTTGAGTTACCAGCTGACCTGGAATCGGTAGGAGCTAGTAGGGAGTCTCCTGTGCCTCATTCAGAGGAGTTGCCTCCTCGAGTTCCTGCGAGACGGGAATGGAGATATGATCTACTGCGAAAACAGGGGGCGGTTGACTTTTATGGTAGCACCGACCCTGCGGAGGCTGAGGGATGGCTAGAGAGGACTGAGAGAGTCCTCGATCAGATGGACTGTGAATCGGATGAGCGTTTTGACTACGCGGTTTCTCCGTTATGTGGTTCTCGCATATCGATGGTGGAAGATCGTCCCGGCAAGCACTCACCGCACCACATCGACATGGATTGACTTTCTTCGAGTATGTTCAAAGATAATTTCATGCCCAAGATTTATCTGGACATGAAGCTACAAGAGTTCCTAGAGCTGAGACAGGGGCAGTTGACCGTGGCCGACTATGAGGTGCGGTTCAACGAGTTGTTAGTTTACGCTTCTTCATTGGTGGCTTCGAGGTCGACAAGTGTCGGCGTTTTGAGGGCGGACTCAACTGGAGATCCGCACCCTCTCGCCGTGTCGATATGGGCAATTTTATCGAGGTGAGGTCGCATGTAAGGATAGAGCATTGGCCGAGACAACAGATGACTAAGACCGGTCAGGGACCCGTCATAAGAGATCTAGTGATAGCTGTGGAAATGCCGACAGGAATACAAGAAGCGCCGAGTAGGCCCTTCAGTCCGCAGGAGGGGCTAGACAGATAGTTCATGGGGAGAGATAGCTTTGCATGCATCGGTAGTGACAGAGGCGTGTTAGAGGTTCAGGCGCCTATTCCTCTATGTGAGCATTGTGGCAAAAGGCACGATGGAGAGTGCCGATGGTTATCTGAGCTCGCTGAGGTGTGGTTCGATGGACCACCTAGTGAGAAATTGCCCCGAGATCGTGGGAGCCCACCGCCATGATCGAAGATCGGTAGCAATACCCGACATGCAGAGTGTGGAAGTGGATTCGATGGAGAGGCCGAGGCCGAGGTCAAACAGAGGATCAACATTGAGGTCGAAGACTCGAGCAAAGCAGACAAGAAGCCTCGTGCCGTGGTCTATGCCATGACTTGACAGAGACCTGATTTCCGGATTTTTGTCGCGGGTATACTTCTAATTTCTGGTTTGAAGCATATGCATTGTTGGATTGGATCCACTTATTCTTTTCATTGTATCAGATTGCATCGCATTCAAAGATGTAGACCGTGATGTGGATAGAGAAAGGTTACAGTTAGGGTTAGAGGTGAGTACACCTCGGGTAATATGACCAGTATAGGAAGATAGATGTGATTTTGTGGATGGGTGATTGATTGCGCCTAATAAGGTCCTAAGGTCGTAGTGGATACCGGATTTGATCGAATGATGATGACTAAAGAATTTAGCAACAAATGGATAAACTGGAAATAAATTGATGTGAATAAAAGTTGTTATTGGGAGACCTGATTCTAGTGGAACTCAAGTGTGAGAGGTGGACTCACATCGAGAAAATGTGCATCAGGTTAACGTAAGGAACCCGATGTAATAGGATTCTTGAATAGTAAGGAGAATTTAGTCATGACATTGAAGAGAATTATTGGCTCGTAAAATTTTATGAAAATGTTTGGAAGTACTAAGTTGATATGAGAGATATGGAGAGAATAGTGTAAAGGAATTTGTGGCGAATGTGATATCGAGAAGTCGAGGAAATTAGTTGATATAAGGCAATGTGATTTAACGATCCGAGGACAAGTATAATGTCGTAGACTGCATCGTGATTGATTATCCTAATTGTGGTGTCATCAAAAGCGTGGGACCATTAATTATATAAAATCTTATGGATATGTCCATGGATATGCAAATCAATGATAATCGAGATATTTTGAGAATTTGAATGATTCGCGAAAGAGATTAAAGGATCGAGTAGTCGTAAAGTTAAGACAAGTATGGAATTAAATGGATTCAAGAAATTCAATAAGCGATAAATGTGTTATTATTAAATGATAATTGTCAAATTGGTATAGGGCAAAAAGAAAGTAGTATGAGTTATAGGAATTCCAAATTAATTGTGTATAAAAGGATCGGCAAAACAAATTGGCGATTCAGAAAATTGCAAACCGATTGAGAAATTTAAATGGAAGTCAATTTTGAGAAAATGATATTTATGACTATCTTGTGAAGTGTGTATTTTGCCGCTAAAAGGAGACTGTTAGAGAAATTCTAAGATCCATCGAACGTTGTGTTTCAACAAGAATGTACCAAAGAGTAATAAAAGGTCGAGAGTGTGAAATCGAGCAGCTAAGTGAGGGATAATTATAGATGTGATTTGTTGAGACAAATGTGAGACCGATGTCCTTAGAGTCCGTTGAAATTGCTCAACATAGGCGAAGACTATGATTGACTTGAGTTAATGATGATAAGTGAATTGAATGCGAAAAGGGATCGAACGATCCCAGCTTCATGTCAATGAGTCGAATCGATAAGGAACTAAATTTGTTATTAGATAGCCTCTATGTGACCGTTGTGAAAAATAGATTGGTAAAGTGGTTCTATGGACTGAATTAAGAAACAGTGGTAAGATATGATAAATGTGTTTCTGGTACTGAATGTATGGATTGCAAAAAAATTATAAAGTTATGAGTGAGAATCAGGATAGAAAAGAGCAGATAAATTCTCCTGTCCTCTTGATTCACTGTATATGAAATTTCGAGGACGAAATTTTTATAAGGAGGGGTGAATTGTAACATCCCATTACTGTCAGCAAGGGTAAAATGGTAATATCGGGGCTGACTGATCGGTTTTACTGTATTTACTGACTGAGTATGCTACTGGCCTCTAATTATAGAGGAATTGGTTTACTGCATATGTAGGAAAATCCCGGGAGGTACATCACATGTACCGGCAGCGGAAAACAAAAATTTTTGTTTCAGACTTTCCAATCCTGTGATCCCTAGATCGGTATGAAGACATCAACCTAAATAGCCAAAAGAGACTATCTCTAAAGGTGATCCACACAAATATCGAAAATCTAACCGAGTCAAACCCCTTTGACCGGGAATAGCTAGAATGATTAAAGCCGCCAGAGCCTACCTACGCCCCGGAGAGCTTGGATCAACGTTGATGGAGGAAGAAACCCTTGGAGGAGAAGATGAAGAATCAATGGAGAAGATGAAGAAATAGGTTTTTCACAAAAACCTTTACTCTTTTTCTCATCCACGATGATGCTCTTCACCAAAGACCAAAGAAAAAGCTCTTTTCTTTCTTCTCCAAGCCCTCCACCGATCATCACCATCTTCATCTTACATGCTTTTGTCATTTTGTCATTTAGTAATTAAATGAAGATGATGACTAGGCATCTTAAAGGAAGCTTCCATGCTTCCTCTCCTCCCATCCACGTGTTTACATATATATATATATTAATTATTTATTTAATTAATTAATCATATATATATATGCATATATATATTGCTGAAGTAGTCCAGTTATTCTGGCATAAGTCAAGCTTCAGCCTAAATTTTGAAGTTTCATCTGATCTCATCGACATATCTCATCCCATGGGATCCAAGCATATTGTATATTTCATATGAACTGCCCAATAATTCATTCATTTCACTTTCTTCACTGATCTCTTTCACACCTTCATCATTCACCTTCATTGTCAACATTCATCTTGTGTATCTTCAGATCTGTCAGCCCAAGTGATACGCCTTTCGCCCGACTCATTACTCTCAGCACAATGATGACACACACTTTATGACATACATCATTACTTATCTCATTCCACTCATTCATTATGTCTATATTTTCACGATTCAACACATTTACAATACATGATTCATATCATTCATACTGCTATGTCATATCACGGACTTCATTAATTCGATTAAAGATTCAATCAATTCATAAACAATGTTTATGAATATCAAATTAATGAATAATGCCTTTCTTTATTTATTCACAAAGTCCTTCACGACTTTCAATAAAACGCTAAAGGGATTGCCTTTGTAACAAATAAACAAGATCGACCTCAACAAGTCGATTTATCGAATGAACAAGTCGACTTATCTACATCGAAGATGTAAGTCGACTTCACACATAGTACAAGCTTCCACTTATCACTTACAAATCTCCCACTGACCCAAAGTCAATCGCCTTTAGTATCTAATACCATGTTTAGTCCATGAGATGTAAGTACAAGCCCATTTGTACCATCGATAAGTCGACTTGTTCTTGAAAAATTCGATAAGTCGACTTGTACACTGCATAAGTTTCAATTTATTTAAGGATTGCATCGTTTATTCGCGCCCCAAAGGCAATCCCTTTAGCCGCTTTTATTCATAATGATGCGCATCGAATGAATAAATAAAGAAAAGGCATAATTCATTAATTTGATGTTCATGAACATTGTTTATGAATTGATTGGATCTTTAATCGATTAATGAAGTCCATGATATATGACATAGCACGAAGGAAATTATGATGTGATCATACTACCGAGGTTCCTATCATTTGCAATTATGTCAAGATTCAAATTCTCCTTAGTCAAAGGATTAATGAGACCGACATCATTAATCCGGATAGACTAACACATGTCATATTCCTTGATCGATCAAGCAAAGGATCTCGTAAACCGTGAATATGAGATATTTAGAATTGATACGTGGATGCTTACTACCATGTAGTAAGTTCATCGATGACCCGCCATGAGATCATCACATGGATATCTTATCTAGTCGTTGATAATCTCATCATAGCAATGGTGCAAGTATCTTAGACTCGAGGTACTCAAGGATATCTTGGATACCGATCCTGCTTTGACTCCATTCCGTCAGCTTCCTGAGGTAACTCATGGTGGTGCTGGGTACAGCTTGAGGTATTCAAGATAATTGAGTAGCCAATAAAGGATTCACCACTGGATTAGCGTAAGAGATACCCATGGCCTCTGTCAGATCATTACCGGAAATCTCTCGTCAGAGTGAATATGTCGCCAAGAGTGTCTTCATGGACATATAGAGTAATGAGTCATAGTGACTAGATCTGTTATCACTGGGCTGACTCGCCTAGTGAGAGTCGACACTTTGACCATACTCATAACCAAGTGGGGTATAGGATGGTGAAAGGACTAATTGCACAGAATTGTTCATGGAAGGGTTCGTGATCCCGCTTCGATGAATACATCAAACCGATTACTTTCCTGGCCAATCGGGGTCATGATGTGTTGCTAGATACCGCCACGACTTGCTCAGATTAATTGTTAATCTAAGGCCAACATAACCGGAGCCTAAAGGGTCACACGCTTAAGAGTGTCTCGAGAATCAGAAATAGTAATTGGACAGAGTTCCAATTATGGAGAGCATTAGATTAAATGGATCCCAATGAGATTGGGATATGTCCCATGAGATCGCGACATCAATATTGCTAAGAAAGGTTTCTGAGTCAAGCCAAAGATTTGGGCCCTAGAGGCCGGTAGGACCCATTTCAGCTTGATCGACCTCTTAGTAATTATATATATATGTTAATTAATTAAGTAATTAATTAATTAATATATATATATATATGTAAGCACGTGGAATAAGTGGAGAGGAAGCTTTTATCTTAACTTTATATATATATATATATATATATATAAAGAGAAAACGTGGAGCTCTTCCACCATAAGTTTTGATGAGTCTTTAATGTATTAAAAGACATATAAAAGGCTTATGAAGAGAGGATGGTCGAGGTTTTGCAAAGGAGAAGATAAAGAAAGCTTAAAGGTTGCTTTGGTTTGAAAGTGGTTTTTCAAGTCTTCTTCCTCAAGCATTATCGATTTTCTCTTCTCCAAGGCAAGGTTTCAACGTGCACCTTCAGCTCTCCAGGACAGAGGTAGGGTCTAGCAGCCTTTAATCTGTTCTAGCTATTCCCGGTCAAAGGGTTTGATTCGTTAGGTTTTCGATCTCTCGTGGATCACCTTTAGAGATAGTCTCTATTGGCTATTTAGGTTGATGTCTTCATACGGATACCGGATCCTGGTTCGGAAGGTCCTGGGAACAAAAATTTTTGTTTTCCGCTGCCTGTACATGTGATATACCTCCCGGGATTTTCCTACAGTGGTATCAGAGCGTCTGGTATCCCGTATGAAGCTAAAACCTAAGCTAGATCAGAAACCCTAAGTGCTGTTGATGTTGATGCATGTGTACTGCCCAGATTTCGAATTGCTATAGAGATAGGGTTTTCGAAATTTTTCTGCCCAGAAACGTTCATAACATGTTAGAGAATATGTCTATGAATTTTCAGAATTTATCGATTTGATTTGATATAGTTTTGCTAATTAATTCCCTAAGGTGACAGATGCTGTTTTGTGAAACGATTCTGGAACAGGCAGTAGTATAAAAGCGAGAATAAATTCTAGAAAAATCGTTTTCTGGATTTTCCTTCACCTACATGTCTCTAAGATGTTGGTGAATGTCTATGAGCATGGAAATTGGATTTCAAGGTGATTGGATATTTATTCACGAATTTATTCTATGCTGTTGGGAATTGCTGTGCTGATGAACACAGATTTTGAATCGGTTTTGTTATTTAGGTTGACTGAGTTTTTGATGGCATAAAATCCTGAAAAAATTCATGTAGCATTTTCTGAACATTTAGTAACCTATATAATTTTCTCATGATTTATTGAAATTGTTTCATTGATCATTTCGAGCAATGTACAGAACTGGACAGTTTTTGTGAAATTGTTGGGATTGTTTTGCTTGGCTTGATTGAGTGTGCTTTTTCAGTTCCAATGCCTTGCACCATTTTTAATGTGATTAAAAATGTGTTATCTTGATGTAGTATGATTGCCAAACTGAATTGCTTGAATTTCCTTTTCCAAGAATTTTTGAATGCCGAATTGGTCACATTAGCGTCTCGTTAGTATATTGCATTATCTTGTTTGTTTTGACCGTCATATTTTGATGGCATGTGCTGAAGTAAATTTGATAATGTATATGCTAGCTAGAGATGCTTAGAATGATAATTTGGGTGTTCCTAAATTGTTTGGAAATTAATGAGTTTTGACTCATTTCAAGTTTTTCATATAGTTTGACTATTTAAGGCTTTCATGGTTCAATGAATTGTTCATTGATACATCAAAGTTATCAGATATTACCTTAGGTATGTAGGTGTTGTGAATTGGAATTGCATTAATTGAGGAATTAGCCGATTAGAGATTTTAGCAAATTTCTCAATAAGTTCCACTTGTATGTGAAATAAGTCCACTTGTTCAAGGTTATAGGATAAGTCCACTGTGGATGTAATAAGTCCACTTGTTCAGATCTCAAAGATAAGTCCACTTGCAGCACCTTATAAGTCCACTTGTTCACGGGCAGGTGAAATAAGTCGACTTGTGTCATACAAGTCCACTTGTGTGTAAGAAGCATAAGTTTCCACTTGCATTTGATGAAAGTCCACTTGTGGCATGCTCAGTGGATGATGGATGATTATAAGGATCGATTCAATACGATTGATGAAACCTAAATCATTCCATATAGTCTTCGTGACTATAATCCTTAAGCTCGAGTCTAGAGACCCAAATCCCTCCTCGATATATGAAAACTAACGCCTTCCATTAATATGGTAAGAACCGTAGTTCTTATAGGTTGGGTTGTTGAGCTAACCTCAAGCTCACTCTATACGTAATATGTTCAAACCATGAAAATAAGATTTTCGGATTAATGGGTCGGTTTTCCTAGAAGCGCTGATTTGTTGAGCTAACTTCAAGGTCAACGTGGATGAGGCGAAGTTGGGTAGCATACATTAGATGTACGCGCATCAAAGAGTTGATACCCAATGAAGTGCACATCAACAAGTTGATAAAGACCGATCGATAGTTGTGTCTAAGATGTAATTAGTATATCCGATACCTCCCGAGACATAAGGTGGCTTGTTGAGCTAACCTCAAGGTCATTCTTAATGTCGGTTATCGATGATGCAATTGGTATGACCGATACTCACCGATTGACCTAAGTTGTGGCTTGTTGAGCAAACTCAAGGTCACTCTTAGCAATGTCTGACATCGAACCCACTCAGACATTATGTCACTTTGTTTCTCCGGATTCAGTAAAGAGGGTTATGGATTCTAGGAAACTAGTGGGAGCCATATGCATGTCATGCAAGTCCTTATGATCATGCAGCATTTCTATTCTATCATTCCTTCTCTCTATCGCTTAGGTTGATCAAGAAGTCCTTCAGCAGCATTTACGCTCTCTATTCGACTGAATTTTCTTGATTGGCTAAGGAATCGAGAATTGTTCTCGGATCCGAGGAACTGGATACGCCCCAGATGTTCCACTTCCAGATGCACTGGCCGTCGATGCTTCGATAAGGATCGAAGCATATCGTAAGCATCTAAAGGATGTTGATATGGATACTTGCATTATGCTTGTCTCGATGTCACCAGAGTGCGGTAAGCAAGACGAGTCCATGGATGCTCACGTTATAATATTTCATCTTAGGAGTTGTTTGATGAGTAAGCTTAGTCCGAAAGGTTCAAGACCTCAAGGCTTTCTTCATCACGAGATGGCTCCAAGGATAACCGCCGTAGTATGCCCCGAAGATGGATGGCTATAATGAGAGATTGGCCGCCTTAGATTTGTAATGGATTATGAATTAAGTAGAGACTTAATTCTGGTTGGATTGTCGATGGTTATTCACGGCCAGATAAACTATCTGATAAACCAAATATCCACAACAATTCCTCGAGCCGATCAATCTGCATGACAATGAAAGAAAGCTATCAAGAAAGATAGCAAGTGCTAATGGTGGATGCTTCTTCTTCTAGTTCAAAGAAGAAAAGGCCAAGAAACCAAAGGGAAGTGCCATCAAGGAAAACCAAAGAAATCGCCCAAAAGGATTTTGCTTATCAGGCAAGTCTAGCCACCAGAGGCTAAACCGTAAAATCTATCTCGAGTCCGAAGCAAGAAAAGGCATCGATGCCTCTACCCTTCAATTATGTTTGTCATTGAGGTTGATACTATTCCCGATCAAAACATATCGGTCTTTGATACGGGCCAGGCTCACATATGAAATGATATGCATGGCATCGTGACGAGAAAGCTCATTCAAGGAGAACTAGACCTTCGTAGGTAATGCAAAGAAGAGTTGCTACATTTGCCGTAGGCACTTATGTCTTGTTACTCCTCACCGGGCTTGTATTCAAATTGATGATTGACATTTTGTACCTGTTTTAAACAAAGAACATATTGTATGTTTTATGTTTAATTAGAGCTGATTTCCATTTGACTTTTAGTAGAATGGTTGCTATATTAGTTGCAATGGAATGCTCTATGGTACTGACATTATGCAATGGAATTGACATATTAGATATGTCATATCCAATTATGAATGTCAATGACGGAAAGACATAATCGAGATAATTTAAAATCAACTTACTTATGGCATTGTCGGCCGGCCATAAATAAATAAGACACGCATCGCTAAGCTCCATAAGAGTGGATGTTTAGGTCATTTGATTATGAATCATATGACACATGCGAATCTTGTTTATTAGGCAAGATGACTAAGTTATCCTTTAAAGGAAAGGGTGAACAGTGAATGGAATATTAGACCTATTACATTCGGATGTATGTGGTCCGATGTCCATCCATGCCGAAGTGGTTGTTTTACTTCATTACTTTTATCGTGATTATTCACTTATATAAGTATCTCAGATTTGATAAGATACAAATCTGAACTATTTGAATAGTTCAAATAATTCGTAAATGAAGTAGAAAACTAACTTGGTAAAAGTATGAATACATTACGATCCGATCGTGGTGAAAATGCTTAGACCAACAGCTTTTGGATTATCTCGTAGATAATGGGATTTTATCTCGCTCACTCCTCCTTACACGCCGCAAAGACAATGGTGCGATCGAAAGGAGAAATCGAACCTTGTTAGACATGGTGCATTGATGATAGGTTTTGCACGCTTTGGGAATACGCTTGAGACATTTGCTTACTTGCTAAACAGAGTTCCATCAAAGATATTGTGGTTACTCCATATGGAGATATGGACTAACTGAAACCTTATCTTTCTCATCTGAAGTTTGGGATTGTCCCACGTGAAGCGGACACACAATGATTAGTTTGATGCAAAGTCGACAAGTGTTTGTTCGAGGATATCAATTCTACCTCGCTGAGGAACAAAAGTTGTTTGTTTCAAAGTCTTGCTGTTTTCTTAAAGAAATAGTTTCTTTTACAAGAAGACGGTGGGAGAAAAGTTGAACTTGGAGAAGTTCAAGATGCTCGAACAAACACAGATCAATCGTCAACTTGAAACTGCCACTCATATAGATGAGGTACGCTCAACCTTCTACTACACACAAATTTCAGAGGTTAAGTAGATACGATCGCCCCGAGAGAAATGAATTTCGTAAGGGAACAGAATGACGATTACTCATACGAGATGATGAGCCTACTACCTATGAAGAGGTTCTGAAAAGTTCAGAGTCTGAAAAATGGCTTTGTGCCATGAAATCCGAAATGGATTCCATGTACATAAACCAAGTATGGACTTTGGTTGTTACACCTGATGGGATAAAACCCACAGGGTGCAAAGGGGTTTTCAAGAAGAAAACCAACATGGATGGTAATTTGATTACCTATAAAGCAATGCTTCGTTAAAGGATATCGTCACGACAAAGAGTTGACTATGACTAAACCTTCAAATTTCAGTAGCAATGCTTAAATCCATTAGGATACTCCTAGCCGCTGCCGCCATTATGATTATGAGATATGGCAATGGATGTGAAGATAGCTTTCCGAGAGGAAATCACCCGAGGATATGTATGACATAACCCGAGGGCTTCACTTCCATCGATGGTTAAAAGGTATGCAAGCTTCGTAAATCCATTAATGGATTGAAGCAAGCATCCAGAGTTGGATTATCCGCTTAGTTAAGTCAATCAAAGAGTTTGATTTCACAAAATTCGGATGATCATTGTGTGCATAAGAAGGTTAATGGACTGCAATCGTATTCCTCGTGTTGTATGTAGATGACATATCGTTACTCGGAAACGATGTCTCTATGCTGCAATCAGTTAAAATTTGGTTGTCCAAACAATTTGCCTTGAAAGACCTTGGTAAAGCAACTTATATCCTTAGGATATAGATTTATAGAGATAGATCAAAGGTTGCTTGGTCTTTCACTAGCATCGACATGATGAGATGCTAAAGAGGTTTAGCATGAAAAGATGCTATGACGAAGCCCGATGTATCGTATGCTCTAAGTGTTACGAGCAAATACCAATCGGTTCCTAGTGAGGGTCATCGGGTGGTGTCAAGAATATCCTCTAGTACCTTTGAAGCACTAAGGATGTTTTCGATGATTGGAGATAGAAATCTCCTAGTGAGCGGGCATTCGATGCCAAGATCTAACTGATAAGGATGATTCAATCACAATCAAGTTATATACATTCACACCGAAAAGCGTGGCGGTCGGTTGGAAAGAATTCCAAACAAGAGAGGACTGCCGATTCAACAACCGAGGCAGAGTACCGCCGCATGAGACGCTTATGAAGCGAAGCGGTTTAGATCAAGAAGTTCATTAATGAACTTGATCCGTCCCTAGCTGTAGGGCCCATAGGATTGTATTGTGATACAACGGGGCTAATGCGCAGTAAAGGAACCAAGGTCTCATCGACGATCCGAACTCAGATTACCGATTCGGAGATCATTAGTCGAGATGATATCCCGATAGAGAGAATTCCCACGAGCAAAGTGTTGTTGTTCGCTGACAAAGCCATTGTCACAGGAGAATTGTGATTCTCATGGACTCGCTTATGGTATTAGATACTAAGGCGATTGGCTTTAGGTCAAGTGGGAGATTTGAAGTACAAGCCCACTTGTACCATCGATAAGTCGATTGTTTTGAAAAATCGATAAGTCGACTTGCATACATTGCATAAGTCGACTTATTTAAGGATCTAAGATCGTTTATTCGCGCCCTAAAGGCAATCCCTTTAGCTGCGTTTTATTCACGATCAGATGATGCATCGAATGAATAAATAAAGAAAAGGCATAATTCATTAATTTGATGTTCATGAACATTATTTATGAATTGATTGGATCTTTAATCGATTAATGAAGTCCATGATATATGACATAGCATGAAGGAAATTATGATGTGATCATACTACCGAGGTTCCTATCATGTGCAATTATGTCAAGATTCAAATTCTCCTAGTCAAAGGATTAATGAGACCGACATCATTAATCCGGATAGACTAGCACATGTCATATTCCTCGATCGATCAAGCAAAGGATCTCGTAAACCGTAAATATGAGATATTTAGAATTGACACGTGGATGCTTACTAGCAGAGTAAGTTCATCGATGACCCGCCATGAGATCATCACATGGATATCTTATCTAGTGTCGTTGATAATCTCATCATAGCAATGGTGCAAGTATCCTGACTCGAGGTACTCAAGGATATCTTGATACCGATCCCGTGCTTTGACTCCATTCCTTGTTGCCTTCCGAGGTAACTCATGTGGTGGTGCTTGAGTACAGTTTGAGGTATTCAAGATAATTGAGTAGCCAATAAAGGATTCACCACTTCGGATTAGCGTAAGAGATACCCATGGCCTCTTGTCAGATCATTACTCTAAATCTCGTCAGAGTGAATATGTCACAAGAGTGTCTTCATGGACATATAGAGTAATGAGTCATAGGACGAGATCTGTTATCACTTGGGCTAGACTTAGTCTAGTGAGAGTTGACACTTTGACCATACTCATAACCAAGTGGGGTATAGGATGGTGAAAGGAAGAATTGCACAGTAATTGTCTATGGAAGGGTTCGTGATTCTGCTTCTTGATGAATACATCAAACCGATTACTTTCCTATCAATCGGGGTCATGATGTGTTGCTAGATACCGCCATGACTTGCTCAGATTAATTGTTAATCTAAGTGGCCAACATAACCGGAGCCTAAAGGGTCACACGCTAAGAGTGTCTCGGAGAATCAGAAATAGTAATTGGACAGAGTTCCAATTATGGAGAGCATTAGATTAAATGGATCCCAATGAGATTGGGATATGTCCCATGAGATCGCGACATCAATATTGCTAAGAAAGGTTTTGAGTCGTTCAAAGACTGGGCCCTAGAGGCCTAAGTAGGACCGACCCCAGCTTGATCGACCTCTTAGTAATTATATATATATGTTAATTAATTAAGTAATTAATTAATTAATATATATATATATGTAAGCACGTGGAATAAGGTGGAGAGGAAGCTTTATCTTAACTTTATATATATATATATATATATATATATATATATATATATAAAGAGAAAACGTGGAGCTCTCTCCACCATAAGTTTTGATGAGTCTTTAATGTATTAAAAGACATATAAAAGGCTTATGAAGAGAGGATGGTCGAGGTTTTGCAAAGGAGAAGATAAAGAAAGCTTAAAGGTTGCTTTGGTTTGAAAGTGGTTTTCAAGTCTTCTTCCTCAAGCATTATCGATTTTCTTCTCCAAGGCAAGGTTTCAACGTGCACCTTCACTCTCCAGATGTAGGTAAGGTCTAGCAACCTTTAATATGTTCTAGCTATTCCGGGTCAAAGGGTTTGATTCGTTAGGTTTTCTCGATCTCGTGGATCACCTTTAGAGATAGTCTCTATTGGCTATTTAGGTTGATGTCTTCATACGGATACCGATCCTCGGTTCGGAAGGTCCCGGAACAAAAATTTTGTTTTCCGCTGCCTATACATGTGATGTACCTCCGGGATTTTCCTACATGAGAATCACAATTCTCCGTGACAATGGCTTTGTCAACGGAACAATGAACACTTTGCTCGTGGGAATTCTCTCTATCGGGATATCATCTCGACTAATGATCTCCGAATCGGCAAGCACGAAGTTCGGATCGTCGATAAGACCTTGGTTCCTTTGCTCGCGAACCAGCCCTATTGTATCACAATACAATCCTATGGGCCCATCACAGCCTAGGGACCGATCAAGTTCAAGAATGAACTTCGATCCAAACCGCTTCACAAGATCTCACGCGGCAATGTACTCGCCTCTGTTGATGAATCAGCCATCCTCTCTTGTTTGGAACTTTTCCAATTGACCGCCACGCTATTCGGTGTGAATGTATATAACCTGATTCAGGATACGTAATCATCCTTATCGATTAAATACTAGCATCTTAATGCCGCCACTGAGATTTCCATCTCCATCGATCAAGAAAACATCCTTAAGGCTTCGCAAGTACTTGAGGATATTCTCGACAGCCACCCAAAGGACCTCACCAGATCCGATTGGTATCCGTCAGAACACTTAAAGCATACGATACATCGGGCCTCGTATATAGCATTGTTCCACGTTAAACCTCTTTATCATCTCAACTATGTACGATGATTGCGGAAAGACCAAGCAACCTTTTGATTTATCTCTATAAATCTATATCCCTAGGATATAAGTTGCTTCACCAAGGTCTTTCATCGCAAATTGATTGGACAACCAAATTTTAACTGATTGAAGATAGAGACATCGCTTCCTAGTAATAAAGATGTCATCTACATACAACACAAGGAATACGATTGCGGTCCCATTAACCTTCAGACACACAATGATCATCCGAATTTTGTGAGAAATCAAACTCTTTGAGTACCTCATCAAAACGGATATTCGAACTCCGGATGCTTGCTTCAATCTAAACATGGATTTGAAGCTTGCATACCTTTTCGCCATTATAGAGGTGAAGTCCTCCGTCAGGTCATACACATCCTCGGGTAGATTTCCTCTCGTGAAAGTCATCTTCACATCCATTTGCCATATCTCATAATCATAATGAGTGGCAATGGCTAAGAGTATCCTAATGGATTTAAGCATTGCTACGGGTCAAGGTTTTGTCATAGTCAACTCTTCGTCTGCATGATTTAAATCCTTTAACCAGAGCATTGCTTTATAGTAATCAAATTACCATCCATGTTGGTTTTCTTCGAAAACTCCTTTGCACCTCGTGGATTTTATCCTTCGTGTAACAACCAAAGTCCATACTGGTTTTCATACATAGAATCCATTTGATTTTATGGCACAAAGTTATGTTCCGACTCAACATTTCGTAACTGCTCATAGTAGTAAGCGCATCATCTCATATGAGCAATACGTCATTCTGTTCACTTACAAGAAATTCATATCTCTCGAACAAAGGCGATCCTACTTGACCCACTGAAATTCTTGTGTAATAGAAGGTTGAACTGCTACCTCATCTATATGAGTGACAGTTTGATTCAGCGATTGATCTATGTTTGTTCGAGCATCTTGAACTTCTCCAAGTTCAACTTTGCTCCCACCGCCCCTCTTGTAAAGAAACTCTTTCTTTAAGAAAACAGCATGCTTGGAAACAAACAACTTTTGTTCCTCGGCCAGGTAGAATTGATATTCCACTAACAAACACTTATCGATTTTGCATCGTTAATCGACTATGTCCGCTTCACGCAGTGACAATCCCAAACTTTCAGATGAGAAAGATAGGGCTTCGCTAATCCACATCTCATATGGAGTAACATCAAGCGTCTTTAATGGAACTCGCTTAGCAAGTAAACAAATATCTTGAGCGATATTCCCAAAACTGCATGTAAAACCTATCATCAATCGAACCATGTCTAACAAGGTTCGATATTCTTTCAGCCACACCATTGTGTCATGCGGCGTGTAAGGTGGAGTATCCGAGATAAAATCCCATTATCTACGAGATAATCCAAAACTGCTGGTCTAAGCATTTTCCACCACGATCGATCGTAATGTATTCATACTTTTACCAAGTTAGTTTCCTACTTCATTTCTGAATTATTTGAACGTTTCAAACGCTTCAGATTTGTATCTCATCAGATACAGATACCTATATCGTGAATATTCACCGATAAAAGTAATGAAGTAAAAACAACCACTTATGGCATGGATGGACATCGGACCACATACATCCGAATGTATTAGGTCTAATATTCCATTCACTCGTTTACCCTTTCTTTAAAGGATAACTTAGTCATCTTGCCTAATAAACAAGATTCGCATGTGTCATATGATTCATAATCAAATGACCCTAAACATCCACTCTTATGGAGCTTAGCAATGCGTGTCTCATTTATATGGCCGTCGACAATGCCATAAGTAAGTTGATTTTAAATTATCTCAATTATGTCTTTCGTCATTGACATTCATAATTGATATGACATATCTCATATGTCAATTCAATTGCATAATGTACGAGTACCATAGAGCATTCCATTGCAACTAATATAACAACCATTGCTACTAAAAGTCCAATGGAAATCAATTGTATTTAAACATAAAACATACAATATGTTCTTTGTTTAAAACAGTACAAAATGTCAATCATCCAATTTGAATATAAGCCCACCAGTGGAGGAACAAGACATAAGTGTTCACGGCTAATGTAGCAACTCTTGCGCATTACGCATACCGAAGGTCTAGTTCTCCTTTATGAGCCGCTCATCGCTCCCCGAGGCCCCGCATATCATTTCATATGTATGAGCCACATCCGTATCTAATACCGATATGTTTTGATCAGAATAGTATTAACCTCAATGACAAACATATTTGAAGAAGTAGAGGCATCGATGCCTCTTCCGCTTCAAGGACTCCAGATGGATTTTAAGGCCATTTAGTGGCTAGACTTGCCACAATGAAAGCAAAACCTTTGGGGCGCTTTGGTTTTTCCTTGATGGCACTTCCATTTGGTTTCTTGGCCTTTTCTTCTTTGAACTAGAAGAAGAAGCATCCACCATTAACACTTGCTTGCTATCTTTCTTGATAGCTCGCTTTCAATTTCTCTCGAGCAGATTGATCACTCAGAATTGTTGTGGATATTTGGTTTATCCGATAGTTTATCACTAATCGTGAAAACCGCTGACAATCCAACCGTAATCAAGTCTATACTTAACTCATAATCTATTACAAATCCTAAGACGGCCAATCTCTCAATATAGCCATTCATCTTCGTGGCATCTTGGAATGCTAGATGTCCCTCGAGCCATCTTTAATGGTGAAGAGAAGCCTTGAGGTCTTGAACCTTTCGCATCGAAGCTTACTCATCAAACAGCTCCCTAAGATGAAATACTATAGTGTGAGCATCCATGGACTCGTCTTGCTTCCTGCAGCTCTAGTGACATCGAGGCAAGCATAAAGCAAGTATCCATATCACCATCCTCAGATGCTTACAATATGCTTTTCGATCCCCATCAAGAAGATCGACAAAGAAAGTAACTGGAAGTGGAACATCTAGGACGATCCCGCCTCGATCTAAGAACAATTCTCGATTCCTTAGCCAATCAAGAAAATTCGGTCCGAATAGAGAGCGAAAATTCACATTGAAAGACTTCTTCAATCAACCTAGCGCGAGAGAGAAGGAATGATAGGATAGAAATGCTGCATGATCATAAGGACTTGCATGACATGCATATGGCTCCCACTAGTTTCCTAGAATCCATAACCCTCTTTACTTAATCCAGAGAAACAAAGTGACATAATGTCCTAGTGGGTCGATATCCGACATTGCTAAGAGTGACCTCGGGTTTACCCAACAAGCCACAACTTAGGTCAATCGGTAGTATCGGTCATACCAATTGTATCATCGATAACCCACATTAAGAATGACCTCGAGTTTACCCAACAAGCCACCTTATGTCTCTGGAGGTATCGATATATCAATTACATCTTAGACACAACTATCGATCAGTGCTATCAACTTGTTGATGTATGCACTTACATTGGGTATCAACTTTGATGCGCATACATCCGATGTATGCTACCCAATTTCGCCGGCCCACGTTGACCTTGAGTTTACTCAACAAACCAACGCTTCAAAGGAAAACCAACCCATTAATCCGAAAATCTTATTTTCATGGTTCAACATATCCAGATAGAGTGAGCTTGGTTTACCCAACAACCCAACCCTATAAGAACTCGTTCTTACCATATTAATGGAAGGCGTTGGTTTTCATATACCGAGGAGGATTTGGGTCTCATCTACTTCTTCTCCAAGTCAGAGGATTATAGTCGCCAGACTATATGGAATGATTTAGGTTTCATCAATCCAATTGAATCAATCCTTATAATCATCCATCATCCCACCTATGATGCCACAAGTCCACTTTCATCAAATGCAAGTCGACTTATGCTTCTTCTTATACACAAGTCGACTTGTGTGACACAAGTCGACTTATGTCATCTGCCCACACACAAGTCGACTTGTATGACACAAGTCGACTTATGTCATCTGCCCATGAACAAGTCGACTTACAAGGTACTAAAAGTCGACTTATATCGAGATCTTGAACAAGTCGATTTATTCTATCCACAAGTCGACTTATCCAAAAAACTTGAACAAGTCGACTTATACCATATACAAGTCGACTTATTCAGGGAATTTTGCTAAAATCTCTAATCGGCTAATTCCTCAATCAGTACAATTCCAATTCTCAACACCATTATACTTAGGGTAATATCTGTGAATTGATGCCTCAATGAACACTTCATTGATTCATGAATGCCTTAAATAGTCAAACTATATGAAAAGCTTGAAATGAGTCAAAACTCATTAATTTCCAAATAATTTAGGAACACCTTAATTATCAACCTAAGCATCTCTAGCTAGCACATACATTATCAAATTTACTTCAGCACATGCCATAAAAAATATGACGGTCAAAACAAACAAGATAATGCAACATGCTAACGAGATGCTATTGTGATCAATTAGGCATCCAAAACTTCTTGGAAAAGCAACTTCAAGCAATTCAGTTTGGCAATCATAATAAATCAAGATAACACATTTTTAATCACATTAAAAATGGTGCAAGGCATTGGAACTGAAAAAGCACACTCAATCAAGCCAAGCAAAACAGTCCCAAAAATTTTCACAAAACTGTCCAGTTCTGTACATTGCTAGAAATGATCAATGAAACAAGTTCAATAAATCATGAGAAAATTATATAGGTTACTACATGTTCATAACATGCCACATGAATGTTTTCAGGATTTTAGGCCATCAAAAACTCAGTCAACCAAAATAACAAATCCGATTCAAAATCTGTGTTCATCAGCACAGCAATTCCCAACAGCACATAATAAATTCGTGAATAAATATCCAATCACATTGAAATCCAATTTCCATGCTCACAGACATTCACCAACATCTTAGAGACATGTAGGCGAAGGAAAATCAGAAAAAACATTTTTATAGAATTTATTCTCGATTTTATACTCATGCCTGTTCCAGAATCGTTTCACAAAACAGCATCTGTAACCTTAGGGAATTAATTAGCAAAACTATATCAAATCAAATCGATAAATTCTGAAAATTCATAGACATATTCTCTAACATGTTATGAACAATTCTGGGCAGAAAAATTCGAAAAACATATCACAATATAAATTCGAAATTTGAACAGATAGCATGCATCAACAGAAAATTCCATTAGAATTTCTGATCTCGCTTAGGTTATAGCTTCATACGGATACCGACGCCCGATACCACCGTAGGAAAATCCCAGGAGGTACATCACATGTACCGCAGCGAAAACAAAATTTTGTTCCCAGGACTTTCCCAATCCCAGGATCCGGTATCGGTATGAAGACATCAACCTAAATAGCCAAAAGAGACTATCTCTAAAGGTGATCCACGCAGAGATCGAAAATCTAACCGAGTCAAACCCCTTGACCCGGAATAGCTAGAACAGATTAAAGCCTGCTAGAGCCTACCCGTCCCGGAGAGCTTGGATCAACGCTGATGGAGGAAGAAACCCTTGGAGGAGAAGATGAAGAATCAATGGAGAAGATGAAGAAATAGGTTTTTTCACAAAACCTTTATTTGACAAAAGCATGTAAGATGAAGATGGTGATGATCGGTGGAGGCTTGGAGAAGAAAGAGCTTTTCTTTGGTCTTTGGTGAAGAGCATCATTTGAAAACCTATTTCTTCATCTTTCCATTGATTTTTGTTCGCTAATAAGTCGACTTGTTTTCTCGGATAAGTCGACTTATTGCTTAACAAAAGAATCAATGGAGAAGATGAAGAAATAGGTTTTCACAAAACCTTTACTCTTTTCTCATCCACGATGATGCTCTTCACCAAAGACCAAAGAAAAGCTCTTTTCTTTCTTCTCCAAGCCCTCCACCGATCATCACCATCTTCATCTTACATGCTTTTGTCATTTTGTCATTTAGTAATTAAATGAAGATGATGACTAGGCATCTTAAAGGAAGCTTCCATGCTTCCTCTCCTCCCATCCACGTGTTTATATATATATATATTAATTAATTATTTAATTAATTAATCATATATATATGTATATATATATTGTCAAGTAGTCCACCACACTGGGTTCGGTCCTACCTACTACCGGGCCCTTGCATCAAAGCATTCTAAATCTTTCTTAGCAATATCGATGTCGCGATCTCATCGACATATCTCAATCCCATCGGGATCCAATTAATCCATTTGCTCTCCATAATTGGAACTCGTCCAATAACTATTTTCTGATTTTCTTAATCACTCTTACGTGTGACTCTTTAGGTTCCTTGCTATGTTGGCCACTTAGATTAACAATTAATCTGAGCAAGTCATGAGCGGTTTCTAGCAACACATCATGACCCCAATTGACCGGAAAGTAATCGGTTTGATGTATTCATCACGAACCGCATCACTAACCCTTCCATGTATAATTACCGTAATTCGTCCTTTCACCATCCTATACCCCACTTGGTTATGAGTATGGTCAAAGTGTCAACTCTCACTAGACCGAAGTCTAGCCTAAGTGATATCGTTCTCGCCCGGGACTCATTACTCTATATGTCAATGAAGACACTCTTTATGACATACATGCCGCCAAATTTTAGTAATGATCCCGACAAGAGGCTACGGGTATCTCTTTCGCTAATCCGTAATGGTGAACTTTATTGGCTACTCAATTATCTTGAATACCTCAAGTTGTACCCAAGCACCACCCTATGAGTTACCTCCGAAGGCAACAAGGAATGGAGTCAAGCACGTGATCAAGATTCAAGATATCCTCGAGTACCTCAAGTCCAAGGATACTTGCACCATTGCTATGATGAGATTATCAACGACACTTAGATAAGATATCCATGTGATGATCTCATGGCGTGTCATCCAATGAACTTACTACCGCTAGTAAGCATCCACATGTCAATTCTAAATATCTCATATTTACGCTTCGAGATCCACCGCTTGATCCAATCAAGGAATATGACATGTGCTAGTCTATCCGGATTAATAATGTCCAGCCTCATTAATCCTATGACTAGGAGAATTTCGACATCGACATAATTGCACATGATAGGAATCTCGTGAGTATGAACACATCATAATTTCCTTCACGCTATGTCATATATCATGGACTTCATTAATTCGATTAAAGATTCAATCAATTCATAAACAATGTTTATGAATATCAAATTAATGAATAATGCCTTTTCTTTATTTATTCACAAAGTCCGCTCACGACTTTGAATAAAACGCGTTAAAGGGATTGCCTTTAGGCACAAATAAACAAGATCGATTTTGAACAAGTCGATTTATCGAATGAACAAGTCGACTTATCGGTACCGAACATGTGTAAGTCGACTTACACATAGTACAAGTCGACTTATCACTTACAACATATGCATATATTCATAGGTACATGCATTCATGATTTTTCGGTATTTAATTGTGAATTGAAATTGACTGAAGTGACTGGTTTGTGAACTGATCAAATTGTGAACCGATCGAATCGACCGAATATGATTAATTGAGAAATTTGAGTTTTTGGGTTCAAATGATTGATTTAATATTGGTTACGAGTGACTGGTATTTGATAGTGGATTATAGGAAATTTCTGGGAAATTCGGGAGAAATCGCCCGGACCGGAAATATTTGGGCGACTGACTTATTGATTGTATAGTACTGAAAGAACTATCCAATGGTGATGGAAAAATTAGGATTTATACTGTTAAGAAATAAATATGATGAGTTATTGAAATTTAGAGACTGAAATTTGGATTGAGTTGGAGACCTATGCCTATAAATAGCTAGGTTTGGAAAAATTGGGATTATTTTCCTAAGGCATTTCGTTTCTTCTTCTCTCCCTCTACGGTGATTCGATTCTTCTCCCAACGGTGAGATCCTTCGATCTCTTCTTATGGCTTCTTCCTTATTGTGTTAATCTAACTTATCTATGGTGATTGGTGGAGGTTAGAGGCTTTGAGATTGTTGGATCGTTGATTTCAAAGGATTTTAGGGTTTACGGTGGTTGAGGATCAATCGACGATTTGGTAAGATTTTAATGGCATTAATGTTGTTTTAATGGTTTTTATTGCATTTATGACAGTTATTAGGGTTGATTTGAGATAGTTGAGGGTATTAATGGTGGTCTGAGAGTGAGAAACGATCGGAGAAGATGGCGGAATTACAAGACGCCATGGTCGCTGGGCTGCGCGCTGACGGCGATTTAATATTTATTCGTTACATGCGGAAGGCAGTATGGATGCCGCGCGAGCGCCATTTATTCATGAAGTCAAGGCGTGCCTCGCTCACATGGCGTGCCAGACGCTGTCGTTCGCCGTGGCGGCGAGCTTTTCCGCGCCAAGTGACGAGAGACGCGATGTCATGGCAAGAGGGACTGCTCCATTGGATTAAAATTGATTTATGGGCATAACTTTTAGTGTAGACCTCCGATTGAGGCGATTCTGCATTTGTTATGAACTAGGAAAGAGGACTACAATTGAGGATAAGTGTAGGAATTTGAATTGATCTAAATGAAATTGAATTATAAGGAATTGGGTCGATTATGGTGCATAGTATGACCTAAATGTCAAATTGAGTCTATTGGAGTTTTGATTGGGATTTGTAATTGAGGTTTTGACCGATATATAGGAAATGGCTATAGGGGATTCAATTGAGGAAAATTGACTGATTTTATGAATGGATCAAATAATTGTTGACCCATTGAACAAAGAGATAGGATTGAGCTTAAAGTACCGAAATTGGGATTTAGCACCAGAAAATCGTGAACATGCATCGTACATCATTTCACTGAGACATATGCATTATTGAACCGCTTAATTGGGCAATTAGTAATGATTTATATTTTATTGTTATAGAGGCACCGTTGGACCGCTGCTCCACGGATATTCTTTGGGACTTCCGTGCAATAGCTCTGAAGTTACTGGTGAGTAACCTAGTTGGTTTCTCAAATTTCGATTGTTTATACGCTCTGTATGAATTACTTGTAAAGGTGAATCGTATGATTACCGACGTGATTAGGATCGAATTGCATGCTACTACTGAATTGGACTAGACTATTTCATGATTACTGAAATTTATTGGATTGAATTGCATGTTTCATCAGAATCGAATCGATCATCGTATGATACCGAACCGATATATCGGGCTTTATAACCATATATCGTAAATTGATCAATCATGAATATCAATTATCAATATTGCACCGCATGCATAAATGCATGATCGATAATGGACGGTCCCAAGTTGCTATTATCCTTTGAAAAAGAGCCTCGATCTCGAACATTTGATCGACCGGCTTAGCCCAGGGAGAAATCTCGACGCGCCCCCATCGAACATCGATCGAGCACTTGGGCACAATATTGAATAACTGGAAAGAGTCTCATATGCATTATATACATGACTGATTGAACTGTTAAATTGTGCGATGATTACTGAACTATGTGATGCCATGATTTACTGTATATTGTGATGTGATATCGTGAATCGTACTCAAGCTACCGTAATATTGTTATCGATATCGCATAATCGATATGTATCATCGTATAATCGTTATATAATACTGTTAATTGATATTAATATGTCGTGCTGTACGTAGTTTGCGTAATGCATGATTTGAGTGAACCATCGATGATGGTTTCTCACTGAGTTCGCAAACTCACCCAAAATTGCAACCTATTTTTCAGATCGATAGAGTAGACTTCTAGCTCAAGATTTTCCTTCCGCCGTCTGTAGCCGCTAAAGTGGACGCGATGGCACATGTGTCGGTCCACCGGGTTAGCTTTTGAGGATGGCTTAGATAGATGCTTGTATCAGTTTCCTTTTTGGTTTTGTTAGGAGACTGATAGACTTGTCTATTATGACATTGGATGACTGTATCAGATGATTATTATTTTGGGATTCAAATTTACTGATTTCTGCTATTGTGATATTTTATGATTTTACTTATTGCGATGCCATGTGGATATTATTGGATAATGTTCTGGTAGTGCACCCTTATTGTGGGATACGTGTCGGAGCGATCTTCGGGTTTCCCGATATGTACCCCTACGGTGAGGGGGCGCTACATGGACTTTAATGGAAAGTACCTCAACACTTTCCAAGGTATCTTCTTACCCTTGCCATCATTAATTCTCCATCTCGATGTTCCACACATGGGACAACTTTGCAAGTACCCATACTCTTTCCAAAACAGAGAACAATCGTACTTACATGCATGTATCGACACATAACCCAAACCTAGGCTCCGTAGAAATTGATTTGCTTCATAATAGGACTTCGGCAAAGTTTCACAATTAGGTCATACATCCTTCAACAGACCAAGTAACATGTCAAATGACTTGTTGTATACTTTCAAGTGAAGCAACTTTATTAAAAACGACAACTTTGAAAAGTTTGTACATCCAGGGTACAACTCTTCAGTTGCTTTACTCAGCAACTCATGAAAGCATTGCCCTATAAAATCTTCGATGCCTTTAGGACGAGTCCTTCCATCCTCATCAATTGGACAATCATTTATGAAGGTACCCATATCATGAAGCAAATCTTGCATGCCATCATCCTCCTCATCACCATCACCCTCATTAATATCATTCCCCATCCCATCAATGTCTACATTTGCATTATCAAGCCTTTCTACCCTAGACATAAATCTATATTCTGGCTTTTCACCTTGTAAAACCCAACGAGTGTATGATTGGTCCATGCCGAATCTCATTAAATGCTCACAAACATTCATTTGGGACCTCATATAAGCATTCATGCAACGACTACAAGCGGCATGAAATTTCACAATCTCTTCCCTTTTTTCCACCACAAATTTCATAAATGCTTTCACTCCATCAATGTATTCACTAAACCCTAAAACTGCTCATCCAACTCTTATCCATTGACCGTAAACTACCTATTAATTTAACATAAACATGACAACATTATCTTATGTCATGGGAATTCAATTTACATAAAACACATTATGAACATACTTGGACTAATAATGTGGTCTTGCATGATTGTATATACTTATTGCATGTAATAGTTACTTTTCAAAAGGTTATGGCAATAAGTTATTAGACTACAAATGTTGTCTTGTTTACTTTACTCCCATATAATCCAATCCCATTCGAGTTATCCTATACAACAAACATCCATTCTTTTCAAGTTATGACATGATTTGAAAAGGTTATCTTTGTTGTACACAACCTCATTATTTCACACTTATTCCTTATGATGCTAAGTAAAAGTTAATAGTATTCACATAATAGTAAAGTTTACAGTACAATAAAACCATGCATTTTGCCACACAAGACAAGAGTACAAATCATTGGAATTGCATAATATAAAATGCAGAATTTTCATACCGGATCCACTACTCGCAGGAAATATGTTAGGGCACTCAATTTACTTCAACATTTTCCTCCGAAATCCTTAAGAGAGTCGATCAGTAGTTCAAAAACACCAACCGATGATGAGCTATAGAATGAAACAAACATTACAAAATATTGTAATCTCAAGAAGGAAACTACCAATGGATGAGCGGATAATGTAATATAGTAATGTTGATATTGCCATCGCATACAATTTTAAACAAGTATAAATATGAACAAAAGATAATGTTTAAAATAATTAAATAATTAAATAATTATTTAAGATAATGTTTTCTCATGCCTAATGCATATCTAAGTTTGTAATAATAACAAACAATTATTTTATAAAGAAGTTTGTTAAACTATTCTCAATCTCTTTTATTTTCCTCTCACTTTTCCTTTCTCTTTTTCTCTCTCCCTCTTTTACTCTCTTTATTTCACTCATCTATGTACTTATGCCAGTTGCTTCTCTTTATATCACCATTTTAGATCGCATGCATCACTCTGAAGAATCCAATACCATTTTTGTATTTAAGGGTATTTTGTCGCACTTATTTAAACTAAATGCATTATTCTTGTACATCTAAGAATGAATTTAAAGTATATTATATTTTGTATTTTGTTAAACCTGTCTAACTTTATTATAATGTATTTTTCTTCGAAGATGTAGTTGCTTTACTTACCTAAACTAGTTATATACTTTTGAACATTTTGTGTTTCAAGTGAGTTAACTTAGATATATCGAAGCAATTGTCTCATTTTGATAATTCTATCAATATATTATAAACATAAAGAGGCCTAAATATAAATAAATGATGAAGTGAGCCTCTTTATGCATTATATAGGGATCGATGAACTCCATTTCTAATCGAGGTGAGAGCTTGGTGACATAGAAGGAAAAATAAGCATTATTTTATCATGTCTTAAAGATATAGTAACAAAATCTCCATCAGCACCCAAATTATTTAAATGATTAGGTTATATATTTATTATCAATTGGATCATTAGCTAATTTATCAAGCATCATTAACTCAAAATTTTCTCCCTTAACAAATCTCTTCCTTTTGGTTTCTAAGTCTTTCTAATATGATGAGCTAAAAGCGCCCATTAATAAGTGACCAATACCTCATCTTGATAAAGATTATAAACTTCATCCAATCTCATTAATGGAATAGAATTACTAAACTCTTTTTAATATCAACAACAATATAAACTTTAGCATAGCTTATCTATTTTTATAGTTTTCACAATTTATGTTATTTCAATTCAAATGCATGCTACCTTAAAACATACTGTAATTGCAAATTTATTTATAGAAGATCGGGCAAACAAACGGCAATGAGAAGTCCCAAGCAAGAAGGAAACCTACCATAGATTCCTAATCCTAGAAACTAAGGTCCTGAGTTCAAGAATGTAAGAGGTCGGGTAGGCTCTTGGTATAGCCAAAGTGTAGAAATCAAGAGGACAAAAGAAGAAAACAACAACAACAAAAAAGAGAAGGATGAGCAATGCGAGAAAAATGCGAAAACAAGATACATTCGGTCATTTCTTATCGCACCATGCACAAAAATGCGTAAAACAAAAAGATCAAGATTCAATCATTTCTTATCGGACCATACAACTATTCTCGCTGCAAAATATATTCAGTCAATAGAAGAGGAGCTTTCCATTCTACTTCAAAAGCTACTTGATTCAAGAGCTTCCAACAATGGTCACTAACTAAATACAAATTCTCAAAAGAATATGGAGAATTATAAAATGACAAGAACTTCTTATGGGTGAAGCGATTCATGCTTAATATTTCAAAGTAGAAGTTTATGATAGTTGGAACCATAATATAATAGATCAAGGACAATGTCTCACATAATGATGTTAGAATAAAGGTATGTAATAAAGTTTTCACATAAAATTAGCAATGGATCTTCCACTTCAATTCTAGCATGAAAATCAAGACATATTTGTACCTTTGAGTGAGTTTCAAGAACTTAACATGATAAGGAATGTAGTTGCAGAAAATGCTTGATTATGAAGCCTTAACTACGCATAGTGGATTAATATCCAACACAATACATACTAACTAGATTTTAATTCAACTTTCACCCAATAAGGAAGTTCAAATTAAATGGAAGAGCCTCAAATATTTTATGGCTTACTATTAAGGGGAAGTTAAGCACTATAGATCAACTGAGGAAATTCCTTACACTAACTGATTCTTGTGTTCTTTACAATTAGGCTATTGAAATTATAGAGCATCTATTGTTTGCTTTTCATTTTACTTTAGGTATTTGGAATGCAACTATGGAATATGTCATACTAATATTTCGAATTGAGTTTGCAAAATCTTAGAAAATGAAGCAATAAATATCATAGAAGAACACAAATAACAAGAATCTACCTTCAATTATACTAAGTCTAATCATAAATTACGTTTTCAACCTTAATTTATGAAATCATGCATGAATTAGTTAAGGTAAGTAACCGCTAAGTCATCTCCACTGCATCAAACACACTAAACTATAGGTCATCAAACACGTGCATCAAACACTACATAAAGAAGAGGTTATTAGTGGCATCAAACACCGCATATAAGTTCATTGATAAGTTGAAGAAGAAGGGTTATGAAGTCCTCTATATGGTTGATGCAATTGATGTTTGAAGAAGAAGGGTTAAGCATTGACAAGAAATGCTTAGGACTTGGAGAGATAATGTAACTTTGCAAGAGTTTCATAATGTGATACTTAGGATCGCTTCAATTTACTATCATTCTTGTGCATCATGTTCGGATTCATTAGTGATTGTATCCAAAATCAATAGGGGAACCAATTGAGTGATAGTTATGCTCTAGTAGCAAGCTTAGAGTGATATCGAATAAATACTAGAGAAAAAGATCCTAAGCTGGAAAGTTGATTATATTGGAAATAATGGTTTAAAGATAGGGATAGGAATAACAAATTTTATACAATGATCCATTTATTAAGTGAAACAAATTAAGATTGGTTTCTCACTAACGGTTATGCCATGCACTCAAACTAATAAAGTCTAAAACATATCAATTAATTTAAGAAAATCTTAGAAATTTTAGCCACCGAATCTAGTCTTCGTCTAGAACTTGGTTCTGTCATTTTAAAGCTAGCTTAGAAAGGAGGACTTACGATTACACCACTTCAACAATGCAAACCCAAATGCATTGTGTTACAGATAATCAGAAAAACAGATTAAGCAATCTTACACCCACAATACACCCTAGTAACTTCAATCGATTCAATATAGAACCAACGATTCCAAGGGCAATTCCAACGATTCGTTGAACTACTTACCTCAACCAACTCAAAGCAGTAGACGACTGAACCAACGATTCCAAGGGCAATTCCAAGGGCGCCAACAGGACCAACGATTCCAAGACCAACGAATCCAACGATTCCTATGGCGACAAAACCAACGACAGTGGACGACAGCAGGACGCCAACTCGTGAAGCAAGACAATGATTGCAACGGCGGTCGCTCGACGGAAGATGAGAGACGGACGGTGGCTCAACGGAGAGAGAAGGTGGCTCGAGGTGGGAGACGGCAGGTGGCTCGAGGGACGGAGAGCTCAACGTGGGAGATAGACGGATGAGAGGGAAGGTGGCAGAGAGCTCAAGCGGGAGTTGAAAATACATTGGTGGGCCAGCGGGAGAACTTATTTACATGACCTTTCCCGACGTCTAAGTCTCCACAACGTCGGCCTATCGTTTTTTCGACGTCTAACTATCTAAACGACGACTAATACTAGGTTTTTCCACGACGTCTCTATACAACGTCGTGGAATTTTGGACCCTTTCATGACGTCGGGAACACGTCACGAAAGCCTCCTACATTTCGTGACGTCTACTGGGAAGACGACGCGAAATGCCTCTTTTTCTTGTAGTGATATTTTATGTCCAATTGCAAACCCTATTTAGAACCTTATTATAGCCATCAGCAAAACAAAGGGTAAAATTACCATTTTGCCCTTATATTGGTTTTTCCTTTTAGATCTCCCGTTTTACATTATATGGTGATTAACATATAAGATCTCATCTTGGTGTCAAGACTTGATGGTTAGCTAATCCATCAAACCATTTGATTTAATCACCAAATTCCTTAAAACATCTAAGTGATGATAAAGACTATAAACTTTTATTCGAGTGAATGTTCCTTATGCATGTTTCATTTAATAATTCCAACATGCGCATAATCGGATAAATACTCTGTAAAAATCCATTCGATTATATCAAGAATTATAATGAAACATATATGAGTTCACCACTCATCAAGATTATGATTCATAATAAGTTTAATGCTTAAGTTGTATGTTTTAAGATTAAAGTAACGACCTACTTTATTCTTAAAAACATACTTGATTCCAGATTCATTTAATAGTGTCATTATCAATATTCTACTACTATCATGATATGAAACTCATAATTCCCTCTAAGTAAACTCCTTTACTTATATGGAGATAAATCGCAACACTATAGTCTAAACCATAATCAAGTGACCAACTTGATTATTCAACTGTGAATCAATTAATTCAGATTCTAATAATATACATGTTTCTCATACATCTCTATGTGTATGTATATTACTTACAAAAGAATCTTGGTACCTTTTGACCAGATATATAACGCTCATATAGATAAAACCAAACTCTTTTATTTTATTAATAATAAATATTTTCATTACAAAACTGTAACTGAAGAAAATAAAGTTACATGTAAATACACTTGCTTTCCAGGGCACTATATTTACATAACTCCAACATAAGGTTATTACCAACACCTCATTTGTAGTTTCCTTACTTGGTTTGTCCTCTAGTTCTTCCTCAATCACCTTTATCTACTCATCTTTTTCTTCCTAGATAGAGGTTTCTGGCTCATCTTCTTCAATTACCTTCTATCACTTCTCTACTTTTCCTTCTTAGATGGAGACTTCTTCTTTTTTCAGAAGTTCTTTTTGGAACGTCATTTCTTTCATTAAGCCAACCTTATCCTTTTCTTCTCTCTCGAATTTGTGTCACTTAGCTTTCATGTAAACAAATAGTTCTATTAATTTATTTGTAATACATGCTTCCTCTTCCTCTTCTTCTTTTGAGAGCTCATCTTCACTAGTAAAGGTGATTTCCATTCCAAATTTTTTAGGATCATTTTCATTAGGACTAGGCAAACTCCCTAGTGGTTTAGTAGATAATATCTCCACTAGTTGATCAATTTGATTCCCCATATTGTATATATGAACCTCTGTTTCTTGATGCCTTATGTTTGATTCTTGAATAGACTCAATCATCATATTTTTTAGAGCAACAGTTATTTCATCACCTTCTCTTGAAATGTATGTTTGTTCATGAAATTGATTGATGACTCTTATTCACTTTGCGATAGTTGGAAACTCAAATTATAATCATCATTTGTAGGAAAAGAAAATGTCTCATCGAATTGACATTGACTAGCTACTCTCTTGATAAGGCATTTCATTAGTCAATTTGTAATAGTTTCTTTTTCTTCCAAAAGCTTTTTTTTGAAATATCCCTCCATTCATGAAAGTAACATTTGTCTTTTCTTAACTTTCAAATGCGCATCAGTCATATTTCAATCCAGCAACAACTTCCACTAATTTATCTTCCAAAGTTGACTCGTTACATAGAGATGTTTAGTGCCATAAATATCCAACTGGAGCGTAATCATTCTATCCGTAAGTGTAATAATTCCATCCAAATAAATCTATACCATGTTATCTTGGGTTTCTATTATAGGAAGATTCCTAAAATTATTTTTTGATGTATTTTCCTGAAGCATTTTTAGCCCATATAATCTTGTCATTCAACTTCTAATTTAGTATATACTTAGGAATGGCCTGCTTGATTTTATTAAAACCTCTCAATTTAATGAGACGACATGATAGCTCATTTACGTATTTATGTAGAGAAGCTAATTACTTAATTTTCTTTAGATATATAAAGGAAAAATTCAAAGCATCTTAGTGCTGTACAATCTTACACAAAAAAAAGAGTCCTTTCTAATTGAGTACTTAACCTTTTTTTTTACTTTTCCTTATAATTTTACATGTTAGTAAATTTTATCTTTATCTCTTGACCTCTTTTATTTATTTATTAGGTTTAATTACTTATGTTACTTTTATTTATTCGTATTAAAGTATATATTGTTTTAAATCTCACTTTTAATAGTGATAATGTTACATTAAAAACTTAGATATAAGAACAAAATTTGTTTCTCAGATAGACTCTAAAAGTTTTGTATAGTCAACTTTTTCATGTTTTGATGGTCAATATGTTGAATATGTAAATTGTTAATTTTGACTTATTGGTGAATTGCATTGTATTAAATTGAATTGTGTATGATGTAATCATACAAAATAAGTTATATTATTTAAGATGGACATGTGTATTGTGTAATTGTGTATGTTAAATACTTGAATTATTGGTTTTGACTTAATAGTGAATTTTGTTGGAGAAAATTGAATTGTGTTGGATGAAATTGAATTGTGCATAATGTAATCATATAAAATAAGTTATATTATATAAGATGGACATGCATATTGTGTAATGTGTATGTTGAATATTTGAATTGTTAGTGTTTGACTTATTGATGAATTGTGTTGGATTAAATTGAATTATGTATGATGTAATCGTAAAAATAAGTTATATTATATAAGATGGATATATATATTGTTTAATGATATTATGTGTTCTTTATTTTGATATATATCTATTTATTTTTCCAGATAAATGGAAGAAATTCATATACTCCTAATCAAATCTCTTCAAAAAGATTGAAGATACAATGATCAAGTTTGGGCTTGCGTTGCATTGATCCCTGGTATGAAGAACTATACTATTTGCTTGTTTTATAACAAGCATTTGAAAGGTGGAGGAATCACTCGATTAAAGAAGCATTTAGCTGGGGTTATAGGAGATGTGGAAGCCTGTAAAAAATTAAGCCATGATGTGAAGTGGCAAATGAAAACTTTGCTTAAAGAATATCAACACGAGAAAGATTTAAGGAGAGATTGGATTATGAAATTGGTAGTGAAAGTTTGTTTACTAGTTTTCATGATGATAGTGGAAATGTTGAAGGTAGTAGTGGTATTGATAGTGTTCTTTCCAAGTACGAAGTGAATGTAACATCTGGACCTAATGTTAGGAAAAGAAGAAGGCAGATGATGTATTTTTTTGCACCACGAACAACTCTTTAAGCCTAGCATTCAATTCGTAGTGCCATGCAATCAAGAGATGTAGCTCATAATGTAGTTATGGCAATGGCCAGATAGTGACATGGTATAGATGCAATATTGAAGGATTGAGTTTGTAATTAAATCTGTTTCGTGAAGTTCAATGCCATTGTACCATTATTGCATTTGTGTATGTTGTATTGGGTGTTTTGTTTGTTTTCTTTTTGTTTGAGAACAAACAAAAGTTCAAATGTGGGGATGTGATAGTTGTAGGTTGCACAATATTTTAATATGCATTTTGGAATGTTTTTAGTGGTTAATTAATTGACTCGTGTATGTTTAGTTTTAGAATTATGATAATTGGTTAGATATGTGTGTTTTAAGTGTTAAATGGGTTAAAGCATGCTATTGACTTTAATTTTGTGTATTTGAGGTGCCTTAATATGCTTGTTAGTGATTGAGGTTAGATATTGAAGAACAAAGAAGATTTGGAGGAAACCTAGAGCAAGACCCAAGCCCACGATCATAGCCTATGGGTGACAATCATGACAGAATAAAATTGGATAGGTCACGATTATGGCTAAAAGCAAATCCCAAGTGCCACGATCATGGCCTGCGCCACAACAAACATGGATTGACTTCTAAAACTCAATTTTACAGGGTTATTTTAGACTTGTTATGATTGTGATAGAAGCAAATCCTAATTTCCACAATCGTGACCTGTGTGACAGCAGACGTAGATCAACTTCTAAAACTCAACTTTGCGGGGTTATTTCAGACTTTTTAGTCTTGGGTAAAACCTAGTTTTTAGCCTAAATAGAAAAGACTACATAGGACATAAAAGAGCCCTAATTTTCATGCCTCCATTTTGCTATATTAGGAAAGATCCAAGGAAGAGGAATAAGGAAGAGAGAAAAGAAGAGAAAGAAGAAGGTGGAGCTTCAGCTGCTTCAACCTCTAATCCCCTAAGTTACTTTCTTTCTGTCCATTTTTACTTTATGTATTTGATGTATGATATAATGAATCTTCGGTTAAGGGTGTTCTAACTTTTCTTTGGGGATTTGTTCTTTATTTAATGTTAATCTAGTTGTTTTTGTGTTAATGCATCTGGGTGTTGTGATTATTTGTTATAATTGCATGCTTTGGTAATAGATCGAGAGAGTGAACTGAATGCAAAATGATTGCGTTGGTTAATGAAAGCTAAACAACCTAATAGACCATGCAAATAATCAAATCGGTGATTATGTGGAGAGAGATCTCGTGTGAGGATCTGGTTGTTTAATAGAATGTTTAAGATCTGATTAGGTTGTGGGATGATTGTTAATTGAGAGATTAATGTTCGATAATATGACTTAATTAAGGTTTATCAATTAGGGCTTAGTGATTATAACTTGAGAGAGAGTAATCCATCCTTCGATAGTCTAGAATCGACATCACATTAACACAAAAGTGACTAAGTTAGCATTAATGATAGGATAAATCCCCTCTGCCATAATTTGTTAATCTTCCTTAGTTAAATTCCAATTACCAATTGGTGGTGCTCAATTTTGGTTTCTTATGATAATTTTACAAATTAATTTTCAAGCAATACATATCCGATTGTTTACTTTTTGTTTAGTTTTTATTTTCATTTTAATAATCCTTTTAGGCCTCAGATAACTTAGAATAGATCAGTTCAGCAACTCCTCGAGGGATCGACCCCTTATATACTACATTCACGACCCATGCACTTGTGGTGTATTGAGGGTTTTATAAGATTAAAACTTGCTCAACAATTTTTTGACGTCGTTGCAACGGAGTTAGTAGGATTAGTTTAATTATCTTAGTCTAAGGAGTTTTCGTCACTCTTATGTCCGTGCAATTGCATGAACACAAGAGTTACTAGGAGTTCGATTGGATAGGCAAAACTTTATAATATGACATCACCTGGTTAGAGCGAGCAATCTGAAGAGCTAGATGTGAAGAAGAAGAGAATATCGAAGCAACCATGGCTGAGGAATTTCATCAAGACTTTCCATAAGGAGGAACCCAAAGGAACCAACCGTAAACCCTCATGGATTTCATAAGACTGGGGTTCAACGTGACTAATCAAGGTTTCACCAGACCACCTGTTTAAACACCTTCGTTTGAAATAAAACTAGCTTTATTAAGCATACAAACTAATGTTCAATTTTATCGGTTGACCTATGAGGATCCTAACGCTTATATAGTCAATTTCTTAGAAATATACAATACTTTCCGATATCATGGGATGTCGAAAGATGATGTTAAGATGAGACTCTTCCTTATCACACTAAGGGATAGAGCTAAGGTATGGTATCACTCACTAAGCGCCATAAATGTTACAACTTGGGATCAATTAGTGTGAGCATTCTTAAATAAGTACTTCCCTCGCATAAAAACCACAAAGATAATCAAGAAAATTACAAACTTTCAATAGAGTGATAGGGAGTCACTTTATGAGGCTTGGGAAAGGCCTAAAGATTTACAAAGTAAGTGCCTGCACTAAAACCTACCTAAGCAGTTCTTTTTGTAAAAGTTCTACAATAGAGTGAACCCACTTACCTGAGGCACTATTGATGTAGCATCATGTGGGTCTTTGATGAGGAAGAAGGTGGATGAAGTAGAAGATTTGTTGGAGGAATTGGCTAGCAACATTTGTCTTTGGAAAATGGAGAGGAGCAGACAACCCACAACCCTTCGCCAGTAAAAGGGAACTTTAGTTGTTGACCCAATCATAAAAATGCAAGCAAAGACTGATAATTTGACCCAATAGCTTAACAATATGAAGGCCTCTTCTTCAGCTCCTATGAAAGCGATTCAGAAAAAAAAGTGTGAGTTGTGTGGACAGGATAACCATGACACTATTGACTGTTTTTTTATATGAAAGACTACAAATCGAAACAGGTCAATTATATGGGAGTGCAATTTGGTAGAGGAAGGGGGAACGACCCTTACTCTAACACATACAACCCTAGGTCTTGAATCACCCAAACTTCTCTTGGTCGAACAATACAAGAGGTCAATTCTGATCTCAAGGGCCACTTGGTTTAATTCAACAAACTCTAAGCTAGATAAGATTTTGGAAATGATTGGGGACATAAAAGATGCCTAAAAGAGGCTAGAAGGAAATTTTGAACAAGTGACAGAGAATCACACCTCCCCTATACATAATTTAGAAGTCCAAATGAGTCAGTTAGTTGACGCGTTGTTGACACAAAATGCAGGAACCCTTCCTAGTAACACTGAGACGAATCCAAATAGGAGAATAATGGTGATCACCTAGGC